>CM042851.1:4456522-5056522 GCA_023653725.1 Bungarus multicinctus
TTGCCAAGATACTCTCAATCTTACACAGGAAAAGACCCGAACACACCAAGACACACACACACACACATATATTCACTACTACAATTATAACAAATCTTTTGCCCTTTATTGTATAATCGATCTTTGATCTATCCATTTGTACCAGCAATTCCAACTGTCATAATACATTGATATATCTTTTTCTTTTAATGCCAAAGTTAATTTGTCTATCTCTGCCCAACTTGATATTTTTTGAATAATCATTTCCTCTGATGGAATATGAGGTTGTTTCCAACATTGTGCAAAAGCCAGTCTGTCCGCTGTCAAAATATGTACTATTGTATACTTCACTTTTTTGGGGAATTGTTTATTAAAGACCCCTAATAGAAAGAGTTCTGGTTTTAATTCAACATGTTCTATTGTCATTTCTTCCATTCATTTTCTAATTTTCTGCCAATATTTTTGAGCCTCTGTACAAGACTACCACATATGGAAGAATGTTCCCTCCTTTTTTTGCATTTCCAGCAATTCGGACTCATGTTGGGGTGAATCTTTGCTAATCTCGAGGGGGGAGGTGCCATTTTATAAAAACATTTTATAGGCATTTTTCTTGTAGGCATTTACATTGCCCTGTAAAACATTTTATAGGCATTTTCCTTGTAGGCTATCGATTTTGTGATTTTATTATTTCTACTCCAGACCTTCTCCCATTCTATTAAGGTGATACTCCTACTCCAGGCTATCATATTCCCTTTGATAATTTCTTCCTCTAATTCTACCTCTAGTAAGTAATTATAAAATTTTGTTATTTTTTTTAATCTGGGCCTAATAGAATTTTGTCTAGTTGCTGAAGTTTATTATTGATTCCAAATTCTTTCTTATCCTGTTTGTATCTACTCTGAACTTGAAGATATGACCATCTATCAATTTGTACTCCCTGGTCCTGAAGATCTTGCCACAATTTCAAATTTCCTTGTGCATCCAATAACTCCTTGTATTTAATCATCTTAGTAATGTCCAAATTATTTGGGTGAATTATCGCTTCCATTGTTGAAATCCAGATTGGTATCTTTAAATAATGTTTTTTCTTTATTTTCTTCCAGCTAGTCAATAATGCATCCCTAATTAGGTGTCTGTGAAAGTATTTCTGGGTGGTTTTCCCAATGTCCCATAAAAAAGCATGCCACCCCCTCTCTAAGTCGTGGCCTTCTAAAACTAATATTCTCTTGTTTGTTAAGTTCACCCATTTCTTCAACCATACTAAGAAGGCCACACTATAGTAAAACTCCCAGTTTAGAAGAGCCATCCCTCCCCTGCTCTTCATATCTTGCATTGCCTTTAAATTTATTCTCATTTTTTTCCCTTGCCAAATGAATTTTGCAATTATCTTGTTAAATTCTTCAAAATACTTTTTGTGTACTTTAATTGGTATCATCTGAAATATACAAAGGAATTTTAATAGTAGCAATCCTACCTAATAGTGAAAGTTGCAGTTTAACCCAAATTTCTAAATCTTTCTTTACCTGTTGCATTAATTTGTCATAATTGTTTTTCCTTTAGTGTCTTGCAATGTGCTGTCAGCCATATTCCTAAGTATTTAACTTTCTTTATCACTTGAAATCCCATAACCTTTTCTAATTCTAACTTCTGTTTTCCTGTTAGATTTTTAGTCATTAATTTCATTTTCTTTCCATTAATTTTTAATCCTGCAATTGCTCCAAATTGTTCTAGCTTGTTCATCAGTTTTTGTCATCTTTCATTTGGCTCTTCAATAAAAAAAATCATGTCATCCACAAATGCTTGCAACTTATATTCTTCTTTCTTAACCTTTAATCCTTTTATAACTGGATTCTGTCTAATATGTGTTAGTAATTTTTCCAATGATAATATGAAGAGCAGGGGTGAGAGTGGGCAACCCTGTCTGACTCCTTTCTCTATTTTTATTGGGCGGATATATTCCCCATTTCTCCTGTTGTGTGTCATAGATAGTAGTTATAATATTTTCAATATTATATTTTATTTGGTGCCTAAATTCATATTATAAATTCTTTGGATTAAAAACTGCCAATTTAAGTTGTCAAAGGCCTTCTGTCCATCTAGAGACATAAGGGCTATTTGTTTTTCAGGGTGGACTTCATAAAGTTCCAAAACATCTAATACTATTCTTAAGTTATTCCTAATTTGTCTGTTCAGGAGAAATCTATTTTGGTCTTCATGTTTATGGTCATTCAAAATTCTTTTTAATCTGTTTGCTATAATAGAAGCAAATATTTTATAGTCCATATTTAACAAGGAAATTGGCCTGTAGTTTTGTATATATCGGGAGTCCAAATCCTCCTTCGGGATCAGCGAGATCAATGCACCCCTCCATGAGTCCGGCATCCTGGCTGCCAATAAGATGTTGTTAAAAACTTCCACCATAAGGGGTTCTATTAGTTCTCCTATTGCCTTATATAGTTCCCCTGGGATCCCACCTGGTCCTGGAGATTTACTATTTTTCTGGTTCTCTATTGCTATTTTCAATTCAGACCAAGTAATATCTTTGTTTAATAATTCTTTCATCTCTTCCCCAATTGCTTTATCCTTCATTTTATTTAAATAGTTTTTTATCCTATCCTCATTGACCTCTTCCTTTTTATATAAATCTTCAAAATACTTATGGGCAATTTCTTTTTTCTGTTATATCCCCTGTTTTGTAACCCCATTTCCATCTATTAGCTGGTAAATCAATCTTTTTTTCTTTCCCTTTTTTAAGTCTATAGGACAATCATCTCCCTGGCTTATTGGCATGCTCAAAATAAGTTTGTCTAGTTGTATTCAAATTTATAATCATTCTCTCTTGTTCAATTAAATTCAATTTGTATTTAGTTATTGTCATCTGATTTTGCAATCTTCAATCCTTTGGTGTACTTTGTAATTGGATTTCTAATTCCTTAATTTTTTGTTGTAATTTGTTTTGGTGGGCATATTTTTCTTTATTCCTCTTGAAATTATAAGAGATTGTTATACCTCTTATTACTGCCTTCATTGTATCCCAAATATTTTGTTTCGTGGTTACTCCATTATTATTTTCCTTTAAGAAATATTTTAATTCCTCCTTAAGTTTAGTTGTATATTCTTTTTCTCTAATTAACTGGGTATTTAATGGCTACTTTTTCTTTGTTTTTTTTTACCTTTCCAGATTATCTGAATTGGATTGTGGTCTGCCCATTCACTGGGTAAAATTTCAATCCCTTTTATTTCACTTGCTATTTCCCCATTCATCCATGCCATGTCAATATTTGATTTGTCCTTTAGGTAAAAAGCCATTTTAGTCTTCATGAATAAATTCATTTAGGAATCTTTTTAATCTTTTGGCTATTATCGTTGTAAAAATCTTATAATCTGCATTCAAGAGAGATATTGTTTGTAATTTTTAATTAATGCCTAGTCTGCATTTTCTTTGGAAATCAATGTGATATTTGCTAGGATAGAAAGTGGATTGATTCAGATAACTTTTAAATTATAGAACTTGGGTGGAAAAAAAGTTGGGTGCACTGAGCTTTATATTGCTAAGAAAATTCCAGAGAACTTTGGAGTTTTATATATATATACCTCCTGTATTCAGTTCATTCTTTTTATGAGTTACCTATATGTAATTTAGTATGAAATTGTAATTGAAAGATTATGCATTGTAGTTTTGTTATGAAGCTATTTTCCAATGTATAGACTGGATTCTTGGCTGTTTTTAGCATGACAAATGACAAAATGCCTTATAATTTCAATTATAATTAATCAATATTCAATTTAAAAAGACAAATGTGGTCTGCTCCAACTAACATACCCTCAAAGAGGCAATCTATGTCAAAAGTGAATAGCCCGCTCTCAACAGAGAGGGAGGGATACAACATCATCTATCTCCAATCTACAACACAGTCCTTTCAACCATTACCAGAAGCCCCATACCCATTTGCACTTCTCAGGTGACTCTGACAACAAAAAAAAACCTCCAGGTGGACTTAAAGACTCACTAACAAATGCAAATGACCAGCTGTCTGGAAGTAATATAAATCCTTCCATTCCCCACCACCAGCTAAAGAAGCTTCTTGGATGAAAAGAGAAATATCTTCAAAGAAAAAACAGAAAATCCCGTTGCTTCTTGAAAAAGCACCTTTGTAATACCCTTGACCAATATTAAGTTTTTTGCTATAGTTCAGAAAGATGATCAAGTGTGTAGGGTTTTGTGATTTTAACAATTTTAGTTCTTCAGTGCCTGATCTTGTACAATAACATTTAATTAAATAAGGCACATAGATATTCAGTATTTTGATATGGATCTTTATATATACAGATGATTATTTTTTTGATACTGGATAATGTCACCTTTGACTCTCAGGAGAAACATTAAGTAGAAAAACTCTATGTTATTGTGTCTCCTGATATCAACTATGGCTACTCAATATACAAGTAGCCATAAAATGATATACTTTATTATAGTTATACAAATTCCTCTCTAGAGAATGGAAACACCATCTATTCACCTTCTGGACCTAATGTTACTTTTCTAGTTCTGGCCTTAATATGAGATTTAATTATTTTATAGGGCAATTGAAAAGACCAACTAAATTTGCAAAAATTTAAAATAATGATGGTGGAAATAAGTGGCAGGTGATTTTGGGTATGCAAATTTAGTTGCATACCCAAAATCACCTGCCATTTATTTCCACCATCATTATTGTTATCCTGGACAAAGAATCTTGGATATAAGCACCTACTCAGCCTATAACACCTAACATAACAGTAAACTGCTTTTTAAAACCATCTCTTCTACTGTCCCCAAGTTGCTTTTTCAAAATACTTTTTTTGTTTTTCCTTGAAGACATTTTGTTTCTCATCCAAGAAGCTTCTTCAGTTCTTCTCTTCTACCCACTCATCCCCCATCTCTGCCTGTCATAGTAAATGCAGCTGAGTAGATGTGTGATGACCCAGGGTGTAACACAAACATAACAAAACCCAAAACATAAATAAATGTCCTTTAATGCCTCCAATTTGGCCCCACTGTTCAATAATACTCAGTTGGAGATAAAATGTACTCAAAAATATTCTTCAAAAGAAAGCAATACAGTCTGAATTTAATGAGCAGATAGAGGTGAAATAAAAAACCAAACAAACTACAATGATGAAATTTCCACAACGGAACAAGAGAAGAATTTACCAAATTTAAGGAGATAACAAGGCACAGTCTGTTGGAACGATGCCAACCAAGATAATTTCAGACCAAAATAAAACACGCTTTGTTTCCAGCGTTTTCCAGTATGCAGGTCCAAACTCTTATTCAGTTGTCACACCTGCAGCCCATGAAGAGGATCAGGGCCCTCTCCTCCCGAGGAGACCGGGTCTCTCCCTTATCCTCTCCTCCCTGTGTACCCTAGGATGGATAGGGGATGGGCCTGGGTCCTCCTCTGACTGCTCAGCCGGCCTCTGCCCTTCCCCAGTCTCCACAACAACCTCCGGAGCCACACTCCCTGTCGGCTGTTTCTCCTCTCCCTCAAAATCAGTCTCCACGAGGGGCATGACAAGATGTTTATCTGGAGCTAAGCATGAGTGAAATTTCAACTAAAGCAGGTGAATCAAGATCAGATTCACTTAGTGTTGTTACTACCAATTACTCTCTTTGTCTGTTCTGTCTCACTAACCTGCCAGCCCTAGGAACATTCTGATTGGGTAAGCTATAGTGCTTTCAATCAATTAATCTACAATTATTTGTAATTTTTTTTAAAAAATGATTATTAATATGTACTGTTGAAGGGTAATTGTATATCTCCCAGAATCACTTTGTGTGAGATGGGATGGCCATATAAATGAGATAAATACATAAAATCGATTGTCCTGCCATTATTTTTTATATTGATATACTGTGCTTATATGCAGCAATTTTATTCAATATAATCAGTGGTGAGATCCAACTAATTTAACAACTGGTTCATCCTAAAGTCTGGGTGGGCATGGCTGGGGAGTGTCATATGATTGACTGGGTGTGGCCATCTCAATGTCACTCACGCAAAGTGCGATGGTGCATGCAGGCCGAAGCCTTAGACTTTGTGCAGCAACAGCAACAGTGATTCTCCAATGCCTCATCCCTTGCTTGGTCTCGCTGCCCAACAGTCAGGGTTTTTAAAAAGATTTTTGCAGCAGGAAAAGGTGGGCAGCTACTTCCAGCCTTTGTTGATGCAGCTGGGCACATGACCCTGCCCAGAGAAACTGGCCTGCAGCCTCTGCCTCTTTGCCAGAGTGAGAAGCTTGCAGTTGCCACTCTTTTTCAGTGTGAGAAGCCTGCAGCTGTTGCTCTTTGCTGGCATGAGAAGTCTCCAGCTGCCAGTCTTTTTTGGCACTAAAAGCCTGCAGCCTCTGGTCTTTCTCAGTGTGAGAAGTCTGCAGCCTCCACTCTTTGCCAGCATGAGAGGCCTGCAGCAGATGCCTCTTTGCCAGCCAGAACTGAGCCAGCAGTGGCGGCTGGAGCAGTGATGGGATTCAAATATTTTTGCCACCGGTTTTGTGGGCATGGCTTGGTGGGCGCGCTTTGCATGCATACATGTGCCAAACACACACTTTGCGCAGGTTCAGAGGCATTTGCACAGGTGCAGAGGCATTCTAACTCACCTCCTGCAAGCCTGCACGATCCTGGTTGCTTCAGCAGTTGCCGCACTGCACTATTCTGTGCTGCACAAAGCAGCTGCGCTTCAAATTCAGCGAATAAAGGTGAGTATGGGAGCCCGGGCGGATGGGCAGGCGGGCCCAACAGCAGAGCAGTGGAGAAAACTGGTTCGGTTTCCGCTGCTCATTACTGCTACTGGCTCAGCAGAACCGGGCCGAACAGATAGAATACCACCACTGGAAGCTGGTGGCTTGGAAGCTTCTCACACCAGCAAAGACTGATGGCTGGAGGCTTCTCATGCTGGAAAAGAGGTGTTGGCTGCAGACTTCTCTGCGGGGGAGGATACAGTGAGGTTTGGTCGCCTTTTGGGCCCTGCTGCCGCCTATTCAACCTCCACTCCACCTTGGGTCCTGCATCCAGCCTGGGGACATGCCACTTCCAGGCCAGCTCTGCCGGTGGATGGGCAAGTGGGTGGCCCTTGGGGGAGACATTTTCACTCAGGCCTCTTACCAGGAAGACCACACAAAAGTCAAAGCTGGGCCCAAAAAGCAGCTGAGCCTCACTGTGTCCACTCCCACCAAGGCGGTCCTTTGGCTGAGCACAGCAAGCCCGGACCAGATCTTCTTCCCCACCATCAGACTTACCTTCCAGTCCATGGGGCTCTCATTGTTCTCACAGTGGTGGCCTGGCATGGAGGTGGACATCCCGGGGAAGGCCAGAGCCAGGGACTGGCATGTCTCCTGACCTGAGGCAAAGGGCAAGCAGGTGGAATGTGGGTGAAGGCCCCAGGGAAGGCCAGAGTGAGGAACTGGCACATCCCCTGCCCTGAGGCAAAGGGTGAGCATGTGGCATGCAGACAAAAGGATGGTGAAAGCCAGACCTGAAAGGTGGCCAGGCCTCGCTCTGTCCACCCCGAGGTGGCTCTTTGGTCAAGCACCTTACCTTTGCAGGCACCCACAGTGAGCAGAGTGAATGAGGCACAGAAATCAGTTGGGTCAAATGGTCTGGGTGTCAACTCATAAAACTAGGCCATTTTAGAGTTGCCAACAGAAAGGGAGGGGAAAAGGCGTTTGAAAGAGCAGTGCAGGCAGCTTGGAAATCGAAAGTGCATTCCATACATAGTTTTTCAGAGATTGTAACTATGTGACTGAAGTTTCTGCTGTGCAAAAATCTAATTGGAGAACATGATTGATGACTCTTAGCTATGGATGTGTCTCATTGGGGAATATGAATTATGATACAGTCAGGGGGTAGGAGAAAACCAAGGTAAAAGGTGACAGTCTCAGAGTCTCAGAGCCAGCTACACCCAGGTAGTGCCGACATATAACTCCCAATAAATCCTGTTTAGTTTTGGAAGTAAGGTTTGACTTGAGACTCATGATTTAATTGGGGTAACCAGAATCCTGACAGCTGCACAGAGTTTCCACAGAGCCTTTTGAAGTGAGGAGGAGCTGGGGAAAAAACCAGACACCTTGAGCACAGGCTTACAGAGGACATCAGGAGGAGGGTGGAGCAGAGCTCTATGAACTGCCCTGGTTCAGGGGAAAATTTGATGGGGACCCAGACCAGCTAGCTCTATTCCTTGACTCAGCTGAGATCCACCTAGAATGCTATGGACACCTCTACCCTTTCCCTAGAGCCATGATGAACACCATTTCTGAGGGGTTAGAGGGAGAAGCAAGAGGAAGGCTAGCAACCCTCCACAAGACAAGGGCCCCCAACTACATGATGCAGATGACTTCCTACGACTGCTAGAGGACACATTTGAGGAGGCAGAGAATGACCCATATATGGAAAATGAGCTCAGCAACCTAAAGCAGGGAGGGCAACCCATCAAGAAACAAATCCATGAATTCAGGAGAATCAATGGGAAGCTACCCCTTTTGCCTGAGTGGATGATGGTTCATTTTTTTTAGAACAAGCCTGGACAAGCAATTTAGTAAAGCCTATCGGGACTTTTTCCCTTCAACTGAAAAGAATGAACTTCTGAAAGCTAGATATTTCAAAAGGAATCCTTTATTGAAAGGGAGTGGATCCCAGCACTAGTCAAAGCAGAGTCTAAGATGCTTCCAAGCATACAGTAATAGATAAAGGGAGTTAGAATCCCTCCCCTTATGTAAATGTGGATTTAGTCAAACAAAGAACCAACATGTTAATTCCCCCCTCCCCTTCTCTGGGAACACATCTTAGGAGAGTTCCCAGGGGTATCTTCCAGAGCTGGAATTTTTATGGTCCCTTCTCATCTTGTTATCTCTTCAAGAGGTGACAAGTTTCTAGACATCTGGCTCCAGTTGTATATCATGTGCAAGTTATACAGAATCAATATAAGATTTAATATATTCAAGTTACATCAAAAAGGATTACTTGTACCAACTCCCCACCCCCTTCTTCCACTGAAGAATGGCAGATACACGGATCTGACATCCTGCCCTCCTTAAAAGTTTGATAAATCCACCTGGAAGACATAAAACATGTGTTACATTTACAACTTAGGATTGGAACTTCCATAGTAATGTGGGTCATTTTAAACATATCGTTTAACATGTCATTTTGCTACCCACTCATTGTCTGAGGAATGAAGGTGTTTCCAAGCTACTAAATATTGTGTGGATCCACGGTGAGTATGCGAATCAAGGATATCTTTAATTTCAAAATGTTGTTCCCCATGTACCATAATGGGAGTTGGAGGTGTGGGAAGGGGGGGGTCTAAGGTTTGAAGTGATCTCTGGTTTGAGTAGGCTACAATGAAATACTGGATGAACCTGACTAAGTGTTTTGGGAAGTAGAAGCTCTATTGTAATTCTGGAGATGGAAAATGGCCCAATGAATTTTGGTCCCAGTTTCTTAGAGGGTTGCAACAATTTTAGGAATTTTGTGGACAAATATATGTGGTCTCCAACTTTGAATGGTTTCAGATCACAGTGTTTCTTGTCCTCTTGAGCTTTAAAAGCTGCTCTAGCCTCTTATAAGACTAGTCTGACCACTGGCCAGGTGGTTTGCAAATTATTAATCCACTCCTTAAAAGAGGGAATTTCACTTCCTTGGTGGGCATGGGGAGAATTCTTGGCCTGTGGCTACCTGGAATGGGATAAAACCAGTGTTGCTGTGGACCGAGTTGTTGTATGCTACCTCTGTAAAAGGAAGGAGGTCAGTCCAATTGTCCTGTTGGTAATTAATAAAGCACCTTAAATACTGTTCTAATATGCTGTTCGATCTTTCAGCCCCGCTGTTAGTCTGAGGGTGATTTAATGACGACAATCCCTGGGTGGAGCCTAATATGTTTAAAAATACCCACCAAGAGATTCAGTTTGGGCTTCTTCAGCGACGGACCAAAATCTGAGATCATGCACGGTTTTAATCTGTGCTCGCTGCTGGAGCATCCTGAGCCACTTGGATTCAGGGCTGAAGCCATCCCGTAGAGGTGGTGAAGAAGGGGGAGACCGCCAGCAGGGTTGAGGAGAGCTGCATCTCTCCTCCTTAGCTGGCCAATACTCCCTTTCCCAAAGGCGGTTGCAGCAGTGGTCAAAAATGGCTAGCTCAAAGAAGAACCCGACCGAACAAGATTGTGCAGGAAGAAGTTTAAAGGAGAAAGTTTGACTGACCGGGTTTAATGGAGAAAACATCTATTTAAGGTACCTGGAACTTGAATTATAAAGACTAATACTATTCCTAAAAAAGATTTTTAAACTGGCGAAAGAGAAAGGGAAAGGAAGAAAGAACTGTTTTTTTTCTCTCACTTTGACAGCTCTAATTGACTTTGAACGTTAAGAAAAAGGAATCTAAACAAGAAATCGATATTAATCCACTTTGACATTAACAGGCTACTTTTAGTTGAAAATAAAGTGTCAAAGGGATAAAGACTCTTGGATAATTTAAAAATTTCAAAAAGAAAGCAGAGGGGAAAAAAAGAGGATGGAATCTGGAAAAATGGAGAAGACCACCTAAAAGTAAAAAGAATCGATAGTGGAATTTTAACAAGACTTGTAAAAGACACATTGTAGCTGAAACTTTGTTACAAGATAACAAAGCCCCTGGAAAGAGAAAGTGAGAAAAGAAGCAAGAAACAGCTTTGGATTATTGGGTGATTCCTGGAATTTTGGATGGTGGATCCTAGTGAAACGAAATAAAATCAGTTGGGGGTTGTTTAAAAATCTTTAAAATGGCATTACTCCTTGAAGCACAAGAGGGAAGAGGATCTTTTGGCTTCATATGTCAATTTTTAGAAATGGAGATTCTTGAATTATGAAAAACAACAAGAAATGCTTGCAGAACAAGAAGGGCGGGACAAAGAAGAAGCCATCTTCAATGACCAAGCAATTTTAAGCAGGGTAAAAAAGGGAAAGGGGGGAAAGGGAGTTAAAAAACTTAAGACGTGAAGCAACAACCAAAAAAAAAAGAGTAATTTGAAAAGGAACTATAATGTTAGAAAGAAGCAGAAGGGAGGATCACAGAACGGAGAATCAGGTAGAAAAGGGAACAAAAAGGGGAGGGAGAAGAAGAAGAGGGGGAAGATGGAAAGGAAAAAGGTTATAAAGGACAGAAACAAGATATAGAGAAACAGGAAAAACGTACAAGAATAAAAGGTATAAGCCTATTTAAAAGACACAGAGACGGGACTTCCGGTGTAAGGCAAGGATGAGCAGAGGTGCAGAAGCCTGCCCGTAGTTTCAGTTAACCTCTTTTTGCTGTTGGTGCGATCCTTTGGGGGTGCATGAGTCCCAGACAGATCCATGCTGGTGTGGGAGAGACTCGAACTGCAGTGTGGGGAAGGCAACCCCCCTGCAGCGAAGAGGGGCTCTCCAGAGCCCAACAAGCAAGAAACAGCCACTCATTAATGGACTGCCACCGATGTAAAGAAACAAGTGAGTGACAGTTTGTGGGATCATTGGTGAAGAGTGTGGCAGAGAAAATTAGCAGCGGAGAGGGTGATCGGAATGCTATAGACTTTTATCAGGCTGCTACAAGAGTCTGTTCGGAGCCCTAAAAGGAAGCAGCCAAGAAGCAGACATGAAGCAAGTGAAAGTGAAGGGGCTTGACAGACAGAAGAAAGATAGAGGACAATAACAAGTAAATGGGGAAGTTTACGAGGTCAGGAGATATACCACTCCGATATTAACAGAAGGGAATCTGGTGGCTGGAAGGTGACTGGAAGGTGTGGGGGATTTGGATTATTTCATTCAATTTTTATTCTGAAAGACTTTATTAAACTGGAGACGGGAAGAAGATCGGAGCCGGCGGAATAGAGACAGTGCAGCGCCACAGGCGATATTTAGAAACCCTGAAGTTATCTTAACAATATAACTGCTGTAAACCACATAACTGTCCTTCAGGGAGTATATTGATTTAACTGAGGCTCCAGCTGAAGAAAATCAGGAAAATTAAACTTAAGAACGCTAAGACGAAAAGGAAAAGTGAATGCTTCCGAGCGTGTGAAGATACCATGTAATTACAGTCACTACTCAGCATTTCTTACCTCCCCACTTCCGGTGCATTTGGAGTGTAAGGTCTTAAAGCTAAGAGACAAAAGCTAAAAACTTACTTTAAACCGTTTTTTCCCCCTTCTTTCCTCCCTCTTTCCTGTATACACCTGCTCCTTTCTCTTTCCTTCCCCACCCTCTGGCACTATGATGAACTATCTCTCCTCCTTCAATCTCTCTTTATAATGTTCATAAATACGTATACCTGGGGAAAGGAAAATTGATTGTTTTAATTGATTGTTAGATAATTGAATTAACTGATCTAATTGATTTATTAATAATAGTGATAGTTATACCTTGATTAGATATACAGGAAAAATAGTAAGAACATTAAGTATTATTTAATTAATAACTATAAAGGATTATATATTAATATTGCAATTCATTAAGAATATTTAAAATAAGGTTATATAATACATATATCTAGATAAAGCACTTCATAGATAAAATAGTTTATAATATTTAAATATAGTTGGATTTGGGTACAATATTTATATATTTTTCCCACTACACTGAAGTTATGTATAGAGGTTGAGCAATGAGGCCTTACAAAATTATATATGTGATTTAGAATTTGGATTTGAAATAATATGGTGATAATATTTTTATCTACAAGAACCACTACTCTAGTAAATTGGCAAAGAGCACAGATATCCGGCAGATAGATAGATTAAGTAATTAGATACCTATCAATCCTAATATAGAGAACCTATTACTGAATGTTAATTTGGGATAATATAATTAATATATTACAACAACAGAAACAAATCTTAAAAGAAATGACTTCCACAACAACTACAACTCTGAAAACTGGAAGAAAGGCCACCCCGACATTAACAACCACGTCGGCAACAGCTTCGCCCATGGCACAAAAGACAATTGAAGAAACATTACCAATGGAGAAACAAGCTAACACCTTGAATGCCAATATCCAATCGATTCTGCTTACACTACAGGAATCGATGATGAAGCTGCAAGAAACAATGATGAAAAACCGTAATGAGACAAGAGTAGACATAAATGAACTAAAAGAGGAGATGGGGAGAATAAAGCAGAAATGAAAGTGGATATCTCCAAAGTAGAGGACAAAGTTGGATAAAAACAACAGCCCTTGGAGAAATATGAAGCAACAATAAAACAGGTATGCTATGACCGAAGTAAATATATATATATATATATATATATATATATATATATATATATATATATATATATATATATATATATATATATATATCAAGTTTTATTAGAATTTAAATTAGAAAAAGAAAAAGTAAAAGAAACAATGGTGATATGAATGAAAAAATTCATATCACCATTGTTTCTTTTACTTTTTCTTTTTCTAATTTAAATTCTAATAAAACTTGATATATATTTTTAATCATTTTCTGGTCGGGTCCTAATAATATTTCATCTTGTTTTGTCCTAGTTTTACTAATTCCCCACTCTTTCTTATCTTTTAAATATTTTGATTGGAGTTGCAAGTAGGCCCACCATTCCACCTCGATTCCCTGGTTCTTTAAACTCTTGTCTGGTTTGTAATTCTCCTTTTTCATTTAGTATGTCTTCAAAAGTAATGATTTTCCCTCTGCGTAGAAAGTGTGGGTGCATCAATGCTTCAAGTGTTGATAGCCAAATAGGAGTTTCTATATACATTTGTCTTTTTGTCTTATTCCAAGTGTTTAAAAGGGTCTGTCTCACTTTATTCCTATAGACATAACTATAACCTTTTGACTTCTCCTGCCAGAGGAAGGCATGCCAACCCAACTGTAAGTTGTAACCTTCTAATATCAGTATTTTTTTTATTTCTATGACTAATCCAATCTTTCACCCAAGTTAATATTGCTGCTCTGTAGTACAACTCCCAGTCGGGCAGGTCAAATCCTCCTCTTTCAGTAGCATCTTGCAGCAATTTTAACTTAATTCTTGGTTTTTTCTTTTGCCAAATAAAATTTGTCATTATTCTATCCAAATGATCGAAAAACTTTTTCTCTAATTTTATGGGGGCATTTTGAAAAAGAAATAGTAATTTAGGCAACACATCTTTATTACTGCTATCCTTCCCATGAGGGATAGACCTATTTTGTCCCATTTTTCCAAATCATTATTCATTTAATTAATGTGTCATAATTGTCACTTTTAAGTGTTGTGTATCTTGCCAAAATAGTAATTCCCAAATATTTTACCTTTTCTACTATTTGGATGCCCATTCTCATTGCTAATAATTCTTTCTGTTTATTTGTCATATTTTTGGAGATAATTTTTGTTTTTATCTTATTGATCTTTAGCCCTGCGACTTCTCCAAATTCTTCCAATTTGGCTAATAATTTTGGTCCCGAATTTTGTGGTAAAACATAAAAAGCTTGTAGTTTAAATTCTTTGGTTTTTTATTTTTAGACCTTTAATTTCTGTTTCATTTCTAATTATTCTTGCTAAACCCTCCAATGACATAATAAAAAGAAGTGGTGATAATGGGCATCCCTGTCTAATTTCTTTTTGAATTTGAAATTTATTTGTTATCCCCCCATTCAACTAAATTCTGGTTTCTTGTTTTTCATATATTGCCAAAATTACATTTAATAATTTTTGACCTAAATCCATATCCTTGATTTGCTGCAAGATGAACTGTAACGGCAGAAATATTGGTGGGACTATTGGAAAAGGATAAAGATGACATCTTGAGGGAGTTTGATGAAGTTTACAGGGTTAGCACTAATTATGCGAGTTGCCACAAATGCCCAAGAGAAGTCCATAAATGATTTGTGAGAAGGAGTGTCTAGGACATCATATATGTCAAGGATGTCAAGAGATGAATCAATCACGAATAAAGGCAAAGAAGTCTTGGTTCTCAAACAAATACCAAGAAGAGTAAGAGAACAAAGACGAGATTATAAATTTTAGCGGCTTACCTAAATCAGAAAAGAATTGTATTTAAATGGCTAATCCCAGATGGAATGTTAGTCTCGTGGGAGGAGAGGAAAATCAAAATAGACTCCATGGAAAAGGCCCAGGAATTTTATGAACAGTTGGTAGGCCCAGAAGATCAGAGCAGTAAGATGAACTGGAAACGAACTCCCAGGAAGATCAAGGCCATCATAAGAACAGAGACGGAACTTTAGGAAATCAAGAAAATACTCAATTACAACAGGAGAGAGAAGAAAGTAGGACACATCTTCAGGCACAAGGAGGGACCGGAGCAGTCACAAGACAAAGAGTGAAACAGAACTAATTAAATGGAAGAAGAAAAGAAACTACTATCAATTAACATAAATGGTTTAAACTCGATGATAAAAAGGAAAAGGATAATAGCCAAATTAATCAAACAAAATGCTGATATAGTATGTCTACAAGAAACCCATGTAAAGAAATCAGATGAAAAATACTTAGAATACCCGAAATTAGGGAAGCTATTCACCGCACCAGCAGATGCGGGGCAAAAGAAAGGGATCGCAGTGTATGTTAAAGAGGATATGAAAGCAGATTTAATATGGTCAGATCCTGAGGGAAGAACTCTGGTTTTGCAGATCTGGATTAATGCTATCCCAATTCTTTTAGTGGTAATCTATGCCCCAAATGGAGATCAAAAAGAGTTTTTTAAGCATCTTTATGGAAAAATAGTAGGACTGGAAAAAAGAAATACTTGTATTATAGGGGACTTTAATTCTATTGCTGATTATCAAAAAGACCACAGTAATGGGGGAAGGCACAAGGGGGAAAAAAAGAGAGCTTCCCAAAATATGCATGGAAATGATGACGGAGTTAAATTTGATTGATATATGGAGAAGATTAAATCCTGAGAAAAAACAATTTACATTCTATTCAAACCCTCATCAAATATGGACACAAATTGATATGGTATGGATGAATGGGGAAATACCAAATAAAAGGGATTGAAATCCTACCCAATGAATGGGCAGATCACAATCCAATTCAGATAATATGGAAGGGTAGGGAAAAACCCAGGAAAAGATGGACGTTAAATACTCAGTTAATAAGAAAAACAGAATATACTAACAAACTCAAGGAGGAATTAAACTATTTTTAAAGGAAAATAATAATGGAGCAACTACAAAACAAAACATTTGGGATACAATGAAAGCAGTAATAAGAGGTATAACAATCTCTTATAGCATCAAGAGGAACAAAGAAAAATACGCCCAGCAAAACAAATTACAACAAAAAATTAAGGAATTAGAAACCCAATTACAAAGTACCCCAAAGGATTTAAGATTGCAAAATAGACGACAATAACTAAACATAAATTGAATTGAATTGAACAAGAGAGAATGATTATAAATCTGAATACAACTAGACAAACTCATTTTGAGCATGCCAACAAGCCAGGGAGATGGCTATCATATAGACTTTTAAAAAGGAAAGAAAAAAGGTTGATTTATCAGCTAATAGATGGAAAGAGGGATATACAAGGGATAGAACAGAAAAAAGAAATTGCTCATAAATATTTTGAACAGTTATATAAAAAGGAAGAGGTTAATGAAGATAGGATAAGAAACTATTTAGATAAAATGAATGTTATGAGTGAAATTTGGTTATTATACTTGAGAATATAAAGAACCAAACTGTAGCCATTTTGTGTTCGCAGTTTGAACTTTTAATGCTCAGAACAGTTATGTTTGATGTATGTACACTTTTTTTTTCTTGTTTCTTTTCTCCCTGTCATATTTTGTGTAAAGGGGGATATAACGAAAACAAGATGTTTGTAAAGTTCTAGAGTTCTCTTTTGGAGAGCTGGTTCAGCTTTTGGCTGCTGGTATTTAAGTATTATTCCCTTGATACAGATTGTACTTTGTATGGCTGGAATATGTTTGAAACAGTTCAAAATTTAGAGTGTGTATTGAAATGTGTATTGGTTTGGATGCCTTCAAAGCTGTGTTAAACAGTTACCTGTTGAATCTTTGTATTGTCTCTTTTAATGCTGTGTTAAAGAGTTAAAGAGGTTAGATGCCCAGGTGATTTATGTTTATCTGTGATATGTGGAAGGATCTTTTCCCTTCTTAGTAAGAGGCTTTCTTAAGGAATATGTTAGCTGTTTATGCTCATCTCCTTCCTTATATGCGTTCCAGCTAGTTTCAAATACAGCTGAGAGGGGGAGAATTAAGGGGGGTGTTTGTTGTTTCACAGTGCAGAGGATTGAAATGTAAGCTAACTTTGTGAGAGAGAGTTGCGAGGATTTTATGTTTGGAATAGTTATAAAATTTACAGAAAAGAAATTTTATTCGTAGTGAAATCCCTAATAGTCTTACAGATGTGTTATTTACTTCCTCTGTTTTGAGGAATTATATGCTGTCTATGCTATTATTGAAAACTGTTCCGGTAAGGAGTTTGTTCCTGGTTTAAGCATTTATACTTTTGTGGAGTTGTAGCATATTTGGAATTATTTGTGTACTCTAGAAGTACACTAATACTTAAATACCAGCAGCCAAAAGCTGAACCAGCTCTCCAAAAGAGAACTCTAGAACTTTACAAACATCTTGTTTTCGTTATACCCCCCTTTACACAGATACTATACTAGTATAGTCTACTGCAGGAAATACCTGGTGATATACTGGCTGGAATAGTCAGGGCAGTGTAATATAAGGTATTAACAACTGATGTGCCAAGAGGATGGAATCTGGTTAGAGTTTTTACTTAGATAGGTCAGTTTAGAGATGAATCGTCAGCTGAATTCTTGAATAGAATTAGTTAGTTTGAATAAGTGTTCTGTTTTGTTTTTGTTTTTTTCTTCTTCTTCTTCAGAGAGACACCAGAATACTAAGCGTTAATGAAATTGTAGTTTGTGACAGAGGCCATGAAAGTTTTTATTTTTAGTTGTGATGAAATGAAATCTTGTCAGTTAAATATGTTTTCTGTGTTCGAAGCTGTTACGAAACTAGAGAGAGAGAGAGCAGAGATAAGTCAGATGGATTTGGACTTGTAATAGTTAATAATAATCACAAGATTGGAGCTTCATATTCATATTTGTCTACTGGAAGTTGATGGAAGCGTCCAGAGAAGGGGAGAAAATGGAATTCCTTTCCTGGAACAGAAATAGCTGTTGAAAAAAGTAAGCAGTGTTTTGCTTGTGGCATTTTTTTTGAGAAATTTGACCGGACAAGCAGAGAAATGCAGCAGAGGCTGTATAACTCTAACTGGAGATTAGGGGGGTCAAAGGCTTTTAACACTTGCGTCTCATCAGGAGTTTTTAGTAAATGTAAAGGTGAGACTTAAGGAAACAGTTATGTTTTCCTGGTAGATATGTAGCCAGAATTTTCTTTTTTGGCCAGGTATGATGTATCTGGTGTTATGGGAGAGCCTTTTGATGTTGCTATTGTTGAAGATGTGTCGCTAAAAGGAGGACACTCTGAGATAACATTGGATGTTATGTGTATACCTGAAGCAGGTATGGACCTTTTAGGACAGGATGCTTTGTCCTTATTAGGTTGTACTTATCTTTCTGAAGATAAGTGTACTGTTCATTTATTGACTGATAAACAGCAGAGATTTATAGATTCTATAGTGTGGGAAGTGAAAGGGAATAGAGGTGTTTTGAATATTGCACCTGTGGAGGTGATATTGAGTCAGTGAGGCGGAAGCAATGTGATATTTCCCTGGAAGGGAGATGTGGCTTGAAGCCAGTGATAGAGTCCCTGAGCCTGCAATGTTACCATACAATATATTCATATTACCTGTAGAGAAACCTGATGGTTTTTTATGTCTAGTGGTTGGTTTCGCACGGTCACTTCCGCCCTTGTGATCTCCCGCCTAGACTATGCCAACACTCTCTACATCGGGCTTCCCTTGAAGTGCACCCGGAGGCTCCAGCTGGTGCAGAATGTGGCCGCGCGGGTGCTGTTGGGGGCTCCTTGGAGCTCCCATGTTACACTGCTCTTGCGTGACCTGCATTGGCTCCTGGTGGTCCACCAGGTGCACTTCAAGGTCTTGGTTACCATCTTTAAAGCGCTCCATGGCTTGGGACCAGGATATTTAAGGGACCGCCTCCTGCCATTATCAGCCTCCCATCGGCCAGTACGCTCCCATAGAGTCGGCCTCCTTGGGGTGCTGCCAGCTGGACGGCTGGTGACCCTGATGGTACGGGCCTTCTCGTTGGGGACACCCTCCCTCTGGAACGAATTACCCCTGGAGATGAGGATCATCCCTGATCTCCTGATCTTCCGGCGTGCATTGAAAACTTATTTATTTCATCAAGCCGGTCTGGCCTAGGGGTTTTTAGGATTTTAATCTGTTTTTTATCTAGTTTGGCTTTTAAACTTCTTATAAATTTCAGCCTTTTATATTTGGTTTTTTAACTGTTCTTAATTTTGTATTATCCTCTGTATTTTAATTTGGCTGTGCACCACCCTGAGTCCTGTCAGGGAAATAGGATGGTATATAAGTACAATAAATAAATAAATAAATAAATAAATAAATAAATAAATAAATAAATAATCACTTGGTGATTATTATGCCAGAATCCCTATACCTTGTTAGGGGGAATTCCATATGAATACAGGTATATTAGTGGGATAGATTTGAAAGATGCTTGGACTTGCCCAGTAGTGAGGACTGATCCAGATAAACATTGAACTTGACAGTATTGATTGTGTATTTTACCGAGAGGTGTTCTTAAAAAGCTCTAGTTTGTTTGGACAAGCTTTGAGCATCCTTGAGGGTTTTGAACCGCTTAAGGGTATAAAGGTGTTACAGTATGTAAATGATTTGTTGGTCTTAGGTGAGAAGAAGAGAGATGTTGAGAAAGGTGCTTTCTTAGAGTTCTTGGGACAATAGGGCCTAAGAGTTTTAAGGAAGGTATTGTAATCTGTGGAGTCTGATTTAGGACATTTGATTAGGTATAGAGAATCAATCCAGAGAGAGAGAATTGAAGGGATAATTAGAGAATCTATACTGAGAACTAAGAGAGCTCTTGTGTTGAGTTTGTCTGAGTTAAGGGAACCTTTCCATTTGTTTGTAGTGGTGGAAAAGGTATAGCTGAAGGTGTTTGTTCTAGCTCAAATGTGAGTTGGGAAGAAGAAACTTAAAGGGTTTTTTGGGGGTTGATAATTGATGGATTTAATAGTGCATGGTTGGCCTTTGTGTATATAGCTGCTATGGCTATATTTGTGGGAGGAAGTAGGCAGCTGACTTTTGGAAGTGCTTTAGTAGTTTTAGTGTTTTAATGCAGAAGGCATATGTGGCTTACATATGTTAGATTTTTAAAACAATTTTATTGTTAAGGAGAATTTGTTTCTTTCAACTGACAGGAGTTTAAATTCAGTTGAATTCCTTTTGGGAGAGAGACAGGAATGGAAGATATAGAACTATACATGATTGTATTGAAGTTCTATGTTTACAGACAAAAGTGAGAGAGGATTTGGAAGATAGCCCAATAGGGGGAGGTATTAATTCGTTTATTGATGGATAATCTTGAAGTAAAGAATGCTTATCTGTTGAGTATTTTGCTTAGGTGTGCGAAGTGTTTGCTTTGGTGCAAGCTTTGAAACTTCTAGAAAATGAAGTGGGTAAGCAGTGGCTGAAGTTATAGAATAATTGGCTAAGAGAAGTTTTCCAAAGAGATTTTGAGAAATAAATTAGCAGATGAGGTATATGTATGCATATATAGATACATGTATGAGAGAAATACTGATAATGATTTTAGTTCCTGTTTTGGAATGGGATGTAAAACCAGCTTTCATTGACGAAGACGAGAAACATGATGTTGGAGATGTAGAGTATGTAGATTGGAAGTAGCTAATAGAGATTGCTAATAGTTAATAAGCCTATTATGAGAGACATAATAGAGAAGGTACATGAGGGTACTCATTAGAGAACACAAGTATTTGTGGCTTTTGTGAAGAGAAAATATATTTGTAGAAGTATGTACACGATAGTTATGCAAATGAGTAGGACATATATATATATTGTGTATAAATGTGTGTAATCCTGATAGGAGGAAGAGATTTGGCTATTTAGCCATTTTACAGAATATAAGCTGCTGTATTGTAATGTCAGCAGTGGGTACTTTATATATATATGCATTGCTAGTGCATTTATAATGATAGAGGTACACATTTTACTTTTCATGTGGTAAAAGGGTATAGGAAATAATTGGAAATAGATTGGCAATAAACCTGTTGGGTTTTTTCCTCAGGTGGGGTGAAGAATGAGAACTATAAAACAATACATTAAAGAAATTAATGTTAGCAGTTCAATTACCCTGGATGAAATGTTTACCTCTAGCTATATTGTGAGTGCGTATTTGTTTGAGAAAAGATGTTGAAATTTCACTGTATGACATGATGTTTGGAATACCTTATACTGGAAGTGTGGGTATGTCTAGAATTATACTTGAAGATATTTTTTTGTTTAGAAACTATATACAAGGACTGTCCCAGTGTTTTTCTCTGTTAAAGTCTGAAGGACTTTTGGCGCAAACACCACCGTTTGATTTCCAAGTGCATGATTTTAAGAGTGGAGACTGGGTTCTGATAAAGCAGTGGAGAGCTTTTGGGAAGCTGAGGCCTATCTGGGAAGGACCATTACAATTGGTCGTTGATTACTGAGTCTTCTTTACAGACATGTGAGTGAGGTTGGACACATCATTCGTGTGTGCACGGATTTGTGGATCCGGTTCCTGTTTCCTGTGGAAGCAAGCTTCGGAAAGACTGGACTTTTTATTTTCTATTTCTTTTAGATAGTGGGGATAGATACTTACATGTCCAGTTTAGCTTAGGTTTGTGAAACTTTGAGATGTATTGTTGATTATTTGGTTGAATGTAATACATTTTTTCTTTGTATTGTTGATTATTTTAAGACATGAAATAATAGACTGTTGTATAAAGGTATGTATCCTCTGAATGCGGAAGAAGATAAAGAAGTGGATGTAAGTCTCCAAAGACCGGTTGTAAGTTTTGAAGTGTAAAACTACATATGTTAAGGTGGGTGAGGGCCTAGTCCATTTGTGAATATGATGTGGATAGTGATTATTGCCCTATGTGGGGTAGGTATGGAGGCTTCTGAGGTATTGCCTGGTTATGTATTAACATGGCAATGGTTATGTTTCCAAACTGAATCCGACAGTATAGAATATGAAGGGCAGATATCACTGACATTGATGAAACCTATGGCTGAGGTTGGAATCTGTATAAGATCCACCTTAGATGATGGTTTATATTTGAGAAAATATCTAGCATGTAACCATACATATGACATATGACATAAAGACTTGTCTAAGAGGATAGAACAACTATATGATCGTTGTTTTGGCATGTATGGCAATTATTCTCCTTCCTATACAGTATGACACTTAGAGCTCTGGAAGAGATGTTATTTATGCCATTTATTGAATTAAGATGTACTCTAATGAAGTTGATGTTATTGTGTGACAGTTTAGCTATTGCAAAATATTCATTTAACTGGACAGGTAGATGTACAGTTAGATGTTTTGCAACATGAAGAATTTTACATAGAAGTGTAAGATACTGAAGGTAAAGAGCCTAATGTGAGGAGTGAAAATGTTTTTCTGAAATTAATGAGAGTAGCTTTGAATAGTTTTTCTTTTTGTGTGAAAGGAGAGACTGCAGTTACAGATATCATGTCTACTTGTTCTAAAGAAGTTCCAGTGTCAGAAAGATTTTTTTTTGATAGTAGAGTTCATCCTGATGATATATTTTGTATAATTTGTCAAAAGAGGATACTTTGTTTGGATTTCCTGTGAAGCCAATGAAATGGACTAATCAGAAAAGCTGACAATTTTTCAGCTTATGATTGTATTAAGTATAAACATTCAAATGACAAAACAATTTATACTTATTTACCTACTGAAGAAGTTTTTTTTATTGAATGGAGGTTGAAGATGTAGGTGGAATGACACATGTGTTGTATTTACCTAGAGGTTGGTTTATGTTTTGTGGAGCATATGTATATGCATTGATACCAGTTAATATAATGGGTGTGCAATTGGTCATTTAATGACTATTATGGCAACTGCCCATACTAAGGATGAACATGTGAAAAAATATAAAGAAAAAACATTAATGTTTAGTGATGCTTCTTTTACAGAATGTGATGATATATAAGTTGTGTTTCTGCTGTTGTAAGACTAAGAAACCTGAAGTAAAACATAAAACATTTAGTCAGCAAGAAGTTAGGCTTACGTTAAGGGATCTTGATGATAATTCTCAAGTATAAATTGGTAACAAAAATAAAGGGAGGATTGTTATGAGTGAAATTTGGTTATTATACTTGAGAATAAGAACCAAAATGTAGCCATTTTGTGTTCACAATTTGAACTTTTAATGCTCAGAACAGTTATGAAATGTGTTTTTGTGAGACAAATATGTTAGATTGCAAAATTGTGTGCTTGGCTTAAGTTGGAAATTTGTGCTGGGGCGCTCTGACATTATAACTGTCACATTAAGTAATATTAATGTTTTCTTATAATTTTCTGGAATTTGAAAAACAGGAAATCTGAAAATGTTGGAAGTTTTTCATGGAAGGTTGTATAACATCCATATATGGAAACAGGAAATGTTATGTAACCATGTGATTTGATAAACCTATATAAGTTGTATTCACCAAATGGAGGGGTCTCCTTCCTCCTAGAAAATGTTTTTTTTCTGGAGTAGAGAGATATTTTCCCTAATAAAGCGTCCTAAGGATCAGATTATCAAAAGTCTGTAGTTTCATTTTTATATGCTTTTAACAATGAAGGATAAAACAATTGGGGAAGAAATGGAAGAGTTATTAAACAAATAATATTGGTCCAATTTGAAATCAGCAATAGAGAACCAGAAAAACAACAAATTGCTGGGACCAGATGGGATCCCAGGGGAGCTGTACAAGGCAACAGCAGAACAAATAGGACCTCTTATGATGGAAGTTTTTAATGATGTTTTATTGGCAGCCAGGATGCTGGACTCATGGAGAGGGTCATTGATTTTGCTGATCCTGAAGGAGGATTTGGACCCCCAATATATACAAAATTATAGGGCAATTTTTTTGCTAAATACTGACTACAAAATATTTACTTCCATTATAGCAAGCAGACTAAAAAGAATTTTAAATGAGCGTATACATGAAGACCAAAATGGATTTCTCCTGAACAGACAAATTAGGAATAATTTAAGAATAGTATTAGATGTTTTAGAATTTTACAAAGCCCACCCCAAAAAACAAATAGCACTTATGTTTTTAGATGCACAGAAGGCCTTCGATAACTTAAATTGGCAATTTTTAATCCAAAAAAATTATAATATGAATTTAGTCACCAAATTTGAAAATATTATAACAACCATTTATGATACACAATAGGTGAATATTACAATAAATGAGGAATATACCCGCCCAATAAAAATAGAAAAAGGAGTCAGACAGGGCTGCCCACTCTTACCCCTGCTCTTCATATTATCACTAGAAGCATTATTAACGTGAATTAGACAGAACCCAGACATAAAAGGATTAAAGGTTAAGAAAGAAATATATATGTTGCAAGCATTTGTGGATGATATGTTTTTTTTCATTGAAGAACCAATAGAAAGAGGACAAAAATTGATGAATGAGTTAGAACAATTTGGAGTGGTAGCAGGACTAAAAATTAATAGGGAGAAAATGAAATTAATGACTAAAAGTTTAACTGGAAAACAGAAGTTAGAACTAGAAGAAACTATGGGACTACAAGTGATAAAGAAAGTTAAATATTTAGGAATATGGTCGACAGCACATTGTAAGACACTAAAGGAAAACCATTATGACAAATTAATGCAACAGGTAAAGAAGGACTTAGAAACATGGGGCAAACTGCAACTTTCACTATTAGGTAGGATTGCTACTATTAAAATGAATATTCTTCCAAAATTCCTCTATATATTTCAGACGATACCAATTAAAGTACACAAAAAGTTTTTTGAAGAATTCAACAAGATAACTGCAAAATTCATTTGGCAAGGGAAAAAACCTAGAATAAATTTAAAGGCAATGCAAGATATGAAGATCAGGGGAGGGCTGGCATTCCCAAATTGGGAGTTGTACTATAGTGCGGCCTCTTTAGTATGGTTGAAGGAATGGATGAATTTAACCAATAAGAGAAGGTCACGACTTACAGAGGGGGTGGCATGCTTTTTTATGAGATATCGTGAAAACTAGCCAGAAATATTTTCACAGACACCTAATCAGAGATTCATTATTGACCAATTGGAAGAAAATAAGGAAAAAAACACTATTTAAAGATAGCAATCTGGATTTCAACAATGGAGGCGAAGAATCCCAGTTAAGGGTATGGCTAGCTGAAGAGAGCTAACCAGCTCGAAATAGATCTATCCTAGTCTCCCTTATTTAATTATTTATCAGCTCAAAACCTAACACACGCGCACACATGCATGCCCACACGCACACACACACACACACACACACACATATATATGTATATGTGTAAGGTTTTTAAGCTGATAATTTAAATAATAAATAAGGGAGACTAGGATAGATCTATTTCGAGCTAGTTAGCTCTCTTCAGCTAGCCATACCCTTACTGGGATTCGAACCAGGAAAGTATTACATGTGAGGCAGTTGTAATTGCCACTACACCACCTGGCTCTATCCTTATCAGCTGAGGCAGGGGAATAAGTATATACTTTGTGTTACAACACCCTGTTAAGCCCCAATTAAGGGAGAAAGCATACTGCTTTCTTTTCTTTCTTTTGGCTCATCACCAGAGACCATACCAACAGAAAGCTATTTGTTTCGTTGTCTTTTGTTTACATGTGTGTAAGGTTTTTAAGCTGATAATTTAAATAATAAATAAGGGAGACTAGGATAGATCTATTTCGAGCTAGTTAGCTCTCTTCAGCTAGCCATACCCTTACTGGGATTCGAACCAGGAAAGTATTACATGTGAGGCAGTTGTAATTGCCACTACACCACCTGGCTCTATCCTTATCAGCTGAGGCAGGGGAATAAGTATATACTTTGTGTTACAACACCCTGTTAAGCCCCAATTAAGGGAGAAAGCATACTGCTTTCTTTTCTGTCTTTCGGCTCATCACCAGAGACAGAAAGCTATTTGTTTCGTTGTCTTTTGTTTACATGTGTGTAAGGTTTTTAAGCTGATAATTTAAATAATAAATAAGGGAGACTAGGATAGATCTATTTCGAGCTAGTTAGCTCTCTTCAGCTAGCCATACCCTTACTGGGATTCGAACCAGGGAAGTATTAAATGTGAGGCAGTTGTAATTGCCACTACACCACCTGGCTCTATCCTTATCAGCTGAGGCAGGGGAATAAGTATATACTTTGTGTTACAACACCCTGTTAAGCCCCAATTAAGGGAGAAAGCATACTGCTTTCTTTTCTGTCTTTCGGTTCATCACCAGAGACCATACCGACAGAAAGCTATTTGTTTCGTTGTCTTTTGTTTACATGTGTGTAAGGTTTTTAAGCTGATAATTTAAATAATAAATAAGGGAGACTAGGATAGATCTATTTCGAGTTAGTTAGCTCTCTTCAGCTAGCCATACCCTTACTGGGATTCGAACCAGGGAAGTATTACATGTGAGGCAGTTGTAATTGCCACTACATCAATCCCAGTAAGGGTATGGCTCAATCCCAGTAAGGGTATAAGAAATAACTACAGCCCCTGGCAGAGATGGAGCCCACCTCAGAGAGAGAGAGAGAGAAAGAGAGAGATAGAAAGCCAGAGACCCGTTGGAGCCAAGAGGGTAGAAACAAAAGAAACAGAGAAACATCATATAGAAAAGAGGAAACCCACCAAACCGTGACCATTGGCCACTCACACACAAGAAATGTAAAGAAAGTCCATATCCAAGTGGAAATAGAGGATCAGGAATGCGAGATGGAAGTGGATTCAGGGTCATTTCTATCCATGGTATCATGGGAAACCATCAAAAAATTAATTCCTGACATCCAACGAGAAGAATTGGAAACCCAAAATCTGACTCTTAAAGATTATCAAGGAAACAGAATTCCGGTGGTGGGAGTAGGACATTTTAAAATTATGTTCAAATGCCACAATGCAATCCTACCGCTCACCATCGTTGACTGGAATAGACCCAGTTTACTGGGACTAGAGTGGTTCGAGCCCTTAGGAATTGGAATGATGGGCGTAAACCAAATCACTGACACAGACTGGGAAGAGGACCTCATAAGGGAGTTCCAGGATATTTTCAGCGGTGAGTTAGGCAAATACTGGGGAAACCCGATCTCTTTTAATAGCCCCAATAAGACTCAAAGCGAGGCGCGTTCCGTTTGCCCTAAAGCCAAAAATCGATGAGCAGTTAGACAAACTTATTAAACAAGGGGTATTAGAACCAACAGACCATGCGAAGTGGGAAACCCCTATTGTGACCCCCATTAAATCAGATGGGTCAGTCAGAATTTACGGGGACTATAAGGCTATCCTGAATCACGCACTACAACAAAGTGCATACCCCGTTCCGGTAGTCCAGCATTTATTACATTCGATCAAAGGGGGAAAAATTTTTGCTAAATTAGATTTGGCCCAAGCCTATCAACAGCTACAGGTGGATTCCCAAACAGCCGAAGCACAAACTATTGTAACACATCAGGGAGCTTTTAAATGCAATCGACTACAATTCGGCCTTAGCGTAGCTCCCGGGATATTCCAATGCTTAATGGAACGCCTTCTACAAGGAATAAAAGGAGTAATTCCTTATTTCAATGATGAAATAATCATTGATTTAATAGCGGCCACAACCAAAGATCAACTAAAGGACCATTTAAGACAAGTATTCATTAAATTTAAAGAGGCCGGTCTAAAGGGAAAAAGGGAAAAATGCACACTTATAACTGACAGGATTGAATTCCTGGGATATCTAATAGATGGATATGGCATTCACCCCACTGAAAGAAAAATTCGAGCAATCAAGGAAGCACCCATTCCAACCAACAAAAGGGAATTACAAGCATTTTTAGGACTCATTAACTTTTATAATGTGTTCTTGCCACACAAAGCAACAGTAGCAGAACCCCTACATAGATTGCTCAACAAAGAAGCATCCTGGAAGTGGGGAAGGCAGGAAAACACGGCGTTCCAAGAAATAAAAAAACTCATTACATCCAGCAAGATACTGATCCAGTATAACAAAACACTTCCCATAACCTTAACCTGTGACGCTTCAGCTTTCGGCGTGGGGGCTGTGCTAAGCCACATTTTGCCGGATGGCAGAGAAGCTCCCATAGCATTTTATTCTAAAACTCTGTCTAAAGCAGAAAGAAATTATAGCCAACTCGATAAAGAAGCATTGGCCGCTATATCGGGAATTAAAAGATTTCATGAATATCTATACGGGCGGACCTTTTCATTAATAACTGATCACAAGCTGCTATTGGGGATCCTAGCAAGCGATAAGGCAACTCCTAATAGATGGTCCGAGTTCCTGGCCACCTACAACTACACTTTAATTTACCGGCCTGGGCACTCCATTACTCATGCTGATGCATTAAGCCGCTGCCCATTACCGGATAGAGACACTGACCCCGCACCGAGCATATCTACCCTACAAATCAAAACTTTGCCAAATCTACCAATTACAGCTAAAGACATTGCCAGAGAAACTTCTAAAGACCTTGCACTTACCAAAATTGCAGCATGGATTATCAAGGGATGGCCTGAGTCAAGCCCCGAAGAAAACATGAAACCTTTTAAAAACAGGCAAACTGAACTATCGCTCCTCAAGGGTTGCATACTTTGGGGGGATCGGGTTGTTATACCAAATAAGCTGAGGGAGACAATTTTGGACCAAGCTACGTTTGGTGGCCAGGCTTGGACAAAGACATAGGGGAGTGGGTAGCTAGTTGTAAATGTTGCCAGGAATCCAGAACCGCACCTCCACAGTTGCTGAATGGGAAATGCCCAGGGGACCACGGTCAAGAATCCATATCGATTTTGCGGGTCCAACTAGGGGTTATATGTTCTTAATACTGGTTGACGCTTACTCAAATTGGTTAGAGGTGTGCATTATGCATTCCACCTCCACAGACGCTGTAATTAAGAAACTCTGAAATTTATTCTCAACGCATGGGTTACCAGATGTATTGGTCTCCGACAACGGGCCACAGTTCACATCAACAATGTTTGAAGGGTATCTAGCTAGCCTGGGAATAAGACATGCTCTGACCGTGCCGGCACATCCGGTGGCGAATGGGCAAGCAGAACGCATGGTTTGTTTCACAAAAGACACACTTAACAAATTGGGTCTGGGACCAATACAGGAACGAATAGATAAGCTATTAACCATACAACACATGACGCGTAGCACGATAACTAACAAAACCCCAGCAGAACTATTGATGGGCAGAAAGCTACGATCACACTTAGACCATTTTGCACAGAAAAACCAACAGATTCCTCCAGCAAACTCCATACATTTAGGGTAGGAGATCTAGTCTATGCCAAAAATCTAGTGGGGGACCCTTTATGGATACCAGCTACCATTACTCAAGTCACAGGACCACGATCTTACAGATTAGTCACCTCAGACAACAGAGACTGGAAAAGACACATAGATCAATTAAGGTCCTGGACACTCAGAGGGGTTTCTGACAAACCAGGGGGGCAAGGGGGAGACCCTTCAAATACACAAGAAGGGGGAGACCCTTCAAACACACACCAATCCCAAGCAAACGAAAACAACCTAACACTGTCACAATCACCCCTGACATTAGCCCCGGTCGAAGTTCGCAACTATGCACCTGCAGCTGAAGAAAGAAACATCTCAAGGGACATGGACCAGGCAGGAGAAGAGCTGTTGCTGGGAAGAAACCTTGAAGGGAGTGGCCTAGCCGACTCAACTAACCGAGCAAGGCCCGGCAGGAGCAACATGGCCGACTCTACCTTCCAGGCGGTTCCATGAGAAGAGACGGAGAGACCAACAGGTCCGTCCACATCGGCTGTTAGCGAACTAACAAATGACCTGCGCAGGTCTAGTCAGACCCATAGGAGCCCCGCCTACTTACGTGACTACGTAACCTAGGGGGCTCCTGATTGGTCGGACTAGACCAAGTGGGGAGGGGTGTTCTATATTCAAATACTCACCCACAATTGGTCGATCCAATGGTGGGAACTTTGTATAGATGTCATTGGCTGGCGAGCTGCGAGCAGCCGCTATAAGAAAGCCTGCCGCGGCTCCGTTGGCGCTCAGTTCTGGAAAATAAAAACAAAGTAACTGATCAACTGGATGTGTGCATCTCTTATTTCCCGCCATAAAATACAAACAATGCTGAAATTGGCTGATGTCAAGCATAAATGTTCTGCACCTTACAGACCACAACATAATTCGTTTGTAGAACGAAGATGGCAAACGTTACAAGCCATGGCTTGCACTATGTTATCTGATTCAGGTTTGCCTGAAACACTGTGGGGTGAAGCCATAATGTGTAGCAATCATGTGTTAAACAATGTAGTTAACACAACAACTGGTGAATTGCCTTCACTCGTTGGCATGGCAGAAAACCAAATTTAAGTTATCTACACACATTTGGAGCAACAGCATGGGTGCATATTCCCTCACAAGTAAGACTGAAAGGGCAACATAGAGCTAGGAAATTATTTTTTGTAGGTTAGGAGGCCAACCATAGATTCGTTTAGATTCTGGGATCCAAGCACAGCTCATGTTTATTGTAGCACTAGTGCAAAAGTTCTTGAGCACATTGGGTGGAATAAACTGGAACAGGAATCCAGCAATGATGATATTATTGACATCCAAATAGTTTCTAAAGATGAAATAAGTAAACCACAAATGGCCATTAAAGAGGGAGCACAGGAGGAAGTGGGAGAACTGGCACAGGAGGAGGTAGAAGAACAGGAGCAGGTGGAACAGGTGAGTCCACCAGTAAGCCCTGTATTACCAAGACGTTCAACCCGAGTAACACGACCACCTGATAGATATCAGGCTAATGTTGTATGCAAAGTGAATACAGTTCCAAATAACTATAATGAACTAAAACTGTATCCTGCTAAGGATCAGGCTGCTTGGCAGGAAACAATGGATAAGGAACTGGAATCCTTAAAAAAGTTAGAGGTATACGAAAATGTTAAGTTTCCACCTGGTAAACATGCCAAAGGATGTAAATGGATTTATAAGCTAAAGACAAGTGTAGATGGGACTGTTACCCATAAAGCCAGGTTAGTAGCACAAGGGTTCAATCAGACAGCAAACGACTACGATGAGGTGTTTGCACCTAGTCTGAAGGCTACTATATTATGAGCAGCATTAGTGTGGGCAGCTAAGGAGAAATACATTGTAAATCATTTAGATGTAGAGACAGCATATCTGCATACATCGTTGCAACACACTATATATTTAAAGAAATATTTAGGTATCAAAAATGATAATATAATTGATTGCTGGAGACTGAAAAAGAGTCTTTACGGCTTAAAGTAATCAAGATATGAGTGGAACCAGTGTATATTTTAAGGAATTAACTACGATAGGTTTTGTAGCTAGCATGGCTGATGGTTGTTTAAAAAGGAAAGTGATGGTATAGTGTCATTGTTGCTATTGTTTACTGATGATATAGCATTAATCACCAAAACTGAACAAGAAGCTACTAAAATAATGTCACTGTTAGAGAAGAAATTTAAGATAAAACAGTTAGGAGAAATTAAATAATATCTTGGTTTAAAAATAGATAGAACTAGGAGAGGATACAAGATCTCACAGGCAGATAAAATTAACCAATTACTAAAAAGTTTTAAAATGGAACTTTGTAAACCGGCTGAAACCCAGATGAGCCAGGAGTTTAGCCACAGTGATGTTCAAAGTCCTGTTTTTGATAAGAATATTTATCAGTCCTTGATTGATAATTTATCTTATCTCAGTAGTTGGTCAAGGCCAGATATAGCATACAGTGTTAACCAATTAGCAAGGTTTAATGCTGAGCCAACTGAAAGGCACTGGCAAGCTGCTAAGCATGTGTTAAGATATCTGGAACAAACACTGCATTATGCATTGTATTTGGAGCCTAAGGATGAACTAAGTCTAACTGCATATGCCGATGCAAGTTTAGCTACAGACGTAAATACACGTAAATCTTCGTCAGGTACTGTAGTATTATTAGGAAAGGTGTTGATTGGATGGAGATCTATTCGACAGAAACATTTAAGTTTATCAACAATGGAGACTGAATTTTAATGTTTGTCTTTATTATGTACAGATTTAGTTTGTTATATGCAACTATTAATTGATATTTTAATTTTTATATCAAATTTTAGGGTTTTAGGGAGGGGTTTTAATTGTTTTCAGCCAGGGCCTTTAGTTTAATTTAGTTTTAACTTTTATATATTTAATGTTTTAATTGTTTGGCTGTGCACCGCTCCGAGTCCTTCGGGAGAGGAGCGGTATATATTAATAATAATAATAATAATAATAATAATAATAATAATAATAATAATAATAATAATAATAATATTTGGGAATTGACGCAACAGATTCTATTGCTGTTTATGAAGACAACAAATCAGCAATACAGATGACTTCAAATCTTGCTGTAAGACAAGAACAAAACACACAGATTTAAGATATTTAAATGTAAGACAATGTGTGCAAAGTAAGATGATTAAGCTGGAATACTGTATGTCAGAAAATAACATCACAGTTCATTTTACAAAAGCCCAAGGCTTTGTAAAGCATAAGGCTTGCTGTGAGGATTATGGACTTAGAATGTAAGGTTGTATATATTGTCCTACCCAAAGGGGAGAATGTTAGGAATGTAAGTCACCTAACAGTTGGGTTGAAAATATATAAACCAGGATAGACATTTTAATACTGTCTCTTTAAGGGAATGCTAAAATTGTAATTGGGTGTGGTTTCTCAGACAGCCATAAGATAGAGCCAGAAGCCTGGTTTCCTAAGGAAGAAGAAAGAAGAAAGAGAGTGTTGCTAAAATGTTGATGTTCACTGTTTCTGCATTTCCCTATTGACTGTTGCTGATCGTTATTATTCTTGGATTGATATGAATCTATTACTGAACTGTTTTTGATACTGGACTTTGTTATTGTATTATCCCTGGACTGAAAACTGACTGATATAACCATGTATGATTTGGACTGTTTGTTGGACTTTGCTTAACCGTTTACTGGAAGTAAAACCTACATTTTACTATACAGTGTAGCTGTGTGCTGTGTGTGTGTTATTCAACATTACTCTCATGACGTCTCCCTGTGTGCACTCATTCTCCTAACGGGGAATTACCTCAACAGGGCATCTGCCAAGAAATTTTTCCTCCCTGGGAGATATTTGAGAGTGAAATTAAACCATTTAAAATATTGAGCTCACCTTGCTTGTTTTTCTGAGAGTTTCTGTGGAGTTTTCAGGGCTTCTAGATTTTTATGATCAGTCCAGACTTCAAAGGGGATTTGGTTCCCTTCTAGGAAATGTCTCCATGTAAGGAGTGCCCATCAAACAGCCTATGCCTGTTTCTCCCATATGGCCCATCTTTGCTCGGTTTCTGTCAGTTTCTTGGAAGTATAAGCACATGATTGTAACTGTCCACGTCCATTCTTTTTGAGTAGAACTGCTCCAACTGCTACATTGCTAGCATCTGCTTGGATGACAAATGGTTGTTCAGGGTCTGGGTATTTCAGGATTGGTTCTGCTGAACAGTTTAAGTTTTTCGAATGCCACTTGGCATTCCATCGTCCAGGTAAGGGGTTGCCTTGGTTTCGGTTTCTCCCCCCCCCTTTTTTTTGTTTTTAACAAGTTCGTGATGGGGAGGGCGATATTCACAAAAGCTGGAATGAACTGGCGGTAAAAGTTTGTAAAACCCAGGAAGCTTTGCAGTTGTTTGTGAGTATGGGGCGGTAAATGGGTATTTACAGACTCATCACATCCTGGACATAAACTGTTTCAACTCCTTCCCTCAAAACGACGCTGTAGAGCACTGCACACCAGAACAACTAGACACAAAAACAGTTTTTTCCTGAAAGCCATCACTCTGCTAAACAAATAATTCCCTCAACACTGTTCAACTATTTACAAAGTGTACACTACTATTACTGTTAATCTTCTCATCACTCCTTATCACCCATCCCCTCCCACTTTGTGACTGTAACTTTGTTGCTTGTATCCTCTGTTTCCTAGTATGATTTGATGTTGATTGTACCCTATGACTATCATGTACATTATGATTCTTGATTCTTAACGAATGTTCCTTCTTTATGTATACTGAGAGTACACCAAGACAAATTCCTTGTGTGTCCAATCACACTTGGCCAATAAAGTATTCTATTCTATTCTATTCCCAATCGATGACAGCTTTTATTTTTTATAGCTCCATCTCTATTCCCTTGTGGGATATTCTACATCCCAGGTAGTCAATTTTTTCTTGGTGGAATTCACATTTAGAGAGTTTGGCATTTAGGAATTTTGTGAGAACTGCTCGGATTTGATGTATTCTCTATTTTGTTTCAGTGTAGATTAAAATCTCATCGAGATAAACGAGAACTCCTTTGTACAAAAATTCATGGAGGGTCTCATTAGTTAATTGCATGAACACGGTAGTGGCTCCTTGTAATCCAAAAGGGAGCACTTTAAATTGGTAGCATCCCAGTGGGGTGTTAAAAGCCATCTTCCATTCATCCCCTTCCCTTATTCTAATGCAGTAATGTACCTCTCATAGATCTAACTTTGAAAACAATTTTCCTTTAGAGAGGTGGGCTAACATGTCCTTCATGAGGGGGCGTGCGTACATATTCTCCACACTGATGGCATTAAGTTTTTTGTAATTAACACATAGACGCACCGAGCCATCTTTCTTTTCACGGAATACTGGGGCTGTCTTTTTTGGTTGAATAGGTTCGATGAAACCCCTTTTTAGATTTTTATCGATAAATTCCCTGAGTTCTTTTAATTCTCTGGGGGACATGCAGTACATTTTCGGTTTTGGAAGTTTAGTCCCTGGTAGGATTTCAATGGCGCAGTCTGTGGCACGATGGGGTGGGAGTTCATCAGAAGCCAACTTGCTAAATACTTGGGCTAAATCCTGGTACTTGTTGGGGATGTTAATGGGTTCAGCCGGCTGACCGGCCATGCCTGGTTCTCTGTTCTCTGTTCCCTTTCTTTTCCTTTCCTCTGGGCTGTTTGCAAAGGCTACATGTTTCTGGCAATGTATGTTTCCTCTCTTCCAGTTTATTTTTGGATTCCATTTCCATAGCCACATGAGTCCTAGTACTAGTGGCCCTTCCATTCCTGCTGCTACAGTGAATGTGAGCATCTCACTGTGGTTCCCTAGTCTTATTTTCAATGGTTCTGTGGCAAAACTGGCTGGCTTCCCCCCTGCTATAGTTCCATCTAATTGGCAAAAAGAGATGGGATTTTCCATTTTCTTAGTTGGATTCCTAATTTCTCTGCTAGGGAGGAGTTGATTAGGCACCGGGTGCATCCAGAATTCAGTAACACTGCCACTTCTTTCCCCTTCCCTCGGCTGGGGATAAACAGTCTTATGGGTAGAGTGATTGGTTCAATTGGGTCGCTTACCAGCGGGTCGTCTTCCGGATCACTTTCAGATTGGCTCAGGTCTCCTTAGGGCATTGGGGGTTCTTCTTCTAGGTCAGTGGGGAACCGGAACCTCACAGCTTCTCGGTTTCTCAGGCCAGTTTCTTTTCCTCGAAGGTTGGATTTTCCAGGTTTCTCCCCTGATGGGTGGTCTAGCTTTCTAGCAGGGGTTTTCAAATGGCATTCTGCTGCGCGGTGCCCCTCTCTTCCACACTTAAAGCAGCCAGCTGATCTTGGAGTCATGATAGTTTGGGGTTTGAAAAATTCCTGCTTTCCCTGGGGTGGGGATCTTCTCCAGACTTTGCCACTGCGGTACTGGTTTTGGGTCATGTCTATCTCCGCCTCCTCTGCCATCAGGTACCATTCATGCAGGAGGTTTGGGGACAGGCAGGCAGGCAGCATACAGGTTGTCATTGAGTCCATCTTTAAACCAACAGACTAGGATATCTTCTGGCCAGTCGACTCAGCCGGCCAGGTCACAAAATTCCTCAGTGTACTCAGCTACCGGGCGACAGCCTTGCTTTATGACTCTAATGTGGTCGTGGGCTTTTCTATCAGTGAGGAGGTCTTCAAAGCGATGGCATAGGGCTGTCATGAATAAGTCGAGGTTCCTCAGTTCTGGGGCATTGACGTTGTGGTGAGTCCTCACCTACATACAAGAATATGGGCATAATTTCTTAACCCGGGGGGTCTGAGTGTGAGTCATCACTCTGGCCCTGGATCAGGGATGATGGCTTGGGTTCTTCCAATTTCTGGTTCCCTCGGTCTCCTATGTTGGTGGCCTGGTCCATCCCTCACATGAAGTCCTCCAGGGCTTCCCTAATGAGATGATTTATGTATTGTTTCAGTCAGTCATCTGCCAGTGGTTCCTCAACGTATTCTTCCTGATCAGATAGGGCCTCCAGTTCCAATTTCCACCCGGGTTTATGGTTATCCCAGGTGAGGATTACTCCCTTGGTTCCTCCATCCCAGCTGTCTCTCTTTCCTATGCCTATAGACCACTGGGGTTTTGTGGAATTTTCACCAGCAGCTTCACTGTCTTTGATGGGGTACACAAAGTCAGTGTCTGGCTGGGGAGCTGGCAGAGTTTCTCCCCAGCATTCAGCTCCCCCTTGCTCCTTGCTATATTCAGACATTTTTGCAGAGTTTCCTCGGTAGAGTGAAGGTTTTTTTTTTAAAAAAAAATTCCTCTCCGGGTTGACCTCTATTGCAGACTCTACTTTATATAAGCCCTGGACTTTTTCCCTTCAACTGAAAAGAATGAACTTCTGAAAGCTAAATAAAGGGAATCCTTTATTGAAAGGGAGTGAATCCCAGCACTAGTCAAAGCAGAGTGTAAGATGTTTCCAGGCATACAGTAATAGATAAATAAGGGAGTTAGAATCCCTCCCCTTATTTAAGTGAATTTAATCAACTGAAGAACCAACATGTTAATTCCCCCCTCCCCTTCTCTGGGAAAATATCTTAGGAGAGTTCCCAGGGGTATCTTCCAGAGCTGGAATTTTTATGGTCCCTTCTCATCTTGTTATCTCTTCAAGAAGTGACACGTTTCTGGACATCTGGCTCCAATCCTCCAGTTGTATATCATGTGCAAGTTATACAGAATCAATATAAGATTTAATATATTCAGGTTACATAAAAAAGGATTACTTGTACCAACTCCCCCCCCCTTCTTCCATTGAAGAATGGCAAATACATGGATCTGACACCAACTCTCTGAGTGGTTCCGAGTGGCCATAAAAGTCGATGGGGCATTACGCAATAGTGACATGAGGAAGCTGCCAGGAACCCGAGACAGAGGGCAACCGAACCAGAGGCCACCAAGCCAATGGGACAATACAGCACCATGATCTGCCCCAAAAGCAATCCTCTCACAATGCCAAATTAAATGCTACCGATGCGGGGGGGTAGGGCACATGGCAGCGGTGTGCGCAAACTCAGATTCAAAACCAAGGCTGAAACCACCACCCAAGGCATGACCAGAACAATGCCCCAGACGTGCCACCAATGCATCCCAGAAGGCCCTTCAGGCTGCAGAGTTCCCTCTCCACCCAGCCAAAAGGGGAGGAACCCCAGACAACGATGACCAATCGCCAGATTCTTATGACAGTGAGGATGAGGCAAAAAGTGATCGATGGTGAGTGGACCAATTCCCCCTTTCATCTTCCCAATATGGCTTATGGCCCCAGAAACAGAAAATAAGGGGACTTTTCAAGTCCTAATAGATGCAGGCTGCACCAGGTGCCTGATCAAACTAACCACAGTCCTAAAATGGGATCAGAGCAAAAAAGCTAGCCCACCAGATCCGGTTTGAACAAGTAGATGGTTCCCTTCTGGGAAGAGCCTATGTCAGTCACTTAACCAAACCAGTGAGACTAGTGCTAGTGCATCACTAGGAAATGATTCGATTTGTTGTGGCTCCCAAAAGATGCAGTCATACGGGGACTTTCCTGGCTAGACAAGTGGGGTTCGACTATCTGGTGGCAGGGAGGTAGCTGCAGACTGAGGATAGCAAAGGGTCCTCAACCCCTTCTTCACCATCAAATAGAAGCACTGCTCATTCAGGGAACCCTCCTTGCAGTCACCTCCCACAGAACCCCAGAGGCCAGACAGATCCCAAGATCAATATCAGGACCTCACTGAAGTATTCAGTAAGGCTGACTGTGACATCCTACCCCAATCATGAGACAGACTGCACAATAGAAATCATTCCCAAGAAAAAACTACCCAAACCCAAAATGTACGCCATGACACCCCGGGAAATGCAAGAAATGTGCAAATATATAGATAAAAACCTAGGAAGAGGGTTCATTTAACCAGCCAAGCCATGTGTTGCAGCCCCAGACCTGTTCAAAGAGAAAAAAGATGGGACTATGTGACTGTGCATGGACTTTAGAGTGATCAATGGACTGTGTGTACACAATCTATATCCCACTCATGAAGGACATGCTATCCCACTTAGCCAAAGGGAAGGTCTTTACCAAATTAGATATCAGAGAACCATACTATCGAGTCCGCATCAGGGAGGGAGATGAATCTATATCCCACTCATGAAGGACATGCTATCCCACTTAGCCAAAGGGAAGGTCTTTACCAAATTAGATCTTAGAGAAGCATACTATCGAGTCCGCATCAGGGAGGGAGATGAATGGAAAACAGCGTTCAACTGTCCCCTATGGAGTTTCCCATTCAAAGCCATGCCATTTGAACTACAGGGCCCCCCCCGGCAGTGTTCATGCAGTTAATAAATGAGATGCTACACGAACACCTCTATAAGAGGGTTCTTGTCTACTTGAACAACATTCTCATCTACACTGAGACAATGGACGACCATACACCCCTAGTCCAGGTACTGGACACACTTCTAGCAGAAACCCTATACATCAAGCTGTCGAAATGTGAATTTCACCTTGAACAATTAGACTACCTAGGCTACCAAGTCTCCAATGAGGGCATAGAGATGGACCCAGCCAAAGTACAAGCTGTTTTGGGCTGGCAGACTCCTCACACCCACAGACAGCTACAAATCTTTTTGGGGTTCACAAACTTCTACTGACAGTTCATCTCCTCCTTCGCAAGGATTGCCAAAATCATAATGGACCTCCTAAAGACAGGAAGTCCAGGAATGAAACCCTGCCTGGGACAACCTCTACAGTGGGACCTAACCTGCCAAAAAGCATTTGAAACACTGAAAGAACTGTTTGGAAAAGAACTGGTGCTGAAACATTCTGACCCCGAACAACATTCAAGCAGATGCCAGTGATCTGGCAGTGGGAGCAGTGTTACTCTAAAGAAATGACCAAGAAAGCCTACAACCCTGAGCCTACACCTCTCGCAAACTGATGGACACAGACAGGTGATGGACTGCATGGGAAAAAGAGGCTTTTGCAGTGAGATGGGCACTGCAAACCTGGTGCCACCTGCTAGAAGAGGGGCAGAGGCCATTTGAAGTCTGGACCGACCATAAAAATCTGGAAGCCCTTAGAACCCTGTGAAAACTATCACCTAAACAAGTTCGCTGGGCCCAATACTTCAATTGATTCAACTTTGTGCTAAAACACGTCCCGGGGGAAATAACTTTCTGGCTCACACCCTCTCCCACATGCCCCAGTATAAAGGCGAAAGGGAGGAGGTCATAAACACTTTACCCAAATAGCTGTCCAAGTAACCACCAGATGACAATGCCGCAATCGGCAAGACCAACCTGTAGATGATTTAACCATGAAATTAAAAACTGAACTGCTAGCAGACTGTTGGTTCTGGGACAATCAACACATCTTGACAAAAAGAGATGACTTAGCATGGAAAGGGACAAAACTCTATGTCCCACTCTAGTCCTTCAGAGGAGCTACAACGCTAACCTGGCAGGCCACTTTGGGTTCTTAAAGACTTTACACTTAGCTCAGAGGAATTCTGCTGGCCTGGCATAAAGAAAGACGTGGACAGTTATGTGAAGAGTTGCACCATCTGTGCCACGATGAAAAAAAGATCAGGAACCCCCCTGGACTGCTACAAATGGTAGCAGAACTAACAAGCGGCATAGAGCTATAAGAGACAGGCAGACAAACACCAAGCCCCACAATGGTCATTCCAGTTGGGAGAGAAGGTGTACCTCTCCCCCAAATAATTGAGATTAAGACTCCCTAGCAAGAAATTGGGGGCAAAGTTCATGGGACTATTCCCCATAGTAAAGATCATCAACACAGGTGCAACTGAAGTTGCCTCAATTGTTAGGGAAAATACACCTGATATTCCATTAGTAGCCTCTTAAAACCTGTGGTGGGATTGACTCTGAGGCCTCTACCTTGTGAGCTCCCAGACACCATGGTCATAGGAGGCCAAACCCATTATGGGGTGCAGCGAATCCTCAATTTGAGGTGGCACAGGAGACAACTCCAATATTTAATCAAGTGGAATGGCTATCCCTTATCAGAGGCATCTTGGGTAAAGAGCAGGAATGTCCAAGCAAGATTCCATGCAGAAAATCCAACCAAGCCTGGGCGGGGGTTTGCAACCCTAAATTCTAAACTTGCAATAAATTTGTTTTATTCTTGTGTCATACAAGTCACCTTCAAGAAGTGAGGGGAACCAAATGTCAACTGATAAAACATTTCTATGGCCATTTTAGAGTTACCAAAAGAAAGGGAGGGGGGAAAGGCAGCAGTGCGGCAGCTTGGAAAACAAAAGTGCATTCCATACATAGTTTTTCAGAGATTGTAACTTAGGTGGCTGAAGTTTCTGCCATGTAAAAATCTAACTGGAGAACATGATTGATGACTCTTAGCTATGGATGTATCTCATTGGAGAATATGAATTATGATATACACACGGGGTGGGAGGAAACCAGGGTCAAGGGTGACAGTGAATTATGTGTTTCAGAGTTAGCTACACCCAGATAGTGCTGGCATGTTAACTCCCAATAAATTCCATTTAGTTTTGGAAGTTTGGCTCAAAACTCATTATTTAATTGGGATAACTGCTGGAATCCTGATAGCGGGCAAGTAAGCAAAGAAACCAGACAGTAGCTGGGCATGAGTGTGACTCTAGCCACTGGCCAAGGCAGACAAAGCAAGATAGAGCAGGGTGGGGTGGGGTGGGTGGGGTCAACCAGTGGTGGGATTTGCCAGTTGGCTGAATTGCACAGAATCTTAACAACTGGTTTTCTTGAACCAGTCCGAACTGGCTGAATCCCACCTCTGAATATAATTTAAGTCAGCATATAATTCCCATTTTGGGAGTCCAAAGGCACCTCTACTGCTATCTTGCAACATCCTTAGATTTATTCATGCTTTCTTGCTCAGCCATATAAATTTAATTACTATTATATTTAATTCTTCAAATAATTTCTTATCTAATTTTATAGGGATTGTTTGAAAACAGCACAATAATTTTGGTAGAGCATTCATTTTTACCGTAGCTATTCTTCCTAATAGAGATAGCTGTAATTTCTCCCAAATCACTACATCTTTCTTTATTTGTTAAATCAATTTCTTATAATTGTCTTCTTTTATAGAAAAACATCTTCCTGTTAGAAAAATTCCTAAATATTTAATCCTTTTTTCAATTTGCAATCTCATCTCTCTTTCTAAATCCTATTTTTTGATTCTCTGTCAAATATTTGGCTAATATTTTTGTCTTTTCTCTATTAATTTTCAATCCTGCTACTATCCTGTATCTTTCTATATCTTGTATCAAATTATTTCCTGTCTCTATTGGTTCCTCTATGAAAAACACCAAATCATCTGTGAATGCCTGTACCTTATATTCCTCTTTTTAAATCTTCAGTCCTTTTATTTTGTCTAATCTGGGCCAGTAGCATTTCCAACATTAAAATAAAAAGTAGAGGGGACTTTGGACATCCCTGTCTCACTATTTATTTCAAATCTCTCTTTGCTATCCCCATTTATTATCATCCTGGCTTTTTGAGTAGTGTATATTGTACCTATCATTTTTCCAAATTTCATTCCAAATCTCATATCCTTAACTTGTTGAATCAAAAACTGCCAATTAATATTGTCAAATGCTTTTGGGGCATCTAAAAAAAATCAGAGCCGCCTGCTTTTCTGGATGGGCTTTGTAATATTCTAAAACATTTAACATCATTCTTGTATTGTTCTTAATCTGTCTGGAAGGTAGAAAACTGTTCTGATCAGGGTATATTATTTAATTCAATACTATTTTCAGCCATTATTGTAGTGAAAATTTTATAATCAGCATTTAACAATGAGATTGGTCTGTAATTTTTAATTTGTTTATGGTCTGTACCTTCTTTTGGTATCAAGGAGATGTATGCTTCAGTCCAAGATTTGAGTAATTTAGCTTCTTCCAATATATCATTATACAATTCCAATATCACTGGTTCAAAATATTCATATAAACTCTTATATACTTCTGCAGGGAGACGGCCCCGGAGTTTTATTGCTTTTCTGTCTTTGCACTGCTTTTTTCAATTCTATAGCTGTTATCTCTTTGTTTAACATTTCTCTCTGTTCCTCTCCTATTTCCAGTAGGCCATTCTCCCTTAAATATTGTTTGATATTATCCTTATCCACTCTTTCCTCTTTATACAATACCTCAAAATAATTCTGAACTATTCTTTTCTTTTCCACCATTTGGTATTGTAGTTTCCCATTTTCATCTTGTAACTCCTGTATCAACCTTTTCTCCCTTTCTATTTTTAATTTGTAAGATAGCCATCTCCCCAGTTTGTTTGCATATTCAAAAAAATTCTGTTTCACCATTTTCAAATTTCTTACCCTTTCTTCCTGATCTATCACATTTAATTTATGTCTGACTAGGGCCATTTCCCCCTTCACCTTCTTATCTTGTGGTTCTCTTTGTAGTCTAGTTTCTAAATTTTTAATCTCTAGCAATTGATTGATTGATTCTTCTAATTCCCAATTTATTGCCATCATTTTTGTCCACTTATTCCAAATTTTTTTGGGGGTTGTTCTGATCTAATTTCCACCACCTGTATTTTTTGTTCATTTTTCTCAATTACTTGTTGTATCGTATCTTTCTTGGTCCAGTTTGTTAATATCCTCTTTCATTTCCATGTGGTTCTTTGACATATTTTCCTGAATCATCATCATAGTTTCTTGAATTGCCAATAGCGTTGTTAGCATTATTTGTATATTTGATGTTATACTTTGGTTTTCCGCGCTCAGCATTCCTTCGATTTACCTTTGGCCTGAGGGAGATGAGACTGTCAATGATGGGTTTAGTTTGTTGTGTACCACTGAATCAAAGGCTTTGCAAAAGTCTAAGTAGATTGTGTCTATTACTTTGCCCTGATCGAGTTGTGTAGTCCATATGTTTTTGCAATGTAAGAGTTGCAAATTACATGATAGATTTTTCCTAAAACCAAATTGTTTATTAGAGAGTAGATTGTTTGTTTCTAAGTGGAGGATGATGGATTGATTAATAATTGATTCCATGACTTTACAGGTGATGCAGCATAAAGAGATTGGTCTGTAATTTTCAACTAGGCTGGGGTCTCCCTTTTTGAAGATGGAGATGACCGTGGCTTGTGACCATAGTTTTGGCAAGGAGCTGGTCCTGAAAGATTTTTCAAAGATTATGCTTAGAGGTCCTGCTATGGCAGTGGATAGCTTTTTTAAGAAGTAGTCACATATTCCATCCGGTCCAATAGATAGAGATGGTTTTAGATTGCATAGTGCTTTTTCAACATTGTCTTCTGTAAAATCGATATGTATTAGATCATTGTAGTTGTCTATGGTTCGACTAGGAAATACTGGGCATGATCCATTGCTGTTTACAAATACTGAATGTGAAAGAATGTGAAAATACTGAAAGAATGTGTTAAAGAGGTTGGCTTTAATAGTGTTGTCATTGCAGTCTTTACCATTAGGTCCTTTCAGAGGTGGGATGGACCTTGAGTCTTTTAGTTTGTTGTTTATAAAATTGTAGAAAGCACGGGTGGAATTGGTGCATAGAAGGTTTTCTTCTTGTTTAATGTGATAATTGGTGCATTCAGTTTTTATCTGGTGGCATAAATTTTTGTATCGGCTTTTGAAGTTGGCAACATGACCAGATTTGTTTTTCCGCCAAAGTGATTTCTTTTTGGATTGTAGCTTCCTTATTGTTTTGGGTAATTTGTTTTTTCTGGATTTGGGAGTTGTTAATGGTATATGTAGTTTGATGACTCTTTTGACTTCAAGTAAAAATATGTTGTAATGGTCTTCTATAGTATTGCATCCAGAGAATAGAAATTGCCAGTCAAGGGATGAGAGATCATTGTTTATAAGATCATAGTTGCCTTTTTTGAAGTTATTATTGGGGATTCCGTCATTGTGATGATTTTTGTGTGGATGTATGTTGAGACAAAAGTCAATCATGTTGTGGTCACTGTTGGAAAAGTGTTCTTTAATTTGTATTCCGTAAATTGAATTCAAACTATTGCAGAAGATGAGATCGAGGCAGTTGTTAAGTCTAATGTTGTTGGTTACTAGTTGTTCTAGTCCCAGATTTATTACTGCATTGTAGAAGATTGCATGTGTGGGTTCAGTTGTACATTCCTTAAGGGTCCAGTTAATATGAGGTAGATTGAAGTCACCAAGAAAGATGAAAGTGTGTGGGCAGGATGCTGCCCATGTTAGTAGTGTATTTAGCTTATTTGCATGTTCGATGTCATAATCAGGGGCTCTGTAACATACTAAGAACCGAAATGTGATATTTAAGGACAGTTCACAGATGATGGTCTTAGGAATAGCAAGCTCCTGGGTAACTTGGATGCTTTTTAGATGTAGGGACTTTTTATAGAAGATAGCAACACCACCTCCTCTACAGATTTCATGATCTGATCGGTAAACATGATAGTCTCTTACTGTGGTAATGGAGTCAGAGAGAGATGTGTTGAGCCATGTTTCACAGACAAATATGATGTCGAATTTAGCCGTATTTAGTAAGAGGAAAAATTCAGGTATTTTATTTACAAGGCTTTTTGCATTGAGTAGCTTGCATTTAAGACCAGTTGTAGTTGGGATAGAAGTAGTTTGGGGTGTGCATGCCTAGTTTTGAGTGATGATGGATTGGATGGGGTGGGGTTGGATGCGGAGTTGTGGGTTGTGTAACTTTCTTTTGATGCAATCAGCTCTGTAGTCAACGTATAGGTCCTTTTCTCCATTGTCTAGACGGTTTTTGAGTTCAGCGCAGAGTTCATGGGAGTGGATTCTTTGCAGTATAGATAAGTCTGGTCTTGAGCAAAGTTTTTTGTGGTTGGCATTGGTTTTTGCAGTGGTATTTATTGTATGAATGAATATGCGTTTGCTGGACTCATTTTTGCATACAACTCTACAAAATCTTGGAGCCACAGAACCATCATTGTATTTGAGCTCAGGGCCATCTCTGGTTATTTCAATGATATCTTCAGGAGAGATGTTCGTTGTATTTGCGTTTCTTATGATATCATGAACTTTGGTAATGTCATCTGATTCATTGGTGTCTTCGAGACCAAATAAGATGGCATTTGGACATTTCTGTTCACGTTCCATGGTGTCTCTGATGAGTAAGGAGATATTATTCGTGGAATTATTTGAAGGGATAGTAATTGTTTGTGGCTGTGGTTTGGTATTTATTTTTGGTTGTACTGGTGATTGTAGTTGAGGTAGTGGTTGTGGTTTTTGTGGGATTAGATTTTGAGCTGATAGGTACTCACTTATATGTGCTGTATTTTTTTTTTTCAAGAGAAATTAGACTTGCTTGTATGGTTGTTTCAAAACGTGTTGCTAAGCGTTCTTCTATTGAGTCAATGAGTGTTTCTATGCTATCAACTCTGTCCGGTAGGGTACTCAGTTTGTTTAGCTTAGGAGAACATGATGGACATAGAAAAAAGAATGTATTTGAATTTTTAACCATATCAGCCAGGATTTTGTTTGCATTTAAGCAGGCAGGGTGGGCTAGATTATCGCATAGGCGGCATTTAATGTAAATTTCACTTTCATTGATGGTTTTAAGACATTTGAAATATGTGCAGGAGTCTGGGAGGTCATTGGTAGAAATATTTTTGTTTTGTTTTGTTTTGGAGTTTTTGGCTGGCATAGTTGAAGGCAATTATACAGTAATCAGTTACAATAATTAGTTAATGTGATAGGTAGACAGTTACTTCATGAATGTTGGTAATTAATAAATGTTAATTGATATATTAAAGAACAAATCAAAAGTAAGGTTGCTTATTACTAAAAATCAATCAATCAATCGGTTATTCAAATCTCTCTAATCAAATAATTTTGCTAAGCAACAAACAGCCTAATTTATTACAGTAATTACTAAACACACTGGTCAATTAAATTCACTAAATCACTGATTTTACTAATCAGATATTCAGTAATTACGCTATATGCACTAAACAGTCAATCATATTAAGCAATAAAAAAATCAATTGATCATTTGATAAAATTAATTATTTTAAAGAAATTGATAATTTGAGATAATGAAAGTAATGAAGTAGTATGAAGTAATCTATGGTTTATAACCGTTGATAAACTGGCAGGAGGTCTCTTTTCCTGGGCTGTTTGCACTCTCTTGTTTTGTAGATTGAGTAGAAGCTTTAATTAATTAATTTAATTAATTAATTGCTTCTTCAAACATTTATTTCTACACTTTAATTAATTTGATTTAGATCTTGCCTTTCTATCCTGGCAAGTTCTCAAGGCAACTACCAAATTAAAACAAAAACTAGAATATATAACAAACTATACATAAATTAAAATTAACACTAAAATTAAATCCTGCCTTAATAGGTTTTCTATAATCCTAGAGAGCAAGCCAAACACAGCGCCTAAGGGAGTGTGTTTCATACACTGGGAATAATACAGAGAAGGTCATCTCTTAATAGCTAGACAGATGAGTCTAACAGCTGTGTTGTTTTCAAAAGGGCATTTCTTATACATTCTAACATCTGGACAGATATATAATGGAATATACCTATTACAATCTAAGTCTTTTGGGGCTTTAAAAGTCCATTCTAAAATCTTAAAATATATCTGTTAAACATCTGGCAATCAGTGGAGATATTTGTATAAAGAAATCATATTTCTAAAATCAAATCTTGCACTGGTTAGCAGTCTTGCTGCCACATTTTGCAATCCCCCCACCCTTCAGAGCAATTCCCTGTAGATTACTATCTTCAGCATATAACTTGAGAGTACCTTTGAACAATTGAAACATAATATGGTTTGGAGTACACTGCTATTTGTTCATTGCCATGATCAGATCACTTTCTGATTATTTTTTAGCTCACTGATGTCACTCCACCTCTGAGAGAGATAGAACTTGTTAGATCAACCCAACATCAAATGAGTGAAGGATCTGGCTGTGTTTGAGAGTCTGGTGAGCAACTCTGGGAAAACCTTGGTTGGATCCTGAAATGGGTGGGTAGTAGAGGTCTTAAGTATTCAGCAGGTTCTGACCAGTTCTGGAGAACTGGTAGTGGAAATTTTGAGAATTTGCCAGACAACCGGCAAATACCACCTCTGACTAGTCCTGCCCACATCTATTATCTGCCTACTGAGTCCCAGCTGATTAGCTGGGTCTTCTTTTGTTGCTCTGCACAAGAGAATGGAGCTGGAAAACAGGTTAGTGGGGTGAGAAGCGAATGGGATTTTGCAGTAACCTTCCCCCAGGATTGGGGAAGGAATGGAGACATTATAGTATCCTTCCTCTGAAGTGGGGTGTGAATGGAGATTTTGCAATATCCTTCCCCTGGAATGGGGTTGGAATGGAGATTTTACAGTGTCCTTCCCCTGCCATGCCCACCAAGCCATGCCACACCCACAAGCCATGCCCACAGAACCAGTAATAAAAATGTTTGAATCCCTCCACTAGGACTTAGGCTGATTGTGACATGTTGGCTTCCCTCCTGCACTAATGGTGGAGCATGCCTTAATTCTCTTTGAAACTCCAAGAGATGAAACACAGGTGTATATATATCTCTGAAACACTGTTGGGTGAAATTGAAATGTGAATCCTACTGAGCATAAGAAATAGCCCATGTTAAGAATCCAGAAGAATTATTTAAAGAAAAATGGTTCTTGCTGGGGAGGTGTTAAAAGCATATAAAAATGAAACAACAGACTTTTGATAATCTGATCCATAGGATGCTTCATTAGGGAAAATACTGCAGTATGGACCCTTCTCTACTCCAGAAAAAAAACATTTTCTAGGAGGAAGGAGACCCCTCCATTTGGTGAATACAACTTATACAGGTTTATCAAATCACATGGTTACATAAACATTCCCTGTTTCCATATATGGACGTTATACAACCTTCCATGGAAAACTTCCAACATTTTCAGATTTTCTGTTTTTCAAATTCCAGAAAATTATAAGAAAACATTAATATTCCTTAATGTGACAGTTATAATGTCAGAACGCCCCAGCACAAATTTCCAACTTAAGCCAAGCACACAATTTTGCAATCTAACATATTTGTCTCACAAAAGCACATTTCATAACTGTTCTGAGCATTAAAAGTTCAAACTGCAAACACAAAATGGCTACATTTTGGTTCTTTATATTCTCAAGTATAATAACCAAATTTCACTAATAACAATCCTCCCTTTATTTTTGTTACCAATTTATACTTGAGAATTATCATCAAGATCCCTTAACATAAGCCTAACTTCCTGCTGACTAAGTGTTTTACGTTTTACTTCAGGTTTCTGAACAGCGGAAACACAATTTACATATCATCACATTCTGTAAAAGAAGCATCATTAAACACTAATGTTTTTCCTCTATATTTCTTCACATGTTCATCCACAGAGTCATGTTCAGCACCTATAATTTGATTTCTTTGTTTTATCCTTATTATGGGCAGTTGCCATAACAGTCATTAAACGACCAATTGCACACCCATTGTATTAACTGGTATCAATGCATATACATATGCTCCACAAAACATAAACCAACCTCTAGGTAAATACAACACATGTGTCATTCCACCTTCGTCTTCAACCTCCATTCAATAAAAAAAACTTCTTCAGTAGGTAAATAAGTATAAATTGTTTTGTCATCTGGATGTTTATACTTAATACAATCATAAGCTGGAAAATCGTCAGCTTTCCTGATTACTCCATTTCGTTGGCTTTACAGGAAATCCAAACAAAGCATCATCTTTTGACAAATTATACAAAATATATCATCAGGATAAACTCTGCCACCAAAAAATCCTTCTGACACTGGAACTTCTACAAAACAAGTAGACATGATATCCGTAACTGTAGTCTCTCCTTTCACACAAAAAGAACTATTCAAAGCTACTCTCATTAATTTCAGAAAAACATTTTCACTTCTCACATTAGGCTCTGTTCCTTTAGTATCTTACACTTCTATGTAAAATTCTTCATGTTGCAAAACATCTAACTGTACACCTACCTGTCCAGTTAAATGAACATTTTTCAATAGCTAAACTGTCACACAAAAACATCTATTTCATTAGAGTACGTCTTAATTCAATGAATGGCATAAATAACATCTCTTCCAGAGCTCTAAGTCTCATATAGGAAGGAGAATAATTGCCATACATGTCAAAACAACGATCATATAGTTGTTCCATCCTCGTAGAGAAGTTCTCATGTCTCTTCTCTTTATTAGGGTTAGGGAAAAAATCCAAACCGGGTTTGGGGGACAGCCCATAGGTGTTTGGAGTCAGTCAGGCTGGCATGCACGTCTGGGAGGGCTCAGAGGGTCGTGGGTTGGGGAGGCGGATGGAGATTAGGCAGCCAGAAGTGGGTTCCATTGGCACCGTAAGTGGGAGGGGCAGAAACGGCGGGGGTAGGGGGCCATATCAGGCTAGGGGATCGCAAACCCACTGTCTCCAAGCGGTAGCATGCTCCGACCCTCTTCACCCGTCTTGCAGGGCTGGTTGTGCAGAGTCTCAGGCCTGAGTACCTGGCTGATGTTGTGCAATGCCAGGTCCGCTGTTAACAAGGCCCCCATGATTTACGATCTCATTCAGGAGGAGGGTGCGGACCTGGCAGGTGTCACTGAAACCTGGTTGGGCCCAGAGGGTGGTGTTCCTCTGAAGGAGATGTGCCCACCAGGTTTTCAAGCATTTCATCGGCCAAGGTCCCAGGAAAGGGGTGGTGGAGTGGCGGTGATTATTAGAGAAGTCCTTTGTCCTAGGGAGGCCACTGTTCCTCAGATGGCTGGTTGTGAGTCTCTCTTTGTGAAGTGGGGTCAGGGGGTTCAGATGGGCCTTTTGATAACGTACCTGGCTCCCTGCCACATATCATTGGCCCTGCCCAGGCTCCTCGAGGTGATAGCCGGGCTGGCAGTTGAGACCCCCAGGCTTTTAGTCATGGGGGATTTCAACCTGCCTTCGCTCGGGAAACCTCTGGGGTGGCTTGGGAGTTTCTGGCTTCCATGATGGCCATGGACTTGACTCAATTAGTTTCTGGCCCCACTCACATGAGGGGACACACGCTGGACCTGATTTTTGTCTCAGGTCAGTGGTTGAATGATCATAGTTGTGGGGATCTAGTTATAAAACCCTTGTCATGGTCCGATCATTCTCTTCTTAGGCTCGACTTCTGTGCCACCACCCACCACCACAGGGAGGTGGAGCCGAGCAGATGGCTCTGCCCCAGGTGCCTGATGGATCCCGAGCAGTTCCAGACGGAGCTTGGGCCATTTCCTGAGACTCTGGCTCATAACTCGGCCGGAGACTTGGTGGCCACCTGGGATAGGTTGGCCGCCGAGGCTCTGGACCAAGTTGTGCCTTTGCGACCTCTTACTCAGCACAGATCCCATCCAGCTCCGTGGTTTACGGAGGAGCTGAGGGAGATGAAGTGCCGGAAAAGATGTCTGGAGGGTGTTTGGAGGGCCAGTCGCATCGAGTCTGACCGGACACAGGTGAGGTCCCTTATTAGGACCTACCTGGTGGCGATAGAGGTGGCAAAATGTTTACATTTCTCCACCCTTATTGCGTCGGCAGAAAATCAGCCTGCCACTCTGTTTAGAGTGACCTGCTCCCTGCTTGAGCCGAGAGCACGGGAGGACCTCTTGCAGGGCAGGGCAGAGGAATTTTCCCAATTTCTGCATGATAAAATCGCTCAGATTCGGGGCGGGCTGGACTCCAGTTGGACAGTCCCGGGGGAGGTGTCCGGGGCAAGTCTTGAGACTGTTATCTGGGAGGAGTTTGATCCTGTGACCGCCGAAGGTGTGGACAGGTTGCTGGGGAGGCTGAATACCACGACATGTTTGTTGGACCCGTGTCCCTCCTGGTTAGTTTCTACCTCCAGGGAGGTGACACGAGGCTGGCTCCAGGGGATTGTCAATGCTTCATTGAGGGAGGGATCGCTTCCTACAGCCTTGAAAACGGCGGTGGTGCGATCCCTCATCAAGAAGCCTGCCCTGGACCCGGCTCTTTTAAACAACTACAGTCCAGTCTCCAACCTCCCCTTTGTGGTGAAGGTTGTGGAGAGTGTGGTGGTGCGTCAGCTTCCTCAGTACCTGGAGGAAGCGACTTACCTCGATCCTTTCCAATCGGGCTTCAGACCCGGATACAGTACCGAAACAGTATTGGTCGCGTTGGTTGATGATCTCTGGAGGGCCCGTGACAGAGGTTATTCCTCTGTCCTGGTCCTATTAGATCTATCAGCGGCTTTTGATACTATCGACCATAGTATCCTACTGCAGCGGTTGGAGGGGTTGGGAATTGGAGGAACCGTTTTGCGGTAGTTCTCCCCTTTCCTCTCTAACCGCTCACAATTTGTGTTGACGGGGGGGGTAGAGGTCCACCCCTAGGCCTCTCGTTTGTGGGGTGCCGCAGGGATCAGTCCTCTCCCCTCTTTTGTTCAACATTTATGTGAAGCCGCTGGGCGAAATCATCCGTGGTTTTGGGGTGAAGTGTCATCTTTATGCTGATGATACTCAGCTTTACATCTCCACCCCAAACCACCCCAACGATGCTGTGCAGGTTATGGCCCGTTGCCTGGAGGCTGTGCGGAACTGGATGGGTGGGAACAGGCTTCAACTCAACCCTTCCAAGACTGAGTGGCTGTGGTTTCCGGTGGCCCGATATAGTCAGCTGACACCATCGCTGGCTATTGGGGGAGAGATCTTAACCCCCACAGAGAGGGCTCGCAATCTAGGCATCCTCCTGGATGTACGGCTGTCTTTAGAAGATCATATTAAGGCCATCTCCAGGTGGGCTTTTTATCAGGTTCGCCTGATTCGCCAGTTGCGGCTCTTTCTTGATTGGGACGCCTTACGCACGGTCGCTCATGCCCTGGTCACCTCCCGCCTGGACTACTGTAATGCCCTCTACATGGGGCTCCCTGTGGGGAGCACCTGGAGGCTTCAACTGGTGCAAAATGCGGCTGCACGGGTGGTTTTGGGAGCATCTAGAAACTCCCATATGACGCTTCTCCTGCACAAGCTGCATTGATTGCCGGTGGCCTTCCGGGTTTGCTTTAAGGTTCTGGTTTTGACCTTTAAAGCACTCCATGGCATCGGACCAGGTTACTTGCAAGACCGCATTCTGCCAGTAGTCTCCCACCAACCGGTGCGCTCCCACAGGGAGGGTCTCTTTCGGGTCCTGATGGCATCTATGTGCCACCTGGTGACTCCGAGGAACAGGGCCTTCTCTGTGGGGGCACCCACCTTCTGGAATGGGTTGCCTCCTGAGTTACGGATGACCACTGACCTGAGAGCGTTTAGACGTGCGTTGAAAACTTGGCTCTTCGAGCAGGCTGGCCTGGGCTGATTTTAAATTGGGGTTTTTAGAAATTGGGGTTTTAGAAATTGGGGTTTTTATATCTTAACTATTAGGGTTTTTAAGTATAAATTTTAGTAGCAGCCGTGTATTTAATCTTTTTTTAACTTTTATGGTTTGTATTATATTATTGTTGGCTGTACACTGCCCTGAGTCCCTCGGGAGAAGGGCGGTATATAAATTCGAAAAATAAATAAATAAAATAAATAAATATGTGCGGTTACATGCTAGATATTTTCTCAAATATAAACCATTATCTAAGGCGGATCTTATACAGATTCCAACCTCAGCCATAGATTTCATCAATGTCAGTGATATCTGCATATTCTATACTGTCGGGTTCAGTTTGGAAACATAACCGTTGTCACGTTAATGAACAACCAGGCAATACCTCAGAAGCCTCCATACCTACCCCACATAAGGCAATAATCACTATCCACATCATATTCACAAATGGATTAGGCCCCCACCCACCTTAACATATGTAGTTTTACACTTCAAAACTTACAACTGGTCTTTGGGGACTTACATCCACTTCTTTATCTTCTTCCGCTTTCAGAGGATACATACCTTTATACAACAGTCTATTATTTCATGTCTTAAAATAATCAACAATACAAAAAAAATGTATTACATTCAACCAAATAATCAACAATACATCTCAAAGTTTCACAAACCTAAGCTAAACTGGACATGTAAGTATCTATCCCCACTATCTAAAAGAAATAGAAAATAAAAAGTCCAGTCTTTCCGAAGCTTGCTTCCACTGGAAACAGGAACCGGATCCACAAATCCGTGCACACACGAATGATGTGTCCAACCTCACTCACATGTCTGTAAAGCAGACTCAGTAGTCAACAGTACTTGTAATGGTCCTTCCCTGATAGGCCTCAGCTTCCCAAAAGCTCTCCACTGCTTTATCAGGACCCACTCTCCACTCTTTAAATCATGCACTCGGAAATCAAACGGTGGTGTTTGCGCCAAAAGTCCTTCAGACCTTAAAAGAGAAAAGCACTGGGACAGTCCCTGTATATATTTTCTAAAAAAAAAAAAAACTTCAAGTACAATTCTAGACATACCCACATTTCTAGTATAAGGTATTCCAAACATCATGTCATACAGTGAAATTTCAACATCTTTTCTCAAACAAGTACGCACTCACAATATAGCTAGAGGTAAATATTTCATCCAGGGTAATTAAATTGCTAACATTAATTTCTTTAATGTATTGTTTTATTTTTTATTTTTTTTATTTCAACATTTATATGCCGCCCTTCTCCAGAGACTCGGGGCAGCTTACAATCTATGGAGCACCATGCTAAGTGCTCAGCAATAGCCTTCATTCCATTGTATATGCGTGCTTATTACTAGGGCTTTTGGCTCCCCCAGGCAGCATTTTTACAAAGTCATCTTATTGCCCCCAACAATCTTGGATCTTCAATTTACCTAGGATGGAAGGCTGAGTCAACCTTGAGACTGGTGGGATTTGAGCCTGGTGGGATTTGAGCCTGCACTAATTGCAGGCAGCTTGCACTAAGTGCTAGATGATTAATAGCCTGCACTCCCAAGGCTTTATAGTTCTCATTCTTTACCCCACCTGAGGAAAAAACTCAACAGGTCTATTGCCAATCCATTTCTAATTCTTTCCTATACCCTTTTACCACATGAAAAGTAAAATGTGTACCTCTATCATTATAAATGCACTATCAATGCATATCTATATATATTTATATATATCTGTTCCAATATTAACTTCACAGTCATTTGTGCATTCGCTCTCACACACAGAACAACTTCCAGCCATCCAGTCAAATGATCAACAATCACCAACAGATATATCAAAGTACCCACTGCTGACATTACAGTACAAGCAACTCTTTAAAACCACCAAATAGCCAAATCTCTTCCTCCTATCAGGATTATATGCATTCACACAATATATACATGTTCTACTCACTTGCATAACTATCGTGTATATACTTTTACAAATATATTTTCTCTTCACAAAAGCCACAAATACTTGTGTTCCCTAATGAGTACCCTCATGTACCTTCTCTATTATGTCTCTCATAATAGGCTTATTAACTATATGTAATCTCTAATAACCACTTCCAATCTACATACTCTACATCTCCAACATCATCTGTTTCTCTTCTTCATCAGTGAAACCTGGTTTTACATCCCATTCCAAAACAGGAACTAAAACCATTATCTGCACTTCTCTCATACATGTATCTATATATGCATACATAAGCCTCATCTGCTAATCTATGTCCCAAAATCTCTTTGGAAAACTTCTCTTAGCCAATTATTCTATAATTTCAGCTACTGCTTACCCACTTCATTTTCTAAAAGTTTCAAAACTTGCACCAAAGCCAACACTTGGCACACCTAAGCAAAATACTCAACAGATAAGCATTCTTTACTTCAAGAAGATCCATCAATATATGAATTAATGCCTCCCTCTATTGGGCTATCTTCCAAATCCTCTTTCACTTTTGTCTGTAAATCTAGAACTTCAATACAATCATGTATAGTTCTATATCTTCCATTCCTGTCTCTCTCTCAAAAGGAATTCAACTGAATTTAAATTCCTGTCAGTTGAAAGAAACAAATCCTCCTTAACAATAAAATTGCTTTAAAAATCTAATATATGTAAGCCACATATGCTTTTTGCATTAAAACACTAAAACTACTAAAGCACTTCCAAAAGTCAGTTTCCTACTTCCTCCCACAAATATAGCCATAGCAGCTATATACACAAAGGCCAACCATGCACTATTAAATCCATCAATTATCAACCAAAAACAAAACTATAAGTTTCTTCTTCCCAGCTCACATTTGAGCTAGAACAAATACCTTCAGCTATACCTCTTCCACCGCTACAAACAAATGCAAATGTTTCCTTTAACTCAGACAAAAAGTCAACACAAGAGCTCTCTTAGTTCTCAGTATAGATTATCTAATTATCCCCTCAATCCTCTCTCTGGATTGATTCTCTATACGTAATCAAATGTCCTAAATCAGACTTCATGTATTACAATTCCTTCCTTAAAACTTTTAGGCACTATTGTCCTAAGAAAACTAACAAAGCATTTACACACCTTTCTCAATATCTCTTTACTTTTCACCTAAGACCAACAAATCATTTACATACTGTAACACCTTTATACCCACAAGTGGTTCAAAACCCTCAAGGACCTGCTCAAAGCTTGTCCAAACAAACTAGGGCTTTCTAAGAACACCTCTCGGTAAAACACACCATCGATACTGTCAAGTTCAATGTTTATCTGGATCAGCCATCACTACTGGGCAAATCCCAAACAAAAAAAAATGTTTCAAATCTATCACATTAAAATGCTTGTATTCATATGGAATTCCCCCTAACAACGTATAGGGATTCTGGCATAATAATCACCAAGTGATTGTATGAAACCAACCACTAGACATCAGAAACCATGAAGTTTCTCTACAGGTAATATGAATACATTGTATGGTAACATTAACATTTTAAACAACTATCGTCCAGTCTCCAACCTTCCCTTCGTGGCGAAGGTTGTTGAGAGTGTGGTGGCACGTCAGCTCCCCCAGTACCTGGAGGAAGCAACTTACCTCGATCCGTTCCAATCGGGCTTCAGGCCTGGACATAGCACTGAGACGGCATTGGTCGCGTTGGTTGATGATCTCTGGAGGGCTCGTGACAGAGGGTTCTCCTCTGTCCTGGTCCTATTAGATCTCTCGGCGGCTTTTGATACTATCGACCATAGTATCTTATTGCGACGGTTGGAGGGGTTGGGGATTGGTGGAACCGTCCTCCGATGGTTCTCCTCCTTCCTCTCTGACCGTTCGCAATTCGTGTTGGCGGGGGGGGAGAGGTCCACCTCTAGGCCCCTGGTTTGTGGGGTGCCTCAGGGGTCGGTCCTTTCTCCCCTCCTGTTCAACATTTACATGAAGCCGCTGGGCGAGATCATCCGTGGTCTTGGAGTGAGGTGTCATCTGTATGCAGATGACACCCAGCTGTACATCTCCACTCCGGACCACCCCAACGATGCTGTGGGGACTATGTCTAGGTGCCTGGAGGCCGTGCGGGACTGGATGGGCGGGAACAGGCTTCGGCTCAACCCATCCAAGACCGAGTGGCTGTGGTTTCCGGCGCCCCGATATAGCCAGCTGACACCTTCGCTGGCTATTGGGGGGGAGGTTCTGCCCCCCACAGAGAGGGCTCGCAACCTGGGAGTCCTCCTGGATGTACGGCTGTCGCTTGAACATCACATCGCGGCCGTCTCCAGGGGGGCGTTTCATCAGATCCGTCGGATCTACCGGTTGCGGCCCTTCCTGGATCGGGACGCCTTGCGCACGGTCACTCAGGCCCTTGTCACCTCTCGCCTGGACTATTGTAATGCCCTCTACATGGGGCTCCCTGCGGGGAGCATCCGGAGACTCCAGTTGGTGCAAAATGCAGCCGCGAGGGTGATTATGGGGGCGTCGCGTAGCGCCCATGTGACGCCTCTCCTGCGCGAGCTGCATTGGTTGCCGATGGCTCTCCGGGTTCGCTTTAAGGTTCTAGTTTTGACCTTTAGGGCGACCCATGGCATGGGACCAGGTTACCTTCAGGACCGCATTCTACCAACGTTCTCCAACAGGCCGGTGCGTTCCCACAGGGAGGGTCTGCTCCGGGTGCCGTCGGCCGCTATGTGTCGTCTGGCGGCGCCAAGGGGTAGGGCCTTCTCTGTGGGTGCCCCCGCCCTCTGGAATACTCTGCCACCGGAACTTCGTACCGGCACGGACCTGAGGGCCTTCAGGCACGCGTTAAAGACCTGGCTCTTTGAGCAGGCCGGCCTGGGCTGAGATAATGATTTTAAATTTGATCTCCATTTTTAACTTTAAATTGGGTTTTAAGGGTGGGGGGGGGGGTTTCTAATTTTAGTCTGCAGCTGATTCTAATATTTAATTACTTTTTAACTTTTGTATTTGTGGGGTTTTTAGACGAGCTGTTCACCGCCCTGAGTCCCTTGGGAGAAGGGCGGTATATAAATGTAATTAATAAATAAATAAATAATAAAATAACATTGAAGGCTCAATTAGCCCATCCCCTAACAGGGACTCTATCACTGGCTTCAAGCCACATCTCCCATTCAAGGAAATATCACATTGCTTCCGCCTCACTGACTCAAATATCATCTCCACAGGTGCAATATTCAAAACACCTCTATTCCCTTTCACTTCCCACACTATAGGATCTATAAATCTCTCCTGTTCATCAGTCAATAAATGAACAGTACACTTATCTTCAGAAAGATAAGCACAACCTAACAAGGACAAAGCATCCTGTCCTAAAAGGTCCATACCTGCTTCAGGTATGCACATAACATCCAATGTTATCTCAGAGTGTTCTCCTTTTAGAGACACATCTTCAACAATAGCAACATCAAAAGGCTCTCCCATAACACCAGATACATCATACCTGGCCAAAAAAGAAAATTCTGGCTACGTATCTATCAGGAAAACACAACTGTTTTCTCAAGTCTCACCTTTACCTTTACTAAAAACTCCTGACGAGACACAAGTGTTAAAAGCCTTTGACCCCCCTAATCTTCAATTAGGGAATACAGCCTCTGCTGCATTTCTCTGCCTGTCCAGGCAAATTTCTCAAAAAATGCCACAAGCAAAACACTGCTTACTTTTTCAACAGCTATTTCTGTTCCAGGAAAGGAATTCCATTTTCTCCCCTTCTCCGGATGCTTCCATCTACTTCCAGTAGATAAATATGAATATGAAACTCCAATCTTGTGATTCTTATTAACTATTACAAGTCCAAATCCATCTGACTTATCTCTGCTCTCTCTCTCTCTAGTTTCGTAACAGCTTCGAACACAGAAAACATAATTAAGTGACAAGATTTCATTTCATCATAACTTTTTTAAAAAAATCTTTCCATGGCCTCTGTCACAAACTACAATTTCATTTAATGCTTAGTATTCTGGTGTCTCTCTGAAGAAAAAAAAAACAGAACACTTATTCAAACTAACTCTAATTCTATTCAAGAATTCAGCTGATGATTCATCTCTAAACTGACCCATCTAAGAAAAAAAAACTCTAACCAGATTCCGTCCTCTTGGCACATCAGTTTTTAATACCTTATACTAAACTGCCCTGACTATTCCAGCCAGTATATCACCAGATAGTTCCTGCAGTAGACTATACTAGTATAGTATCTTTATCCCTTCTGAAGTAAACAAATAATCCAAAATAAACTGCAACTCCACAAAAGTATAAATGTTTAAACCAGGACAAATTCCTTACCGGAACACTTTCCAATCACAGCATTGACAACTTATAATCCCTTAAAACAGAGGAAGTAAATAACACATCTGTAAGACTATTAGGCATTTCACTATGAATAAAATTTCTTTGCTGTAAATTTTATAACTATTCCAAACATAAAAATCCTCGCAACTCTTTCTCACAAAGTTAGCTCACATTTCAATCCTCTTTAATTCTCTCCCTCTCAGCTATATTTGAAACAGCTGAAACACATATAGGGAAGGAGATGAGCATAAACAGCTAACATATTCCTTAAGAAAATATCTTACTAAGAGGGGAAAAGATTCTTCCACATATCACAGATAAACATAAATCACCTGGGCATCTAACCTCTTTAACTGTTTAACCCAGCATTAAAAGAGACAATACAAAGATTCAACAGGTAACTGTTTAACACAGCTTTGAAGGCATGCAAACCAATACACATTTCAATACACTCCAAATTTTGAACTGTTTCAAACATATTTCAGCCATTCCAGCCATACAAAGTACAATCTGTATCAAGGGAATAACACTTAAATACCAGCAGCCAAAAGCCGAACCAGCTCTCCAAAAGAGAACTATGGAACTTTACAAACATCTTGTTCTTGTTATACTCCCCTTAACACAAAATATGACAGGGAGAAAAGAGACAAGAAAAAACAGTGTAGACTCACACACACACATCAAACAGAAATCATTTCCAGAACCCTCTAAACAATCCCAAAACAATTTAGGAAATGTTGCAACACAATTTGAAAAGTTACTAATTAAAATTCAACTCACTTGAGCCCCCGGTGCACTAAACTTCGGCCATTCCAAGCTCCTACAACCAGATTATCAGTCAAGGTTTTAAGAGCGATTTCCCCTCCCTTGGGTGGAAGACCCAACAACTGCCTCCACAAACCCAGCAGAGAGGCGCCATTGTAGTCCTGAAAAAATCATCCGTCCAGAGGAAGAAAAAAAAGTCTGACTCCTGTCTGGCTCGCCAAAATTGTTAAAGGCATATAAAAATGAAACAACAGACTTTTGATAATCTGATCCATAGGATGCTTTATTAGGGAAAATACTGCAGTATGGACCCCTCTCTACTCCAGAAAAAAACATTTTCTAGGAGGAAGGAGACCCCTCTATTTGGTGAATACAACTGTCAGGGTAATAAAGAAAGGAAAGAAGTAAAATATATTATAGAGAGAGAGTAGAGAATTACTCTATAGGCATGTCTTACCTTGATGTTAGGCAGTTGTTTTTCCTATGTATGTAGAAGGATCTATTACTCTTATAGGTATGTCTTACCTTGATGTTAGGCAGTTGTTTTCCTATGTATCTAGAAGTATATACCTCTATAGGCATTTCTTATCTTGCTGTTGTGGAAAATATTTCTCTAACCATTTGTAAAAGACACGCCTGCAATTAGTTACATCTTTCTCTCATATGAAGACACATGATTATCCCATCTAAATCAATCTGAATGGAATGTACTCCCTGGGAAAGTAACTCCCTACATCTGGAGCAATATACACTTTTTGAAGTATGCTGTTAATAGCCCTCTTAAATGGTAACTTGTGACGATTAACAGACAATAGGAGAAAGGATACTGAAAGATAAACAAGTGCCAGGAGGACATTTGTCTTTTTGCAGGAAAGATGTAAATCAAAGTTAGAGTGTTTTACAATGCAATTACTCTACTTCTAAAAGAATCTTAAGGTATAAGAAGATTTGCTTTTGTCTATATGCTTTGTAACTTTCCTCACATATCTGTGTGTATGAAAAGAGAGGTCTTCCCCTTTTATTGATCAATAAAAGTTAGTTTTTGTTCTTCAAAGCCTCTGCTTAAGTTCATTTTTGGCACACCGTGATCTTAAGTTGTAGCTGAACCTTACATTTGGCGCACAAACGTGGGGCTTGGAGGCATCGTTCCTTCAAGATAACTGCATTCAGCACCTCACAAGCCGAAGCCCTTTTGAGGCTCGGCAGGCCTTCACAATGGTAGACAGAAGAAACCAGCGAGGACCAGTGACGAAGTCAAGAGCGCTCCCAGTAAGTTTGAACCGGTGATTTCGACCTGGTCTTATGGCAAATTCTGCTTCCATCCGAACCTGAACGCCCAAAAGAGGCTTGAACAGGGGATTGGGGAAGATTTCCTAGGTGAGTAGAGAATTTTTTTAGGGGGGAGGAAGTGGGGAGTGTTGCCTTGTGTGTGTGTGAATGAGATGAAGGAAATTCCTCAGAGGTTTGCCTTCAAAGTGAGTGAGGAGACTTAATTTGCATTTCTGATTCTTTGCAAGAAGATCAGCCAGAGCGGCTGGCTTTGAAAGGAGTGTGACTGGTGGAATAAAATAAAAGTTTGAGATTTTTTGGGGAAGGTCTGACTCAAACTCCGAGCCTGAGGGGAGGGTCCGAGAAATTTTTTAGTGAAAGAGGAAGAGTTGGTCAGAGCCCAAGCAAACGGAGAGCCTGAGAAATTTCCCCACTAAGAGATCCCTTTAAGAAGCTTGAAAAGGTCTGAGAAAGCCCTGAGGAGAAGGGTGAACTGTGCCACACTCCAAGCTAACTCCAAGCCCAAGAAATTCTTAGGGAGAGATTCCCTAGGAGGAGTTTTGGTCAGACTCCAAATCTACAAGCCTGAAACATCCCATCGAAAAAATGGGCAACCATACTGGTAGCCTGTTTGGAATGAAGAAGCCGTGTTCCCTTCTGAACTATGTATTAGCTCATTGGGACACATTAAAATCTATTGTAACAATCTAAATTTTTTAAGAAAAAGAAAAACAGAGTTCAAACTTGCTCATGAGGGCCCTGGCAAATGATATCTGAATGAAGGTCTCTATACATCTTAGAAAATAAGCCTGCTGGGAGATCCAAAACTAGAAAGAGAAAACAGGGTGGGGGCTGCCTGAGCCTCCACTTCTCCTTTTTTAGGGGAATTTTCCTGCCCCTTTTAAAATATTTTTTAAATCTTTTCTTTTCCTATAGAGAGGTGAATCACAACTTCCAAAGCTAGAAAAGAGTCTTGCATTAATTTTTCCCTGTTGCTTCTTTTCTTTTCTGTGTGCTTGTCTCCCTTTATCTCCACACCTCCCTTCAAATGTAGATTAAGGATAAGCTGCTAAATGTTTTTGGGAGAAAAATACGACTATTATTTTGGAATGTTTGTGTTTCTTATATCAAATCTTTTCCTTCACATTGACTCTCTGCTCATCACAAACAATAGCAACAGTGGGATTTTATTTTTGTGACAATATGAAGGCTAACCTTTTCCCATTTCATGCTTTGTGTCTTTATCTCCCAACTTCCTAAACAAAGAGATATTCAGGGCTTTTAAGATTTCACCTTATTTTTACCTGAATGTAAAATGAATACCCTTTACCTAAAGGAATGCTTTGCACTCATTTGCTTTGCTGAAGACTCCATTTCAGATCTCTTTTTCAGTTACAGCAACACAGTGCAGAAATACTAAACTTCTAATCTTTTCCATTTTTTCCTGCTTCTTTCAATGGGCAGCACAGCACAATGGGCCCAAAGCTTGGATAAAAATTGACTCCCTCTTTATTTCTAAATTAGCCACAGTATTGAATTCTCTTTTCCCTCCTTCCAGTGAGGGTTATTACGTTTTGTTTTTTATGATGTATGTGCTTCCATACATCATTACAATGTGTGTCTCTTTTCTTTTAATATCGGGCAAGGAAATGTACACCACAGGTCCCTAAGATCTAAGTTCTAGGAGAGGAGACGCTGCTTCTGCAGTAACTCCATCTTCCTTGTAAGGCTTAGAATCAGTGAACTGCATCCTGCTCCCCCTCTTTATGGCAGATCTTGAAGGTAGCCACAAACATTTTAGCTGATTTATAATATACCATCATGGTTATTCTTAATGGGGATTATAAAGTTACACACTGATAGTGAACTAGGAAAATACTGCGGTGTTAGAGAGATCTTGAGAAATTACCATTCTCAAAAGAGCCAAAAAATTCTGAAAGAACTAAGAGTAAAAAAAGAAAAAGATTTGCTATTCTTCCCACCCAGGGTCTAAGCAGGTAATAAAAGGGGGAAAAAAAAAAGAGTGAAGCCTGTCTAAATAGGAAGACTCAGATAATTTAATTTGATCAATTTGATGTGATCTGTTAAATTCTTGGATATGCATCCATAGTAATACAGTATATAGGACTGAATGAAATTGAATTGATTGTGATGAGCTTTTCGGCTTGGGCTTAGGGCAGTGGATGATTGATGGATGATTGAAACTGCTGAGTTTCCCAATGCTTCAAGAATGAGCTACAGGTTGCCCATGGAAAGAAAAGTTAAAATTTAAAAGGATAAAACTTCCACAGGTTTGGAGTGATATTTAATGGTATATATGTGTCTGCCCCCCCTCAGAGAAATTCCCTTTTACAGTTGCAAGATTTTAACAGATAACAGATAATCAGAGTTGGAAGGGACCTTGTAGGTCATCTAATCCAACCCCCGCCCAAGCGGGAGACCCTACATCATTTCTGACAAATGGCAGTCCAATCTCTTCTTGAAATGGTGCTCCCACAACTTCCGAGGGCAACTTCTGTTCCATTGGTTTATTGTTCTCACTGCCAGAAAGTTTCTCCTTATTTCCAGGTTAAATCTCTCCTTGTTCAGCTTCCGTCCATTATTCCTTGTCTGGCCTACAGGAGCTTTAGAAAATAGCTTGACCCCTTCCTCTCTGTGGCAGCCCCTCAAATATTGGAAGGCCGCTATCATGTCTCCCCTGGTCCTTCTCTTTACTAGCCAAGTCCAGTTCCTGCAACCGCTCATTGTATGTTTTAGCCTCCAGCCCCCTAATCATCCTGGTTGCTCTTCTCTGTACTTTTTCTAGAGTCTTAACATTTTTTTTATAATGTGGTGTCCAAAACTGGATGCAGTACTGGTTGTCCACTAAGACTCCAAGATCCCTCTCACAGTTACTGCTATTGAGCCTGCTTTCACCCAGTCTATATGTGTACTTTTGGGTTTTCTTGCCTAACTGTAGGACTTTACTTTTCTCTACATTGAATTTCATTTTGTTAGATATGGCCCAGTGTTCTAGTCTGTCAAGATCCATCTGGATCTTTAGCCTATCTTCTTGGAACCTTATGGCACCCCACTGCTTACTTCCCTCCATGTAGACTACTCATTGAGTACGATTTGTCAGCAAGTTGCGAGTCCATCTAATGGTGGTGCTATCTATTCCACTTTTTTCTAGCTTATTAAGAAGTAGGTTGTGGTCTACTTTGTCAATGCCTTACTGAAATCTAAATATATTATATCCACAGTATTTTGCTGGTCTACTAATTTAGTCACTGTGTTGAAGAATGAAATAAGATTGGTTTGGCATGATCTGTTTTTAACAAACCCTTGCTGACTGCTAGTTATTACTTTACTTGTTTCTAGATGTTGGCAGATCTGTTTTTTATTATCTTTTCCAGTATCTTCCTGGGTATTGATGTTAGGCTGATTGGTCTATAGTTTCCTGGGTTTGTTTTTTTCCCTTTTTTTTGAAGGAATTTTTGCAAGAAAGAGAAGTGAAAAAGATCCCATGAAGGATTTGGGAGTGAAATTTGTGTGTGTGTGTGTGTGTGTGTGTGTGTGTGTGATTAGTTGAAGAGAGACTGAGTGGAGGAGGGAGGTGAGATTCTGTGTAATTTAACCCCCCTTCTTTCTCCCTCTCTGCAGAGCCAGCCTGAGAAAGGCGGGGTAAAGGTTTTTAGAAGCTTTAGAATAATAGAGCTGGAAGGCATCTTGGAGGTCTTCTAGTCCAACCTCCTGCTTAGGCAGGAAACCTATACCCTTTTTGACAAATTGTTACCCAATCTCTTCTTAAAAGAGTGATACCTGATCCCTACTTTTTGCAGTCTACACTACTTTTGGCTTGCATATTGAAAGCTATGCAAAAATATTCTTTTCTAAATGCAATCTACACTATTTTTGGCTTGCATATTGAAAGCTATGCAAGTATATTCTTCTTTTCGAAATACAATTTTGATTTTTTTCCCTTCTGAAAATTTTTGAGGTTTAAAAATGCTCAATTAAACCTATCTAAAAAGAAATGATTTTGAAATATTTTGCTTACATTTGTAAATGTTTTTGACTTAATGAGAATTTGCTTCCATGTGAATGGAATCTGAGTCTGACACACAGATTTTACATACTTAGGAATCACGGTGCTCCATCCTATGGTATGTTTGTTTGTCAGCAACACAAGTTGTTGCCCTTTTTAGGAGGTTACAGGGATGAGTATTGGCTGGACATTGTAAGCTGTGAATGGATGGATAATTACACTTATTTTGAATGAAGACTTGTATGCTAAACTACTAGAAGAGCCTAGTGTTACACAGATTATGGAATGGCTTTTGAGGGTTTTTTCAACACAGAAGTGGCATTTTTTCTCTAAAATGCTAGATCCTACCTGTGAAGAATAAAATATATTTATAGGGAGGTTTGGATTTTGAACATTATTGTGTTGGGGTACTTATATTATAACCTAACTTGATTTAAATTATATTCCCTTGGGGGAATGGCTAAAAGTGGGAAGATTTAATTATTATTATTTTTTTAAGATAGTGGATCACTTGACTGGATGGGTTGAGACTTATCCAGCCATGAGAGCCAAAATTATATTGGAGCGGATAATACCAAGATATGGGATAGTAGGAGCTATAGATAACAACTCATTTTTCTGCAAAAACGCTTCAATCAATCATGGAGTGTGGGAATTTGGTGGGAATGTCACGTTCTGTGGAATGCAAATTCATCTATACCATGGACCAACTGTTTACCCTTGGCCTGGCTCTGAATTTGAACCTGTCCAAAAAAGGATATTTTACCTCCTGAAATGATGTTTGGACTACTACACTTGAAGAGAATGGGGGAAATCACACAGTGTGAAACTAAAGATATGTCTGTAAAGAACTGTATACTTGGCCTCTACTCTTCTTTATCTCATTTCAGAAGCAAAGGACTTCTAGCTCAAACCCTACCTCTCGAATTTGCTGTCCATAAGTTCCAGTCTGGTGATTGGGTCCTGATAAAAGCCTGGGACAGGTCCTACCAAATCTTGCTGACCACTGAAACAACAGTCTGACCAGAAGACAAAGGGTGGACCCCAGTTGATGAACTTAAAAGAGTGGAAAGGGTTTCCTGGAGAAGACCGGCTGAGAATAAAAATTACCAAAAGTTGATCTGGTCATGATGGTATGAATAGACTTTGTTTGTGATTTTTCTCATTGCAGGAGTACCAACTTTTTGATTTTTCCTGCCTGAGTGTCAGCTTATGGTATTCCAGCTGAAGATCCCAAGTGAAGCTGATGGACCAGTAAAAGACTCTTTTTCAATTCCCAAAAGACAGCTGAAAAGATTATGGGGGGAGGGTGGAAATTCATTGTAATGTTTTCTTGTCTCATTTATATTGTAACCAGTTTAATGTACTCGTGTAAGGATTGTGTATTTGAGAGTGGTTGCCGCAGCAACTTTTGAACACCTTGGTCTTGAACACTTTGGACGTCTGTCTGATGGGTGGGAAATTTGTCCAGCATGTTTGTATTGAAAGGTAGCTGCATACACATACACACATATAGAGAGAGACACACACCATTAAGAATTAAGCAAAGTTTCTCCTAATACCTCCACATGAAACTGCTCCTAGGTTGATTTTTGTTCTGTGCCACTAAGGCACAAGAAGTCATGTCTCCATGGGGGAGGGGCATCCCCCTCAGGCAATTCCCTCATTTGAATAGACAGCAGAAAAGAGATCTCCAAACCCAAAGCCCTGACTATAATTCACAAATTTATTTATTTATTAGATTTTTATACCGCCCCCTCTCCCAAAAAAGAGACTCGGGGCGGTGTACAGCCAGATAAAAATAGAAACAAGATATAAAAATTGTACAGTTAAAAGCAATTTAAAATGATTAAATTAATGGCCGAGTTATAAAATTATCAAAATGTATAAAAACAGGTAAAAATTTAAAATACCAATTTTAAAACTCCACAATTAATTACTGGACCAGGCCGGCCTGTTGAAAAAAGTGGGTCTTTACTGTGCACCGGAAGGTCTGAATGTCGGTGATGGCCTGTATCTCCGGGGGCAAGTCATTCCAAAGGGAGGGAGCCCCCGCAGAGAAGGCCCGCACCCTGGGGGCCACCAACTGGCATCGCCCAGCCGGCGGAACCCCGAGGAGGCCGACCCTGTGGGAGCGCACTGGGCGGTGGGAGGCCGTTGGTGGCAGCAGGCGGTTACGTAAGTACCCAGGTCCCGAGCCATGGAGTGCTTAAAAGATGATCACTACCACCTTGAATCAGATCCGGAAGGCCACAGGGAGCCAATGCAGCTCGCACAGGAGCAGTGTAACATGGGAGCTCTGAGGAGCTCCCAAAATCACCCGCAGAGCCACATTCTGGACCAGCTGTAGCCTCCAGATATTCTTCAAGGGGAGCCCCAGGTAGAGAGCATTGCAATAATCCAAGCGGGAGATGACGAGGGCAGAAGTGACCGTGCGAAGTGCACCCAGATCCAGAAAGGGCCGCAACTGGTAGATCAGATGAATCTGACAAAAGGCCCCCCTGGCGATGGCTGTAATGTGATCTTCTAAAGACAGCCGTACGTCCAGAAGGACACCCAGATTGCGAGCCCTTTCCATGGGTGGCAAAATTTCTCCCCCCACAGCCAGCAACAGAATAAGCTGGCTGTATCTGGGTGCAGGAAACCACAGCCACTCGGTTTTGGTTGGGTTGAGACGAAGCCTGTTAAGACCCATCCAACTCCACATGGCCTCCAGGCACTGGGTCATCACTTTGACGGCTTCGTTGGGTGGCCCAGGGTAGAGATGTACAGCTGAGTATCATCAGTGTACTGATGGAACTCTACCCCAAACCCACGGATGATCTCACCCAGCGGCTTCACATAAATGTTGAACAGCAGGGGCGAGAGCACAGACCCCTGGGGCACCCTGCAAAATAGGGGCCTCGGGGTCGACCTCTGCCCCCCTGTCAACACAAATTGTGAGCGGTCAGAGAGGAAGGAGGAGAACCACCGTAACATGGTGCCTCCCATTCCTAACCCCCCCCAACCGCTGCAATAAGATATTGTGGTCGACAGTATCAAAAGCCGCTGAGAGATCTAACAGGACCAAGACAGAGGAACAACCCCTGTCTCGGGCCTTCCAGAGATCATCCACCAACGAGACCAATGCCGTCTCCATGCTGTGCCCGGGCCTAAAACCCAATTGGAGGGGGTCTAGATATACTGCTTCATCTAGGTACTGAGGGAGCTGACGTGCCACCACACTCTCAACAACCTTCGCCACAAAGTGGAGGTTGGAGACCGGACGATAGTTTGACAATAATGCTGGATCCAGGGATGGTTTCTTGAGGAGGGGCCACACCACTGCCTCTTTCAAGGTGGCAGGTAAAAACCCCTCTCTCAAGGAAGCATTAATGATCCCTTGGAACCAGCCTCGTGTCACCTCCCGAGTGGCCAGGACCAATCAGGAGGGGCACGGGTCCAATAAACAAGTGGTGGCATTAAGCCCCCTCAGTATCCTGTCCACATCCTCCAAGGTAACAGGATCAAACTCATCCCAAATGACCTCACCGAAATCCACCCCTGCCCCCCCCCCCGCCCGGAGATGCCCAGTCGGAGTCCAGCCCGTCCTGGATCTGAGTGATTTTGTCCTGCAGAAATCTGGAAAAATCCTCGGCCCGTCCCTGCAAGGGATCCTCCCATGCCTCCACTTCCAAAAGGGAGCTGGTCACCCTAAATAGGGCGGCCGAGTGATTTTCCACGGATGCAATAAGGGCGGAAAGGTAAGATCACCTTGCCATCCTTATCACCACTAAATACGCCCTAATATGGGATCGTAATAGTGTTTGGTCAGATCCGGAGCGGCTGGCCTGCAACCACTCTCTAGGCATCTTTTCCAGCACTTCATCTCCCTCAACTCCTCAGAAAACCAAGGAGCCACTCGGGATCAGTTGCCCAGATGTTGCACTGATGGCCTCATGAGTAGACCTCTGAGGGCTCACTGTGTGGAAAAATGAATAAATCAATACTAAATAGCCTAGATTGCACAATGACGAAGAGTTAGGACAGGTACAGTAATGATCCCTTGAAAATGGCAGCTTGTAATTTCAAGAAGAACCATGGCTGTAAAGAACTTTTGGGGTTTGTGCTTGTGTAACACCTGTTTGGAAACTCACAGTGATATAAACATCTGAAAATAATTGGCATGGAAAATTGGATATTGTAAATTGGATACTGTAATTTCTTTCCAGAATTTTTTTCCCCTGACTGCTAGACCTTCATGGTTGAAAGCTTCTGGGAGCCATTAAAGGAATCTTTTTCTGTTGCCTCTTATCAATGCCTTTATCTTTCCTCATTCATCAGGATAGAAAGAATTCTATCCTTTAAAACAAAACGGGGGGAATGTTAGGGTAATAAAGAAAGGAAAGAAGTAAAATATATTATAGAGAGAGTAGAGAGTTACTCTATAGGCATGTCTTACCTTGATGTTAGGCAGTTGTTTTTCCTATGTATGTGGAAGGATTTATTACTCTATAGGCATGTCTTACCTTGATGTTAGGCAGTTGTTTTCCTATGTATCTAGAAGTATATATCTCTATAGGCATTTCTTATCTTGCTGTTGTGGAAAATATTTCTCTAACCTTTTGTAAAACACATGCCTGCAATTAGTTACATCTCTCTCTCATATGAAGACACATGATTATCCCATCTAAATCAATCTGACTGGAATGTACTCCCTGGGAAAGTAACTCCCTACATCTGGAGCAATATACACTTTTTGAAATATGCTGTTAATAGCCCTCTTAAATGGTAAATTGTAATGATTAACAGACAATAGGAGAAAGGATACTGAAAGATAAACACGTGCCAGGAGGACATTTGTCTTTTTGCAAGAAAGATGTAAATCAAAATTAGAGTGTTTTACAATGCAATTACTCTACTTCTAAAAGAATCTTAAGGTATAAGAAGAGTTACTTTTGCCTATATGCTTTGTAACTTTCCTCACATATCTGTGAGAATGAAAGGAGAGGTCTTACCCTTTTATTGATCAATAAAAGTTAGATTTTGTTCTTCAAAGCTCTGCTTATTAATTCATTTTTGGCACATCGTGATCTTAAGTTATAGCTGAACCTTACACAACTTATATAGGTTTATCAAATCACATGGTTACATAACATTTCCTGTTTCCATATATGGATGTTATACAACCTTCCATGGAAAACTTCCAACATTTTCAGATTTCCTGTTTTTCAAATTCCAGAAAATTATAAGAAAACATTAATATTCCTTAATGTGACAGTTATAATGTCAGAGCACCCCAGCACAAATTTCCAACTTAAGCCAAGCATACAATTTTGCAATCTAACATATTTGTCTCACAAAAACACATTTCATAACTGTTCTGAGCATTAAAAGTTCAAACTGCGAATACAAAATGGCTACAGTTTGGTTCTTGATATTCTCAATATAATAATCAAATTTCACTCATAACAGGAGGATTATAATATTCTCTATCTGGCAGATAAAATTGCTCATTTTCTCAAGTTGGAGTGCAACTGGATAAGGGACAGCTGAGATCTAGATGCAAGGTCTTGTATAGTTAGAATGAGTTGGATTCATTGATGCCTAAAGAAATAGGTGGGTTTTACAAGTCTATCCTGGATAATGAAAGCACTCCTGTAGTTGGCTCAGTATGGTTAGTCATCCTCTTTAAGAAAGGGAATGGTCACCACTGGATCCCACAATGCTGGACCACTATTGTCTAGTTTCCAGTTTCCAGGCTTTAGAAAACATGGTAGACAGAGGTTCCTAGTGGAAGTTGATTGTCTTGATCTATTTCAATTGTTTAAGGCCTTGATTTAATATAAACACTGCATTGGTTAATCTGATCAATGATCTGTGACAGAACTGGGATGAAGATGGTATGTACATTTTCTGTCATTCTGTCAATGGTGTTTGATAGTACTAAGCATGGCTTCAAGGGGTGGTTAGGCAGTTGTTTTTCTTATATATGTAGAAGGATTTATTACTCTATAGGCATGTCTTACCTTGATGTTAGGCAGTTGTTTTCCTATGTATCTAGAAGTATATATCTCTATAGGCATTTCTTATCTTGCTGTTGTGGAAAATATTTCTCTAACCTTTTGTAAAACACACGCCTGCAATTAGTTACATCTCTCTCTCATATGAAGACACATGATTATCCCATCTAAATCAATATTTTACAGTGGTTTTTCTCCTTTCTCTGTCACTGGGTTCAATTAATATCTACATTAATTACTGGTTGAGGTCATTCATTGGTTTGTGGTCACATATCACAAGAATACTGAGGAATCTTTGATCTTAGACTGACCAGGTGATGCTCTCTAAGTTCCAGCTCAGTGTTTGGAGGCTGTTCAGATCCTGATGGAGAGGAAAGATTTAGGCTCAGTCCTACAAAACTAAGTGGCTACAGCTATTTGAACCTTTTTGAACCATATATATTCGATTGTTAACTCTCAATGATGTGGCCACTTCTTCATAAGATTTGGGTGTAATTTAAGGGTATTTACTTACTGATAGAATCTGTGTACAGTAAAGGCTTTGTACATCTTGTATATCAGTTGTGCCCTTTTCTCTACCAGGAGGTTCTTCAGGTGGTCATTCATTTCTGTCACCTAATGATTGAATTACTCTAATGTGTGTGGGTTGGGAAAAGCTTCTGGGTGGCAGCATAGGTTAGGAAAGGTGTCCTGGGATGTGTGAGAAGTGCTGTATGGATTGGTTAGAGGTGGGAGGTGATGTTGGTGAAGAAGAGTGCATGGAGGTCATGCTACATGTTACATGAGTTAAGCAAAACTTACAGGAGATTGGTATGAGTCAAAAAGTTTGCATGAGTCAGACAGTTGTGTGAGGGTACTGCACCAGTCAGGGCTGGCACATGAAGAGGTGGTATGGATTGGAAAGTGTGCCTGGGGGTGTTTGGGAAGATGCCCCACATGACATTATCCTTATCTACACCGAGGCTCTCGACAAGCATGTGAAATTAGTACGGTCAGTTTTGAAAAAACTTTGAGCTGCTGAACTGTACGCGAAGTTATCCAAGTATGAGTTCCACCAAGAGAAAATTGACTATTTAGGCTACCACATATCACATGATGGCATAGAAATAGATCCAGGGAAAGTTCGCGCCTTTTTGGAATGGGCCCCTCCTCGCACTAGAAAACAATTGCAAAGTTTCCTAGGATTTGCTATTTTTTATTGTCAGTTTATCCCAGACTTCGCAAAGATTGCACTGTCTATTACAAACCTCCTAAAAACCAAGGGGGAGGTGAAACTGAAGCCCAGTCGACCACTAGAGGGGTCCATGGAGTGTCAAACCGCTTTTGAAAAGCTGAAACAACTTTTTGCAGCTGAGCCGATGCTAAAGCACCTGGACATGGATGCCCCTTTCGTAATCCAAGCCAATGTGAGTGATATAGCAGTGGGGGTGGTGCTACTACAAGCAAACGAGACAGGGACTCTGCAACCATGTGCATATACCTCCTGTAAACTAACTGAGACAAAAGGAAGATGGGCCATTTTGGAAAAAGAAGCTTTTTCTGTTCTTTGGGCTCTATTAACCTGGAGGCAATTTCTAGAGGGGGCAAAACACCCCTTTGAGGTGTGGATGGATCATAAGAATTTAGAGGCTCTAAAAACACTTTGAAAATTGTCACCTAAGAAAGTCCACCGGGCGCAATACTTCAAACGGTTTAATTTCTCACTGAAGTACATTCCGGGGGGAAGAACTTCACGGCGGATGCACCGTCTAGGTTACCACAATATAATAGTGCCTGTCAGGAAATGATCCACCCTATTGTCCCAACTAAACAATTAGCGGCCCCAATGGTTACTAGAGCCCAGAAAAAAGGAGAGATTGATTTATCAAATGCTTTATCTGCACAGTTAAAAGAAGCTTTGAAACTAGATGATTGGTTTCTGGCTCATTCAAATAACTGTACAGTTAGCGATGGTTTGGCATGGGTGGGGGCTAAATTGTACATGCCAGCAAAGTTGAGAAACCCCATATTACAACAAGCTCACAATTCCAAAGCTGCTGGACATTTTGGGTTTGTGAAAACCCTACATTTGGTTAAACGGCAATTTTGGTGGCCTACTTAAAAAAAAATCATTGAAGCTTATGTGGCTAGTTGTCCTATTTTCAGCCAAACAACCGCCTGGTAAACCAGCTGGCTTGCTACAAAATGTAGCCAGGCCGACTGCTCTATGGAAAGAAATTTCTATGGGCTTTATAGTGGAATTACCTGAAAGTGGGTGAAATACAGTTATTTGGGTGGTAACAGACTTGTTTTCCAAACAGGTACATTTCATACCATGTGCAAAAATCCCATCTGTGAAAACTTTAGCTAAACTGTTTATTTTACTTGTCTATAGGTTGCATGGTGTCCCTGAATGGATAGTTTCGGATAGGAGTGTCCAATTCACCTCAAACTTTTTGAAAGAGTTCCTGAAGTTATTGGGCTGTGCCCAGGGCTTAAGCTCCACCTACCACCCACAAACCAATGGGCTTGTAAAAGAACTAACTCGGTATTGGAACAATATCTTAGATGCTATATAAATTATCAAGAAGATGATTGGTCGGACTTATTACTATTTGCCGAGGTGGCATATAATAATTTGGTTCACAGTAGTACTGATTTTATCCCATTTAAAGTTGCTTCGGGGCAAGACTTTGTATCCATACCTGAGCTTCCACAGGAGAAACCCAATGTTCAGTCATTGAGTGAGTGGATAACCCAACTCTAGCTTACCTAGCCGGTTAGCCATAAAGCATTGGATGATGCTCATCAAGCTCATAAGAAACATGCAGATAAAAAGAGTGCTCCATAAAAACAATATCAAGTAGGGGACAAGGTTTTTTTGTCCACTAGATATTTGCAAACTACACTACAGTCTAAAAAATTGGGGCCCAAATATGTTGGACCTTTTCCAGTTGAACGAATTGTGAATCCTGTGGCAGTCCAACTGCAATTACCTAAAACCCTTAAAAGGATTCATCCTGTGTTTCATGTTAGTTTGTTGAAACATGAATATACCTCCAACCTGAGACCTGCTCAGGTTGACCCCCCCTCTTCTGATTGAGGGTGAACAACATTTTAAAGTTAAAGAAATTTTGGATTCTAGGAGACAAAGAGGTCGACTCCAGTATTTAGCCATCTGGAAACACTTCCCTCTTTCCCAGTCAGAATGGGTTAATGAAAGGGATGTTCGAGCCCCATGGCTCATATAGGTATTTTGTGCAAAAAATCTTACCAAACCTTAAAATTTGGCAATCTTTGTAACATGTATATTATTCTTTTATCATGTATTCTCTTTCTTTTATTGTATAGAGCTAATGCCTCTTTTGCAGGAGGGCAGAATGTCAGCCTTCAAGATTTCTTTCCTTCGCTTTGCATCTTTTGGCTGCCATAGTAACGGGGGGGGGGAGGAGTGAAATAATTGGATTTTGAGGGTGTAGGAAATGGGCTGGAGGTTTTGAGAATAAATTATATAAGTTTGGGGAAAAGTTTCTTGTTTATGCTTCTTTGCTGTGCTATGCACAGGCACAACTCTTTATCAAAATAGGCCAAGGTCAACGGATAGATGCCTGCATCACCACCTGAAGATGCCCCACATGACATTATATACAACTTTAATTGATGGAAAGTTTGAGCTATTGTGGGTGGGAACGTTGCCATCACTTTGTATATGTGGTTTTTGCATGCAATTCCTCAGGTTCAGAGTTTCTTTGATGCTACCACTTGATTTCCAATAAAAGATGTCTTTTCTCTAATTAACAGAGTCTAAGTGTTTCTTTTTTGAATGGAGCACCACCTGACAACAGGACTTAGAGGTCAGGGATGCAGGGATGGCACAGATCAGAATGGATTTTTGGGTACATAAGAAGTGCTGAATGGGTCAGGGAACCCATGCCAGGTCAGGAAATGTGCATAAAGTGTGGAACATTTCAGGGGAGTGCACAGGAGGGTGGCATAAGCCAGGAAGGGTGTGAGGGATTCCTTAATTCCTATTTATCTCTTCTTTCCCTCTTGTCCCTTCCCTTTCCTTCCAAGGAGGAGAAGGCATTGCAAGACTGGCTAGGAAACTGTGATGGAATATTAAAATTGAAGATCATCTGACCACAATAGTGGCCAATAGCACTGAAGCTAACACAATTTCCTCAAATTTTCTCAGGTGTCATGGGTGCTATTCTGCCCTAATGCTGTTCTGTCTGGGTGAAGTCAGTCAAGCTTTGTTGTGAGCTGGTGACCCCACCTAAGCGTTGCTGGGCTGTGACCTGTTGTAGTACAGGGAGTCATGTGTTGACATAGGAGGAAGTTCACCTCAGCAGTGATTCCAGTCCCCAGTCTTCATCCTCATGAGCACCTTTTTTGTGGTCCTGACCATTCATTCAATCTGACCATTGGTCGTGGACTGAAATGGAGCAGATGTTACGTGCCGAATCATGTTGGCATTGAGGAATGACTCAAACTCTTCTGCCATGAATTGTTCCCTGTTGTAGGACTCGATAACATCTGTCAGACCATGTGTGGTGAACAGCTGGTGCAACTCTCAAATGACTCTGGTCATTGTCGTCGATGAGACTGGTGCCACTTCCAACTTGGAATAACTGTCCACTACTATCAGGAACACCTGCCCCTGGAAAGGGCTTGCAAAGTCAATGTGCATGTGAGACCATGGGGCGTGTGTGATCTCCCAGTGGTGCACTGGTGCTTGTGACATCTCCTGTCAGGTTTCTTGACAGAACTGGCAACTCCTTAGTTGATTCTCAATGTTTTTGCCTAGGCCTGGCTACCACAAGTAGCTCCTGGCTAGAGCCTTCATCTGAACAATTCCTGGGAATCCAGCACCTTGGAGTGAAGACTGGGTGGTATGATGACCCTCCTACATCACAGCACACATTCCTTGTGGGCCAACAGTTCATTTTTCCAAGAAGTGTAGTGCTGGAAGTCAGGACCTGGATAGGCCTCTGGCCATCCCCTTAACACCCAGTTGAGAACACAGCTTGTCTGTGGTGGTTTCAGCTGCATTGTCCCTTGCATGTAGAGGTCCTTCAGGCAGGTCCTGAATGGCCAGAATACAACAAGCTGGGGCCATATCTGCTTAGTCTATGATAGAGGCAATAGTCTGAGAGTGATGGCATGGGCCATTTCCTTGCCTGGCTTATAGACTAGCCGATACAAGTATGCAGCCATGAAAATGGACCATCATAGCATTTGTGGCAACAGGACCTGCAGTGTCTGTTTGTTGGCTGTGAAGAGATCAAGCAGAGGTTTGTGGTCTGTAAAGATGGTGATGGTTTGTCCATATAAGTAGTCGTGGAACTTCTTAATGCCAGCCACTGTGGTGAGGGCATCCTTGTCTATCGGGGCATAGTTCCTTTCAGCCGATGATAATGTTCTAGAGTAGTATGTGATAGAGTAGTATCTAGAGTAATATGTGATGATAATGTTCTAGAGTAATATTGTAGTAGTATGACATCCTGTTATTATATATATATATAAAGAAGTTAATGAATCCTGCTAAATCAGTCATCTGTGTGTGCTTTCTGGATTTGAATTTCTGCTGCAAAATCTAACAGATTCCCCTGTGATCAGGATGTCATCAAAGTATAGGCAGATGCTAGGAATATTCCTTGGTGTTTGTTCCATAATACATTGGAACAACCCTGGTGCTACGCTTACCCCAAACTGCAAGCGGTGCACTTAGAATGTACCTGTGTGTGTGGCTATTGTTTGTGCTTCTGTAATAGTATCATCTACCGGTAGCTGCTGGTAGGCCTGGGCAAGGTCTAGCTTACCAAAGATTCGGCCTCCCTTGAGCGAGGCGAGGATGTGGCTTACTACTGATACAGGGTAAGCATGTTGATGTAGTGCCTTGTTTATGGTGCACTTGTAGTCTGCGCAGATGCGAATGTCCCATTAGGCTTAACTGGGGTCACTATGGGAGTCTCCCAATGGCTACAGTCCATAGGTTGGAGCACTCCCTGCTGTACCAGCTTGTCTAGTTCTGCATCAATTTTAGGCTTCAGTGCAAAGGGAACCCTCTGCGGTTTTAATCAGATTGGAGTTATTGCTGGATCAAGGTTGAGTGAAATGGGTGCCCCTTTGTGTTGTCCCAGCTCAGTGCTGAATATGTTAGAATATTGTTGGAATACCGCTTCTAGATAAGCTATTTGGGTTCAATGAATGCCTGTTACCCTGATGCCCAGGGCCTCAAACCAATCCAGTCCTATGAGGCTGGTGCACGGCCCCTCTATGACCACTATGCTGAGGGGACATTCAAACTCTCTAAATTGTACCCTAATGGTAGCTTTGACCCTTACAGGAACACTGTGACTCTGGAAGTCTGTTAGCCCTAAATTGAATGAATTGAGCAGGATTCACCATCGGCTACATTTCCAAATGTGGTTGAAAGTCATGGATGATATAATGGACATGGCTGATCCCAGTCATGATATTCAGCCAATTTGCACCAGTTCAGATGAACTGGTAGCAAGGAATTGGCATGGGTCGCAGAACCATTAGTAGCTTCTGGCTGGCCACACCCCTGACCTGGTTACTCGGTCACTCGCTTGCCCCGCCCTCCCAATGCTTGCTCACCCCGCCTGTCTGATGCTAGCCTGCCCAGTCACTCCTTAAGGTATTTCCTTTTTTTCCCCTCCCAACAATCAACTATTTCTACAATCAGCTGTGCCAGGATTCCCCTCCCTTACTTACTACTTCGTCCCCTCCATTTTTTGCCTTCCTGGGCCCCCAGGGAGGCCCCAAAATGAAGTGTGGGGTGGTTGCACCCCCATGCTTTGTTTTTTTCCCTTCCTGAGCCTGAGGAAAGCCTTCTGGGAGCAAAAATGCCACCCCAGGATGCTTCCCTGAGGCCCCAAAACAAAGCGTGGGGGTGCTATGTGCCTCTCCAATCTCAGTCTTCTGCCTTCCTGAGCCCTAGGGAAGCCTTCTGGGAGAAAAAATGCCCCCCAGGAGGTTTGCCTGAGGCCCAGAAGGCCCAAAAATGGGGGGGGGGTTCTGCAAAAAGCAAAAAAGCCATGCCCACCTAGTCACATGGCCACTCCCCCTAGCCACGCCCACAGAACCGGTAGTAAAAAATTCCCACCACTGGCTCATCCAGTATCAAGCTCCATGGAGCTAGGGACCCCTTGAAGTTTTAGTTGGAGTTTTATCTTTTCTTTGATGCGGCATTGGGCTCTGGTGCATTGGATGCTACATCTTCCTGTGCAGTAGTCAACTTTGGTCTGTCCTGGGAGCCTTTTCCACTTGTGCTGCTGTGTCGCAGATTTGTTTCCCACTGACAACCTCTGCCATGCCTGTGGAAAGCCTGTGGAAAGGATAGGCATTAACCAGCACCACAGATATCTTCTCAAAATGGTTTCCAGGCATGGCATACAGCTGTGCAGAATCTGCACTCTGCTCTTCTATGTTGTCCCCCAGAGCTTGCGCAGCTCTATGTGGGAGTTTCTTGTTCTGTGGAATGTAGCCATCTGGGTGGCTCTCTCCGCAAGCAGTCAATTTCATCGTTCTCACTGACCTCCCCTGAGCCTTCTGTGGTTTCTTGGTAGATCACTGGTGGGGAGCTGATGTGTGGTTTTGGTGGCTGGAGAGTCTTCATGGCCCCTCCAGCAGCCTCATCTGCCATGATTTCCTTCAGTGCATCTTGGAAAGTCAATTTCTCCATGGCAAATAGGTGTTGCTGTAATTCACTGTTATGCAGACCGCAAACGAGCCTGTCTCTGAGACGGTGTTCCAGATCAGGGAACTCACATTGGTACAAAGCTTGACAAAGGGCTGCCACAAACTCTGCTGCAGATTCCCCGGATCTCTGTTCTCGTTGCTCGAATGCATGGTGCCGGGCGATGATGGAGAGTCTAGGATCAAAATGTTCCTTTAATTTTTTCTTGAGGTCTGTGTAGGCTACTGTTTCTATGCTTGTCGCTACTACCATGCTTTCAGCGATATCAAACGTAGCTTGTCCACAGACATATAACAGGGTTTCTGCCTTCAGGCCATCATCTGTGATCTGGTTAGTGTGGAGATAGTTGTCTACTCAGGAGATGTATGAGCTCCACTGTTCTGGGTGAGTAATGTCAAACTTGTTGAGTCTTCCCAGTTTAGCCCTTTTGAGAAGGCCCCTGTGGTGCTGGTTAATGCCTGTCCTACTGTGGATAGAACTGGGCTGCACTTAGGAGTCCTGGGGATGGATCCCTCAGGTGCATCTATGCCTCCAGTGTGTTTTACTGGCAGGCAGGGAGGGGAGTGTGGTCCTATCAGGGCTCCTTACCTGGTCCAACACCCAGTGATTTCAGCATGCCTCCAGTGTGTCTTACTGGCAGGTAGGGGTGAGGACTAGTCCTGTCAGGGCTTCGTTACCCAGCCTATCACCCAGTGACTTCAGTCTCTTGATTACAGCAGCTCTCTCCCTTGTGGCATCCCATCTTCATCACCACTATTGTGTAGTGAGCTTCAGTAGGCAAGAACCAGACCAGCATAGCTGCAACAGCATTTATTGACTCAAAACTGGAATTGAGGAACTGCAGGCAAATGCCTGTGATTTATACTGTAGGCCTACAGGGCCTTAACCAATCATAGAACTAGAAAAAGCCCACCTAAATATAAATGTTCTAAATTTCCCTCAGTTAGGGTCATCTAAAGGTTAGTTTCACTTTAGCACAGTTAACACAACTATATATATTCAATACATAACACTGTTTTTCTTCAGCTGCTTTCCTTCAGCTATCATTCCCCACTCCCAAATTCCCACACAAATGCATATAGATTTATTGTCCATCCTGCTCCTTTGGCCCTTTGATCGCAGTATGCCAGCAAGGTGCCAAGCCAAAGATGGTGGACCTAACAACTGCTTTGCTTAACAAAAGAAATTATGGTACCAATTGTAATCATAAATTGAGGACTATTTGTAGTTTAGATTTAACTCTTTGTAAGCACTATGTAGTAGAGAATATTCTGGGGTTTCTATAAGGCTACCTACCAGCTTTTGCATTTCCAAACATGCCAATTTAGTTCATCAGGATTTGATATTTGATTAAAAATTGTGAGTTCAGAGAAATGTTGTGGCAAAAGTGCTTTCAAGTATAGGAATATAAATACATAGTCAAATATACTTAAAGAAAATAAAAAGCTATATACTTGATATGTCTGAAAATGAGAAAATATATGGACCAGAAACAAGCTAATTTGTCAATGTGTATGTGAAAGAAAAACTCAAGTGATTCCTCTCCAGAGGTAAATGCATTAACAATTGAAGCTAATATTGCAGCTCAATAATATCTTGTCATATTGTCCACCCTCCCCCACCCCCAGCTGCAGTTACCAACAACAGCCATGCCTGTCAGAAATGTGGATTAGCTGAAGTTTCTTTCTCCTCTACAAAGAAAGAAATTCAGGAATAAGAATGTGTCAGTGGTAGCTGTAAATAAATACATTTACCAATAGAAAGGCTGCTTTACTAAACAATATTATTCACAAGAGTTTCACCTCAAAGAATTGGCATTAAATAATTTCTATGTTTTTCCCTAAAAAACATATATTGTAGCTTTTTGTCTGCCATAACTAAGAAAAAGATTTAAAGAGCTCTTTTGAAACAAGGTTGGGGTGGATGCCATTTTATTTTACAGTGAAAAATTCTAAATTAAAAGAAAGTCATCCTTCTACATTCTATGAAGTAAATATTTTATTGTCTCCTAAACGTTGAGTAAGTAGGTGTGTGTGTTGCAATTAAATAGAATAAAAAAATTCCACTTACAATGTAACAGCTTTTATTAGAAATGAGAAGCTAGATTTATAGCTTGGATACCAAGAACAGCAGAAATAAGAGCCTGTAAATCTGTAAATATAATGTGTATGTGTGTGTGTGTGTGTATGTGGATCTTTGGTTCTTCGGGTTTTCTCCCGCGTAGAATTGGAAATATCTAGACGACGTTTCGATGAAGTCTCATTCAACATCTTCAGGCTTGTGTCTTCGGCCTTGTGCTTCTTGGAGTAATGTGAGCTTGCAGCTGCGTCTTCCTTTTAACTACTAGTGGGGGTGTGACTTGATTGGGTGGGGGCTTGGCTGTGTGTCTGAAACCCACCCTCATTAACAAATGAGTACCTAACATGAAGGACACCAGACCAACACCCACGAGGGCCACACAAGAAACTACCACCACACTTCCACGTAGAAAGCAGACTCACACCCACACAAAAGATGAAACACGACCACGGACCAGAAGCCATACCACAGCTGCATCACTACCTGCTTCAAACCCCCCCAACCCATACATGAATTGACGCCCACCATGAAGATGTGGCATGACCACGAACGCGAAGCCAAACAACATGATCACAGCTCACCAGCTCAAATCCCCCAGCAACTTAACCTGAGTACATCCAAACCCCCACCGGAACAGAACACACCCCCAGCCAATCAGAACACAGCCAACCTCCCAACCAATCAGAACACAGCCAAACCCCCAACCAATGAGAACACACCCCCACCCAATCAGAACACAGCCAAGCCCCACCCAATCAAGTCACACCTCCACTAGTAGTTAAAAGGAAGCAGCAGCTGCAAGCTCACATTACTCCGAGAAGCACAAGGCCGAAGACACAAGCCTGAAGATGATGAATGAGACTTCATCGAAACGTTGCTGGACCTTTGTTTGCAGCAGTTATTTTTAAAATATCATAGAATCTGTTTGTCTTTTCCTAATTCCTTCTAAGAATGATGACCTAACTATGTAAAAATAGAGAAAGTCCTGCCTTCTAGAGCTGCAATTAGATACAAGCTCTTTTAATAAAAAAAATAACAGAAGGGAAATAAAAGAGAATTAATACCATTTCTCTTCACCTGTGTTTTTTTATGGAGATTTCTTACATTCTACCTAAAAAGCAAAACATTTCTTTTAACTTTTAGGAGTTCCTGCAGATTTTGCTCCACTAGTCATTGCTAACTCCATTAGCTATTGCTGACTCTAGTGGGTGATGCTCATCTCTGTTTCAGGGCCATTGAGCATAACCAAAGCGGTACTTATTTATCTTATCACATTTGCATGCTTTCAAACACAAAGGTGGTATTCAGCAGATTCTGACCAGCTCTGGAGAACGAGTAGCGGAAATGTTGAGTAGTTCGAAGAACTGGCAAATACCACCTCTGATTGGAGATTTTACAGTATCCTTCCCCTGCCACGCCTACCAAGCCATGCCTACAGAATCGGTAGTAAAAAAGTTTGAATTCTACCACTGTTCAAACTGCTAGATTGACAGGAGCTGGGGTGAGGATGGGAGCTTGCATGGCACTTGAATCTCAAACCTGGGTTGCCAGCTTTCCAGCTGACAAGCCCAGCTTCTTAACCACTATTGACCTCCAAAAATGCTTAATTATAATTATACCATGGAAGTTTGGTGATATTGCCACTCATGTTATTTCTGCTGACATTTTTTTAAAAAATTGATTTGGGTCTCTACATTTTTTCAAGACTCTGTTCAATAATTAGAATGCTAAAATATTGTATGATTAGAATTTTGTAATCTGATTTAAATGTAATATTAAAAATTGGGTAACTTTAACATAGCCTTTGCATAATCAAGAATAAAATAACTGCATTTTAGAAGAAGAAAAGTACTGTAATGGAGACCTGACAATTTTAAATACAGCAACTGTATTTTAATTAACACTCCAATAGGTTGATTTCAGCACAAAACAGAAAAAAATTGATTTCAACCATGTAAGTTATTAAACTCCTGTTTACTATTGACATAGTTTACAGGAGTTATCATAAAGATAGGGTTTTCTTTTCTTTTCTTTCTTTTTTTAAACTGCAAATTATTTTACAGGGTTTTTTTGCTTTAATGTACAACTAGTTTTTGCTTTAATTTTTATCTATTCTCCAAGAGCAATATTGCAATTCAGTTGTCAGACTTGATTGCACAGACATCACTTTAATTATTAAATTTCTATATAATATCTTCAAGATCCATTAATGATTCTCTTATTTAGAAAGTGAAAAATTTGATCAAAATGTATATCTGTAAAGTGTCAAACTTAAGCTACACATATTTTTCATAAAAAAAATATCAGTAAATACATTACTGTCATTGGAGTAGTTTTGGAGCTTAATGGACCGCTCCTCTGCCCCAGTCATGCGTTTTTGAGTGACTCCTTTAAACTGCTCCAAGGCTGGCTTCCTCGTGGGTGCTGGAAGTACTGCCTTTCTCTGCCCTATCAGCCCTCACTCCACTCTCATTTCAGGCACTTTAACCCATGCATATGGGGTGCTGGGGGGGATCGGTGCCTGGAATGAGATTAGAGTATGGACTGACTGGGTGGGGAAAGTTGATACTTCCAGCACTCATGAAGAAGCCAGCCTTGGAGCAGTTTAAAGGAGGGCTGCTCCTCTGTCCCAGCTGTGTGTTTTCAAGCAGCCACTTGAAAACTCATCACTGGGGTGGAGGAACGGTCTGTTAAGCTCCAAAACTTCCCCAGCCATGCGTGAGAGATTCTTCCTCATGCTGGTGAGTACAACTTGTTGGACTTTTTTCCTTTTTCCCCTGACTGCCCCATTGTGATGCAGTGCGGTATAGACCACGCTGGATCACGACCAAATAAAGGCGGAAAATGGGGCATTTCTATCTGCCATTTTTCATGCAGTTTTTCAGCCATTTTTGGGCCATTTTCGAGCCTGGAAAACAGCTGAAGCTGCCGCCTCATTGCCAGTATGAGTGGCCTCCAGCTGCCGTTCTTTCCCAGACAGAACTAAACCAGCAGCTCAGTGCTCAGTGCTCAGTGTTTTGTGCAGAAGAAGAAAGAGGCAGTTGTTGGGGAGGAAGTGAGGAGTTTGAGTAAGGGTCGGGGCCTTTGAAGGAAGGGAAATGGGGCAATGCGTGGTGAAGGATGAGTGGGCAGCATGCAGGAGGAGGCCTAAGGGAAGGCCAGAGCTGGGGACTGGTATGCTCTATATTTATATCTTCATACTCTATATTAAGGACCTCTGTGATTATATTAAGAGCAACTGCGTTCTTTTTGCTGATGATATAAAGATATTCAACACCACTGACAATGCTGTTACCCTTCAAAAAGACCTCGACTATGTGTCAGAATGGTCAAACAAATGGCAACTTCAAATCTCAACAAGTAAATGCTCTGTCTTGCATATTGGCAAAAAATAAAAAATAAAAAAATAAAATACCAGCTGAATAGTCAAGACCTTGTTGATGACACAAACTTTGTCAAGGACCTTGGAGTACTCATCTCAAATGATCTAAGCGCTAGATCCCACTGTAACTTCTTAGTCAAAAAGACATTAAGAGTTGTTAACCTAATTCCGCATAACCTAATTACTCTGATAATATCACTCTACTAACTAGAGCATATAAAACATTTGCTGGACCAATACTTGAATACAGCTCATCAGTCTGGAATCTGCATTACATATCTGATATTAATACAATTGAGAAAGTCCAGAAATATTGTACGAGAAGAGTCCTCCACTCCTCTACTCGTAACAGAATACTTTATGCCTTTACAACTCTATAGATATTGTAAATATCAGTAATCTGGTAGCTCCCTTTCAAGCTACCAACATCCTTTATCAGTTTAGCTACTCCATCAGTCAGATAAAATGAGATTAAAGTTTAGTGACTTTTTATACTAGCTGTTAACCTGAAATTGGTCTAATAGATTCCTATTGTAGAGGTAGTCCTTGACTTATACCACAACTGAGTCCAAAGCTTCTGTTGCTAAGCAAGACAATTGGTAAGTAAGTTTTGCTACATTTTATGACTATAATTGTTAAATGAATCACTGCAGTTAAGTTAGTTCATTTAGTGACCATTCCAAGTTACAATGGCACTGAAATGACTGCTTTTCAACTTACAGTAATTGTAGCTACCTCATGGTCACATGACCAAAATTCAGGTGCTTGTCAAGTGGTTCCTATTTATGACAGTTGCAGTGTCCCGGGATCATGTGATCAACTTCTGCAACCTTCTGACATATTCACTTAACAATTGTGTTATTAACTTAACAATTACAGTGACTTACTTAACCATGATAAGAAAGGTTGTTAAAATGGGGCAAAAATTACTCAGTACCAAAGGAGCAGCTCCTTGCATTGTGGCTGCTGCGATGAATATGAGAAGCCCAGCCAATGTTTTGAGCACAATTAATATCTCCAGCCCAAAGAGTTCTCCATTAATATTCACCACACCTGTCAATTTACCAACTCCAGTTACTGCATCAGTGAACATCGCACATCCAGTCACTATCACCTCACCAATGAATCTGCTAACACCAATGACAGTAGCTGGCCCTTTAAATATAATCATGAGACCTGTGGAAAGCATGCTGTTTCTTCCCCAGGCATTGCCAACCTCTCTCTCATAGCAAAAAAAAAACGTAGATCAAAAACTTCATGCAATATTAAAAAGAAGAATAGAAAAGGGGGCTGCTGTGTATTGTTTAATGGACTGCTAAATTGGCAAAATGGACTGCTAAATTGGCCACACCCACCCAGTCACATGATAACCTGGCTATGCCCACATGACAACCTACCCACGCCCATACAGTCACATGACAACATAGCCACGCCCACCCAGTCACATAACCACACAGCCACGTCCACCAAGCCACGTCCCCACCAAGTCACACCCACAGAACCACTAGTAAAAAAATGTGAATCCCACCACTGGGTGTAAGTCTTTTCATAGGTATATGTGGAAAAGGATAGAATAACAATTATGACTGATTTAATTGTTTATGATAAAAATTTTAAAAGTTAGAGATATAAGGCATTTGGCATGTGGAACACATAATTTTTTCATACTATTAGGAGTGGAATTTGGAGGGTACAGAAGAACATATCAGAAAATGGTACCATTCCTTTCATATTTTGTTTGTTATGTTCCTTCTACTCCTTTTAGCTGATTTGGCTAAAGAAGCATATATTAAAGGCTTCATGGAATAAAAAAATATACTTGCCCCCAACAAATCCTATCATTCATGCATTTTTATACATGTTAATTAATTTGGTACTTAGTTCAAGAATAAAATTTCTTGATTTTTTTTAATGCTGTTTTTATTTTATTTTATTGTTTTATTGTATTATTTTGCCTTCCATCTCAAATACATGACTTCTTCAAATCACCTGCAAGCTGGGAAATAGAATTCAAATAAAATAAGTATAAAAGGAGCTAAAGCAGGTAAGCAAAATAAGATATTCTAGATTTAGCAGGAGATACTGCTGGGGTGAGAGATGACTGGACAAGGAAGACATGGAGCATAGGAGCAACATCTGGGAGAACTAGAAGTCTGTGCATCCTGCAGGAAGAACTAGGAAAGTGCTTTATGCAAATGAAACTAAAGAAAAACCTGCAAAAGAGACCCAACATAAAGAAAATGTAGCCATGGACACTAAATGGTGGTGCAAGAAATTCTGGCAAATACTGGATTAATAAAGCAAGTGAGTATCAAGGATGAATATTTTAACATTTGTAAGATTGTAGAGAGGAAGATTTGTAAGTATATGAGTTGGAAGCAACTGGCAGCAAAGTATTTTGCATTATAAACAAAGTAATAGAAATTTACAGTTTTTAATTAAGTTCTAATATACTAAGTTAAGTTGAGTAATAAAGTACATATGTATTCTTAGTCATTATATATACAGTAGATATACATATAGATAAAATCTGGTAAATACACTTTGAATTAACTTTGCATAGTAGTAGACAGCACTCTCTTCACCTATTAGTTGGGTATAAGTTGCTTTCTGATTTATTTCTTATCCATTTCCACTTTCCCAAATCCTAGATTTGAAATGAATGTTATGATATACTGAAAAATGTTCAGGCTTTGATAATTAGAAAGAACACTCATCTTCCACGCTTTTGATAAAAAAAAATTCTAAAATTTAATTATAGAATTAGAAAGCCTTTGGATCAATAAAATTGGCTATGGCTGCAAAGAAGGATTACTGGTTAAACAGGTGATAAATGCTATTTAGATTAGGTTACTGTAAAGTTTGCATATTGGGGCATGATATCACACACACACACACATACACACACAAAGGGGGGAGGGAGGGGAGAGGGAGGGAGAGAGAGAGAGAGACAGAGAGAGAGAACAGAAACTACTATATAAATTTAAAAAATTAATTTCAATATACCCATATTTTCCTTCCTTAAATAAATAATATGCTTGGACTATTTATAACTAAATTAGTTATAACTGAATTATTTATTTCTAATAGAATTATTTATTTGCTTATTTCGGTAGATCTACTTTAGTTAAATCAGTTACTATATATACCTTTTCAAATGTATCAACCTTTTTTTTAAAAAAAGTTTTTCCTAATTTATATACTGTAGCTTCTGTTACAGTCTGTAGCACATATTGTGTACATTGGATTTTACAGTTCATCTGGAAACTGTTACAATTTTTAATATTTTTGGTAATGTTGTTAAATGCTTTAATCTGCTCCAATACAATAAAAAGAATCTCCAGCTGCGTGTAGTTTTAAAAAAATCTCAAAGCTTTTTATCATAAGTAATTTTTATGATTAAAATGCTTGCCAAATATGTTGAAACTTTTGGGTTGTTCCAATATTTTATAATTAAAATTCACAGTGAATGTATTACTTTCCCTCTATTCTAGACAATAGCTACAATTTTATCCAAAATGAATAAAACCTTGTATTTTGCAATATGTTTTGCATATATTGTTTTTTAGAGCAGTATACATTTAAAAATAGTGTTACAAAGTGTTTGTAGACTTTACACCAGTCTAATTCTTTTCTACTACTCATTAAAGTTAGTTGTGAAACAAGTGTCACAGCTTTAAGGAAGACATTAGATATAATTAAATATAATTGCATATCAGGTAGATATATATAGTGTGTCAGTGTGAAAAATAATTCACCCACTTTAATTCAATTTACATAATAAATAAGACCTACTGTGGGAGTACAACTTTAAAAAAAATACAAATTACACCCCCCAAAAAACCCTACCATACACTAAATGTACTAAAAACTCCATACTTAATTAATGGAACATTTTTAAACTGAATGAAAGCAAAAATATTATAGATAAAAAACCAAAAAGAAAAAGAAAAAAGTATTTGAGAAACCTGAGAGAAAAAATATACATCTTATACATTGTCAAAAATCACTAATAGCATGCACTGATGATCAATTATTGCAAAATATTACAAAAATCTGCTAAAACATATTATTTTATCACTTAAATAGTACAAATTGCTTAGGATTACCCAAGCAAATGGCTCTATTCCTAAAAACATCCACCAATGCTTTTCCATATTTCTGTCCGCCATGCAGACCCAAACTAGAAAAATACATTATCTTCTTTGAAAGAGTCGATACCGTTGAAACACATATAACATCCCTTGATACCATTATAGCATCCCTGGACGCTATACAAACTAGATTGGCAAACCTTGAAAAAAAAGAGACAGTACTAAAAAACGAATATCAAACATCTACAGATCATATCTCTACTCAACAACCGCAACCAAAACCCAATCCACAAAAAATAACAAATCCTACAAATATTGATATCCCCATCCTCATCAAAGAAGCTGTTGAGCGTGAATGGAAGCAACCAAATGCCATCTTATTTGGTCTAGAGGTCAATGACAATGATGACATCTCTAACGTTTGAAATATCATCAGAGAAAATCAAGCATCAACCATCTCCCCTGAAGAAATACTAAATATTTCCTGTGTTGGTCCTGAGCTTAAAAACAAAGACGGCTTGATGTTCCCATGCCTCTGCAGGGTTGTTTGCAAAAATGAAACAAGCAAACTCAAATTCATTTTCTCAATAAATTCACTTACAAATAGCAACAACAACCATAAGAATCTTTGTTCTCACCCTGATTTAACCTTACAGCAATGTGTACGATCCCAGGAGCTACATTCTGAGCTCAAAAGAATTAGGTAATACAAATCTATACATTGATTACCATGCTGACTGTATCAAAAGCAAGAGCCTCAACCCACGTCACAATATCCATCACCCAAACATCCAACGTTAGGGATGTACTCCCCTTACTTCCTCTAGACCCACTACTTTATATCTTAAATGCAAACTACTTAATGCAAGAAGCCTCACAAATAAAATGCGTGATTTCCTCATCCTTCTAAGCTCAGCCACATTTGACATTATATTTGTCTGTGAGATGTGGTTAAATGCATCTTTTCCAAACTCCATTACGACTACAAAAGAATATCAAGTTTTTCGGTCAGATCACGAAATCCGTAGAGGTGATGGAGTTGCTATATTCTTTAAAAATCTCTAAACTTAAAAAAGATCCAAATTATACAAGAGTTTGCTCTTCCCGAGACCATCATTTGTGAACTGTCCTTAAACTTTTCAATCCGCTTCTTACTTTGCTATCATGCCCGACTATGATATAATTCATGCAAACAAGCTAACTTCATTACTGACATGGGCTGCCTCCTGCCCACACCCTCTCATTTTTCTTGGTGACCTCAACTTACCTCTTATAAATTGGACCCTAAATGAATGTACATCTGAACCCATTCATACAATCCTGTACAATGCTGTTACCACACTAGGACTGGAACAACTAGTAACCAACAATACTAGACTTAACAACTGCCTCGAACTCATCTTCTGCAACAGTTTGAATTCAATTTACGGAATACAAATTAATGAACCCTTTTTTAACAGTGACCACAGTATGATTGACTTTTGTCTCAACATATGTCCTCACAAAAATCACCATAACAACAGGATCCCCAATTATAACTTCAAAAAAGGCAACTATGATCTTATAGACAACCATCTCTCATCTCTTGATTGGCAAATTCTATTCACTGGATGCAATATTTTTACTTGAAGTCAAAAGAGTCATCAAACTATATGTACCAATAATAACTCCCCAAATCAGAAAAAACAAATTACCCATACCAATAAGGAAGCTCCAATCGAAAAAGAAATCCCTTTGGTGGAAAAACAAATCTGGTCACGTTGCCAACCTTAAAAGCCAATACAAAATTTATGCCACCAGATAAAGACTGAATTCACCAATTATCACACTAAACAACAGGAAAACCTTCTACGCACCAATTCCACCTGCGCTTTCTTCAATTTTGTAAACAACAAACTAAAAGACTCAAGGTCCATCCCACCCCTAAAAGAACCAAATAGTAAAAACTGCAGCGATGACACCATTAAAGCTAATCTCTTTAACACATTCTTTGGCTCAGTATTTGTAAACAAAAATGGATCATGCCCAATATTTCCTAGTCGAACCACAGACAACTACAATGATCTAATACATACCGATTTTACAGAAGACAATGTTGAAAAAGCACTACGCAATCTAAAACTATTTTTATCTATTGGACCGGGCGGAGTTTGTGCCTATTTCTTAAAAAAGCTGTCCACTGCCATAGCTGAACCTCTAAGCATAATCTTTGAAAAATCTTTCAGGACCAGTTCCTTGACAAATCTATGGTCACTAGCCACAGTCATTCCCATCTTCAGAAAGGGAGACCCCAGCCTAGTTGAAAATTACAGACCAATCTCTTTATGCTACGTCACCTGTAAAGTCATGGAATCAATTATTAACCAATCCATTATCCTCCACTTAGAGACAAACAACATACTCTCTAAAAACAGTTTGGTTTCAGAAGGAAACTGTCCTGTAATCTGCAACTCTTGCACTGTAAAAACTACACAACTTGATCAGGGCAAAGCAATTGACACAATTTACATGGACTTCTGTAAAGCCTTTGATTCAGTGGTACACGACAAACTACTCCTAAAACTAATGGTCTTATGGTATTTCTGGATACCTGCATAACTGGATAGAAATATGTGCAATATGTCAGAATGGTCAAACACATGGCAACTTCAGATCTCAACAAGTAAATGCTCTGTCTTGCATATTGGCAAAAAAAATTCAAAAAATAAAATACAAGCTGAATAGTCATGACTTTGTTGATGACACAAACTTTGTCAACGACCTTGGAGTACTCATCTCAAATGATCTAAGCACTGGAGCCCACTCTATTAACTAGAGCATATAAAACATTTGCTAGACCAATGCTTGAATACAGCTCATTAGTCTGGAACCTGCATTACATATCTGATATTAATACAATTGAGAAAGTCCAGAAATATTTTCCGAGAAGAGTCTACCACTCCTCTATTCATAGCAGAATACCTTATGCCACCAGACTTGAAATTTTAGACCTAGACAACCTAGAACTACACCGCCTTCGGTTCGATCTAACTATAGTACATAAAATTATATATTGCAATGTCCTACCTATCAATGAATACTTCAGCTTCAACCAAAGCAATACAAGAGCACAAAATAGATACAAACTAAAGATAAACTGCACCAAACTTGACTGCAGGAAATACGACTTCAGCAACAGAGTAGTCAATGTCTGGAATACTCTACCTGTCTCTGTGGTTTCTTCCCCAAACCCCAAAATCTTCAACATTAGACTATCTACTATTGACCTCATCCCTTTCCTAAGAGGTCTGTAGGGGGCATGCATAAGCGCACCAAAACATTCCTACCATCCCTGTCCTATTGTTTCTTTTTTTCTTATTCATATCCATTTCATGTATTTATAACCATGTTTATACTTATACCTGTTATCTAATAATTGTTTGACAAAATAAATAAATAAATAAATCATAATGAAAACAGATGAATCACACATTTTTAAAAGCTAATGCAATTTTAATGTAATTAAATGCAATGTAATTTTTCCAATTTCTCAATATAATTATTTAATTAGTCCCTAAAGCTCAATATGCTTCCATAAAAATGACCCTACATATGTACACAAAGAGCAAGTCCAATGGAAATATATCACTTTTAGAAGAAAACAAAACCAAGAGCTCTCTACCCTAGCCCATTCCAATGAAGCCTCTCTGGAACTGAACCAGAGGTGGTATTCAGCAGGTTCTGACCAGTTCTAGAAAACCAGTAGTAGAAATTTTGAGTAGCTTAAAGAACCAGCAAATAACACCTCTGACTGGTCCCACCCCATCTATTCTCCGCCTCCCAAGTTCCAGCTGATTGGCTGGGTCTTCTTTTGTTTCCCTGCACAGGAGAACTGAGCTGGAAAGCAGGTTAGTGGGGTGGGAAGGGAATGGGATTTTGCAGTAATCTTCCCCCAAGAGTGGGGTGGGAATGGAGATTTTGCAATATCCTTTCCCTGCCATGCCCACCAAGCCACATTCACAGAACCAGTAGTAAATTTTTTTGAATCCCATCACTGAATTGAACAATTGCTTTCATAGCCTCTCCCTGGAAGAAAATATACAGACATTCACAAAAGAGCATTCATCAATAGTTTCTAAAGTCAGGAAGAAAAGTATTTTAGACTTCCCGAGGGACAAAAAAGGTGAATATTGGTGATAGGGGATTCAATTCTTAGGGGAACAGAAACTATAGTCTGCAAACCAGGCAGTCAATCTAGAGCAATGGTGTTAAACTCGATTTAATTGAGGGCCACATCAGAGTTGTGTTTGACTTTGGGGAGCCAGGGTGGGCATGGACAGGGTGGCATTGGCTAGCTTGACATCACTCATGTCAGATGTGCCTGTGGTGGCCCGAGTGCTCTGCCAGAGAAAATGGGCTCCTGAGCTCCTTTTTTGGCTAAGATGGCCTCCTGCAACCCTTTGCCAGAGAAAACAGAGCACATATGGCCTTCTTGAACTCCATTTTCACTGGCAGAAGCACCGTGGGCTGGTCCTTTACTGTTTCCAGGACAGCCCTGAGGGCCAGATTTAAGCACTCCATGGGCCAGATCTGGCCCCCGGGTCTTGAGTTTGACACCCCTCATCTAGAGAGTTATATCAATTTTGCTCTCTGGAGGAAAAGATGTAACTGAGTACCTTACTAAAATAGTCAACCCCATGGATTACTATCCCTTTCTTCTCCTACATGTGAGGACCAATGACACAACAATGAATCTGAAAACAATAATGAGAGATTATAAACAGCTAAGGAAGAAACTTAAGGGACTGGTTTGGACGAAACCCAATAGCACTTTTTGTGCAGGTATTGATAAAAATAGGATCACCAACATGATTGCCAATGTCCGATGACCGATATGGTAGAAGAAAGAGGAGGAGGAGAAGGAGGAGGAGGAGGAGAAGGAAAAGAAGAAGAAGAAGAAGAAGAAGAAGAAGAAGAAGAAGAAGAAGAAGAAGAAGAAGAAGAAGAAGAAGAAGAAGAAGAAGAAGAAGAAGAAGAAGAAGAAGAAGAAGAAGAAGAAAGTTAAGAATTAGGAGTGCAATACTTCTGACAAAAGGCCAGCATTCAATGAGGGAGCCAAGGATTTTAGAAATGAACCACTGGGTTAAAAATGGTGTAGTCAACAGAACTTTGGCTATCTAGATCATGGTCTGCATTGCCTACATTAAGGGCTACTGGCAAGGAATGGAGTGAACCTCACAAGCACTGGAAAGAATATATTCAGAAAACGACTGGCTCATCTTATCAAGAGGACTTTCAACTAAAATTGAAGAGGAAGAGGGGCCAATTTTCATGACTGTCAGGTCCCTATTGAAACACTGTCATTTCTAATGGGAGGGAGAGGCTCTGTAGGCTGAAATGTTTTGCATGCTTTCACTTTTTCTATAATTGCTTGAGAGCTTAGGGAGGGAGTATGAGCCACACGCAGAGACTCCCTCTCAACCAGTTCCAGCCTGTTATCCAAGGTTGTGGTGCCCCAGGGAAGACCTCTTCTCACCAACCAGACTCAGAGTTCTCAAAACACATTTGAGGCATTTTATTGGCTGCTGATGGACATGGGCATTGGGGTGGGGGCTGAAGTAGAAAAATTAACACTTTGCACGTGAATTTCAGACTCTGCTTGACTTCTCTGCAACCACTTTATCTCCATAAAAGTTTCTTTTAAAATGCAAATTGTTTCAAGAATCATGCTTTCCTGACTAAGTAGCTGAGACAGGTCCTTAAATTAGGCAGAGTCTGCAAAGTGCTCAATCTGGAGAGGCACCTGCCCAACCATGTACATTATACATTGTTTGTACAAACAATGTTAATGAACAAGAAGAAGCCAAATGCTGGGGTGAAGTTTCTGTCAAGCCTCAATTGGGTGCAAACCCTGCCAGATGGACAGAGGAAGCTGCAAGCCTAGGTGATTCAGCTAAGCCTAGATGGTCCATAGGCATCGGAAAAAAGGACAACTAGGAAGGAAGGATGAAGGGAGTATCCTTACCTGAGGCAGTCGCTGTCAAGGATGGAAGAAAGTGCTGGAAGTGCTGGAGGACAAGGAGGAAGATGAACCTGACCATGCCAACCTCTTCATGAAGTAAGCCATGTGATTCATGATTGATGCTTTTCGAAACTTGAAGGCACAAGAGGGCTTGCTCACATGTCAGGGATGATGGATGTTGGAACCAGTCAGGGAGATGGAAAAACCTCACTCATGGACAACAGGGCAGCGGTGACAGCTACCGCTGCAGGGCCACCAACAGTGATGGGGACCCTGCAGAGGGATGCAGGGGGAGTGAATGCCCCAAGGCTGGGAGATGGCACAGCTCCAAGGAGACAGAAGCCACCCTCCCTTAGCATGAAGTTCAATGGAGACCCTCAATAATTCAGATTTTTCTTGGCCCATGTTCTCATGTATGTGCAAGAATACATCAATGAAATCCCTACAGAGGGGGTGAAGGTCAAAGTGATCACTCTGGTACTAGAAAGGGCTGCAGCCAGGTGGATGGTAACCCTCAACAATGCCAACATCCTGAGCTGCAGAACTTCAATCACTTCGTGACTGCCCTGAGATCTCGATTTGAATACCCCCTAGCTAATTGGAAAGTAAGAGACCACATCAGAATAATAAGGCAGGGGCACAGACCAATATCTGAGTACACTGAGAATTTTCAGGATTTAGCCTGCTGCCTTGACTGGCTAGAGGACATCCTCATGAGTTATTTCAAAGATGGGCTGAATGATGACCTGTAACTGCAAGCATCACAAGGGGGTCATCTGCTCATCTCCATGACTGGTGTGTGTTGGCTAAAGAAGTGGAGATTGACAAAAACCAAACAAGTATCACAGTAGCAAAGCATGGAAGCAATCACTTTTGGAGAAAAAGAGGGAGACCGCCAAACCCCAAGCCCAGCCACTGCACTTCTCTGCCTGCTTCAAGTGCAGAAGAGTAGGTCACTGGGCAGCACCATGAGGAAAAATTGTAAGATCAAACCCCCATGCAAAAGAACAGCCCTGAAGGGCTTGGAAGTCATTGAGTTCACTCCTTCCCCCAAATGAGAGAACTCTGACCCCACTGGAGGAAAACCAGGGGTTAAATGGCAGTGACTTGGATGATGACCCCTTTGTAAGTGGCCCCATTGCATCTGTGACCATGCCCATAGAATTGCACCTCCCCTGGAACTGGACACAAAGCTTCCTTGAGAGCCTTTTTAAACTCAGGGTGCACCAAGTGCTTAGTGAGCCCAGCTGTAGTGGAAAAAATGGAGATTCACCTATGAGGAGGCTAAAAAACCCAATTCCATTTTGCTAGCTGGATAGCTCAGTTCCCACCACATTTGTTATTGAACCCTTAGCAATGTAGATTCATTTATTTAGCGTATGTCAAATACATGGACATAGTAGCTCAAATGTCAATGTCCAGACCACCCAGCCAAGTACAGGACAGTCCATGCTGAAAAAAAATCAGACACTGGGCCAGTGCAAACTCCTGATGGACACTTGGACACAACATGATGGATATTCTGCTGAGGACCACCACAGTCACACTGAGGGGCAGAGACAAGACCACACTCAAACAACGAGTCCTAGCAGACAACCATGCTGGGCATGGATCCCGCTCAGAGCTGACCAGTGCTGGTGAGGAAGACCAAAACCTGGCACCTCCCATGCAGGGCCATCCACACAACTGCCTGTAGCTGGGCATCCATACAGCTGCCAGATAACTGCCAAGTGAGTGCCAGAGGCTGGGTCCCCCCTGGATCCAAGCCTGCTAACCAATAGATGAGAAAGATCAGTGTATACAGGAAGAAGTGAGGCTCTCACAATTCTGATGTACTTTTTCACCAAGGCTTCCTGCCCTCACAGAGTGGTGATACAATATGGTTCAAGACTGGGAGCCAGATGGATTGCCATGTACTTAGAAAGCCAGGAGTTCTACAAAGATGTTTGGCTGCCAACTGTCATTAACTGCCAATTTTTCAATGTATTCTGGCTGCCAATTGTTGCTAGTCATTTGGTTCACACTTTCATGCTATCCAGGGTGCACCATGAGGAGGTGAACTAGCCTCACATCCCAGGAATGTAGATGATGCCCACTTAAAGACTTTGGAGCTTCATAGTCACCCCAGGGATGGAGAGTCCAGTTATACTGAGACTGGTCTGGTTGAAACGGTGGAACCCATGTGTAAACTGGAGAAAAGAACTATTGAAATTCCCACCAGGTGGTAAGCCCCAGTGCAGCCAGGAATGAATAACTAAGACAGTTTTATGCCAGGAGATGGGAGCTGCAAGGGAAACTCCTCCTGGCCATTTTGAGAGAGTACGGGGACCTGAGGGATGTATTCAGCGAAAAGGGGTCAGGTAAACTCCCACCTCATCAACCTACAGACTGTGCCATTGAAATTGTCCCAGGGACTAAGTTGCTGAAACCAAAACTCCATTTGATAACCCCAAGGGAATTAGATGAGCTTTGTGCATTCATCAACAAGAACCTAGCTAGGAGGTTTATCCAACCAGACAGAACCAGTGTGGCCACCTCAGTCATAATTAGGGAGAAAAGGGATGGGTCTTTGCATCTCTGAATTGATTATAGGGGGCTCAATGGAGTCTGTGTGGAAAATATGTATCCCCTTCCCCTCATGAAAGACATGTTAACCCATTTAGCGAAGGGGAAATTTTTTCACAAAGTTGAATTTGCAGGGTTCTCAATTTTCAACTGTTAGAATAAAAGGAGATGAATGGAAAACCACTTTCAACTGCCCACTTGGCTGTTTCCAGTTTAGGATGCTTCCCTTTGGACAACAGGGGCACCTGCAGTATTCATGCAACTAATCAATGAAATCATGAATGCACATCTGTACAAAGAGGTGTTGGTATATCTCAATGACATTTTGATTTACACAGGAATGAAAGCTGAGCATGTGAAGCTGGTTAGAACTGTTCTACATAAGCTCTGTGCTGCCAAATTATCCAAATGTGAGTTTCATCAGGATAAGACTCTCAGGGGAGGGCAGGACTGACATCACAACGAGACGACGGATGATTCCAGTGCTCCCAGAGCATCGTCAACCTCACCACAGCTGGACGGTCCATTTGGACCCAAGTCGTTGGATGGTTGAGGAGAGCACATCCTGTGGATCCTAGGGACATCGCAAAGTCCCTGGTTGATCCAGGAAAAGCTCTTTAATCTGGCCGCAGAGGAAAGTGGCCATTGAAAGCTGCTGAAAAGTTGGGACAGCTCTGGAACGGAAGAAGAAGCAGAAAGAAAGTGTGTCGGCTTTGGGTGAGGTTTTTTATTTTTTTCTGACAAAGAATGAGAGGTCACCCTAAGGAGGGAAAGATCTTAAGAAGATAGAAAAGAAAAAAGCAGCGAAATTGAGCCTGTTTTAAACTGTTAAAAACATTTGGAACTATTTTACTGCATTTTAATAAGAAGTAATTTTTAACTGGATTGGACTTTACAACAATAACTAAAGGAAGATAACTTTTAATATTCACTTTAAAGATAGACTTTGAAATATTTTCCCCTTTATTTTTTCTCTTAAAAGGGAATCTTTTACTAGAAACTTTGGCTACAATATAATAAGATAGTGAAAGTAAAGCAAAGCAAAGCAACATTGCCACCTAAAGGCTTTTAAAAAACTTTTTTGGAAGGGATTGAAAGAATAAATTGGTGAGAAAATTTTCTTAATCACAAGCTGTTACATTCAGAGAAGATAAAGAGTTGAACACTGAAGATAACTGTTTAAACAGGTGTTCCTCTTGCAAAACAAACTAAACGGCTGGAGATTGAAGTTGAAAGAGAAAAGACCATTGTGACCTTGGATTATATTTTGTTGAAATTTTATTTGTGATGACTTGGACATTGTATGGTGGCTGTGATTAGCTCTGTGTCCTATTTTCAAATTGCAACTGATTTTTTTTTGATGGCTGGTATTTACTCTGGACCTTCTTTTTTCTGCTTTTCCTGAACTACCAATTTTGCTTCAGCCTTACTGTTGGAATATAATTTTTTTTTCTTTTAATATTATTTGTGGATTATTTACAGTACTAGACAACATAGTATCAACAGTAGAATCCTTCAAATTTCTAGGTTCTACTATATCACATGACCTAAAATGGACACCAAAAATGGACATCAAAAATGTCATCAAAAAAGCACAACAAAGAATGTTCTTTCTGCGCCAACTCACAAAGCTCAAACTGCCCAAGGAGCTGCTAATACAGTTCTACAGAGGAATTATTGAGTCTGTCATTTGCATCTTCTATAACTGTCTGGTTTGGTTCTGCAACTCAACAGGACAGACACATAATAATTAGAATAATTAGGATTGCAGAAAAAACAATTACTACCAACCTGCCTTCAATCGAGGACCTGTATATTGCATGAGTCAAAAAGAGGGCTGTGAAAGTATTTACAGACCCCTCACATCCTGGACATAAACTGTTTCAACTCCTTCCCTCAGAACGACACTATAGAGCACTGCACACCAGAACAACTAGACACAAGGACAGTTTTTTCCTCAAAAGCCATCACTCTGCTAACCAAATAATTCCCTCAACACTGTTCAACTATTTACAAAGTCTGCACTACTATTACTGTTAATCTTCTCATCACTCCTTATCAACCATTCCCTCCCACTTGTGACTGTATGACTGTAACTTTGTCGCTTGCATCCTTACAATTTATATTGACTGTTTCCTAGTATGATTTGATTGCTTATTGTACCCTATGACTATCATTAAGTGTTGTACCTTACGATTCTTGATGAATCTATCTTTTCTTTTATGTATACTGAGAATATTTGCATCAAGACAAATTCCTTGTGTGTCCAACCACACTTGGTCTATAAAGAATTCCATTCCATTCCATTTCATTCCATTCCATTCCATTCTATTCTATTCAATTCTACTTTTTATTTTACACATATACATTATTATGGGTGCTTTTTTCTCCTTTTTCTTGCATCATTTCAATGAGGATTTTATATTTTTAAACACCGTGCCCTTACATTTTATAAGTTAAAAATCTTTTTTTTCTCTTTTTATTTTTACTTTTTATTTATTTATTTTGGCTTCTTGGGATGAATAAATTGGCTTTTTTTCTTGTGTTTTCTTTTTTCTTTGTCTTCCTCTATAATTGGTTTAAGGTAGAGAAGAACCTGAAGAAAATTGGTCCTGTCATTGTTGGCAGATATCCCCTTATTAGGATTACAACTAACTAGAGATGAGGAAGACAGATGCTACAGGTTCATCAATTCCTACCTCCTCCTCTCTAAGTCCAGCCAGTCAACAGTCTATTCACACTATGTTACAGCAGGAGAAAGAGAAGGAGAGAGAGAGGGAAAAGGCGAAGGAAAAGGAGGTTTCAATGCAAGAATTAAAAATGATGATACAAACAATACAAGAACAAGGGAAGCGTATGGAATATAAAATGGAGAAAATGAAAGAGAGAATAGGGAAAATGGATGAGAAAATGGAAAATATACAACAAATGATAATGAAGAATGAAGAAAGATTTCAAAAAAGAGAAAAAAGAGAAGACCAGACTGAGAAAAAAGTAGGAGAAATTGCTAATAGCAATTGAGAAAGACAAGGGAAAGGGAAGGATCACCTGGGAGATGGAAAGAGCAGATTTCTATTTAAGATTTCAAAACATTGAGGAAGAAAAGGGAGAAAACCTTGCAGAAATAATGATAGAAGTGTTGGCAGGAACCTTGGAGATACTAAAAGAAAAAATGATGGATGGAATTGATGAAGTGTTCCGAGGTATGCTATGAAAAATAAACTACTAGAGAAGTCTATGTGAGATTTACTAAGAAAGCAATTAAAATAGAAATACTACAGAAAACAAGAGATAACCCACTGAAATATAAAGAAAAAGAGATCATAGTCCTAAAACAAGTACTGAGAAAAGTGAGAGACTTGAGAAGAGAATATCAATTCTTGACAAAAATTCTAATTAAGAAGGGAGTGAATTGTAGATGGCTGATTCCAGAAGGTTTAATATTTACTTGGTAAGAACAAAGACACAGATTGGACTCAATAGAGAAAGCAGAATTGTTTTATGATGAATACTTTAGAGGAAAAGAAGAAGAGAGAATAAAAGACATGGAAATAGTTAAATTACGACAGGAAATGGTTGAAGTAAGAGAAAAAGAAAAAAGAGTCGAAAAGATATGAGAAGAAGGAGCAGTAGGTGGAAGGGTGGAACCAAAAAAAGCAAGAGAGCAAGAGTATGTTTTTTAAATTTGTTAATAAAACTTTAAAAAAAAGAAGAAGCAAGAGAGCAAAGAACCATGAGAGCAATAAACCCTACATATAAAGTGTAAACAATGGAAGAAAAGAAATTGATTACAATAAATATAAATGGTCTAAATTCAGCTATCAAAAGAAAAAAACATTTCATAAATTAGGAAAATTAAAACTAGATATAATCTGCTTACAAGAAGTTCATATTAAAAAGCAACATGCTCAAGTATTGAATTATCCTAGAATTGGGAATTAATAGAATTCATTGACACAACAAAATAAAAGAGTAGGAAAGATTTATTAAGACAATTGAGACAATATATCATATACAAACTGCAAAAGTAATGATAAATGGAGATTTGACTGATAACATTAATATTAAAAAAGAACCAGGCAAGGATGTCCTCTTCGCCATTGTTAACGTCTGTTTCAGACGATTCCAATAAAACTTTGGAAGTATTAAATAGAAATATTAGGGAAAGATAAAGAAATAAAGAAAATGAAAATAAAAAAGGAGGAATATAAATTGCAGGCATTTGCAGATGATCTGATTTTTATATTAGAAGAACCATTGGAAACAGCTTCTAAATTAATAGAAAAGATAGAAGAATATAGATAGATTGCAGGATTAAAAATGAATAAAGAAAAAACTAAGCTTTTAGCTAAGAATATAATAGAAAAAGAAGAAAGCATTGATGGACAGATTGAATATCCAAATCATGAATAAAGGGAAATATTTGGGAATATAATTGACAGCATGATGCAGAACACTTAAGGAAGATAATTATTATAAATTAAAACAACAGATTGCAACAGATCTGGAAAATTGGAAAAAATCTACAATTATCTTTAATAGGGAGAATATCTACAATTAAAATGAATATATTACCAAGGATATTATATTTGTTTCAGACGATTCCAATACAACTAGGGAAATAATATTTAGAGGATTTAAATAAAATGATGTTGAAATATATATGGCAGGGAAAGAAGACAAGAATTAATCTAAAATTATTACAAGATGCTAGAATGAGAGGAGGTTTTAGATTACCCAATTGGGAATTATACTACCAGGCAGTAATACTGATGTGGGTGAAAGAATGGATTGTTTTGAGAAATACTAGACTGTTAACACTGATTTACAATTGGGGTGGCATGCATTTTTGTGGTATAAGGAAAGTAAAGTGCATGGATATTTTCTGAGACATTACATTTGAGATGCCTTATTGTTAACATGGGAGAAAATAAGGAAACATTATTTGAAAATACCAGTCTGGTTATCAACAATAGAAGCATTTGCGTATCCAATTGTTTTTCAAATGGAACATATTATTAGATATAGTGAAATTTTAAATGAAAAGGGTGAACTCAAAACAAAGCAAGACATAGATGAACAAGGGATAAATATGAATTGGTATTCATATTTACAAATACATTCTAGATACAATGAAGATAGTAAGATAGAAGGATTTTATAAAGAGCCTTCTGAATTAGATAAAATCTTAACAGGTACTGAAGAGAGGATGATTAAAAAACTATATGGTTATTTGCTAGGAGTGAAATTAAAAGAACAAGTTAAAGAAATGATGATTGCATGGGGGAAAATGTTTTGGATATGGGATAGATTTGGAAAAATGGCAGAAATTATGTACCAGAAATTATAAATTAACAATGTCAACAGCATATAAAGAGAATTTAGAATTTATTTGATTTGTCAATCACTTACAAGATTATAGGTATAAGTATATACATAGTTATCAATACATGAAATGGGTACATATAAGAAAAATAAAAGAAACAATGGACAGGGATAGTAGGCATGTTGGTGCGCTTATGCACACCCCCTACAGATCTCTTAGGAAAGGGGTGAGGTCAATAGTAGATAGTCTAAGGTTAAAGTTTATGGGGTTTGGGGAAGAAACCAAGAGTCAGGTAGAGTATTCCAGGCATTGACCACTCTGTTGCTGAAGTCGTATTTCCTGCAATCAAGTTTGGTGCGGCTAACCTTGAGTTTGTATCTATTGTGTGCTCTTATGTTGTTATGGTTGAAGCTGACATATTCATTGACAGGTAAGTCATTGCAATGTATGATTTTATATACCATACTTAGATCAGACCGAAGATGGTGTAATTCAAGGTTTTCTAGGTCTAGAATTTCAAGTCTGGTGGCATAAGGTATTCTGCAATGAGTAGAGGAGAGGAGAACTCTTCTTGTGGAATATTTCTGGATTTTCTCAACTGTGCTAATATCAGATATGTAATGTAGGTTCCAGACTGATGAGTTGTATTCAAGTATTGATCTAGCAAATGTTTTGTATTCTCTAGTTTGTAGTGTGATATTACCAGAGAAAAAGCTACGTAGGATTAGGTTAACAACTCTTAATGCCTTTTTGGCTATGTAGTTGCAGTGGGCTCTAGCACTTAGATCATTAGAGATGAGTATTCCAAGATTCTTTGCAGAGCTTGGATCATCAACAAGGTCTTGACTATTCAGCTTGTATTTTATTTTCTGATTTTTTTTGCCAATATGTAAGACAGAGCATTTATTTGTTGAGATTTGAAGTTGCCATGTGTTTGACTATTCTGATATATAGTCAAGATCTTTTTGAAGGGTAGCAGTATTGTCTGTGGTATTGAACAGCTTTTCGTCATCAGTGAAGATAATGCAGTTGCTCTTAATATGATCACAGAGGTCATTTATGTAGAGTATGAAGAGAGTTGGTCCTAGTGGGGACACCACTATTGACAGGTACAGAATTTGATAGGACACTCCCAATTTTGACCATTTGTTGTCTGTTTGACAGGAATGCTTCAGTTGTCCAGACTTGTATAAGATGTTTTACAGGTGGCATTTACCTCTGGCAAGAATAGCAAAGATGTTCAAGGATAAATTGGTGAAGTGCTGGAAATGTCACTGGATACCCGGATCATATTACCATATGTGGTGGACATGTGCAGAAGCTAAAAGATATTGGGCTAAAATACACACATGGTTGGAAAATATGATAAAACAGCACATAGATTTAATCAGACATATTTTATTGGGGATTTTACCTGAAGGTTACAATAAAGAAATAACATACCTGATTATTAATGTTTTAACTGCAGCCAGAATTGTATTTGCTCAAAATTGGAAAAATGAGAAAATTCCGATGGAGGAGGAAGTGATTAAGAAAATAATGGGATGTGCAGAAATGAGCAGGTTAACATTAGCAATTAGAGAGCAAGAAGAAAAGGTAGCCACACCTGGCAAAGGAGGGAGAAATTTCCTCTGACTTGGGGGAGATATGAGATGACAGGAGATCAGATTGGGGGGTGAAAACCTCCTAGAATCCATATGGGTCAATTTAAAAGGGGAAAAATGACATTGCTATAAGAATATATCACAGGCCACTCAACCAAACAGAAGAAATAGATGAACTCTTTGCTAACCAATTAACAAATCTATGGAGGAAACATAACACAGAAGTAATGGGAGACTTTAACTATGCTAATATCATCTGGGAGATAAAATCTGCAGCAAGTGGGAGATCAAACAGATTCCTAAACAACTTAGCTGACAACTTTGTCATCCAAAAGATAGAGAAGGGAACTAGAGGAAAAACTGTACTGGACCTAATTCTTGAGTATTGACTACTTCTGATCTTAACATAGGAATGGTTCTAGTTCTGTCTGCTGGGTAAATTTTGACAGAGTACTAAGCTATGAGAGAAGCTGGAAGCTGCCTCAATTGACCACAAGCATCTTCATCTATTACGTACCTTACATACAAAAACATCCCTCAAGGTGAGGTGTAATATGCAAGGATCCCTCTCAATGTCAATCAAAAAAGCATAAGATATATTCCCTTGTCTATGTCCATCATGTTCTCCTAAGCTAAACAAACCAAGCACCCTGCCTGACACAGTTGATAGCATAAAAACACTCATGCACTCAATAGAAAAACACTTAGCAACATTTTCTGAAACAATTATACAAGAAAGCCTAATCTCTCTTGAAAAAGAAATACAGCAGTGATAAGCGACTACCTATTAGCTCAAAATCAAATCCCAAACAACAACCACTACCACAACTACTACCTCAACTACAATCACAATTACAACCAAAAACAACCTTCAAACCAAAACCCCAAATAATTACTATCCCATCAAATAATTCCACAAATGATATCCCCTTACTCATCAGAGACATCATGGAATGTGATCAGAAATGTCCAAATGTCATCTTATTTGGTCTTGAAGACACCAATGAATCAGACGACATCACCAAAGTTCGCAAAATCATAAGCAACTCCAAACATCTCTCCTGATGATATCATTGAAAAAACCAGAGATGGCCCTGAGTTCAAATACAATGATGGCTCGGTGGCCTCAAAATTTTGTAGAGTTGCATGCAAAAATGAGTCCAGCAAATATACATTCATTCATACAATAAACACCATTGCAAAAACCAATCCCAACCACAAAAAACTTTGCTCAAAACCAGACTTATCCATATTGCAAAGAATCTGCTCCCATGAACTCCGCACTGAACTCAAAAGATGTCTAGACAATGGAGAGAAAACCTGGACATTGACTACTGCACTGATTGTATCAAAAGTAAGTCACACAACTCACAACTCTGCATCCAACCCTACCTCATCCAACCCACCATCACTCAAAACTAGGCACACACGCCCCTAACTACCTCAATTCCAACTACAACTGGCCTTAAATGCAAGCTACTCAATGCAAGAAGCCTTGTGAATAAAATAACTGAATTTCTCCTCTTATTAAATACGGCTAAATTCTACATCATATTTGTCTGTGAAACATGGCTCAATGCATCTCTCTCTGACTCCATTACCACAGTAAGAGACTATCATGTTTACCGATCAGATTGTGAAATCCATAGAGGAGGTGATGTTGCTATCTTCCATAAAAAGGCCCTACATCTAAAAAACATCCAAGTTACCCAGGAGCTTGCTCTTACTGAGACCATCATCTGTGAACTGTCCTTAAATACCACATTTCAATTCTTGCTATGTTACAGAGTCCCTGATTATGACATCGAACATGTAAACAAGCTAAATTCACTACTAACATGGGCAACATCCTGCCCACACACTTTTATCTTTCTTGGTGACTTCAATCTACCTCACATTAACTGGACCCTAAACAAATGTAAAACTCAACCCATTCATGCAACCTTCTACAATGCTGTAACAAATCTGGGACTGGAACAACTGGTAACCAACAATAGACAATGGCGGAAAAACAAATCTGGTCATGTTGCCAAATTCAAAAGCCAATACAAAAATTTATGCCACCAGATAAAGATTGAATTCACCAATTATCACATTAAACAAGAGGAAAACCTTCAACACACCAATCCACCTGCGCTTTCTACAGTTTTGTAAACAACAAACTAAAAGACTCAAGGTCCATCCCACACCTGAAAGGACCTAATGGTAAAGGCTGCAACAATGACACCATTAAAGCCAACCTCTTTAACACATTCTTTGACTCAGTATTTGTAAACAGCAGTGGATCATGCCCAGTATTTCCTAGTCGAACCACAGACAACTACAATGATCTAATACATACCGATTTTACAGAAGACAATGTTGAAAAAGCACTACGCAATCTAAAATCATCTCTATCTATTGGACCGGACGGAATATGTGCCTACTTCTTAAAAAAGCTATCCACTGCCATAGTCGAACCTCTAAGCATAATCTTTGAAAAATCTTTCAGGATCAGCTCCTTGCCAAAACTATGGTCACAAGCCACGGTCATCCCCATCTTCAGAAGGGGAGACCCCAGCCTAGTTGAAAATTACAGACCAATCTCTTTATGCTGTGTCACTTGTAAAGTCATTGAATCAATTATTAACCAATCCATTATCCTTCACTTAGAGACAAACAACCTACTCTCTTATAAACAATTTGGTTTCAGAAAAAACTATCCTGCAATCTGCACCTCTTACACTGCAAAAACATATGGACTACAAAACTCAATCAGGGCAAAGCAATAGACATAATCTACATAGACTTTTGTAAAGCCTTTGATTCAGTGGTACAAGACACACTACTACTAAAACTAAAATCTTATGGCACCTGCATAACTGGATAGAAGCATTCCTGTCAAACAGACGACAAATGGTCAAAATTCAGAGTGTCCTATCAAATTCTGTACCTGTCAACAGTGGTGTCCCCCAAGGAAGTGTTCTAGGACCAACTCTCTTCAAACTCTACATAAATGACCTCTCTGATCATATTAAAAGCAGCTGTGTTCTCTTTGCTGATGATGTAAAGCTATTCAACACCACAGACAATATTGCTGCCCTTCAAAAGAACCTTGACTATGTATCAGAATGTTTGAATAAATGGCAACTTCAAATCTCAACAAATAAATGCTCTATCTTACATATTGGCAAAAAAATAAATAAATCAGAAACTAAAATACAAGCTAAATAGTCAAGACCTTGTTGATGATCCAAACTCTGTCAAGGATCTTGGAGTACTCATCTCTAATGATCTAAGTGCTAGAGCCCACTGCAACTACATAGCCAAAAAGGCATTAAGAGTTGTTAACCTAATCCTACGTAGCTTTTTCTCTAGTAATATCACACTACTAACTAGAGCATACAAAACATTTGCTAGACCAATATTCAAACACAGCTCATCAGTCTGGAACCCACATTACGTATCACAGTTGAGAAAGTCCAAAAATATTTCACAAGAAGAGTTCTCCACTCCTCTACTCATTGCAGAATATCTTGTGCCACCAGACTTGAAATTCTAGACCTCGAAAACCTAGAACTACACCGCCTTTTATCTGATCTAAGTATAGTATATAAAATCATACATTGCAATGTCCTACCTGTCAATGAATATTTCAGCTTCAACCATAACAATACAAGAGCACACAATAGATACACACTCAAGGTTAACCGCACCAAACTTGATTGCAGGAAATATGACTTCAGCAACAGAGTGGTCAATTTCTGGAATACTCTACCTGACTCTGTGGATTCTTCCCCAAACCCCATAAACTTTAACCTTAGACTATCTACTATTGACCTCACCCCTTTCCTAAGAGATCTGTAGGGGGCGTGCATAAGCGCACCAATGTACCTACCGCCCCTGTCCTATTGATTCTTTTTATTTTTGTTATATGTATCCATTTCATGTATTCATAACTATGTTTATACTTATACCTATTATCTTGTAAGCGATTGACAAATCAAATAAATAAAATAAAATAAAACTCAAAAGGGGTGCAATTTGCCCCCCTTGCTTTTCAACTTCCATATAAACGATGTGGAACAATGGTTAAATAAACCAAATATCCCCCCCAAAATAAATGATCAACATATCGCCCTACTGTTCTATGTAGATGACACTATGACCCTCTCTGGGACACCAGTAGGCCTTAAAAGAATCTTATGAACCCTTGTCCAGTATTGTAATTACAATGAACTGGAAATAAATTATGAGAAAACAAAGATTATGGCCTTTGCAAAAAGGCCAAAACTCTATTCGTGGTATCTAAATGGCCATAATTTAGAGCAGGTAACCACCTTCAAATATCTATACACTACCATGCAGACCACTGGCTCAAGAAAAGCATAAGGTGAATATGTGGCTGCCTTGGACCAAAGATCAGTGAGTGCCATCCTTAAATCTTTCCACACAAAGAGAGGATACAATATTCCTGCCACAATTAAGTTTTTCTGGCCAAATTGATAGCACAGCTTCTTTATGGGACCTTGCTTGGACCCTCAACTTTGTGTTTCACAACATTGGAAAAAGTTCAATCCAAATTTATTAGAGCAATTTTCTGTGTTTTGTCAAATGCACTTCTGTGCCTAGAGAAAGGATTGACAAATGTCAAAGCAAGAATCTGTATAGCGTCTTTAAATCTGTGGCTAAAGCATAACTTCTTAACTTCTTTCCTTGCTCCATTAACCCTCCAAGACAAATTCTATTCATCATGGATCAAGGCTGTTGAGTCCAACTTTGCCAAACTAGGCTTCTCCCCAGCCTCAATACTCAAGTTGGACTATGACCAAGCAAAACAAGCCTTGCAACAAATGGTAGAGGACATCCAAAGGCAAATGGTCTTAGGGAAAGCTCCATTGTTTCTGACTCCAGATGCCACTAGATATGTTATTACTCCTGCCAGCTATCTTAGCCAGTTGGAGTTAGCAAACCATTGGAAAGCATTTTCACTTGCATGGTATGTGCTTCCATTGGCTGTCCTGTATGGCAAGTATAAAAAGATACCATTGAATGAAAGATTCTGTTTCTGTGGCTCAGGAGAGGTGGGGACCATTGGTCACATACTCCTTCAATGTTCCTTTTACAGAGAGATTTGGGGAAAAACATATCCTTCCAATACTTGCTAGATATCCTGTTTGTTCTGACACTGCTTATCTCCAGTGGCTGCTTAAGAAAGAACAGTCCATAATTACAGTGCAGGTGGCTAGATTCTGTGCAGCAGCACTGGGGATTTGTCTAACCCACCATAGATAGTTTATATAACAAATGTGGCTGTGCTGTCCCAGCCAGTCTATGGGAATTGGATAGTTATTTAGGAATTATGAGCTGTCCCCTTAAGAGAATGCATCATGGTAAATGTAGTTAAAGGCTTCCTGGGAAATGTAGTTCATGTCATGTGACCACATCTGTAATCCTGATTGGTCATTAAATTGACCCTCAATGGGTTGGGGGAAGTTTCCTCCATTCTTGCCTGGACTCATGAACTCATAACAACTTCTTTCCATTGCTACGAGATGGGTTAGGAGATAACCATCTTTTACCTGCAAGGCTGATATTCAAAGGATTGGTCATTATAGAAGAACTTCGTACAAATGTGAGTTATGAAGATACTTGATGTACCGATAAATGTACTTTGTTATGGATGTTTTGTGGAATTTATCTATCTGCACAGCTACAAATCCATCTCTGTGCAAGATACAGAACAGTAAATGATGAGTCCTAACCCAGCAGAATAAAATTGTTAATTTGGATTTATGATAAAGCAAAGTGATATTGAAGCCAGGAGTGAATATGCAATGTTAATATAAACCTGCATTCCCATCATCTCTCTCTGTGAGCATCGGAACTCTTTACATGCTGTGGATGTTGGGAGGGGCTGGAGTTCCCCACATGCTACAAACAAAGAGACCTTTCTACCCCCCTCTTCTCTGCTCAATTTGTCTTCCTGCTATCTCAGAGACTCCATTTGCATAACAAGGAGAGTTAGAAATTCCCCAGTTCTCAAAGTATAATCAAACCTCAGTTGGAAAGTTTGAAAAATCTTGTTTGTATTTTTAAATGAAAAGCTGATTCTGCTATGCTCATATGGAAGGGAGACAAAGCCTTTACAACCGATAAAGACACATCGTAGTTCCAGGCAGGGACAAATTCCCTCTCCTTTTCTCTTCAACAAAAGAAAGGCTGTGTCTCAAATAGGAAGAGTCAATTTGTAAAACAAAGGGAGGAGCCAGATTTTACCCATCTGCCCTGCTTCTCCCCAGTTGCTACCTACATTTTTTTTCAAATGCAGTTGAATCTACAATTCTCAGCTACTGAAGAGAATTTGTTACCTTTTTCTTCCTTTTTCCTTCTGAGACAAAGACTGCTTCTAGTTAGCCATTCCAACCAAAAGCTTCCACAGGAAGTCAGTCATTAAAATACCTCGTTACCATAGAAATGGGCTGCCCACGAGGTAGAAGTTCTTTACAAATGCTGATTTTTCTGCCTCCCTGTACAACTTTTTTTAAAAAGCCCACTGGGCTGCTAGGAGGAATTCCCCCCCTCTTTCTCTATTCACCCACAGAGGCTCATGAGTCCGTCTGGACTACAGAAAGGGAACTTTTTTTTCTACGTTATCTCTGCTGACTTGTTAATGCTTACACTAGCAGGACTCTGTAAGATTTTCGGAATCTCAATGCATCGTCTTTACCTTTCCTTCCAACGTTTTCAATTGCCATTCAACTGCTAGACTCTATCACCATCTAGTGGTCAACAAAGATATATATATCTTTGGTTCTTCGGGTTTTCTCCCGCGTAGAATTGGAAATAACTAGGTGACATTTCGATGAAGTCTCATTCATCATCTTCAGGCTTGTGTCTTCGGCCTTGTGCTTCTCAGAGTAATGTGAGCTTGCAGCTGCTGCTTCCTTTTAACTACTAGTGGGGGTGTGACTTGATTGGGTGGGGGCTTGGCTGTGTTCTGATTGGGTGGGGGGGTGTTCTCATTGGTTGGGGGTTTGGCTGTGTTCTGATTGGTTGGGAGGTTGGCTGTGTTCTGATTGGCTGGGGGTGTGTTCTGTTCTGGTGAAGGTTTGGTTGTACTCAGGTTAGTCTTAGTTGCTGGGGGATTTGAGCTGGTGAGCTGTGATCCTGTTGTTTGGCTTTGCGTTCGTGGTCGTGCCACATCTTCATGGTGGATGTCAGTTCGCTTCATGTATGGGTTGGGGGGGTTTGAAGCAGGTAGTGATGCAGCTGTGGTACGGCTTCTGGTCCATGGTCATGTTTCATCTTCTGTGTGGGTGTGAGTCTGCTTTCTGCATGGAAGTGTGGTGGTAGTTTCTTGTGTGGCCCTCGTAGGTGTGGGTCTGGTGTCCTTCTTTATGTTAGGCACTCATTTGTTAATGAGAGCGGGTTTCCAAATGGCTGGTAGGCGGGAGGTGTCATCTCGTTTATTCATGCTGTGTGGGCGTTTTTCTATCTCTATGGCTTCTCTGATTATTCTGTTGTCGAAGTGTTCAGTTTTGGCGATAGTTCTGGTATTTTTAAAGTCAGTCTTATGTCCTGTGGCTTTGAGGTGTTGGACCAGGGAAGACGTCGGTTCTTCTTTTTTGATTGAGTTCTTGTGTTCTTCAATGCATGCACTTATTCTTCTGTTAATTTGTCCAATGTATGTGGTGGGGCAGGAGGTGCACGGGATTTCGTATACACCTTGGTTTTCTAACTCAATTTTGTCTTTAGGGTTTCTTAGGATGGTGGATATTTTTCCGTTTGTGCAGAATGCTGTTTTAATGTTGTGTTTTTGGAGGATCTTGCTGATTTTGTCTGTAGTGCCTTTTATATATGGGAGGAGGGCTTTGCCATTTTCTTGTTCTCTGTCTTGGATTTTGGTTGGGGTTTCTTTTTGGATTAGGTGAGTAATCTTCCTTCTTTGGAATCCATTAGCTGTTAATACGTTAGTGAGAGTGTGTAGTTCGGTTTTTAGGTGTTGTTCATCGGCTAAGCATTTTGTTCTGGAGATGAGTGTCTCAGCTACGGAATTGATCTGTGCTGGGTGATGGTGTGAGAGTGCGTGTAGGTAGCGGTTTGTATGTGTTTTCTTCTAGTAGATGGTGTGTCCTAGGGAGCCATTGGATTTTTTGTATACTAAGACATCTAGGAAGGGAAGTTGATTGTTAGCTTCTGTTTCCATGGTGAATTAAATTTTGGGGTGTAGGCTGTTGAGGTGTGTGAGGAACTTGTTCAGTTTTTCTTTCCCGTGTGGCCAGATTATGAAGGTGTCATCTACGTATCTGAGCCAGAGTTTGGGTTTGTGATCATATTTTTCCAGAGCTTGTGTTTCAAAGTGTTCCATGTAAAGGTTTGCGATGACAGATGAGAGGGGTGATCCCATGGGTGCTCCTTCTATTTGTTTGTATTTTGTCCATTGTAGGTGAAGTATGTATTGGATAGGCAGTGGTTGGTCAGATCTAGGATGTACTTGGGGGGGTTGTATTTATTTTGGATGGCTGTCAAGGCTTCTTTTATAGGCACTTGGGTGAAGAGGGATATGACATCGAAACTCACTAATAGATTGCTGGGTTGTAAGTTTTGTTTCTTTATGATCTCGATGAACTGGAATGAGTTTCTTACATGTGAGTTGATGGATTCAGCATAGGGCTGTAGTTGTTTGGCGAGAAATTTGGCTAGGTTTTGTAGAGGTGAGCCTATGGAGCTGACTATTGGTCTAAGTGGGGTTCCTTCTTTGTGTATCTTGGGGAGACCATAAAGCTTAGGGCATCTGGATGATTTCTCTCTGGGTATAATTCTTTGCTGGATTTCTTCGCTGATGGGGGAGGCTTTTAGTTTGGATCTGGTGGTTTTTTCTAGGTAGGTGGTGGGGTCTGTGTTTAGGGGTTTGTATGTGGGGTCTTGGAGTAGGTTGGTTAACTTGGTTTGGTAGTCGGATGTGTTCATAACCACTGTCACGTTGCCCTTATCTGCTGGTAGGATTATTATGCTGGTGTCTTTTTTCAGGTTAAGTAGTGCAGTTTGTTCTTCTTTGGATAAGTTGCTTTTGGGTGGTTTGCTAGTGCAGAGGATGTTGGTAATTTCAAGTCTGATTCTGTTCGCATCATCAGGGTTGGTTTTGGTCAGGCTGGTTTCAACTCCGCATATGATGGTTTCTGTGGGGATGTGTTTGGGAGCGACAGCAAAGTTGAATCCTTTTGAAAGGACATTGGTTTCGGCTTCGCTGAGGATCTTGTCTAAGATGTTGTGCACTGTTTGTTTCATGTGTGGCTGTGAGGGGGGAGGAGTTTGTTTCTGGCGTTGTTGTAGTTTTCTGAGTTTGTTGGTGTGTGTATCTGTCTTGAGGGTGGTCTGTATTTCGGCTCTCTAGACAGCGAGTTGTTTGGTTTTGTCCCAAAGTGCGGGGTGAATCTTGTTGCTGAGTCTGAGGTGAAGTGTGAGGAGATCTTTGTTGATTTGGTTTAGGAGGAATCTTTTTGTGTGAAGTTCATTTCTGATTAGGGCCAATTCTGTTCTTTTTAGGATGCGTTTGGTGGCTGCTGTGTTGGTGTGGAATTTCAATTGGAAGCTTATGGGGATTAAATTTTGATCTCGGCAGTTGCATAGGAATGCAAGGTCACATAAAATGGAAGCTCTTTGGATTTCAAGTTTTTTGTAAGTCCTGGTCAGATAGTGGGTTTCCTCCCCGTAGAGGTGCAATATTTGTTTTCGGAGGTTTTCGTGGGTATTTGTATGTGGATCTTTGGTTCTTCGGGTTTTCAACGAAACAAATAGCTTTCTGTCGGTATGGTCTCTGGTGATGAGCCGAAAGACAGAAAAGAAAACAGTATGCTTTCTCCCTTAATTGGGGCTTAACAGGGTGTTGTAACACAAAGTATATACTTATTCCCCTGCCTCAGCTGAACAGGATAGAGCCAGTGGTCTAGTGGCAATTACAACTGCCTCACATGTAATACTTCCCTGGTTCGAATCCCAGTAAGGGTATGGCTAGCTGAAGAGAGCTAACTAGCTCGAAATAGATCTATCCTAGTCTCCCTTATTTAATTATTTATCAGCTCAAAACCTTACACACATGTAAACAAAAGAAATGAAACAAATAGCTTTCTGTCGGTATGGTCTCTGGTGATGAGCCGAAAGACAGAAAAGAAAGCAGAGCTAACTAGCTCGAAATAGATCTATACTAGTCTCCCTTATTTATTATTTAAAATTATCAGCTTAAAAACCTTACACACACACACACACACACACACATATATCTGTATATATATCTATATCTATATCTATATCTATATCTATATCTATATCTATATCTATATCTATATCTATATCTATATCTATATCTATATCTATATCTATATCTATATCTATATCTATATCTATATCTATATCTATCTATCTATCTATCTATCTATCTATCTATCTATCTATCTATCTATCTATCTATCTATATATATATATATATATATATATATACTTTGTATTACAACACCCTGTTAAGCCCCAATTAAGGGAGAAAGCATACTGCTTTCTTTTCTGTCTTTCGGCTCATCACCAGAGACCATACCGACAGAAAGCTATTTGTTTCGTTGCCTTTTGTTTACATGTGTGTAAGGTTTTTAAGCTGATAATTTTTTTATCAGCTTATATATATATAAAACCAAAGGGGAGTATGTTAGATTTATTTAAGAACCTGAACTATATTGGTTTACCATATATGGTTGTAAGTCATAATGACTCAGCACTTCACTGGAGCCAAGATACTGATTGGCTACAAGAAGCAGGATTACTATATAGCAAGAAGCCAGAGAGCATGTGGCTATTGGCTTTTACTTTGGCTTCTATTGGGCTGCTACTTGGCTACTGCTGCTTCTACTCAGCAATTATCTTCATCACTCTGTAACTATATCTCTTCATTGCTGCATGGATGTACTGAAGATGCTGTATTGCTGTTATGCCTACTGACTATGATGGTTAGTTATACATTCTATTGACTGTGTATGAATACTGGACTGAATCTTGGACTGTGCTTATAATCCTGTATATAAAACCCTTTACCCTTCAACTTCTATGCTTGTGTGATTCTATACTCACTGCTACAATTTTGCTCACTACTTCCGTTTGATGCATACTCCTTGATACCAAAGAAAACTCTGCTAATACTTATCAGCATCCCTACTCCAATGTCTCATGGCCTGCCAAGTGAGCAAATTAGATCACCAGTGCTCACAACAACTTCTCAACAAGTTGACTTGCAACCAATCACAATTGCCACACTCAATCCTCAGGCTAAAGAGTTCTCACCAAAACTGCTAAACAGCTCTGATGCACAGCGTGGAACCTACACCCAACCTCAAATGTGGGGGTGGATGCCAGCCTCCTCATAAAGTATTCTCTGGCAAACCACATACCATCCACAACACATGCCCTTGAGCCAGAATGCCATGCCTACGATGACGTCATACGAAGAGATGACTTGCCCTCACAGAGAAGTAACAGAGAACCGTCACTAAGGTGTGGAAGGTTAGACTTATCAGCCAGCGGTGTGTACAAATTTAACAACAAGCCAGGCAGAGAATACCTACTATGGAAGTCTTTTTTCACGAGCACCACCCAAAGCGAACAGCTGCTTCCTGGTGAAGAACTTAAATTCTAGGCATGGCTAGGACCACGGTCTAGCTACATGGTGAAACACATTTACAGAGGCTTATTTAACAACCCAGACACCACTTTAAAATGAGCGTGGAATGCTTTGAACCGGAAATATGGTGAAGACACATTGATGGAATACTCACTCCTAGAATGACTTTACAGTTTCTCGTGTATCGCCATCCATGAAACCCAAAAACTAGAGGACTTTTCCAACATCTTTATGGAGCTGCGAACAGCCAAAGAATGTTCTGACTTACCAGGACTGGCTTGCCTTGATCTCTTCATAAAGCAAGAAGCAATCATCATCAAATTCCCAAAAGAAATATTAGAAAGATGGATTGTTTTGTCCGACACCTTTCTGGCCGCAAACTGCAGACGAGACCCACCCTTTGCCTTTCTCCAAGAATTTGTCTTCTGGAAAACAGAGTCCTGCAACAGCTTCAGAAACCTTCACCTCAGTCGCAGAGTTTACCAACCTAACAGAGACCACTACCTCAACTCTGGACCTCTCCAGCCTCTACTGCACATCTCTACAGATCATCACCAAATGTCAACACATAACACCGAGATCGACTCCTCATCCACACACAGTTGGGGAGAGAACTCATCTGATAGAACCCACTTTAGATCTCCAAACACAAGAAGAATACAATTTTGTCCTATGCACAACACTTGTCACTCGCTGAATAGCTGCACTGGGTTTGCAGTGAAATCAATGACCCAATGAAAAGAAATGCTAAGAGAGTACCAATACTGCTACAAGTGTTGCAAATCCAAACATTCACCCAAATACTGCACAACCAAAGTGCAATGTCACATCTGCAAAAGTGACCAGCACCTGACCACGCTGCATCCAGATGCTGAACCACCACGGCAGATACCTCGTAACCCTCCTTTGGACAAGGAGCAGCAGCATAACACAGAAGCATGCAGGGCTCCTCGGCAGACTGACAAACTGCAACCAACACCAAGTATGAGTGTCAACTGCACAACACTGTGTGCAGACTCACCATACCCTCATTCATGTCTTCCCATCTGCTTAGCCAAAGTGTACCCTGAAGGACGTCCTGAAGATGCCATGAAAATGTATGTACAGATAGACTCTCAAAGCACCTGCACCCTGGCCAGACCCGCATTCTTCGAACTCTTTGAGGTGCAACAGGACGAACTTCCCTTCACTGTATCATCGTGCCATGGACCAAGAAGCATGGTGGGGAGGAAAGTTAGTGGACTTTGCATAGAGTCATTAGATGGAAGTACCCAGTTCCCACTACCACCCATATTTGAATGCGATGGGATACCGAATGACCGCAGGCAGATCGCAATACCCGAGGTCATAAGTAGCATCCCTCACCTACAGCACCTGGCTCATAACTCCCCCCCTCTAGATCTGGTGGCTGATATCCTACTTTTGCTGGAAAATAATGCCCCACGTGTCTTTCTCTTCTCCAAGTCTGTTGGACGGCCCAGTGGCCGTCAAATCTCCACTAACATGGGGATAGTAGGAATTGTCAGTGACGCTCAGATGCAGGCGAACCCAGGCAAATGCCTTAGCACCATCCATTCCAACCGCCTTCCAATGCCCTTTAGCACCATCGAAAACAAGAATGACTTTCCAGCCTAAAAGGCCACTGCCAATCAGTACACATTTGCTGGGACACCCTAAATGACCACCAACAACCACCAGATGTTCACTAAGACGCTCTACATGGGCATATGCCTCCGCAACACCCTTTCCAACAGCTTCTTGATGCCCCTTGACACTGGAAGCAAGAGTACTGTTCCAACCCTAAAAGGCCACCAGAAGCGACCACCAAACTTTCACCTTTGCCACCAAGAGTACTTGTCAATCCTAATAGGCTGCCAGAAGCGATCACCAGACTTTCACCTTTGCCACTTTTACAGGTACACCCTAAAAGGCCACCAGAGGTGACCCGCAGACTTGCACCAAGAGGCCGAACTTGAAGATTGAACCTCAAGCTTTGCATGCTTTGCTTTGTTTGATGCTTTATTAATGTTTACTGTTTTTTCTTAGTTATATAGCCAACTGTTTATCTTAGTTATATAGTTATATGCTATTCAGTTAGTATTACTGTCTACTGCTTATACTTAATTTTTTTTCTCTTCTTTTAATAGTGGAATTTACAATTCCAGGTGGGGAGTGTGCTGTCCCAGCCAGTCTATGGGAATTGGATAGTTACTTAGGAATTGTGAGTTGTCCCCTTAAGAGAATGCATCATGGTAAATGTAATTAAAGGTATCCTGGGAATTGTAATCCATGTCATGTGGCCACATCTGTAATCCTGATTGGTCACTAAATTGACCCTCGATGGGTTGGGGGAAATTTCTTCCATTCTTGCCTGGACTCATGAACTCATAACCACTTCTTTCTATTGCTACGAGATGGGTTAGGAGATAGCCATCTTTTACCTGCAAGGCTGATATACATGTTTGCTTCGAGATGGGTTAGGAGATAGCCATCTTTTACCTGCAAGGCTGATATACATGTTTGCTTCTCCTTTACTTTTTCCTATTAGGAAAAAGCAAAGGAGAAACAGCAGTCTCAACATGTAACAGTAATAGTAGTGTAACAAAATAATTTTTATTTATATATTTATTTATGTTTTTATTATCTGTTTTGTTTTAAGAAATAATAAAAACAAAATATATACTAAAATTATTAAATATTATTATTGGCTGTGGTGGTGGTAGCAGGAGGAGGTAGGCAAATGGTGGGGTTTGCTGCTTATCTCCTCACTCACTGTTTGGCAGTGGAACAGTGGGCTGCAAGCGGGAGAAGATGGTGGCTGGGCGAAGATGGTGGCTGGGCAAGGCAGGCAGCATCAGTGAGGGCAGCTGTGCAGCCCAGAAGTTGGCACTTGGTCCTGCCTGCCTGATCTGAAGTCGGCACTTGACCAGGGCTGGTGGTGGTGGCGACAGGTAGGCGACTGGCGGGGTTTGCTTGCCTCCTCACCGATCAGTGGTGGAAGGCCACGCAGCAACAGTGGATCACAGACAGGCAAAGATGGCAACCAGGCAAAGATGGTGGCCAGGTGAGGCAGACAGTATCAGCAAGGGTGGCTGGGCGGCCCAGGAGTTGGTACTCACTAGGGCTGGCAGCAGTGGTGGCAGGTAGGTGATCGGTGGGGGTTGCCTGCTTCCTCACTCACCAATTGGTTGTGGAAGGCCAGGCAGCAATGGTGGGCCACGGGCAGGCAAAGATGGCAGCTGGGTGAAGCAGGCAGTGTTGTTGAGGGCAAGTGGGCAGGAGTCAGCACTCGACTGAGGCTGGTGATGGTGGCGACTGGGGCTTGCAGAGATTCACTCACCCAGAGATCAGATCAGGCAGGCAGGATCACTTTTGACTGTTTTTTACACTTAATGACCATTGCAACATTCCCATGGTCAGGTTATCCAAATTCGGATACTTGGCAACTGACTCATACTTATGACAGTCTGTGTCTCAGAGTCATGTGATCCCTCTTTGTGACCTGACCAATGAACTCCATGGAGAAGCCAGATTCACTTAACGACCATGTGACTTACTTTAGAGCTGCAAATACTCACTTAATAATGGCAAGAAAGGTCATAAAGTAGGTGAAAGCTCACTGAACAGCTGTCTTGCTTAGCAATAGAGATTTGAGGCTCAATGGTGAACATACAGTAAGTTGAGTGGTACCCTTCCCCTTCCCTTATGAGTGTGTCAATCATCTTTGTTCTCAAATTCTCAATCTGCCCCACAGCAATTCACATCCACTGTTGGAGGATGGGTTGAGTTACAATGTGTAAAAACTCACTTTAACAAAGCTTTTGCTTAGCAACCAAAATTTTGAGTTCAATTGTGGTCATAAGTCAAGGACTATCTCTGCCTTCCTCTGCATGGCAGCCTTGTCCTAGTAAACTCCTTCCCTTTTCTGGGAATGTTCCTCTCTGTTAGAGGCACCAATATGATCCAGATGACATAAAGTCTCCTGTTAAAGCAGAGGGTTGGACTGGATGACCTCTGAGATCCCTTCCAGCCCTGGATTGCTGTGCTGTTTCAAAGCATCCTCTGAAGCTGCATCCAATGCCCAGGTTTGCGATCCTTTTTCCCTCCCTCCCTCCATCCATCCAACTATCCATCCAACTATCCATTTGTATCTCATACACTTTTCCTTTCTCCTTCCTTCCTTCCTTCCTTCCTTTCTTTCTTTTCTTGTCTCCCTTCTCCCTCCTTTTCTTTCTTTCTCTCTCTCTCCTCCTTCCCTCTCTCCTTCTAAGGCTACGATATGTATGTAAATGAACTCCTTTGGATGAAACCAAGTTATTTATGCCCCCCATTCCCACTCTTTCACAATCTCCCCTTCCTTCTCCTAACAAGCTCCTGATGCCATTTGGCTACAGCATCTCCCCGCAAATCCCCCAGCCCCTGCACCGATTGCGCTGTGGCTTCTGGCTGCCAGCATTGGCAGTCAGCCGATTGGCTAGTGGAGAACTGTTCCAGGCACCCAAACAACCAAGGTGAACTGTACTTCGATGAATAGGTACACTGAAGGGCCTGGGACGACAGCCTGTGGCCCATTGGCCAGGACGAAAGGATGAGGGTGGGCCAGCCAAGGAGAAAAGTTGGTGGATACTAATGTGGAGGCAAAACCCTGGAGGAGAAGTAGGTGCAACCAATGGTAGGAGCCTAAAAGTCCCATTCTGCACAGACACACACATGGAGAGAGAGAGAGGAAGAGAGAAAGAAAGAGATTTCCAAGGAGAGAAGGTTTAATCTGTGACATCAGAAAAACTTTGGGGCTGTGAAATCTTAAGTATTTAATAGCATTACAGGATTAGTTTTATTTAAAAATAGTTTTATGTAATAATTTTGAAAAGTATATTAGCGTCATAATAAGATTTGAATTCTAGATAGGTCTACTTTAAGATAATGTCTTTGTTACAATGCCTGTCACCTTTCTTTACTATCTGAGAACAATTCCTTTTGTTTTCGTTATGGAATACGTTGTGCAAACTAGCATATTTTTATGCCTGTCATTTTCCCTCAGAAATACTCCTCCACCTTTTCTGTTCTGTTTTTTCCTTTATTAAATTAAGAGGAAAATATTTTCAAGAACTTCTGTCTTTTATCTTCCTCTTTAAACTGCCAGTTTAAAGAAATGAGAAAATTAACATCAAATCAAACATAATGGTGATGATGGTGACATAATGAAGAAAAGAGAAGAGGATGTTATGACCAAGGAGGTCAAGACAAGGCAGGCCTTTAGAGAGTTGTTTATTTCTCTTAAAAAATGTTCCAGTCAATGGCCCTCCAATGACTGGTAAGGTTCCACCTGCATGCTACCCTGAAAGCAGTCACCCTTGATCTCCCAAACAAAGCACCTGTAATACAAAGAAACTCACAGAGTAAGGGCACGCTCACAGGGCATAGTCCAGGCATAAGACAAGGGCAGTCCTCAGGACAAGAAACAGGTTCCAGGCAAGAAGCAGTTCCAAGGCATAGTGAAGCAAATGCCCAACACAGTCCACAAGGTGAAGAGCAATCTTTCAAGTGAGGCATGAGCCAGGGGAGTATAAGCCAAAGCAAACAATTATTTCTGGCAAAGACTAATTCCCTGTGGCTTCTTGTTGTTACTCCTCTCCAGGTGTTCCTTGTGAGGAGGGGTGAGTGAAGTGACCTCCTCCTGAGTAGCCTTGCAGCCCATCTCTAGCCTTGTCCATGCTCCACTCTCTTTGTCCTTGTATTGAGTGGAGTAGATAGCTATTCCTCATCAGCACCACTGCTGATAAGCAGCCAATTCTCCCCTGCATCTATTCAGGTAGGCAGTTCTAAGTCTGGTTGACTACCTCCCCCAGTGCCTGAGGGGCTCATGACAGCATTGTCCTCAGCCCCTGGCTTCTCTTCCCTATCAGATGATCCCAATTCCAACTCCTCCAATTTCTTTTCTGAAGCGGGCTCCGAGGGGGGCATAACAAAGGAACAGAAGGAATAGGAAACAAAAATAAGGCTAAAGCACTATAAATTTGTGACTGAAAATATGAAAAAAATTAAAATAAACATCCATTTTTAATCAGACATTTTTGTGAACCAGAATATTTTTTTTAATTAACAAATCATATACATGCATTAAGATAAAGTATTTGCTTTAAATAAAAAAACCATGGTAGAATTTAATAATTATATAAATAATGAGTTAGAGGATAGGCAAAATCCATGTAAAGTTCTCCTCCACTTGAGTGGGAAGGCAAGGAATGTTTGCGGGTCCTGTTCCCTAAGGCGATACATCTGGCGGGACCCAAAAGAAGGGCTTTCTCTTTGGTGCCTCCCTCCCTCTGGAACATCATCCCTCCAGAAATTAGACTGGCCCCCACTATAACACTCTTTTGGAAGACACTAAAGAAATGGGGAACACAGAATGGAATGCTGCCAATTAAATGGCTGGTATGACTGTGTGTTCTTGCCAGGATGGTTGGTTGGTTGGTTATTATTATTTTTTATTATTTTAATTTATTTTATATTGTGCTTTTATGTCATGTAAGCTACCTTGAGTTGCCATGTGAGAGCAGGCAGCAATATAATAATAAATAAATAAATCCAGAATTGGAATGTACCTTTTTTTTTGTCAGAAGATGCATGTAAGCAATGGACTTTTCGCCTTCAACCAAAAAGAATGAACTTCTGAAAACCAGGTATTTCAAAAGGAATCTTTACTTGTAAAAAGGAATTTTTACTAATGTTTTGAAAAGCATTTTTCTACTGATATCTTGTTTTGTCCCCACACACCCTCTACCCAAAGTGATGCCTAACAAATGTTTATACCCAATTTATGTTTCTTACGGTTTTCTCAGTGCCTGGGAAAGCAAAGCATATTTATGGAAAATATTATTAAGTGAGAACATCTGTACATTCTTTCATTATCTGGAAGGCAGATAGCTAGCACTGCTATTCATCAAATAGTTGACAGAATTTAAAAAAAAAACCTCTGGCAAACTCTGACACAAATTGAATTTATTTATTCAAAATGAGAAGTATTCAGTTGTCAAGATTTCTGTAACTTAATACTTTTCCTGGTGTAACATACAGTTGTAAGAATTTATTTTCCTTAAATGTCAAGATATAAATCTAGTTAGAGAAACTTTTGAGAGAATCCTATTTTGGGTTGTATTCAATTGCCAAGAACTTGACAATGCCACAATGAAGGCCTGAATTCATAATACGCAACAGGGGCAGTTATGAACTTTGCTCTACTTTACAAGAGTGTGATTAATGCTAAGAATGTGTGAATCAGCCTTTATCTGAGTTGAATTTTGTGCTTTGGGATTCAGCAGTAACACAACTTTATTTAAGATATGTTTCTTAAAATGCTTTAAGCTTAGGCTATAATAAGGAAACATCAAAACATCTGCAGCTGGCTTGTTTTGTAGATAAACTACAAGGGTTGCAGAACATTTAGACACCATTAATTCTACCAAAATTCAGTCAGATTCAAGGAGTTTACTGCAAGACATTGTTAAAATATCTACTTTGAGTCTTCTTTAAATCAGGAAAACATTATTTTGCTTCTTGGACTGGCAAGATTGAATCTGAAATGCAGGTTAATACTTTTTTTTAGTCATACTTATCTCAGACTAGAATTTGCACATGACCCCTACAGCAGCCAATAGGCTACCTGCCCTTGCCACAGGAACAGGAAGTTCCAATTCAAAGCCCAAGAGTCTCTCTCTCTCTCTGTCTCTCTCTGTCTCTCTCTGTCTCTGTCTCTCTGTCTCTGTCTCTGTCTCTCTCTCTCTCTGTCTCTCTCTCTCTGTCTCTGTCTCTCTCTCTCTCTCTCTTTATAGGAACCAAGAACATTAGCCATTCACTTTAGCATATCCTATGCAGACACAAGAAATCAAGAACCAGAACAGAGTTCAAAAGTACTACAGTTTATTTTATGCTACCTATGCACTAAAATCTAATCTACTAATTATCAAGGCAACAGAATGCAAGGGGAAGGCTGGACTTAGGTGTGTCATGGTGCAGAGATCCCGAACTGATGATGTGTTTGACCCTGCCCTTAGGCTCAGTGTGGTCATCTCCTATTGGACGCTGAGTTAGCTTAGTCTACTTGAAAATAAGTGTTTTGTTTTTTAAAAAAAACTCCTGAAAATAGTAAAGAAATTGAAAATTTGCAACTTTAATTCTCACCTGCTGAGTGAAAGCCAAATCATCACTGCTTTTCCAAGGCTTCTTAAACTGAAAATCTGTCAGTGCAATTCTCAGTAAAATGTTATTTCAAACAAATCCAACTAGATTGATGATATATTGACCTCTAGCTTTATGAAGCAATAAAATAGCAAATGTAACAGCCTAATGAAAGCAGATGGTCTACTAGTGCACTATTTGATTGTCTTTCTGCTTATTTCTCCCAAATAAAGTGGATAATTTTATAGAATTATCAATGTAGGGTCTCTTGCCTTTTAAAAAGTCAGATGAAGAAGACAAAATGAAACTATGCAAAATAGCACTGTTTAGAAAATTATATTTCACTTCACTTGAATCACATACAATTCCTGCAATTTTTTTTCTTAAATGTCAGGATGTAAAATTTCACCAGAATTATGTTTTCAAAAAGCAAATCTGTAGTAGATCTTAAGAAACAGCACAATATAAATATGCTTACAGGTGAAACTCAAAAAATTAGAATATCGTGCAAAAGTCAATTTATTTCAGTAATGCAACTTAAAAAGGGAATCTAATATATGACATAGACTCATTACATACAAAGCAAGATAGTTCAAGCTGTGATGTGTCATAATTGAAATGATTGTGGCTTACAGCTCATGAAAACCCCAAATCCACAATCTCAGATAATTAGAATAATATGAAAAGGTTCAATATTCTAGGCTCAAAGTGTCCCACTCTAATCAGCTAATTAAGCCATAACACCTGCAACAGGTTCCTGAGCCTTTAAATGGTCTCTCAGTCAGGTTTAGTAGGAATCACAATCATGGGAAAGACCGCTGACCTGACAGTTGTGCAGAAAACAATCATTGACACCCTCCCTAAGAGGGAAAGCCTCAAAAGCTAATTGCAAAGGAAGTTGGATGTTCCCAAAGTGCTGTATCAAAGCACATTAATAGAAAGTTATGTGGAAGGGAAAAGTGTGGAAGAAAAAGGTGCACAAGCAGCAGGGATGACCACAGCCTGGAGACGATTGTCAGAAAAAGGCCATTCAAAAGTGTTGGGGACTTTCACAAGGAGTGGACTGAGGCTGGAGTCAGTGCATCAAGAGCCATCACACACAGACGGATCCTGGACATGGGTTTCAAATGTCATATTCCTCTTGTCAAGCCGCTCCTGACCAACAAACAACAGAAAAAATGTCTTATCTGGGCTAAAGAAAAACAGAACTGGTCTGTTGCTCAGTGGTCCAAAGTCCTCTTTTCTGATGAGAGCAACTTTTGCATGGCATTTGGAAACCAAGGATCCAGAGTCTGGAGGAAAAATGGAGAGGCACACACTGCAAGATGCTTGAAGTCCAATGTGAAGTTTTCACAGTCTCTGTTGATTTGGGGAGCTATGTCATCTGGTGTTGGTCCACTGTGCTTCGTTAAGTCCAGGGTCAACACAGTCATCTACCAGGTGTCAGATCCGTGTATCTGTCATTTCTTCAGAGGAAGAAGAAAAGGAGGGGGGGAAACTGATAAAGAAATCCTTTCTTGATGTAACCTGAATATATTTAACCTTATATCGAATATGCACACCCATACATGATACAATGGGGGGAGAGAAGCCAGATGGCCAAAACCTAACACCTCGGAGCGGCACAGCCAGGAGATGAGAGGACCATAAAACTCTACAGTGAAGTGCTGGGTAATCTCCAAAAACAGTCCGTTCTAAAAAGTGTGGGGGGGGAGTTAGGTACGTCTTGGGAAAGGTACGTGAGAAAAAACCTTCCTAAAGGGGAAGGATCCCCTCCCAGAGGGGCTGGGAGGGGAATTAACATATTGGCTTTTGTTTCCCTAAATAAACATTGGGATGGGGGGGGGGGGATTCTAAACTCCCTTATCTATCACTGTATGCCTGAGGGACCTCAGACGCTGCTTTGAATTCCTACCTGAACTGCCTCATCTCAATAAAGGATTCCTTTTGATACGCTTGGCTCTCAGAAGTTCATTCTTATTGTTTGAATGGGAAAAAGTTCTGTAGCCTGACACCAGGAGATTTTGGAGCACCTCATGCTTTCTTCTGCAGTCGAGCTTTATGGGGATGCTGACTTCATTTTCCAGCAAGATTTGGCACTTGCCCACACTGCCAAAAGCACCAAAACCTGGTTCAATGACCGTGGGATTACTGTGCTTGATTGGCCAGCAAATTCGCCTGACCTGTACCCCATAGAGAATCTATGGGGCATTGTCAAGAGAAAGATGAGAGACATGAAACTGAACAATGCAGAAGAGATGAAGGCCGCTATTGAAGAATCCTGGTCTTCCATAAACCTCAGCAGTGCCACAGGCTGATACCTTCCATGCCACGCTGCATTGAGGCAGTAATTGCTGCAAAAGGGGCCCAAACCAAGTACTGAGTACATATGCATGCTTATACTTTTCAGAGGTCCGATATTGTTCTTTGTACAATCCTTGTTTTATTGATTGCATGTAATATTCTAATATTCTGAGATTGTGGATTTGGGGTTTTCATGAGCTGTAAGCCATAATCATCTCAATTATGACAAATCATGGTTTGAACTATCTTGCTTTGCATGTAATGAGTCTATCTCATATATTAGTTTCACCTTTTAAGTTGCATTACTGAAATAAATGAACTTTTGCATGATATTCTAATTTTTCGAGTTTCACCTGTATATGTAAATTTCAGGGGTGGGATTCAAATTTTTTAACAACCAGTTCTGTGTTGGTGGGCATGACTCGGTGGTCAGGTGACTGTGTGGGCGTGGCCAACTCGACATCACTCACATCAAAGGGCGCTTCTCCTTGCCTGCTTCTTGTGACTGTGGGGATGTGCAACGGTTGTAAGTGTGAAAAATGGTCATAAGTCACTTTTTTCAGTAACTTTGAATGGTCACTAAATGAACTGTTGTAAGTCAAGGATTACTTGTACAAAAATACAAAAAACTTCTTTGCTTGCAGAAAGCTGCCCTAAATACCAATCATTAGATTAAAAATACCTGCAAGCCGGAGTTACAAATCAGACAGGGTGCCAGAGCACCTTGAAGAATTAAAATAGTTAAAATGCAGTTATAACTATCAGCAGCCAACTCTTGCTCATAAAGTGAAACCCTTTGGCATTTAAGCTCTCCAGAAAGAGCACACCCAGGAGAAGCAATCTTTCGATCCATTTGCACCACTTAAAGACACCAGCTGGCCTCACTTACCTCACAAGATATCCTAAGGAAATCATTCAGATTTAAGGAAAGATCACATGCCCCCCCAGAAAGACAGTAAAATTCAAACACAATGCAAATAATGAAATCACAACAAGCTGTTGCTTGTTAAACCAATTACCAGAACATATAGACACAGGAACTAGCCAGATTTCTCAACCCAGTTTCTTTTCAGGAACAGAGATTAACCTTTTTCCTTCCAAACAAAGCTGAATAGGGAATATCCATCAATTAACACAGGATTAAATGTCACCAAGCACAGAATTAAACTTCACCAAAAACTAGTTTTAGACTAAAACTCCTTTCTGATATGGTATGTAAACTCACATTTGAATTTCAATCTTTCTAGCTAGCCCAGAAGCCGTGATGAATTTCACTCATCTTGGTTCCTTGTCATTAAAAGCTTCTTTCCAGCAGCTCTGCTTTGTTATTCAATTATTTCTTCAAAGTGCTAATTGTTGCATCCTGGCTGGAAGAACTCTGAAAGGGGAGTATTTCCTCCAACATCAGTGTAAAAGGCTTAAAACAATCCTTCCCCTTTAAGAAAGTCAAGCACAGTACCGGCTGTAGCAGAGATCTAGATCCTGTACTGGGCACAAGCAGCACACTGCTGTGCTTTAATATCTACATGGGCCTCTTTACCTACATGATCTCACTCCATGTCCCGGGCTGGTAAGTCCCAGACTGATACAATGATCTCCTCTGTTAACATCACCACTATTCTTAAGGATTGGTGGGGAGGTTTCACCAATCCTAATGCTGTATCTATGTTGCCTTTGTCTGCTTGTAAAAATCATATAAAAAGAATAAATGCTGCCCAGGCAGTCAGACATCTTGGCACCCTGCACAATGACTGGTCTTTGAACTCCATCACATGGCGCCCAACCAGGGACAACAACCCCACGGGATTGCAACTCCCAACATACTTACTGTCAGCCTTCAAGATTTTCTTCCTTTGCTTTGCATCTTTTAGTTGTCATAAGTAACGGGGGGAGTGGGGGGGACATGGTTATGGGAAGTGAGCTGGAGGTGTTACAAAACAGAACTGTATAAGTTGGGGGGTGGAGATTTTTGCTTAGGCTTCTATCCTATGCTATGCGCAGCCACAACTCTTTATCAAAATAGGTCAAGGTCAATGGACAGAAGCCTCATCACCACTTGAAGATGCCCATATGATACTATACACAACTTTTAATTGGATGAGCCAATTGAACTATTGGGGGTGGGAACGTTGCCATCACTTTGTATATGTGATTTACACCTCATTTTCTCAGATTCAGAATTTTTTTATTGCTACCACTTGATTTCCAGTAAAAGATATCTTTTCTCTAACTAATGGAGCCTAAGCATTTCTTTCTTGGATTTTGAATGGAGCACCAGCTGACACTTACCATCATCTGACACAGACCCCTAGGTGTGCACCTTCATCCCATGGGGCCCCTCAGTGGTAAGTATGGGTTGCAATCTATCTCAGCACCAGAATAAACATATTCCGGAACTCAGATTCCTGCTACATAAATCAGGTATTACAGCACCCAAGACTGATATAAGGAAGCTGGTTGAAGAGGTAGGGAAACATTGTCCCTGGTATCCTGAGTGTGGGATGCTCAGGTTAAAGGATTGGATAAGGATAAGGCATACTTTACATCTTGAACCCAGGGCTCCAGTTCAAATATTATATTGATGGTATCAGTGCTGTCAAGCAGTAGAAAGATTTGGCTCTGATGTCTCAACAGGGCAACAATTGACTACAAGCCCCCTCCTCATGATGATCAGGTAAAAATTGTCTTCTCCAATTGGACCTTCAGCTCCTTCTGAGGAGGTTAAATCTTTTGCTTCTCTATGGCCATTGTACACCCCCATAAGGAAAGTGTTAGATGAACAATTAGAAAAGGAAGAGATTCAAGCTAGAAACCCAGGACAGAGACACATAAATTTATTTAATTTTTTTTATTTTTAATCCTTTTTAATTATTTAGTGCTTAAGGAAATAGAACAATGGGTGTAACTAGAATGCAGGCAACTGCTCTCTTCTGATGCACTGGATGGCAGAGTCTGATATGGAAGGCATGCCCCATTGATTTCAATGGTCCACAGTTAGCTCTGCTGTTCAGGAGCATGGAACGAGACACAGATCCCTGTTGGGAAGCCCCACCATATAGTACATTGGGGCTGATCAAAGAATATATGGTTAATTTATGCTGTTATGTGTGGTAGAAAGAACTAAGAGAAGAAGAAAATATTTATTGTTCTTTCCATGGTGATTTCCATTAAAACCTCTTAAGATGTGTATGTATAATAATCTGTAATAATTCCATGAAGAATTGAACTTAGATGTGTATGTATACCATACTAGGTACCTGACCCTTAAATGCCCCGGATCAGGGAACTAACCCTGGCCAACCTAGAAACATACAACTACAGAGGAAGATCCCGCCCTTGGGGGTAAAATTCGATGGAGACCCCCAGAAATTGGGATATTTCCTGGCAGAAGTGCTCACCTACATGCAAGATTATGGGCGGGATTTCCCAACCCAGGGGTCCTGAGTACGAGTGGTCACCCTGGCCCTTGAAGGGTCAGCAGCCAGATGGATGGTGACCCTCCACAACCTCAATGCCTCAGAATTAAGAAACCTAGATTGCTTTATGACGGCCCTACACCACTTCTTCGAGGACCCCCTTGCTGATAGAAAAGCCCGCGACCGCATTAGAGTTGTAAAACAAGGCCGTCACCCGGTAGCAGAATACACCAAGGAATTTCGTGACCTGGCCAGCCAGGAAGATTGGCCAGAGGATATCCTACTCTGTTGGTTCAAAGATGGACTAAATGATGATCTATACGCTGCCTACCTGGCCTGTGAGGCCCCAAACCTCTTGCACGAATGGTACATGATGGCAGAGGAGGTGGAGATAGACATGACTCAAAATTGGTACCGCACCGGTAAGTTTTGGAAAAGATCCCCACCCCAGGGGAAACGGGAAGGTTTCAAACCCCAATCCACTATGACTTCAAGAACGTCTGGTTGCTTTAAGTGTGGAAAGGAGGGACACCACGCAGCAGAATGCCATTCGAAGACTCCTGCCAGAAAGTTAGACCACCCATCGGGGGGAAACCTGCAACATCCAGCCCTCGAGGAAAGGAGATGGGCCTGAGAGGCCAAGTAGCTGTGGGATTCCGATTACCCCCAACCCAGAGGATGAACCCCCAACACTCCGAGGGGACCTGAGCCAGTCCAAAAATGATCCAGAAGATGACCCGCTGGTAAGCAACCCAATTGAACCAATCACTCTACCCCTAAGACTGTTTATTCCCAGCCGAGGGAAGGGGAGGAAGTTGCAGCATTGCTGGATTCGGATGCACCCGATGCCTAATGAAACCCTCCCTTGCAGATAAATTGGGAATCCAACTGAAAGAAATGGAAAATCTCATCGCTTTCTGCCAATTAGATGGAACTATAGCGGGGGGGCAGCCAGGTTTACCACAGAACCATTGAAAATAAGACTAGGAAACCACAGGGAGATGCTCACATTCTTTGTAGCCCCAGGAATGGAAGAGCCACAAGTCCTAGGTCTCACATGGCTACGGAAATGGAATCCAAAAATAAATTGGAGGAAAGGAACCGTACAATTCCAGAGAGACGTAATATTTGCAAAAAGCTCAGAGGAAAGGATAAAGAAAGGGACAGAGAACAGAGAATCAGCCATGACCAGACAGTCAGTTGAACCCATTAACATCCCCAATGACTACCAGGATCTGGCCCAAGCATTTAGTGAGCAAGCTTGTGATGAACTCACACCCAATCGAGCCACAGACTGTGCTATCAAAATCCTACCAGGGGCCAAACTCCCCAAACCACAAATGTACTGCATGTCTCCCAGAGAACTAAAAGAACTCAGAGCATTTATCGATAAAAACTTAAAAAGGGGTTTCATCGAACCCGCCCGACCAAAAATAGCTGCCCAGTGTTATTCCGTGAAAAGAAAGATGGCTCCATGTGTCTGTGTGTTAATTACAAAAAATTGAATGTGATTTGCATAGAGAATATGTATCCACTCTCCCTCATGAAGGACATGTTAGCCCACCTCTCAAAAGGACATTTTTTTTCAAAGTTAGACCTACGGGAGGCATATTACCACATCAGAATAAAGGAAGGGGATGAGTGGAAGACAGCTTTTAACACACCATTGGGATGCTACCAATTTAAAGTGCTCCCTTTTGGACTGCAAGGAGAGCCTGCCGTGTTTATGCAATTGATCAGTGAAACCCTTCATGAATTTTGATATAAAGGGGTTTTAGTGTATCTTGATGATATTTTAATCTACACAGAAATGATGGAAGAACACATCAAGATACTCCGTGCAGTCCGCACAAAACTCTTAGATGCTAAACTATGTGCAAAATGTGAGTTCCACCAAGAGAAAATTGACTATTTGGGGTATAGAACATCCCATGAGAGAGTAAAGATGGACCCACAAAAGTAATAGCTGTATTGGACTGGGACCCACCGCACACCCGCAAACAACTGCAAAGCTTCCTGGGGTTTGCAAACTTTTATCGCCAATTCATTCCAGCTTTTGCAAACAAACCGGTCCTTAAGCACCCAGACCCCAAACAACCTTTTGTCATCCAAGCAGACACCAGTGGTGTTGCAGTTGGGGCAGTCCTCCTCCAAAAGAATGGAAGTGGACAATTACAACCATGCACTTATACATCCAAGAAACTGACAGAAACCGAGCAAAGATGGGCCATATGGAAGAAAGAGGCATATGCTGTACGGTGGGAAATGCTCACCTGGAGACATTTCCTGGAAGGAAACCAAATCCCCTTTGAAGTATGGACTGATCACAAAAATCTGGAAGCCCTGAGAAATCCACGGAAATGCTCCGAAAAGCAAGCAAGGGGATTCAATATTTTGAACGTTTTAATTTCACTCTCAAATTTTTTCCTGGGAGAAAGAATTTCTTAGCAGATGCACTGTCCAGAAAACCCCAATACAACAGCAAAAAGATGGAGGTTATAAAACCAATGATCCAACCGACCCAACTAGCAGCCAAGGTAATCACCCGCGCACAAGAGAAAAAACATCATCCCTGACTGAAGACACAATGACGTCAATATTTAAGGAGGCACTACTTAAAGATGACTGGCTCCAGGCTAACAAAAACACTTGCTTACTCAAAGATGGACCGGCTTGGATAGAAAACAACTTTTATGTCCCTGCAAGCCAGAGAATGGAATTCATGAAATGCTGCCACGACTCCAAAATAGCGGGACACTTTGTGTTTGTAAAAGCCCTGCATCTCATCAAAAGACAATTTTGGTGGCCCTCCCTCAAAAAGGACATTGAAAACTATATTGTGAACTGCTCCACCTGTGCTGCTGCAAACAGAAGACAAGGAAGATATCCTGGACTTTTACAAACAGTAGCAGACCTTTCTGCTCCCTGGAAAGAGATCTCTATGGACTTTATAGTGGAGCTTCCCGAGAGTGCTGGGAATACTGTCATTTGGGTTGTAACTGATCTTTTTTCCAAACAGGTTCACTTTATTCCATGCCAAAAGATCCCAACTGCCAAGGCATTGGCAAAGATGTTCCTAATACACATTTATCACCTCCATGGAGCCCCCCAACGGATTATCTCAGATAGGGGTGTTCAGTTCACATCCAAATTTTGGTGGGCATTTTTAAACCTATTAGGCTCCACCCAGGGGTTGTCGTCATCAAGTCATTCCCAAACTGATGGATCGATAGAGAGAGTGAACTGCGTATTAGACCAATATTTAAGATGTTTTATTAATCCCCAGCAGGACAATTGGACTGACCTTCTTCCTTTTGCAGAGGTAGCATACAATAACTCAGTCCATAGTAGCACAGGGTTCACCCCATTCCAGGTAGCCGCAGGCCAAGAATTCAACCCCATGCCGGAACTACTCACCAAAGAACCTGAAATCCCCTCCCTTAAGGAGTGGATGGATAATTTACAAGCCATGTGGCCAGTGGTAAGATTATCTCTACAGGAAGCTAGAGCAGTTTACAAAACTCAAGCAGACAAAAGACACTGTGAACCTAAACCTTTCAAGATTGGAGACCATGTATATTTGTCTACAAAATTCTTAAAATCATTACAACCCTCTAAGAAATTAGGACCAAAATTCATTGGCCCATTCCCCATCTCCAGAATTATCAACCCCGTGACAGTAGAGCTTCGACTTCCAAAAACACTTAGGCAGATTCATCCAGTATTTTACTGTAGCTTGCCCAAACCGGAGATCACTTCAAACCTCAGATCCACCCCCTTCCCACACCCCCAACCCCCATCATGGTACATGGGGAACAACATTTCGAAATTAAAGATATCCTTAATTCACGCACTCACCGTGGATCCACACAATATTTAGTAGCTTGAAAACACCTTCTTTCTTCAGAAAATGAGTAGATAGCCAAACGACATGTAAAAGCACCCACCTTACTACAAAAGTTCCACCTAAAATACCTTGATAAACCATTCTGAATTGCACATGTAACACATGATTTTTTTTTTCAGGTAGACCTATCTGTTTTTTTAAGGAGGGCAGGATGTCAGATCCGTGTATCTGTCATTTCTTCAGTGAAAGAAGAAAAGGGGGGGGGGACTGAAAAAGAAATCCTTTCTTGATGTAACCTGAATATATTTAACCTTATATCGAATTTGTATACCCACACATGATACAATGGAAGGAGAAAAACCAGATGGCCAGAACCAAACACCTTGGAGCGGCACAGCCAGGAGATGAGAGGACCATAAAACTCCACAGTGAAGTGCTCTGGGAAATCTCCAAAAACAGTCCGTTCTAAAAAGGGGGTGGGGGGGGAAGTTTGGTACGTCTTGGGAAAGGTACGTGAGAAAAAACCTTCCTAAAGGGGAAGGATCCCCTCCCAGAGGAGCTGGGAGGGAATTAACATATTGGCTTTTGTTTCCCTAACTTCACCAAAAACTAGTTTTAGACCAAAACTCCTTTCTGATATGGTATGTAAACTCACATTTGAATTTCAATCTTTCTAGCTAGCCCAGAAGCCGTGATGAATTTCACTCATCTTGGTTCCTTGTCATTAAAAGCTTCTTTCCAGCAGCTCTGCTTTGTTATTCAATTATTTCTTCAAAGTGCTAATTGTTGCATCCTGGCTGGAAGAACTCTGAAAGGGGAGTATTTCCTCCAACATCAGTGTAAAAGGCTTAAAACAATCCTTCCCCTTTAAGAAAGTCAAGCACAGTACCGGCTGTAGCAGAGATCTAGATCCTGTACTGGGCACAAGCAGCACACTGCTGTGCTTTAATATCTACATGGGCCTCTTTACCTACATGATCTCACTCCATGTCCCGGGCTGGTAAGTCCCAGACTGATACAATGATCTCCTCTGTTAACATCACCACTATTCTTAAGGATTGGTGGGGAGGTTTCACCAATCCTAATGCTGTATCTATGTTGCCTTTGTCTGCTTGTAAAAATCACATAAAAAGAATAAACGCTGCCCAGGCAGTCAGACATCTTGGCACCCTGCACAATGACTGGTCTTTGAACTCCATCACATGGCGCCCAACCAGGGACAACAACCCCACGGGATTGCAACTCCCAACATACTTACTGTCAGCCTTCAAGATTTTCTTCCTTTGCTTTGCATCTTTTAGTTGTCATAAGTAACGGGGGGAGTGGGGGGGACATGGTTATGGGAAGTGAGCTGGAGGTGTTACAAAACAGAACTGTATAAGTTGGGGGGTGGAGATTTTTGCTTAGGCTTCTATCCTATGCTATGCGCAGCCACAACTCTTTATCAAAATAGGTCAAGGTCAATGGACAGAAGCCTCATCACCACTTGAAGATGCCCATATGATACTATACACAACTTTTAATTGGATGAGCCAATTGAACTATTGGGGGTGGGAACGTTGCCATCACTTTGTATATGTGATTTACACCTCATTTTCTCAGATTCAGAATTTTTTTATTGCTACCACTTGATTTCCAGTAAAAGATATCTTTTCTCTAACTAATGGAGCCTAAGCATTTCTTTCTTGGATTTTGAATGGAGCACCAGCTGACACTTACCATCATCTGACACAGACCCCTAGGTGTGCACCTTCATCCCATGGGGCCCCTCAGTGGTAAGTATGGGTTGCAATCTATCTCAGCACCAGAATAAACATATTCCGGAACTCAGATTCCTGCTACATAAATCAGGTATTACAGCACCCAAGACTGATATAAGGAAGCTGGTTGAAGAGGTAGGGAAACATTGTCCCTGGTATCCTGAGTGTGGGATGCTCAGGTTAAAGGATTGGATAAGGATAAGGCATACTTTACATCTTGAACCCAGGGCTCCAGTTCAAATATTATATTGATGGTATCAGTGCTGTCAAGCAGTAGAAAGATTTGGCTCTGATGTCTCAACAGGGCAACAATTGACTACAAGCCCCCTCCTCATGATGATCAGGTAAAAATTGTCTTCTCCAATTGGACCTTCAGCTCCTTCTGAGGAGGTTAAATCTTTTGCTTCTCTATGGCCATTGTACACCCCCATAAGGAAAGTGTTAGATGAACAATTAGAAAAGGAAGAGATTCAAGCTAGAAACCCAGGACAGAGACACATAAATTTATTTAATTTTTTTTATTTTTAATCCTTTTTAATTATTTAGTGCTTAAGGAAATAGAACAATGGGTGTAACTAGAATGCAGGCAACTGCTCTCTTCTGATGCACTGGATGGCAGAGTCGGATATGGAAGGCATGCCCCATTGATTTCAATGGTCCACAGTTAGCTCTGCTGTTCAGGAGCATGGAACGAGACACAGATCCCTGTTGGGAAGCCCCACCATATAGTACATTGGGGCTGATCAAAGAATATATGGTTAATTTATGCTGTTATGTGTGGTAGAAAGAACTAAGAGAAGAAGAAAATATTTATTGTTCTTTCCATGGTGATTTCCATTAAAACCTCTTAAGATGTGTATGTATAATAATCTGTAATAATTCCATGAAGAATTGAACTTAGATGTGTATGTATACCATACTAGGTACCTGACCCTTAAATGCCCCGGATCAGGGAACTAACCCTGGCCAACCTAGAAACATACAACTACAGAGGAAGATCCCGCCCTTGGGGGTAAAATTCGATGGAGACCCCCAGAAATTGGGATATTTCCTGGCAGAAGTGCTCACCTACATGCAAGATTATGGGCGGGATTTCCCAACCCAGGGGTCCTGAGTACGAGTGGTCACCCTGGCCCTTGAAGGGTCAGCAGCCAGATGGATGGTGACCCTCCACAACCTCAATGCCTCAGAATTAAGAAACCTAGATTGCTTTATGACGGCCCTACACCACTTCTTCGAGGACCCCCTTGCTGATAGAAAAGCCCGCGACCGCATTAGAGTTGTAAAACAAGGCCGTCACCCGGTAGCAGAATACACCAAGGAATTTCGTGACCTGGCCAGCCAGGAAGATTGGCCAGAGGATATCCTACTCTGTTGGTTCAAAGATGGACTAAATGATGATCTATACGCTGCCTACCTGGCCTGTGAGGCCCCAAACCTCTTGCACGAATGGTACATGATGGCAGAGGAGGTGGAGATAGACATGACTCAAAATTGGTACCGCACCGGTAAGTTTTGGAAAAGATCCCCACCCCAGGGGAAACGGGAAGGTTTCAAACCCCAATCCACTATGACTTCAAGAACGTCTGGTTGCTTTAAGTGTGGAAAGGAGGGACACCACGCAGCAGAATGCCATTCGAAGACTCCTGCCAGAAAGTTAGACCACCCATCGGGGGGAAACCTGCAACATCCAGCCCTCGAGGAAAGGAGATGGGCCTGAGAGGCCAAGTAGCTGTGGGATTCCGATTACCCCCAACCCAGAGGATGAACCCCCAACACTCCGAGGGGACCTGAGCCAGTCCAAAAATGATCCAGAAGATGACCCGCTGGTAAGCAACCCAATTGAACCAATCACTCTACCCCTAAGACTGTTTATTCCCAGCCGAGGGAAGGGGAGGAAGTTGCAGCATTGCTGGATTCGGATGCACCCGATGCCTAATGAAACCCTCCCTTGCAGATAAATTGGGAATCCAACTGAAAGAAATGGAAAATCTCATCGCTTTCTGCCAATTAGATGGAACTATAGCGGGGGGGCAGCCAGGTTTACCACAGAACCATTGAAAATAAGACTAGGAAACCACAGGGAGATGCTCACATTCTTTGTAGCCCCAGGAATGGAAGAGCCACAAGTCCTAGGTCTCACATGGCTACGGAAATGGAATCCAAAAATAAATTGGAGGAAAGGAACCGTACAATTCCAGAGAGACGTAATATTTGCAAAAAGCTCAGAGGAAAGGATAAAGAAAGGGACAGAGAACAGAGAATCAGCCATGACCAGACAGTCAGTTGAACCCATTAACATCCCCAATGACTACCAGGATCTGGCCCAAGCATTTAGTGAGCAAGCTTGTGATGAACTCACACCCAATCGAGCCACAGACTGTGCTATCAAAATCCTACCAGGGGCCAAACTCCCCAAACCACAAATGTACTGCATGTCTCCCAGAGAACTAAAAGAACTCAGAGCATTTATCGATAAAAACTTAAAAAGGGGTTTCATCGAACCCGCCCGACCAAAAATAGCTGCCCAGTGTTATTCCGTGAAAAGAAAGATGGCTCCATGTGTCTGTGTGTTAATTACAAAAAATTGAATGTGATTTGCATAGAGAATATGTATCCACTCTCCCTCATGAAGGACATGTTAGCCCACCTCTCAAAAGGACATTTTTTTTCAAAGTTAGACCTACGGGAGGCATATTACCACATCAGAATAAAGGAAGGGGATGAGTGGAAGACAGCTTTTAACACACCATTGGGATGCTACCAATTTAAAGTGCTCCCTTTTGGACTGCAAGGAGAGCCTGCCGTGTTTATGCAATTGATCAGTGAAACCCTTCATGAATTTTGATATAAAGGGGTTTTAGTGTATCTTGATGATATTTTAATCTACACAGAAATGATGGAAGAACACATCAAGATACTCCGTGCAGTCCGCACAAAACTCTTAGATGCTAAACTATGTGCAAAATGTGAGTTCCACCAAGAGAAAATTGACTATTTGGGGTATAGAACATCCCATGAGAGAGTAAAGATGGACCCACAAAAGTAATAGCTGTATTGGACTGGGACCCACCGCACACCCGCAAACAACTGCAAAGCTTCCTGGGGTTTGCAAACTTTTATCGCCAATTCATTCCAGCTTTTGCAAACAAACCGGTCCTTAAGCACCCAGACCCCAAACAACCTTTTGTCATCCAAGCAGACACCAGTGGTGTTGCAGTTGGGGCAGTCCTCCTCCAAAAGAATGGAAGTGGACAATTACAACCATGCACTTATACATCCAAGAAACTGACAGAAACCGAGCAAAGATGGGCCATATGGAAGAAAGAGGCATATGCTGTACGGTGGGAAATGCTCACCTGGAGACATTTCCTGGAAGGAAACCAAATCCCCTTTGAAGTATGGACTGATCACAAAAATCTGGAAGCCCTGAGAAATCCACGGAAATGCTCCGAAAAGCAAGCAAGGGGATTCAATATTTTGAACGTTTTAATTTCACTCTCAAATTTTTTCCTGGGAGAAAGAATTTCTTAGCAGATGCACTGTCCAGAAAACCCCAATACAACAGCAAAAAGATGGAGGTTATAAAACCAATGATCCAACCGACCCAACTAGCAGCCAAGGTAATCACCCGCGCACAAGAGAAAAAACATCATCCCTGACTGAAGACACAATGACGTCAATATTTAAGGAGGCACTACTTAAAGATGACTGGCTCCAGGCTAACAAAAACACTTGCTTACTCAAAGATGGACCGGCTTGGATAGAAAACAACTTTTATGTCCCTGCAAGCCAGAGAATGGAATTCATGAAATGCTGCCACGACTCCAAAATAGCGGGACACTTTGTGTTTGTAAAAGCCCTGCATCTCATCAAAAGACAATTTTGGTGGCCCTCCCTCAAAAAGGACATTGAAAACTATATTGTGAACTGCTCCACCTGTGCTGCTGCAAACAGAAGACAAGGAAGATATCCTGGACTTTTACAAACAGTAGCAGACCTTTCTGCTCCCTGGAAAGAGATCTCTATGGACTTTATAGTGGAGCTTCCCGAGAGTGCTGGGAATACTGTCATTTGGGTTGTAACTGATCTTTTTTCCAAACAGGTTCACTTTATTCCATGCCAAAAGATCCCAACTGCCAAGGCATTGGCAAAGATGTTCCTAATACACATTTATCACCTCCATGGAGCCCCCCAACGGATTATCTCAGATAGGGGTGTTCAGTTCACATCCAAATTTTGGTGGGCATTTTTAAACCTATTAGGCTCCACCCAGGGGTTGTCGTCATCAAGTCATTCCCAAACTGATGGATCGATAGAGAGAGTGAACTGCGTATTAGACCAATATTTAAGATGTTTTATTAATCCCCAGCAGGACAATTGGACTGACCTTCTTCCTTTTGCAGAGGTAGCATACAATAACTCAGTCCATAGTAGCACAGGGTTCACCCCATTCCAGGTAGCCGCAGGCCAAGAATTCAACCCCATGCCGGAACTACTCACCAAAGAACCTGAAATCCCCTCCCTTAAGGAGTGGATGGATAATTTACAAGCCATGTGGCCAGTGGTAAGATTATCTCTACAGGAAGCTAGAGCAGTTTACAAAACTCAAGCAGACAAAAGACACTGTGAACCTAAACCTTTCAAGATTGGAGACCATGTATATTTGTCTACAAAATTCTTAAAATCATTACAACCCTCTAAGAAATTAGGACCAAAATTCATTGGCCCATTCCCCATCTCCAGAATTATCAACCCCGTGACAGTAGAGCTTCGACTTCCAAAAACACTTAGGCAGATTCATCCAGTATTTTACTGTAGCTTGCCCAAACCGGAGATCACTTCAAACCTCAGATCCACCCCCTTCCCACACCCCCAACCCCCATCATGGTACATGGGGAACAACATTTCGAAATTAAAGATATCCTTAATTCACGCACTCACCGTGGATCCACACAATATTTAGTAGCTTGAAAACACCTTCTTTCTTCAGAAAATGAGTAGATAGCCAAACGACATGTAAAAGCACCCACCTTACTACAAAAGTTCCACCTAAAATACCTTGATAAACCATTCTGAATTGCACATGTAACACATGATTTTTTTTTTCAGGTAGACCTATCTGTTTTTTTAAGGAGGGCAGGATGTCAGATCCGTGTATCTGTCATTTCTTCAGTGAAAGAAGAAAAGGGGGGGGGGACTGAAAAAGAAATCCTTTCTTGATGTAACCTGAATATATTTAACCTTATATCGAATTTGTATACCCACACATGATACAATGGAAGGAGAAAAACCAGATGGCCAGAACCAAACACCTTGGAGCGGCACAGCCAGGAGATGAGAGGACCATAAAACTCCACAGTGAAGTGCTCTGGGAAATCTCCAAAAACAGTCCGTTCTAAAAAGGGGGTGGGGGGGGAAGTTTGGTACGTCTTGGGAAAGGTACGTGAGAAAAAACCTTCCTAAAGGGGAAGGATCCCCTCCCAGAGGAGCTGGGAGGGAATTAACATATTGGCTTTTGTTTCCCTAACTTCACCAAAAACTAGTTTTAGACCAAAACTCCTTTCTGATATGGTATGTAAACTCACATTTGAATTTCAATCTTTCTAGCTAGCCCAGAAGCCGTGATGAATTTCACTCATCTTGGTTCCTTGTCATTAAAAGCTTCTTTCCAGCAGCTCTGCTTTGTTATTCAATTATTTCTTCAAAGTGCTAATTGTTGCATCCTGGCTGGAAGAACTCTGAAAGGGGAGTATTTCCTCCAACATCAGTGTAAAAGGCTTAAAACAATCCTTCCCCTTTAAGAAAGTCAAGCACAGTACCGGCTGTAGCAGAGATCTAGATCCTGTACTGGGCACAAGCAGCACACTGCTGTGCTTTAATATCTACATGGGCCTCTTTACCTACATGATCTCACTCCATGACCCGGGCTGGTAAGTCCCAGACTGGTACAATGATCTCATCTGTTAACATCACCACTATTCTTAAGGATTGGTGGGGAGGTTTCATCAATCCTAATGCTGTATCTATGTTGCTGTTGTCTGCTTGTAAAACTCACATAAAAAGAATAAACGCTGCCCAGGCAGTCAGGCATCTTGGCACCCTGCACAATGACTGGTCTTTGCAGTCCATTAATCAGCAAGGGAAGAAAAAAACCTCTAGAATGTCAAGCCTGAAATTGACATATGTGTAGCCATTTTATTTATTTTATTTTATTTAGCCTTATTATATATTCCTTTTCTTTCTTTCTCTTTGCTGGTTATGGGGGGAAGGGTTTTGGGCTTGCCACATTCATAAAGGTGGGGAATGGAGATAGAGAGTTGTTTAGGCTAGGTTGTGTTTCTTCCCATGGGAACATGAGCTGTCCCTCCTGAGGCCTTGAGATGGAGGTTGATGATACTAGGCAACGTTGAATTCTATTGGATAATGTGACTTTTGGGGGTTGTTTCTAACTTCCAATATTATGTGGTGTAATTTTGGGTTGTGTCAGATCCGGAATTACAACAGACTTTGTCTATTTGATGCTTTCCTAAATAAAAGAAATTATTATGGAAGATAGACTTTGCTCTTTTCTTTTTTCATCACTTGGAAACTTGACATTATTCCGGATCTCACAAAAACCGTAATCCCAGACATGGGTTGTTATTCAGAGTCCTGAGCCCTGGCTGTTTACCTGGAGCATTGGGTAACAGCAGGACAGGACCCAGGGCACCAGAATGTGAGTGAAAACTCTGCAGGGGGCCTTGTGTTAAGTTGCCGGTCAGGCAGCAGGCCTCCCATTGGATTCCCCAGGAGACCATCAGAGTAATGGCAGTCGTGGAGGATAGGGGCCCACCCGAAATCCCTAGCTGAGTGATCTGGAAATACAGATATCCAATGGATGGAAAGAGACCTGCTTGGCCAAGCAACCCTTCCTGACCCATTCATCAATCAGCCATTAACTGCAGCCAGGGAGCCATGATCTTAGAGAGGAGAGGAGCAACTGGACCCATAGAACCTAAGGGAGACCACAATGAGCCAGCTGAATGGCAGTACCATATGGTGATGTGCAGCCCGACCTTCAAGGATCTACCTGACCAGCTGGAATCACTCATTATCAGATGCGAAGGCAGAAGCTGGCAAAGGAGGCAAATGCCCACCCAGAGAGATCATGAAACATGAGCTTCCAGCCCATCTACTTTCAGTTTAACCCAGTTGTTGGGAGAACTATCTCCTCCCAAAAGAGGACAATCTACCGCTGCAGGAGATCTACCACCATTATACCGTTCATTCAGTGGAATGGAGAGGGGTGAGTCGAAAGGGAGTCTGCAAAGAATCCATAGAGGAACGAGCCTTCTCTCCCTCATCTACCTCCAGCTGACCAAATCCCTCCAGAATGAGAATTTTATCCAGGCAGAGGATGGGTTTGAGAACAAGCTCAAATGAGGCCAGACCAAGCAGCCCATCTCCCCTGCCACAACCAGCTCCGTGCGTGAATGCCCCAATATCTTTTAAAACCATGTTTGATGGGACTGCAATTAAACTTGTATTTTTCCTGAATAGAGCATGGTCTTACATCGACAGACATTGAAATGAATTTCATAATGATGCACAACTAGTCCAATTTTTGGAGACAATTTGGAGGAGGAAACACCAGAATGGTTCACTCAGTTCAATGATGAAGGCGCTCCTGAATTAAACAATGTGGATGACTTCCTAAGAGAGCTCCGGTTTTGAGGATTTTTCCTGAGCGCAAGAAGCAGAAACAGAAATAAAAAGTATCAGGTAGAAGAGTAAACCCGCCAAGAAACTAGTGCTTGAGTTCAGACGCCTGGTCACTAGTATCAGGCATTGGTCTCAAAGAATACTTGTGAACTATTTCCAAGAAAGCCTGGATGAGGAGTTGTTAAAAATCTGCCTTTGCCGTGGGCTGCCTGAGGATAGAATCTATGAGTGGTACCGGATGGCCATAGCAATGGACAATGCACTCAGACAGCAATGAAGAAGCAACGCTGAGAAGCAACCCAAAAGACAAATCACACAATGGTCAGTTTCACGCCAAGGTGAAGGACATCAAGCAGCAGCCTCCCCCCCAACTTCAAGAGTTTCCATTGTGGGCAGCAAGGGCATCGCACCTCGGAGTGCTTAGGACCAGCCCCAGTATCTCAAGTGAGAGCATCCGCTCCCTGAAAAGAGAAAAAGCCACTGAGAAAACCTCCTGAAAAAAGCAAATTTGTGTGCCAAATTTGCTAATTTGGTTGTTGGGGATTCCCTAATCCCCAACAACCAATAGGGGAGGGAACTCTGGCAACAGAATTGCCCATCATTCAAGATGCAGACAGCAAAGGAGATGACCCGATGGTAAGTGGAGCCATTCAACTTTTTAAAATTGAAGGGACATTAACTGTTACTCACACAGGCGTAGAAGGGCTCATAGACATTATCATTGACACCGGCAGTTCACAATTGTGCATAGTTTAGGCATAGAAACTAAACTGTTAACTACCCCATTCGATTCCAACAAGTGGATGGATCCATGATAGGGGGACGTCCAGCTACACAAATCACCGAAGAAGTAAAACTAGACATAGGGAAGCACTGGGAAAGAATCCGGTTCATAGTAGTCCCAAAGATGATCCAATCAGTAATCCTGGGTTTTGCCTGGCTAGACAAATGGTGCCCAAATATAAGCTGTGAGGGTGGCTATAGGAGAATTAAATTAGCACTTGGTCCTGAGCCACCTCCTGAACAGCCAAATTGACAGCCCAGAATTATAGGGGAGCCAGGAGGACCCAACAGTAGTATTGGCTGATCAAACCCCAGGGAGACCTGAAATCCCAATCCAATAACGTGATCTAGCTCAAATCTTCAGTGAGGAGGAATGTAATGTGCTATCAATACCCCCATCACAACACTGACTGTGCAATAGAATAGAGGTGGTAAAATTACCGAAACCAAAAATATACTCCATGACATCTAAAGAAATGAAAGACCTACGAAACTATATAGACTCAAGTCTAGCCAGAAGTTTCATCCAACCTGCAAAGTCCATAGTGGCTGCCTCCATGCTATTTAAAGGGAAAAAAAGATGGGGGATGGGGTTCATTTATGTGTGAATTTTAAAGGAATTAATTGTGTGAGTACTCACAACACCTACCCCCCTACCACTCATTAAAGACATGTTAAAGACACTTAGCAAAAGGGAAAGTGTTTACCAAATTAGATCTCCAAGAAGCGTATTACCGAATTCTCATCAGAGAAGGAGATGAGTAGAAGACTGCTTTCAATTGTCCCTTAGGCAGTTTTCAGTTCAGAGTAATGCCCCAGGGGTTTTCATGCAGCTGATAAACGATATCTTACATCAATATTTGTATAAAGGGGTCCTGGTTTATTTGGATCACATCCTTATTTACAATGAAACTTTCGATGAACACATCAGAGTAGTGCCACTTCTGCCACAATGAAAACCTCCAGGGTTATTACAACCTGTAGCAGAACCGTCCCAGCCCTGGGAGGAGATAGGGATGGATTTTATAGTAGATTTACCTGAAAGTGGGGGGGGAACACAGTATTTGGACTATTTGGCCTGTTGTGGATTTATTTTCCAAACAAGCTCATTTTGTTGCATGTCCAGGACTACCATCAGCCAGGAAATTATCCAAAATGTTTGTTAGTCATATATATAGATTGCATGGAGTGTCTCACAGGATCATTTCAGATAGAGGGGTTGGTTTCAGCATGGAATCCTGACCTTGAGAAGATCCAAGAATGTAATAAGGGTTAACGGAGAGGCAGTTTCTGTAAGCAACACCACCAGAATGTTTCCTTCTTGCCTTTCTTACAGGATTAGTCCTGAAAAGTGGAAAAAACAAAAAGAGATTTCTTCCAACAACCGGTTCCCCGAACTGCTTAGAAAGTTAACAATAGGTTCTAGTGAATAGGTGAGAACTGATGGAATTCCACCCCTGGTAAATTTCCATTTATTGTTTTGTTTTTGAAACTTCATGATATATCCTGAGGGATTGATAAGTTAGTTTACTTGTTTTGTTGTCATAATAAAATAAGCTATATGAAAGTGTTGATTGCTAAAAGCTATGGTGGGTAGTGGAGGTCAATATTCATGGCTCTGTCAGTTGATTGCCATGGCCCACAAAGGTTTGCAATATCATACAGAGCTTTAGTAAAATCAACTGTAAAATATCAATCAATATTTATTATGGTCACAGACAAGAAATTAAAAGATTAAAACAATAAATAATAGTAAAAAATAAATAAAAGACAGATAGGAAAATATATTATGAATTGTGGTGGATTAATAGTATGCAAATAAACCCTAATTATATATACAGCATGGCAGAATGTGGCCACATTCAGAGAAACTACATCATACTGATCTGATAACAGTAGTTGTATGTAAAAAAGATCCACATTTCCCAGATATTTTATTAGGTAAGGTGATATAAATTACCTCTGTGTGAGTCCTTATAGAAGATAACCTTCTCTAATAATATTGTACTGCTAACTAGAGCATACAAAACATTTGCTAGACCAATTCTCAAATACAGGTCATCTGTCTGGAACCTGCACTGCATATTGGACATTCATACAATTGAGAGCATTCAGAGATATTTCATGAGAAGAGTCTTCCTCTCTTCTACCTGCAACAGAATACCTACCAAATTATACCACAGACTTGAAATTTAGGGCTTAGACAACTTAGAACTATGCCGCCTTTGGTCTGACTTAAGCATAGTACATAAAATTATCTGCTACAATGTCCTATCTATCAATGACTATCACAACAGCTTCAACCACAACAATACATGAGCACACAATAGATACAAACTTAAGGTAAACCATTCCAAACTCGATTGCAGAAAATACAACTTCAGCAACAGAGTTGTCAATGCTTGGAATTCAGGAAAAGGCCCCGATTCCCTTAATTACTGCAGCTGGGAACACAGTTTATAAAAAAGGCAAGCTGCGTGCGGCAGGCTGTTGGGAGCAAACATGACTTTATCTTGTATTGTTGTGGCTTATCTGTGTTTCTGGCGTCTTCCCAACTGTGTGAGTTTTGCCGTGCTTTCAAATCTGAAATTCTTGCTCCTGCCCTGCTACACTAATTACTTCAGTTTGGCTTGTTTGGACTTTAAGTTACAGTTTGTGTTTACCCTGTTTTCGACTTAATTGTTTGTAGTCAAAGGCTGTTCCTGGGAGAGTTTTTCTCCCGCAAGAAGGTAACCTGGACATTGGGGGCAAAGTTGTAGATAATAAAGGGACTCATATTGCTTATCTGATTGTGTTGCGTTTATGTCATGTCCCAGGTCATCACAATGGAGTTTTTGTGAGATGATCCTAAACCATACTGATTTGAAACTGTCTTCTATGAGGAGAGCATTTAAATCTGTAGGGTAAGTGTGTGACCCTTAGTTGAATATTTCAGTGCTGCTGGAAATACAGAAATAAAAAGATAGAATTGCTACTGCTGGATTTTTTTAGTATGATATAGTTTAAATATGCACTATGTTTAGTAGAGTTATGGAAAAACATGCCCAGGTATTTGAAAGATTTGACTTGCTCTGGGGTACTATCTATGTCTGTCTGTCTGTCTATCTGTACTATCTAATCTATCTATCTATCTATCTATCTATCTATCTATCTATCTATCATATCTATAGGTTTTAATATATAGATAGATAAAGAGAGAAAGAGAGATGTTATATGTTTTGAAACTAAAGAAAAAAGGAAGGATGAAACAATTCTGAATGAAGTAAGCTGAACTGTTGGAGTGTAACTGTTCAATATACACAGAATTTTTAAGGTTTAAGTGTGAATGGAAATGGTAAATGTATGCCAGGAAGTATGAGTTCATAGTTATTAGACTGTTGGGGATAGTTTTGAAAATAAGAATTCATACTATTGCAATAGTTGCATGCTACAATCCAACAAATGATAATGAAATAATGGGAAATCAGTCTTGCAAAAGAAAAAAAAATTGAGCACCATTCTGAATGAATGCAATCTGAAGGATAAGTTATTGCATTAGATAAATTAAACAATATGAAGAGAATGATGAAAGAATACTTGGAAAATGACTGGATCACTTAGTAATTATGGGAGTCCATTTAGAATGAATAAAAATGATGAGTGTTTGATAGGCATCTGCTTAGAATAAATTCTGTTTGTTTCAGATTTTTGGTTTAGCCATTGGTTTGCTCATGATACACATGACAAACTTATGAATATAAATCTAGAAACATGATTGATTTAATTGTTTGATTGAACTATCTAAGTGCAACTTCCACAAAACCAGTTTAGACTACTTGGGGTATTGCATGTCCAGTGAGGGGGTGGAGATGGACTAGGAAAGATGAAGGCCATTCTGGAATGGGAAGCTCAATTACAATTTCACCTTCAATATTTGCTAGGGAGAAAGAATTCCCTCACCGATGCGCACTCTTGAATGTTCCAATATAAAAGCACCCATGAGGAAATAGTTATCTCTGTCATTCCCTTCAGGCAACTGGCAGTGCAGGTCTCCTAAACCAGGCAAGGCAGCAGTGGCTAGCCACTCCTCAGCTGGCTGACAGCACACTGCTCCAACAGCTAAAAGAAGCCCTGAAGGAAGTTGAATGGCTCAGAGATCACAAAGCTGACCTGATGATGAGGGAGGACTTAGCATGGAAGGGAGACAAGCTATATGTTCCATCCAGCCACAGGACCTACAAAGGAGCCACAACATAAAACCAGCTAGACACTTTGGGTTTGTAAAAAACCCATTACCTGGCTAAAAGACAATTCTGGTGGGTCAGATGAAGAAGGACATAGAGAACTATGTAACTGGCTCCCCACTGTTTGTATCTGTAAAATGATTGCCAGGGAAGACCCCTCAGTTGCTACTGCTGTGGCTAACTCTAGCAGACCATCAGAGGAAATTACCATGAGTTTCATAGCGGAACTGCCAGAAAGTAATGGGAGACCATAATCTGGAGTCTGGTAGACCTGTTTTCAAAACAAGTGCACTTCATCGCATGCCCAAAGCTTCCCTCAGCCCAGGGGTTGGCCAAAATGTTTGTGCAGCACATCTACCGGCTGCATGGAATCCCAAGGAGCATCATTTTAGATTGGGGGAATGTGCAATTTACAGCAAAGTTTTGGTGGGAGTTCCTAAAGCAAATAGGGTCAGCTCAGGGACTTAGTTTGGGGTTCCATCTGTGCACTAATGGGGTGGAAGAATAAACTAATGCAATGGTGGGGCATTACCTACATTGCTAATAAACTACCAGCAAATCAACTGGGCAGAGCTCCTACCTTTCGCAGAAGTGGCTTTATAATAATGGTGCATAGCAGTACTGGATTTACCCTTTTAAAGTAACTATAGGGGTTAAATTTGTACCAATGCCAGAGTTTCCAAAGGAACCTCCTTCCTCAGTAACAATAGCTGAATGGATGGAGACCCTGAAAGCTGCTTGGAGTTATATGCAGAAACAGGCAGATTGGAAGAGAGCCCCTCAGAAGAAGTTCAGAACTGGGGAGAGAGTTTATCTGTCTACGGAATACTTAAGGATGAACCAGCCTTGTAAGAAACTGTGTCCTAAATACATATGTCCATTCCCAATTGTTTGAATCATAAACCCAGTTACTGTGGATTTACAGTTGCCTAAGCTACTCAGGCAAGAACCCACCAAATGTTCCACTGTAGCTTATTGAAGCCCTTCCAAGGCTCCAATTTAAGACCAGTCAAGGACAAGCTGTCACTTCCTGTAATGGGGGGGGGAGGGAAGTGGGGGCTATGAGATAAAGAGGATACTGGTCTCAAGATATTTTAAGGGAAAATTACAATATTTACTGCAGTGGAAAGAATATCCCTCAGCTGATCCGCCCAAAATGTTAGTGCAGACAAGTTAAGTAGAAAGGTTCCATGCAAAATATGCAAGTGATCAAGGAGATTAGTGAAGGCTAAGACCACCTAAGCAACAATAATTAATCTGTGTTTAATATTTTGCAGGTACCCTTTTCCTTCAGGTGCCCTCTTCGCATGTTAAGATTGAACTTTGCTTCTTTCAAAACTAATGCTTTTTAACCTGCCAATGAGAAGGAAATGAAGTGTGGAGAATGTATGCAGAGATCATGAGAGCATAGAGCTAGCAAGGTCACCATTGCAGGTGCTCAAGAAAGAGATCGGCTATTCTCATAACAAAAGACCATCTCATAATTGAACAATGTGATTCAACCAGGGTGGGGAAAAGGGGAAAGTAATGTTTAACACTGCAAGCATTTGCAAGGGACACAAGAGCAGTTCAGTTCTTCAGTACCAACATGTGTATCCAATAAGGTTTTACTTTTGGGAATTCAATTCTCCCAAGGGTGTTTTCTTGTTTTGGGTTCACTAATTGGAAAGTTGGCATCAGCAACTATTCAAAATTACCATTCTTTACAATTCATGTCCAAAGTTATGCCACCCTGATCACATGATCATTGACACTTGGCAACTCATCCAGATGTATGATCTCCCCACCTGCTTGCTTCCATCCATCTATGCCATTTTGGCATACTACCTTATGTTCCATTGTCTCAGCTGAACTTCACTGCCATCTTTTTGCTCCCCCTGCTGCTGCTGAGCCATTTGTGGTTGAAAAAAAAAGCATAAAGCAGTTTAAAGTACTGGGGTGGTCAAAATGTTCTCCCCCCCGCATGCTTCTGGACTGTATGAGACTGCATTTGTGCTGAAAAAAAAAAAAAAAACATAGTTTCCATCAGTGAGAGTACCCACAAATTTATTTATTTATTTATTTATTTTATCATATTTTTATACCACTCCCTCTCCCAAAGAAAGGGACTCGGGGTGGTGTACAGCCTACTAAAAACACATAAATACATTATAAATACAGTTAAAAATATATTAAACGCGATTGTTCCGGCTGCGTCCCATCAAAACCAAATACAACAATATAAAATCAGGGAATCTAGATAAAAATTAAAAATTAATTACTAAAACCGAACTAGTTTAAAACCAGAACCCATTTACTCGGCCAGGCCAGCCTGCCTAAAAAGTAGGGTTTTAACTGCGCATCGGAAGGTCAGAATATCCGTCATAGCTCGTATCTCCGGGGGGAGATCATTCCAAAGGGAGGGAGCTCCCACAGAGAAAGCCCGAACTCTCGGGGCCGTCAGCCGACAACGGCCGGGCGGCAGTACCCCAAGGAGGGCAACCCTGTGGGAGCGTACTGGGCGGCGGGAGGTTGATGATGGCAGCAGGCGGTCCCGTAAGTACCCAGGTCCCGAGCCATGGAGCACTTTAAATACCATCAGTACCACCTTGAATCGAATCCGGAAGGCCACAGGAAGCCAGTGCAGCCTGCGGAGAAGCGGTGTAACGTGGGAGCTCCGAGGGGCATCCATGATCACCCGCGCGGCTGCATTCTGCACCAACTGCAACCTCCGGAGACTCTTCAAGGGGAGCCCCATGTAGAGAGCATTGCAATAATCCAGGTGGGAGATAACGAGGGCGGAAGTGACTGTGCAAAGTGCGCCCAGATCCAGAAAGGGCTGCAACTGGTAGATCAGACGAATCTGATAAAAAGCCCCCCTGGCGACGGCTGCAATGTGTTCTTCTAAAGACAGCCGTACGTCCAGGAGGACACCCAAGTTGCGTGCCCTTTCCACGGGGGTCAAAACCTCTCCCCTCACGGCCAGCGAAGGAACCAGCTGGCTGTATCTGGGCGCAGGAAACCACAGCCACTCGGTTTTGGTCGGGTCGAGACGAAGCCTGTTACGACCCATCCAACTCCGCACGGCCTCCAGGCACCGGGACATCACTTTGACAGCTTCGTTGGGGTGGCCAACTTCTTCGGGGTGGAGATGTACAGCTGAGTATCATCAGCGTACTGATGGAACTCCACCCCGAAGCCACGGATAACCTCACCCAGCGGCTTTACATAAATGTTGAACAGCAGGGGCGAGAGCACCGACCCCTGAGGGACCCCACATAGTAGAGGCCTCGGGGCCGATCTCTGCCCCCCCGTCAACACAAATCGCGAACGGTCGGAGAGGAAGGAGGTGAACCACCGCAACACGGTACCCCCCACCCCCAATCCCTCCAACCGCTGCAATAGGATACTGTGGTCGACAGTATCAAAAGCCGCTGAGAGATCTAACAGGACCAGGACAGAGGAACAACCCCTGTCCCGGGCCCTCCAGAGGTCATCCACCAACGCGACCAATGCCGTCTCCATGCTGTGCCCGGGCCTGAAGCCCGATTGGAGGGGGTCGAGATAACTCGCTTCATCCAGGTACTGCGGGAGCTGACGTGCCACCACACTCTCGACAACCTTCGCAACAAAGCGAAGGTTGGAGACAGGACGATAGTTAGATAACAATGTTGGGTCCAGGGACGGTTTCTTGAGGAGGGGCCGCACCACCGCCTCTTTCAAGGCGGCGGGTAACAGCCCCTCTCTCAAGGAAGCGTTTATAATACCCTGGAACCAGCCTCATGTCACCTCCCGAGTGGCCAAGACCAGCCAGGAGGGGCACGGGTCCAGCAAACAGGTGGTGGCATTCAGTCCCCCCAGTATCCTGTCCACGTCCTCCACAGTAACAGGATCGAACTCAAGCCAATTGACCGCACCGATATCCACCCCCGCCCCCCCGCCCGGAGATGCCCAGTCGGAGTCCAGTTCGTCCCGGATCTGAGCGGTTTTGTCCTGCAGAAACCTAGAAAACTCCTCAACCCGTCCCTGCAAGGGGTCCTCCCGCGCTCCCACCTCCAGGAGGGAGCGGGTCACCCTAAACAGGGCGGCTGGGTGGTTTTCCGCGGACGCAATAAGGATGGAGAGGTAAGATCTCCTCGCCATCCTTATCGCCACTAAATACGTCTTAATATAAGATCGTAATAGTGTTCGGTCAGACCCAGAGCGGCTAGCCCTCCAACTGCTCTCTAGGCATCTTTTCCGGCGCTTCATCTCCCTTAGCTCCTCAGAAAACCAGGGAGCCACGTGGGATCGGCACCGGGTCAGAGGCCGCAAGGAGGATGCCTTTTTTCAGCATGCTTCTGAATAGTATTTATTTATTATTTATTTATTTATTATTTAAATTTATATACCGCCCCCTCTCCCAAAGGGACTCGGGGCGGTGAACAGCCAGAATAAAAATACACATATAAAACACATATACAATATTAAAAATTAAAAGAATTAAATATAATTAGCTCTACAAAGATTAAAACAAGGGGATTAAGAAAGATTAAAAACCAGATTAAAATTTAAAAACCCCTAGGCCAGACCGGCTTGCCGAAATAAATAAGTTTTCAGCACACGACGGAAGGTCATAAGATCAGGGACGGTCCTCATCTCCGGGGGTAATTCATTCCAGAGAGGGGGTGCCCCCAATGAGAAGGCCTGCATCCTCGGGATCGCCAGCCATCCAGCCAGCGGCACCCCGAGGAGGCCGACTCTATGGGAGCGTATCGGTCGGCGGGAGGCCGATAATGGCAGGAGGCAGTCTCGCAAGTATCCTGGTCCTGAGCCATGGAGCGCTTTAAAGATAATAACTAAGACCTTGAAGTGCACCCGGAGGGCCACCAGGAGCCAATGCAGCTCGCGCAGAAGTGGCGTAACATGGGAGCCCCGAGGAGCCCCCAATACCACCTCACGGCTGCATTCTGCACCAGCTGGAGCCTCCGGATGCTCTTCAAAGGCAGCCCCATGTAGAGAGCGTTGGCATAGTCTAGGCGGGAGGTCACCAGGGTGGAGGTGACCATGCGAAGTGCATCCCGATCCAGAAAGAGCCGCAACTGGTAGATCCTATGGACCTGGCCAAAAGCCCCCCTGGCGACGGCCACCACGTGGTCTTCCAATGACAGCTGCACATCCAGGAGGACACCCAGATTGCGGGCCCTCTCTGTGGGGGCAAGAATCCCCCCGCCCAGCCAGCGATGGAACCAGTTGGCTGTACCAGGGTGCCGGGAAGCACAGCCACTCAGTCTTAGATGGGTTGAGCCTGTTCCGCCCCATCCAGCACTGCACGGCCTCCAGGCACCGGGTCATCACTTCGACAGCTTCATCGGGGTGGCCCGGGGTAGAGATGTACAGCTGAGTGTCATCAGCGTACTGATGGAACTCTACCCCAAAGCCACGGATGATCTCACCCAGCGGCTTCATATAAATGTTGAACAGAAGGGGTGAGAGCACCGACCCCTGAGGCACCCCACAGACCAGGGACCTTGGGGCCGACCTCTGCCCCACAGCCAACACGAATTGCGAGCGGTCAGAGAGGAAGGAGGAGAACCACCGCATAACAGTGCCTCTCACTCCCAACACCCCCAGCCGCCGCAATAAGATACTGTGGTCGACAGTATCAAAAGCCGCCGAGAGATCTAAGAGGACCAGGACAGAGGAATAACCTCCAGAGATCATCATGGGCCCTCCAGAGATCATCCACCAATGCGACCAATACCGTCTCCGTGCTGTGTCTGGCCCTGAAGCCCGATTGGCGTGGATCCAAATAGACAGCTTCATCCAGGTGCTGGGGAAACTGTCATGCCACCACATTCTCCACAACCTTCGCCACAAAATGAAGGTTGGAGACGGGACGATAATTAGATAACAAAGTTGGGTCCAGGGATGGTTTCTTGAGGAGGGGTCTCACCACCGCCTCTTTCAAGGCAGCGGGCAGATATCCCTCACTCAAGGAAGCGTTAATAATACCCTGAAACCAACCTCGTGTCACCTCCCGGGTGGCCAACACCATCCAGGAGGGATGTGGTAGCATTCAGTCCCCGCAGCAACCTGTCCATGTCTTCGGGGGTCACAGGATCAAACTCCTCCCAAATGACTGCCTCAAATTCCGCCCCCGACCCTCCACCCAGAGTTGCCCATTCAGAGTCCAACCCATCCCGGATCCGAGCGATTTTATCCACCAGGAAATTCGAAAAGTCCTCAGCCTGTCCCTGCAAGGTGTCCTCCTGTGCTCCCCCTTCCAGGAGGGAGCGGGTCACTCTAAACAGGGAGGCCGGGCGGTTTCCTGCAGACGCAATAAGGGTGGAAAAGTAAGAATGCTTTGCCACTCTTATCGCCACTAAATAGGTCTTAATATAAGACCGTAATAGTGTTCGGTCGGGTCCAGAGCGAGTAGTCCTCCAAATACTCTCCAGACATCTTTTCCGGCACTTCATCTCCCTCAGCTCCCCGGAAAACCAAGGGGCCGAGTGAGAGCGGTGCCAGGTTAGAGGCCGCAAGGGTACGACCCAGTCCAGGGCCCCAGCCGCCACCCTATCCCAGGTGGCGACCAGGTCCACAACCGAGTCGTGTGTTCGAATGTCAGGACATGGCCCAAGCTCCATCAGGAACCTATCTGGATCCATCAGGCGCCTGGGGCGGTACCATCGTATTTGGTCCGCCTCCCTGTGATGGGGAGGAGCGGCCTGGAAGTCCAGCCTAAGGAGCGAATGATCTGACCATGACAAGGGCTCAACAAAAACGTCCCCAACACCAAGATCATCCTGCCACTGTCCAGAGACAAAAACCAGATCCAGGATGTGACCCCCAATGTGAATGGGTTCCCTAATTAATTGGGTCAGGCCCAAGGCTGTCATGGAAGCCAAGAACTCCTGAGCAACCCCCGAGGCCCCACCAGCCGAAGGCAGGTTGAAATCCCCCATGACCATCAGCCTGGGGGTCGCCGGCTATGACCTCGAGGAGCTCAGGCAGAGCCGATGTCACATAGCAGGGAGCCAGGTATGTGATCAATAGGCACATCTGAACCCCGGAACCACACTTTACAAAAAGGGACTCACATCCGGTTGTCTGAGGAACAGTGGATTCCCTAGGTCCCAGATCCTCCCGAATAATTACCGCAAACCCCCCCCCCTCCCCTGGGCCCTCGGCCGATGAAAAACCTGAAACCCGGCTGGGCACATCTCCACTAGAGGGACACCCCCCTCCTGTCCCAGCCAGGTCTCGGTAATGCCAGCCAGGTCCACACACCCCTCCGTGACAAGATTGTAAACAAGGGGGGCTTTATTCACTACAGACCTGAGTATGAGTCTTGCTTTGCACTGAGAAAAAAGAAAAAAGCACAAAGTATTCTTTTGTCTTTTTAAATAATTAATAGAGTTAGAAGGGACCTTGTAGATCATCTAGTCTAACTCTCCACCCAAGTAGGAGACCTTACACCATTTCTGACAGATGGCAGTCCAGTCTGTTCTTGAAGCCTTCAGTAAAGAATCTCCCACAACTTCCAAAGGCAAGGTATTCCATTGGTTGATTGTTCTCACTGTCTGAAAATTTCTCTTATTTCTAGGTTGAATCTCTCCTTGATCAGTTTCCACCCATTATTCTTTGTCTGGCATTCAGGTGCTTTTAAAAACAATTTGCCCCCCTCTTCTCTGTAACAGCCCCTCAAATATTTATTTATTTATTTTATTTGTCAATTGCTTACAAGATAATAGGTATAAGTAAAACATAGTTATGAATACATAGATACATATAAGAAAAATAAAATATAAAAGAAACAATAGGACAGGGACAGTAGGCACGTTGGTGCACTTATGCAGATCTCTTAGGAAAGGGGTGAGGTCAATAGTAGACAGTCTAAGGCTAAAGTTTTCGGGGTTTGGGGAAGAAACCACAGTCAGGTAGAGTATTCCAGACATTGACCACTCTGTTGCTGAAGTCATATTTCCTGCAATCAAGTTTGGTGCTATTAACCTTGAGTTTGTATCTATTGTTTGCTCTTGTGTTGTTATGGTTGAAGCTGAAGTATTCATTGACAGATAGGACATTGCAATGTATGATTTTATATACTATACTTAGATCGGACTGAAGGCGGCGTAGTTCTAGTTTTTCTAGGTCTAGAATTTCGAGTCTGGTGGCATAAGGTATTCTGCAATGAGTAGAGGAGTGAAGAACTCTTCTTGTAAAATATTTCTGGACTTTCTCAACTGTGTTAATATCAGATATGTAATGTGGGTTCCAGACTGATGAGCTGTATTCTAGTATTGGTCTAGCAAATGTTTTGTATGCTCTAGTTATTAGTGTAATATTACCAGAGAAAAAGCTACGTAAGATTAGGTTAACAACTCTTGGAACACTGCTATCATGTCTCCTCTGATCCTTCTTTTCACTAGACTAGCCATGCCCAGTTCCTGTAACCATTCTTCATATGTTTTAGCCTCCAGTCCCCTAATCATCTTGGTTGCCCCTCTGCACTCTTTCTAGAGTCTCAACATCTCTTTTATAGTGTGGTGACCAAAACTTGATGCAGTATTTTAAGTGTGGTCTTATAAGGCTTTATAGAGTGATATTAGTACCTCATTTGATTTTGATTGTATCCCTCTGTTAATGCAGCTTAGGACTGCATTGGCTTTTTTGGCTGCTGCTGCACACTGTTAGCTCATAATTTATTGGTTCTGCACTAAGACTCCATGATCCCGCTCACAGTTACTGCTATTAAACCTGATTTCACCCAGTCTATTTCATTCACCCGGTACTTTTGGTTTTTCTTGTCTAAGAGTACGACTTTACTTTTCTCTGCATTCAATGAAATGAATTTTATTTTGTTAGACAGGGCCAGTGTTCTGGATCTTGAGCCTATCATCTAGGATATATATATATATATATATTATATTATGCAAAGTCATATGACCCAGCAGCTAGACTTGGCATGCTCGGCAGCAGCAGAAGCAGGGAAACAGCTAAAAAGATGACCTGGAGCAGGGTCCCAGTATAGGGTGAAGAGGTCTCAGAATGTAGGATGCCAGGACAACTGGGAGTAGACTGGGGCAGCTGTGGCTTCCCAAGTTGTGGGAAGTAGCCCCAGAACTGAAGACTTACAAAGCAGACTGCAAGGCACCCAAAGGTCAGAAATGGTGTGGGGAAGATAGCTGGATGGAGGTAGTTGAAAGCAACCCCTAACTTTACTGAGGCTCAGGGCTGGGAGGGACAAAACCAATAATATGGATTGGATGGGTCCTCTGATAATGACTAGTAAATTTGATGAACAATGACAACAGAAATTGCTGGGATTACAATTCCTAAGTGATGTGGTCACATGACATTTCCAGGACTAGATTTCTTAGTGACTGAAATTATGGTCCTAATTGTGATCATAAATCTATTTATAATTTAACCTTAGCTTTTAAATCTTTAGTAGGCCTGAAAGCTTTTTGTCTTTTTGCTTTGAGTACTGTGAATGGTTAAGCTGAGCCTGCTAAAAAAATAAATGTTTAACAGGCTCAGACCGCTTCTATGGATTGAGAATTAAAAAGCCAAAGCCAAAGCAGAAGGATTGTTTTAACCTATAAAAATCATTTTGCTTTCCAGAACCTGACAAAGCTTACTAACTCATGAGAAATGATTGTTTCCTCTGCATTGAACTTAATTTCATCTTTATGGGAATTGATTTATAATGTAGCTAAGAATATTCTCTGAACAAAAATAGATATATAAATGAGATTATATTTATTCCTCATGCAGTGGATTAGCATGAGACAAAGAGTTTGCAGCTTCTTTGCTTTTTGGGAAAAAAAGAATGACTCATTTATAGTTCACTTTTGCTGCTATTAATAATTAGAGAGAAACAACTGCAGCTCAGTGGTGACAAATGTGTGCTTGGATGGCTACCCCCCACTTGTTTAGTATGGGTAGATGAAACTGCAAGGTGGGCAGTTTGGCACTGAACTATCTTTATATTTTTTAGCAATCATCATTGTTACAATAAAGAAAAATGTGTGTGTATATAAAAGGTATATATAAAATGTAACTTAAAGAAAAGCTTTCAGTGATTCTTTCTATCATGTCTGTTCAAGCTAGGGTATGTTTATTGCAAACAGAAGAGCTTTTAAATTAAATACTAGACAACATGAAGGCAACTTTTTAGACTTAAACCTCAAGTAAAAAATTAAAGAATTGAAATCTGATCACTATGGTGTCTAACAAGTTTTCACGTATCAACTTCCCACAGCAAACACTGTTATTACATGACTTTTACTATGAAAGAGTATTGAACATACAGTACTATGGGCTCTAAGGATGTGTGTGTTACTGATGCTATTAAACTATCTACTTACTAGATGATTAATATTATGGGCAGTATTGCATAAACTTCTCTAAATAAAAGGCAAGTTCTATGAAATAAGAAAAGTTTTACTTCTGATTAATGCTTCTAGGTTGCACAGCAGTTGATTAAGACTGCAATACTATTTTTTCTATTTTTTACCATTTAATTTTATTAGCATGCAAATATTAAAGCATTATACATTCAGCCACCAGCAAGTTTTGGAAGTGATAGATCAAAATCAGAAAGACAATTTATATAGTTTTGGTTTACTGCATTTCAAAGACAAGACAAGGGTAAAAGGCAGATACAGTGTAAATTACAGCATTATGTTGGTATGTTTTTTTGATAAACACATCTGATTATATCTAGATGAAATAAAAGACTAAGGTTGAACCAAATTAAGACAAAATTGCAGTTTGCACATGGTGCTCTGAGACATTGTTTCTGAGCAACTAGGTGATGCTGGGTGTGGTAGTTATTTTTAAGGATGATGTTATATTTCTAGGCAATGGACAGAATTAATACAAATGTTAACAAACTGTCATTACAAAAATGAATTACACTATAGCCTTTTTTCTTTATCTGAGCATTAGTTATGAATTATTGTGTACAGTTCTTTTTCTGATATGTGTTCGTGAGGTTCAAATTCCTAACATGAATACATGATTACATGGTTTTGATTAGCCATGCTTTCTCACTCATAATGGTAGCTTTGCCTTGTCTTGCTCCTCTTCCTTCCTTCTCCTGTAGCAAAAAGGTCTCTTTATTTTTCTCTGCCTCCTCCATTTCCCTGAGTGTTCCTTGTTCTGACAAAAGTTTAAATTGAAGCTTGACTTTTTCAAGCCTTTTCTGATTCCCTGATTCTTTTCCTTTCCTCTTTTCCTTGCTCACTGATGTAACTTGTTCTGTTGGAAGAAAAAAAATACATAAGGGAAATTAGATACTTAAAAATTGACTTCTACTGTTTAAGTTGCATAGTTGACTTCCTTCCAAAACTGTATCCTTTTTCATTGTGTTAGTTCTCTTTCTGGGATGCTACTATGAAAAGAGCTTCCATCTCTCTTTGTCTGATTAATTCTTCAGTTGTTCTGGCAGTCCATTTTTTTTCTCCATGGTCTCAGCTACAGTGATGATTTGCTGTCAATTATCACCCTCCATCTTCTGCTGTTATTCTATGCTCAATAGTCTCCATCTTCTTTTTCAGGGCTAAGCATGTTTCAGTATTATAGCAGCAGCAACTGGCAACAGAAGTAGCTTGTAATAGTGGACAAAAACTGTAATCTATATACATAAAAGCGAAATACCACTCACGCATCATCATAAAATCTCCAGAAACGTAAAGCCTACAAGCTTGGAATTTGGCACATATGTTCCTCTTGGCTTCTAGGTGCTCTCTAAGAAAGGATTTTTCGAAATGACCATCAGAGCATTAATATTTCATATATTATTATTAACATGCTCTGATACTAAGGAATTCTACTTCCCCTCCCCACCTGAAAAGAAATCTGTTCCAAATGCAAAACACAAGCAGAGAAGAGGAGTTCCAGTTCCAGTTTTAGTTTCATAACACCAAGCAGCTTTAGTGCAGAACAGTTGAGGTAAGCCACGCACAAGCTCCTTGCTGTCTCCTTCTTGCTCACACAGCAAATACTGTTTCAGTTTCCAAACAGCCCTCAACACTCTCACACACTGACAGGATGTAGCCAGATGAATACCAATGGAGGTAGGCAGAGACAACATTTTTCCCCTTATTTTCCTCCCCAAAAACTAAGCCCGATCACATAGTTTCGTAGCAAAGCATGGGTTTAGAGCTAGTAGCAATATAAACTCACAGACAAAGTGAAAAGCAGAACTAAACATCCCTGTACTCTGTCTTAAAAATATGGACCTGTCTTCTGGCTCCCTTTTGAACATCAGGTATATACAAAGAAATACTGGACATGTACTGAAAATTACCAATTCTACTAATTGTTCTAACATAACTGCTAGTGAAAGAAGGAATGTTATTGTTTTAATCAGCTAGACATGCTTCACTGGCATTATCATCTGGTATGGCCAATGGTGGGATTCAAAATTTTTTACTACCAGTTCTGTGGGCGTGGCTTGATGGGCCTGGCAGAGGAAGGATACTGCAAAATCTCCAGTCAGAGGTGGTATTTGCTGGTCTCCAAACTACTCAAAATTTCTACTAGTAGTTCTCCAGAACTGGTCAGAACCTGCTGAATACCACTTCTGGTTTAGGCACATGTCAAAGGTTAGTATTCATTGCATAAATGTGTACATTGTAGTTCTTGAGTTACAAGCATTTGTTCAGCAACCATTTGAAGTTACAATAGTGATCTCACCAGAACTTAAATTCACAGTTGGGTGTCAATCATGTGAATAAATTTTGAGCACTTGGCAACCAATTCACAACTTACAGCTGGTAATCACATGATCACCATTTGCAAACTTTCTTGGCAGCTTTTACAAACAAAGGCAATGGGCAAATCAACAGCGAAGTTGCAAGTTGCTGATGTAGGTTTCTGCCTTTTATTATTTGCATGCACCATGCCCTCTTTCTACCTTCACTTCTATACATCCCATGCAATGGTGATATTCAGCTGGTTTGCACCAGTTCGGGTGAACCGGTAGCAAGGATTTGGCATGGGTCGTGGAACTGGTTGTAACTTCTGGCTGGCCATGTCCCCAACCAGGTCACCCGGTTGCCGGTCACTCACTTTCCCCACCCCACCCGCCAAATGTCCTACGCTCGTTCACCCCGTCCGCTCAGTGCTCGCCCATTCAGTCACTCCTTAAGTTATTTCTTCTTTTTTTTGTTAACCTCCCAGCAATCAGCTGTTCCTACAAACAGCTATGCCAGGATTCCCCTCACTTCCTACTGCTTCACCCAGGAGGCTTCCCAGAGGCCCAGGAAGGAAAAAATTAAGGGAGGGAGCCCAGCCCCCTCCATTTTTTGCCTTCCTGGGCTTCAGGGAAGCTTCCTGGGAACAAAAATGCCTCCCTAGAGACTCCTCTGAGGCCAGGAAGGCCCCAAAACAGACCGGGAGGAGTGCTACGTGTTCCTCCTGTCCTCTGTTTTTTTCCTTTCTGAACCCCAGGAGAGCCTTCTGGGAGCAAAAATGCCACCCCAGAGGCTCCTCTGAGGCCAGGAAGGTCTCAAAAAATGGGGTGGGGATGGTGCTGCAAAAAAAAAAGCCACACTCACCCAATCACATGGCCACACCCAACTAGCCATGCCCACCTAGCCATGCCCACAGAACTGGTAGTAAATATTTTTGAATCTCACCACTGATGCCTTGCTTCTCCAGCTTCCCTGCAGTTGCACACGCACAAACAGTTACACTGTGTCTTCCTTCCCAGGATTTTTTGTGCTCGCATACTCATCAACCAATCAACGCCCTCCTTCCCAGGACTTCCTGTGCTCAGACACATGCATCCGTTGCCCTCTTTCTTTGGTCTCCCTGAACCTGCACACATAAATGTATCTCATACCTTTTTCCCCCCAGCCTCCTTGTGTACATGTATGGTCACAAACACAACAGTGCCTTCTTTCTCAGGTCTTCCTGCACACACACACGTGCACATAAATATGCATCCCACGTTATTTTTTCTCAGCCTTCCTCAGCTTGTTCGCACTCCTGTCTTCTTTCCTGAACTTCCCTGTGCTCACACACATGCCCTCCTTCTTGGGCCTTCCTGTACTTGCACAGATGCAAAACAGTGGTGGGATTCAATTTTTTTAAACTACTGTTTCTGTGGGTGTGGCTTGGTGGGCGTGGCAGGGGAAGGATACTGTAAAATCTCCAATCAGAGGTGGTATTTGCTGAACTACTCAAAATTTTCGCTACCAGTTCTCCAGAACTGGTCAGAATCTGCTGAATACCACCTCTGATGCAAACATATATGCACATACCCTAAACCCTCTTTTCTCAGTTTTCCTGCATTCACATACTTCCCATACACCTGTTCCCTGGTCTTTTTGAGTTTCTACTACTCATGCTACACCACAGTATCACCCTCTCCCAACTCACACACAGCCAGCACCAGGACCTCTTAGGGCATTCCCCATGCCCCAGCAGCATCCTTTCACTCTTTAATATGAAGATATAATGACCATCATGTCTTAGGTTATGATGGCAGCCTGGACTGTCTGAATTGTTATTATAAAATGATGCAGTCATGTTACATCATACTTTATGACTGGACCACAATACACAATAATGGCAATCCCAATCCCAATTGCAGTTGTAACCCGAGGACTGTCTGTATCTTAATGTGTGATACAAAAGCAAGTCATGTTAATTTATGTGGAGAGAATAAAATAAAAAGACAGCTATATTACAAGATAAAATAATAAAAGATTATGGGTTGACAAATTTACCATTCATTGATTCTAAAATACACAATAAAATATGAGCTAGAGAATGATATTAGTTTCTTTTTGCTTGCTGTAGGTCTGCAGTGTCATTGTCAATAGAGCTGTTTTCTTAAGAAGGAACTACTCAAACTAGGTAAAGGTTAGAAAATTGATCCTTTGACGGTCACTCAGGAGAAGCTATTTGACAGGTAAGCATAAATGAAAGATTGGATAGAAGGGGAGGGGCCAGTATTGTTTGAAAAGCTACAATAAAGAAAGAATAAATGTACAATGCACAACAGAAGGAAGAGCATATCTTACATAATAATTTATCAACCCAGCAGAATATTTTTTTCCTTTAAACAGATGCTAACTAGACTCCTAATGTGTAGGTAACAGTGGGGTAGATAAAATTCTTAACCTGATTATTAAAGTTGTGTGAATCTTTAATTATTATATTAAATTATTAAATTATTTAATTATTAGAAGATTTGAATTCAAAGTGGTTAGATGAAGGAACTGTTTATAATGAAACTGAATCATGGATCACAAAGTGGAAGTGGGAGGTTTGCATCTATCTATACATGGATTTTTGCACAAACACATAAACACATGACTTGGCCTATCAGACTTGGCCTATCTTACCCTCACATCCAGATAGGCCTACTGAATGGTTCTCTTTGCCCAGAAGAAATAAACAGAGTATAAATCTTTTTATAGAGCTTCTTCTCTGCCACCAGAGGTATAATTGCCTCTGACCTTTCAAAAAGTGCTCACAACTCTTTTTTCATTGATGTTTGGGCCATAAATACTAATAATTACCAAAACACATTTTATTTATTTATTTATTGAATTTATATTGCCACCTATTCTCCCATGGCAACTCGAGATAGTTTACAGAATGTAAAACCATTTAAAAAATAACAACAATAAAAACTAATAAAAAGAATCAAACAAATTAATAAAGTACAATAGAACAAAATCTGGAAAAAAATCACCCCCCCAACTCCCACCCCCTGCCCTGACGACAGCAGATCACACAAGCCATTTGATGGGCTCCATCCCGCTCTAGGTTCCCCAGGCCCGCTGGCAGAACCAAGTCTTCAGTGCCTTCTGGAAGAGTATTAGAGGCGGGGCCATTCTAATCTCTGAGGGAATGATATTCCAGAGAGAGGGAGCCTTTGATTGTCCCATGCATCTATTCCTTTTTTTAAAAAAATAAATTTTATTGAATGTACACATTAAAAGCATTGAACATGGTGGTCTTCTTTGACATACATTTCTATCAGTACATTTTACATTTAGAAAGTTAAAGAAGTTATGTACATTTATATACATATATACATTTAAACTTTTTAATTTTTAAGTCTTTCTCATTGTTCTCGAATGTGAGGTCCCTCATCTCTTCCCTATTTCACCTTAAATTCTTATTTCAATTTTATGAAATAAAATTTTATAAACTCCCTTTCATGTCCCTCCAGTAATAAAATTTATTCCATATTTTATGGTGTTCTGATTCATCTTGGTCCTTCAATTCTAATGTCAACCTATTCATTTTGGCTCATTATAATATCTTATCAATTGTAACATCCTCACTAGGGATTTCCCTTGCTTTCCAATTTTGGGTGAATATCATTCTTGCTGCAATGATTACATATGTGATTAGATATGTTTCAGTTTTGCTAAATTTCTCTTCCATTATTCCCAATAAGAACATCTCTGGTTTGTACCATTTTTTTAGCCCCATCATTCCCTCTAGCCATGACCTAATTTTGTACCAGAACTCCTGAGCTTTTTTACAGGACCACCATACATGATAGTAAGTGCCCTGTTCTTTCAAGCACTTCCAACAATTGGGTTTCCATACATTTTGGTTAACCTAGCTGGTGGGAGATGTCACCTATAGAACATCTTATACAAGTTTTCCTTGTATGATGTAGCTAGTGTAATCTTTTTATTTTGCTCCCAAATTTGCTACCATTGATCCAGATTTATTTTACGTCCAAAGTCCCTAGCCCTGATCACCATTGTTTCCTTGACTTGTTCTTTGTACATTTTGAAATCAAGTAAGTATCCATAAATTTTCTTTATTTGTTTAACCTCTTAGAGTTAACCTGTTAGAATTTTATCTAGTGCTGTGTCTTGTAGATTGATTCCCCATTTTTTTGTCTTTTTTGTACCTTGACTGTATTTGGAGATAGGGCTACTATTCCAGAGCTATTCCATGTTGTTTTAATTCCAGTATCTGTTGACCCTCCTCATCTAAGATATCTTTATATGCAATAAATAAATAATAAAATATAGGGATTGGGGACTACAGCCCTAGAGGGATACCCACTTCCACAGGCATTGGGAAATGTGTGAGTCTGACCCAAATTTTTAGAGGAAGAAGAAAAATGGAAAAGGAGAAAAGGAGAGGAGGAAAGGGAGAAAGAGGAAAAATATAGTCTATGGGTCTGTGTAAATGGAGTGCCTGGACAAAAAAGCTGAAGACAAAAATAATGTGTGTGTGGAATAGTTGTTGGTTCTCAGGTTGGAGAGGGAGCTTCCCTTGCAGAAGGAAAAACCCAGATCTTCACCAAAGCTTTCAGACAAGAAGGAAGAAGTTATTGGTCATTGGGGAAGGACTGGTCTCTGGGGAAGGATTGGGCACCAGGATGTCAAGGATCTTGGAGTATTCATCTCTAATGATCTAAGTGCTAGAGCCCACTGTAACTACATAGCCAAAAAGGCATTAACTTGTTGTTAACCTAATCTTACATAGCTTTTTCTCTGGTAATATTACATTAATAACTAGAGCATACAAAACATTTGCTAGACCAATAGTTGAATACAGCCCATCAGTCTGGAACCCACATTACGTATCTGATATTAACACAGTTGAGAAAGTCCAGAAATATTTCACAAGAAGATTTTCCCACTCCTCTACTCACTGCAGAATACCTTATGCCACCAGACTCCAAATTCTAGACCTAGAAAATCTAGAACTACGCCGCCTTCAGTCCGATCTAAGTATAGTATATAAAATCATACATTGCAATGTCCTACCTGTCAATGAATACTTCAGCTTCAACCATAACAACACAAGAGCAAACAATAGATACAAACTCAAGGTTAATAGCACCAAACTTGATTGCAGGAAATATGACTTCAGCAACAGAGTGATCAATTTCTGGGATACTCTACCTGACTCTGTGGTTTCTTCCCCAAACCCCAAAAACTTTAACCTTAGACTGTCTACTATTGACCTCACCCCTTTCCTAAGAGGTCTGTAGGGGGCATGCATAAGCGCACCAACGTGCCTACCATCCCTGTCCTATTGTTTCTTTTATATATTTTTTCATTTTTCTTATAAGTATCCATTATTGCTTCTAGCGATGATAGCCAGCCTGGTATTTCCATATAGTTTTGGAGTTTTATTTTATTCCAAATCAAAATTAAGGCTTGTCAAATTTTGTGCTTTAAAAAATATTGGTGAGCCATATTTCTGCTGGACCACAGATATGTGCGCCAATGTTGTAGGTCATGTCCTTCTAAGTATAAAAGTCTTTTATTTTTTAGGTTGATCCAATCCTTGATCCAGGTCAGAACTGCCACCTGATAGTATAATTCCCATTCTGGGAAGCCAAATCCCCCTCTTTCTTTTGCGTCTTGCAGGAGCTTCAGTTTAATCCTGGGCCTCTTTCCCTGCCATACAAAATTTAGCATCAATTTGTTAGAATCTTTGAAGAATTTTTTAATCTAATTTGATTGGTATGTTTTAGAATAGGAATATGACTTTAGGTAGTATATTCATTTTAATTAGTGAAATCCTGCCTATTAGAGACAGTCTTAGGTTGTTCCAACTTTCTAGATCTTCTTTTATTTGTTTCAGTAATTTCTCATAATTGCCTTGTTTGATCGTTGAACAACGTGCCAAAATATTAATTCCTAGGGATTTTATTTTTGGAACTATTTGAATATCTAAATTTTTGGCTAAATTTTCTTTTTGTTTATTGGTCATATTCTTGGCTATAATTTTTATTTTGTCTTTGTTTATTTTCAGACCAGCTACCTTATCATACTCCTCAAGCATTTCTATTAGTTTTGGGCCCATTTGCTTGGAATCTTCCATAATAAACACAAGGTCATCAGCGAATGCTTGTAATTTAAAATTTTCTTTTTTGATTTTTAACCCTTTTATCTGAGGCTCTTGCCAAATTATCCTTGCTAATACTTTCAGTGTAAATATAAATAAAAATGGTGAGACTGGACAATCTTGCCTCGTGCCTTTCTGTATGTTAAAGTTATTTGCCGCGTCTCTGTTTAATATTATTTTGACTTCTTGTTGGAGTATATTGCCATGATTATGTTTTAAAAACTTGTTGCCAATGTCCATGTATTTTAATTGCTATAATAGAAATGGCCAATTAACATTGTCTAAGGCTTTCTGAGCATCAAGAAATAATAGTGCTACTTGGGGTTTGCTGTGTGATTCATAAAATTTGAGGATATCCAGGACTGTCCTTATATTGTGTTTGGTTTGTCTTTTCAGCAGAAAGCCATTTTGGTCACTATGAATAAATTCATTTAGATAATTTTTGAGTCTCTCAGCTATAATCATTGTGAAGACCTTGTAATCTGCATTCAGGAGAGAAATTGGTCTGTAATTTTGGATCTGTATGAGGTCTGTATCATCTTTTTGTATCAATACAAGATGACCTTCTGTCCAGGATTTTGGTAATTTTGCCTCTAATAGGACTGCCTTAAAAACTTCCAATAGGTGTTGGCTCAAACTATTTTGTTGTACTTTATACAACTCTGCTGGTTGTCCATCTGGACCGGGCACCTTATTGGTTTTTTTGTTTGTTTGTTTGTCAATTGCCTTGGTAATTTCTGACATTCTAATTTCCTCATTTAATTTAATTTAATTGTTTATATTTCCTCAGGAATTTTTGGTAGTTCCGCTTTTCTTAAACATGTCATGATCTTTCCTTCTGAGTGTCCTTTTTCCATATAAAGTTTCTCGTAGAACCTCTGGGCAATTTCCTTCTTGACCTTCTAATCATAATGCATCTTTCCTTCTTCATCCTGTAGTTTGTTAATCCATTGTTTGTCTTTTTGTCTCCTTAGCTTCCATGCTAGCCATCTTCCAGGTTTGTTCACATTTTTGAAGAAGTTCTGTTTGGCTAATTTTAGTTGTTGTGCTAGTATCTCTGCTTCTAGAGTGCAGAGTTTGTGTTTAAGTAGATCCATTTTAGTTTTCAAACTTTTGTTATGGTTCTTTCTAATGTAATATCTCAGTTTGTTTATAATCATCTTCCAGCTTTTCCTGATATTGGTTTTTCACCGTATGTCTCTTAGCCATATAAGAGATTGCTACACCTCTCATGTAAGCTTTTGCTGTGTCCCAGAGGATCTGCGGGGATATGTCATCTTGTTTGTTCACTTTAAAGAAAAAATCAATTTTTTTTTCCATTTAAATTCCTTTTGCTTAAGGATTGCCCATTGAAGGGTCCATCTTGGCATACTCTTGTGTCCTTTCCATTGTAAACTTATGGAATTGTGGTCAGAGGTTGGCCTCTATATTAACTTCTTGGATTTCTGAATCTATTTCCTTCAAAATCCACACCATGTCTATCCTAGACCATGATTTATGCTGGTTGGAATAGTATGTATAATAGTTTCCCTTGCGGTTTCTTTCTCTCCAGGTATCCTGCAGATTTAACTCTTTAGTCTTGTCAAAAAATGTTCTCAGTAGGATCCTTTTATTTCCTTTTCTTCTATCGTTACATTTATGGTCTCTTGGTTGACAAGGCCTTGGTTCACATGCTGGCTGGTAGATGTTTTGACTGGCAACTAAGGCACCACATTCCTAAGGTTCCCTATCCTTCCACCCTGTGAATGGCAACCAAGAAACGAAGAAGCAAGCATGAGAAAGAATGGCTTCAGTTGAAGTCGTTTTGAAGGTTGAAAGGTTCCCCTTTACAATTTAAGGATGACCTGGAAAACAAAAGGGACGGGTGTAGAGTGAGATGCCAAAGGGTTAGGTAACCCTCCTCTCCCTCATGTCTTCCTTGGGCTTTTGAGGGTTTTCGTCATGGAATTTATTAACTAGTCTCTCTGCCTTCACGTTCTTACTCTTTATCAAGGTGGCTTCTGACAAAGGGTAACCTTTCCATTAAACTAACTACTGCAGTTTCCCCTTGAATAATGTAGAATCTATGATTCACTAAATTTTGTAATATGTCTCCCCTCCACTACTATAGGGCCAGGTGTGGCCCAGTCTACTGGTCTCCTCTCTTGAATAACCTAGAATCGAGGATTTGCTTAATTTTGTAATGTGTCTCCTCCTCTACTACTATGGAGCTAGGTGTGGCCCGGCCTACTGGCCTCATCTCTGGGCTTCAAGCAGGCTTCAGCAGGCTGCTATGAAATATTGGATGGACCTTACCTAGCAAGGAGGGAAGTTTCAACTCCACTATAACTGGGTTGATTATTTTCACTATGGGGAAAGGACCTAAGAATTTGGGGCCCAGCTTCCTGGAAGGGAGCTTCAATTTGAAATACTTTGTGGATAAGAAAACTTTCTCCCCCACTTGGAATGGTCTCAGAGGGAATTGTCTCTTGGGTTTTCTGAGTCTCTGCTGCTTTAGCTAAGGCTCGTTTTACATTTCCCCATGCTGCCTGCAGTGTGCTTACAGACTGACCAAGGAGGGCGGTTCCTGGGGTATTCTGGAATTGGGACAAAGTCCATCCCATTTACCACCTTGAAGGGTGCAAGCTGCTGTACACTGCATTATTATATGCCACCTCAGTAAAGGGCAGGAGATCCACCCAGTTAGTCTGCTAATAGATAACATAGCATCTTAGATATTGCTCCACCATCACATTAGTTTGTTCTACCGCACCATTGATACTTGGATGAAAGGCTGACCTAAAGCCTTGGGAGGACCCAATTGATCTGATAAACTTCTTCCAGAATTTGGCTGTGAATTGGACCCCCTGATCTGATTCTCTTCGGTACTCCATGCAACTGGTAGATATACTTCAGGATCAGCTTTGCCAGCTTCTGGGCTGTGGGTAATCTTGAGCAGGGAATAAAATGAGCTTGCTTTGAGAATATGTCCACCACTGTCCAGATGACCATGTTTCCATTGCTGGTTGGGAGCTCTATGATAAACGAAAGTCCATTGCAATCTCCTCCAAGGGTCGGGTTTGGCCACTGTTTGCAATAGCCCAGGCAGCTTCCTGGGTCTGGTCTTCATCACTGAGCAAACAGTACAACTCCTGATGTAGCTCTTGCTGTCCTTTCTCCTCTTCAGCCACCAGAAGAATGCAAGATCTTTAGGAATCCAAAGTGCCCAGCACTTTACTAAATGCAAGATCTTTAGGGATCCAAAGTGCCCAGCAGGTTTGGCATCATGGCTCCTCTGGAGGATAGGGAACCTCAGGGTGCTTGGCGTATACAATTTAGTCTGTTTCCATGCCAGTCCATTTATCTTTGCTAGTGAAGATTTGCTGATGGTCCCTGAACCAAGGGTCTGTCCACAGCTCATTTCTTAGTTGCTGTGGTTATCCATTGCATTGGATGACCTCTGCCTGCTGCTGTCTGGTCTCATGAGTACCTGTGAATGCATGAGCTGGCTGGATGTGTCTGTGGACACCTCCTTCTGCTGCTCTTGTACTGGGGCAAGAGAGAGAGGACATCAGCGAGAAAATATCTGGCAGTATCTGCTGCCTGAACAGCACAAGTGAGTCCAAGTGCTTGCACCATTGTTATGGCTGTGGACAAGCAAAGACATGGTGGGACGAAGTGGGTGGGTGGCCACAGGAGGCTCACGCCATATGTATAGCAGAGCAGAAAGATGATGTTGGATGGAGGGGGCCAAGCATGCAGGGCCTGTGGCATGGTACTGCCCCTGCCCCACCACATGCCTCATGCCTGCAACCCCTTCCAAAGCTTTTTGAGGGTGTGAACTGATTACTGGCTGGGGAGATGGGCAAGAGGGGGAGTGGGTGGCTTCCCAGGTTTAAAATGAAAGAGACTGTTCTTGACTGGAAGTGACATCACAGCAATACCAGTCACAAGGGAATGGAGCTCTTTGTTCCTGCACTGGCTTATCCTTGTCTGTGGGCTTCAGAAGCAGCCTAAGCCACCTTGAAGGGGGATGAAGCCAAAGAGGGACATCCTGTGAGGTTACAGGGGAGAACACAACTCCCCTGTAGAGCCCCAGGACTTTTTGAGCCCTCTATGCCAAGGAAAAAATAAGAGGCAGCCAAGATGGCTGTCACACAGCTGGAGATAGCTTCACAACTAAGAAAAGTGCTGGAGTGGAGTCAGTGAACAGTGTCTGGAACTAAGTGAGAAAAATCCTTTTTATCTAAAGTGCAACCCTGAGAAAAAGAAGATTCAGAAAAAAGAGACTCAGAACTATCATTAAAGTGGTGGTGTCCTAACATTGTGAGTAAAATTAGATTTTAAAATGGAAGGGAAAGGAAGAAAACAAAAAACTTGCTAAAAATACAGACAATTGGACTTTTAAATTGGACAAACGTTAGCTGTGGTGTCAGGCTAACGGAACTTTTTCCCATTCAAACAATAAGAATGAACTTCTGAGAACCAAACGTATCAAAAGGAATCCTTTATTGAGATGAGACAATTCATGTAGGGATTCAAAGCAGCATCTGAGGTCCCTCAGGCATACCGGGATAGATAAGGGAGTTTAGAACCCCTCCCCTTATCTCAATGTTTATTTAGGGAAACAAAAGCCAATATGTTAATTCCCCTCCCAGCCCCTCTGGGAGGGGATCCTTCCCCTTTAGGAAGGTTTTTTCTCACGTACCTTTCCCAAGACGTACCTAACTCCCCCCCCCCACTTTTTAGAACGGACTGTTTTTGGAGATTTCCCAGCACTTCACTGTAGAGTTTTATGGTCCTCTCATCTCCTGGCTGTGCCGCTCCGAGGTGTTAGGTTCTGGCCATCTGGCTTCTCTCCCCCCATTGTATCATGTATGGGTGTGCATATTCGATATAAGGTTAAATATATTCAGGTTACATCAAGAAAGGATTTCTTTTTCAGTCCCCCCCCCCCTTTTCTTCTTCCTCTGAAGAAATAACAGATACACGGATCTGACATCCTGCCCTCCTTTAAAAAACAGATAGGTCTACCTGGAAAAAACAAAAATCATGCGTTACATGTGCAATTCAGGATGGTTTATCAGGGTATTTTAGGTGGAACATTCGTAGTAATGTGGGTGCTTTTACATGTCTTTTGGCTACCCACTCATTTTCTGAGGAAGGAAGGTGTTTCCAATCTACTAAATATTGTGTGGATCCACGGTAAGTGCGTGAATCAAGGATGTCTTTAATTTCAAAATGTTGTTCGCCATGTATCATGATGGGGGTTGGGGGTGTGGGAAGGGAGGGTCTGAGGTTTGAAGTGATCTCCGGTTTGAGCAAGCTACAGTGAAATACTGGATGAATCTGCCTAAGAGTTTTTGGAAGACGAAGCTCTACTGTCACGGGGTTGATAATTCTGGAGATGGGGAATGGCCCAATGAATTTTGGCCCTAATTTCTTAGAAGGTTGTAATAATTTTAAGAATTTTGTGGACAAATATACACGATCTCCAATCTTGAAAGGTTTAGGTTCACAGCGTTTTTTGTCTGCTTGAGTTTTGTAAACTGCTCTAGCTTCGTGTAGAGATAATCTTACCACTGGCCACATGGCTTGTAAATTATCCATCCACTCCTTAAGGGAGGGGATTTCAGGTTCTTTGGTAGGTAGTTCCGGTATGGGGTTGAATTCTTGGCCCGTGGCTACGTGGAATGGGGTGAACCCTGTGCTACTATGGACTGAGTTATTGTATGCTACCTCTGCAAAAGGAAGAAGGTCAGTCCAATTGTCCTGCTGGGGATTAATAAAACATCTTAAATATTGTTCTAATACGCAGTTCACTCTCTCTATTGATCCATCAGTTTGGGAATGACTTGATGACGACAACCCCTGGGTGGAGCCTAATAGGTTTAAAAATGCCCACCAAAATTTGGATGTGAACTGAACACCCCTATCTGAGATAATCCGTTGGGGGGCTCCATGGAGGTGATAAATGTGTATTAGGAACATCTTTGCCAATGCCTTGGCAGTTGGGATCTTTTGGCATGGAATAAAGTGAACCTGTTTGGAAAAAAGATCAGTTACAACCCAAATGACAGTATTCCCAGCACTCTCGGGAAGCTCCACTATAAAGTCCATAGAGATCTCTTTCCAGGGAGCAGAAAGGTCTGCTACTGTTTGTAAAAGTCCAGGATATCTTCCTTGTCTTCTGTTTGCAGCAGCACAGGTGGAGCAGTTCACAATATAGTTTTCAATGTCCTTTTTGAGGGAGGGCCACCAAAATTGTCTTTTGATGAGATGCAGGGCTTTTACAAAACCAAAGTGTCCTGCTATTTTGGAGTCGTGGCAGCGTTTCATGAGTTCCATTCTCTGGCTTGCAGGGACATAAAGCTTGTTTTCTACCCAAGCCAGTCCATCTTTGAGTAAGCACGTGTTTCTGTTAGCCTGGAACCAATCATTTTTAAGTAGTGCCTCCTTAAATATTGATGTCGTTGTGTCTTCAGTCAGGGATGATTTTTTTTCCTCTTGTGCCCGGGTGATTACCTTGGCTGCTAGTTGGGTCAGTTGGATCATCGGTTTTATAACTTCAATCTTTTTGCTGTTGTATTGGGGTTTCCTGGACAGTGCATCTGCTAAGAAATTCTTTCTCCCAGGAAAATATTTGAGAGTGAAATTAAAACGTTCAAAATATCGAGCCCACCTTGCTTGTTTTTCGGAGAGTTTCCGTGGATTTCTCAGAGCTTCCAGATTTTTGTGATCAGTCCATACTTCAAAGGGGATTTGGTTTCCTTCCAGGAAATGTCTCCATGTGAGCATTGCCCACCGCACAGCATATGCCTCTTTCTCCCATACGGCCCATCTTTGCTCGGTTTCCATCAGTTTCTTGGATGTATAAGCACATGGTTGTAATTGTCCACTTCCATTCTTTTGGAGGAGGACTGCCCCAACTGCAACATCACTGGCGTCTGCTTGGATGACGAAAGGTTGTTCGGGGTCTGGGTGCTTAAGGACCGGTTCTGCTGTGAACAGACGTTTGAGTTTCTCGAATGCTGCTTGGCATTCCATTGTCCAGATGAGGGGTTGCCTAGGTTTGGGTTTCTCCCCCCCCCCACCTTCATTTTTAGCAAGTTTGTGATAGGGAGGGCGATGTTTGCAAAAGCTGGAATGAATTGGCGATAAAAATTTGCAAACCCCAGAAAACTTTGCAATTATTTGCGTGTGTGGGGTGGATCCCAGTCCAATACAGCTTTCACTTTCTGTGGGTCCATCTCTATTCCCTCATGGGACATTCTATACCCCAAATAGTCAATTTTCTCTTGGTGGAACTCACATTTGGAGAGTTTTGCATATAGTTTAGCGTCTAAGAGTTTTGTGAGGACTGCACGGAGTAGCTTGATGTGTTCTTCCATCGTTTCCATGTAGATTAAAATATCATCAAGATACACTAAAACCCCTTTAAATAAAAATTCATGAAGGGTTTCATTGATCAATTGCATAAACACTGCAGACGCTCCTTGCAGTCCAAAAGGGAGCACTTTAAATTGGTAGCATCCCAATGGTGTGTTAAAAGCTGTCTTCCACTCATCCCCTTCCTTTATTCTGATGCGGTAATATGCCTCCCATAGGTCTAACTTTGAAAAAAAATTTCCTTTCAAGAGGTGGGCTAACATGTCCTTCATGAGGGGGAGTGGATACATATTCTCTATGCAAATTGGGTTCAATTTTTGATAATTAACGCAGAGACGGCCGGAGCCATCTTTCTTTTCACGGAATAACACTGGGGCAGCTATTTTTGGTCAGGCGGGTTCGATGAAACCTCGTTTTAAGTTTTTATCGATAAATGCTCTGAGTTCTTTCAGTTCTCTGGGAGACATGCAGTACATTTGTGATTTTGGGAGTTTAGCCCCTGGTAGGATTTCGATAGCGCAGTCTGTGGCTCGATGGGGTGGGAGTTCATCACAAGCTTCCTCACTAAATGCTTGGGCCAGATCCTGGTACTCATTGGGGATGTTAATGGGTTTCACAGACTGTCCGGTCATGGCTGTTCTCTTTCCCATTCTTTATCCTTTCCTCTGAGCTTTTTGCAAATATTACATCTCTCTGGAATTGTATGGTTCCTGTCCTCCAATTTATTTTTGGATTCCATTTCTGTAGCCATGTGAGACCTAGAACTAGTGGCTCTTCCATCCCTGGGGCTACAATGAATGTGAGCATCTCCCTGTGGTTTCCTAGTCTTATTTTCAATGGTTCTGTGGTAAACCTGGCTGGCTCCCCCCCCCCCACTATGGTTCCATCTAATTGGCAGAAAGTGATGGGATTTTCCATTTCTTTCAGTTGGATTCCCAATTTATCTGCAAGGGAGGGTTTGATTAGGCATCGGGTGCATCCCGAGTCCAGCAACGCTGTAACTTCCTCCCCCTTCCCTTGGCTGGGGATAAACAGTCTCAGGGGTAGGGTGATTGGTTCAATTGGATTCCTTACCAGCAGGTCATCTTCTGGATCACTTTCGGACTGGCTCAGGTCCCCTCGGAGCGTTTGGGATTCTTCCTCAGATTTGGGGGGGGGTCGGAATCCCACATCTACTCGGCCTCTCAGGCCAGTCTCCTTCCCTCGAGGGCTGGATGTTGTGGGTTTCCTCCCTGATGGGAGGTCTAGCTTTCTGGCAGGAGTCTTCGAGTGGCATTCTGCTACTGGGCGACGACCTTGTTTCACGACTCTGATGCGGTCGCGGGCTTTTCTATCGGCAAGTGGGTCCTCGAAACGGTGGCGTAAGGCCATCATAAAGCGATCTAAGTTTCTTAATTCTGGGGCATTGACATTGTGGAGCATTACCATCCATCTGGCTGCCGCCCCTTCAAGACAATTCGCACAATTCGCACCCGGGACCATTCGCACCCGGGACCCTTGGGTTGGGAAATCCTGTCCATATTCTTACATGTAGGTGAGCACTTGTGCCAGGAAAAATCCCAATTTCTGGGGGTCTCCATCGAATTTTACCCCCAAGGGTGGGACCTTCCTCTGTAATTGTATGTTTCTGGGTTGGCCAGGGTTAATTCCCTGATCCGGGGCATTTAAGGGTCGGGTACCTGGTGTGGCTGCTGGTTCTTCAGCTTGTCCCTCTTCCCACTCAATCTCCACTGAATTTGGGGTGGCGGTTCGGGTTCTCTCACCTTCTGGTTCCCTCACTCTCCTGCGTTGTCGTCTTTGTGCATCCCCCATGTCAAGGTTCTCCAGGGCTTCCCTCACTAGGCGATTGATGTACCGTCTCATTCGGTCATCGACCGGTGGCTCCTCATCCCATTCTTCCTGATTCGATAGGGCCTCTAGCTCCAATTTCCACACGGGTTTACGATTTCCTCGGGTGAGGGTTACTCCCCTGGTTCTTCCATTCCAGGTGTCTCTCTTTCCTACCCCTATAGACCACCGGGGCTTGGTGGAGGGTTCGCATGCAGCCTCGCTGTCTTCGATGGGGCCCATCGAGTCATTATCTGGCTGGGTAATTGTTGACATTTCTCCCCAGCATTCGGCTCCCCCTTGCTCCTTGCTGTATTCAGACATTTTTTTCTTCTCTTGCAGGATCCCCTCGGTAGAGTGAATTGTTTAAAAAAAAAATTCCTCTCCGGGTTGACCTCTATTGCTGACGCTGCTTTATGTCAGACTAACCGAACTTTTTCCCATTCAAACAATAAGAATGAACTTCTGAGAACCAAACATATCAAAAGGAATCCTTTATTGAGATGAGACAGTTCAGGTAGGAATTCAAAGCAGCATCTGAAGTCCCTCAGGCATACCGGGATAGATAAGGGAGTTTAGAACCCCTCCCCTTATCTCAATTTTTATTTAGGGAAACAAAAGCCAATATGTTAATTCCCTCCCAGCTCCTCTGGGAGGGGATCCTTCCCCTTTAGGAAGGTTTTTTCTCACGTACCTTTCCCAAGACGTACCAAACTTCCCCCCCCCACCCCCTTTTTAGAACGGACTGTTTTTGGAGATTTCCCAGAGCACTTCACTGTGGAGTTTTATGGTCCTCTCATCTCCTGGCTGTGCCGCTCCAAGGTCTTAGGTTCTGGCCATCTGGCTTTTCTCCCCCCATTGTATCATGTATGGGTGTGCATATTCGATATAAGGTTAAATATATTCAGGTTACATCAAGAAAGGATTTCTTTTTCAGTTCCTCCCCCCCCCTTTTCTTCTTCCTCTGAAGAAATGACAGATACACGGATCTGACATGTGGATAGGCATTGTAAAATGCTGGAACTACCTATATAAAAAGTTAATATTACATTTACATCTTGGTAAATTTGAATAAAATTGAACTAGAAATAAGAAAGACAAGATAAAGTGAAAACTGATGTAATAGTGCCATCTACTGTCAAAGGAAAGCACAATATATTCCCAAAATACTGGAAAGGCCTGGCTTTTGGAGATTTAAAAAGGAGAATAAGAAAAATTTTATCACTAAAAGATCCCTGAAAGTATCAAAATAAACTGAATTGGAGAGAGGTTCTACAAAGATTCCACTTTTGGATTATCCAGAAAAAAAGACTGATTAACCTGGGGATATAAAGACTTCTGGACATTGGACATTCTTTGTTTGAAAAATGGTTTTGGTTTGAATAAAAGATTGTTGGATTATTGGACAAAGATAAATAAAATAAACAAAGACAAACATTATTGGAATTTGGGAAGAAATTATGTCAGAAATTCAGGATATGAAGGACATTTTGACAAGAAGATGTGAGAAAATTCTGAACAAAATTCAGAGCATAGATAAGCTGGAAATTAAGACCCAAATGACAAAGAGAAAACAGGATGTCCAGGAAGAGGAGGAGTTAACCCCAAGAGCAACTGGAAAAACAGAAAAGACAAAACAACAGACAAAAAGAAATGACAAGAAGGAGATAAAAAGAAAAATGACAATGATTGATGGTATAAATCAGGGGTCTTCAGACTTGATAGCTTTAAGACATGTGGAATTCAACTCCCAGAATTCCTCCTCCAGTCATGCTACCTCAGGAAGTCCACAAGTCTTAAACTTGCCAAGTTTGATTTATATCAAGGGGAGAGTATCTTAAGGGAAGTTAAGCAGGAATTGGAACTGCAGGGAGTTTTCTTTGGGAAAGAGACAGGGGTAAGTGTAGGTAACTCAAAAATGAGATAATGGAAATGGGTAGAGAAGGAAGAAATGTTTAAGAGGATGGGCCAAGAAGTGGTAGCAGATAGATCTAAATATCCAAGAGAGAGGTACAGGAAACAAGCCAAGAAATGAATAATTAAAGTTTGAATGCGAGTGAGAGGTGATGGATAATAAAAAAGGGCTAGAAGTTAGAGAAAGGAGGATTAATGGAATAGATACTTTTACATTATAAGGTGAATTAATAACAAGAGACTTCAGAATTTCAATGAGGGTAATTTTGAATATGATATATCAAATAATCAAACAATTGAAAAATATAATTTAACATAAATATGGATATTATTAGTTAAATTATATAAGATTGTTGAATGTAAGAAATATGAATATTAACATTCTATTTGCAGACAAAAGAATGCTATATAGAATTTGAATGACATAAAAATAACATATTGAAATATTGAATAAGAGAATAATGAAAGATTATAATTTGATAAAATCATCATTAGAATTATATAACTTGTAAAATATGATTAATATTATTTTATTTGTATTAAATAAGTTGTAAAATGTGACTAGAAAGGGGATATTTTTAAAATATAATAGTGGCATAATTCAAAATCAGAAAGGGGATAAATAATGGAAGATTATAATTCAATATATATTGGTGAATTATTATTAGAATTACATAAGTTTATTAAAGACTACAGATATGATTAGTAATATTTTATTCGTAGTAAAAAGAGGGATATTGAGAATATGGAGATTGATACAAAAATAAAATATTGAAATGGTGAATAATCAAAGAAAATATGTGTATTAATATGAAACTTTATAAGATTGTCAACTGTATTGAATATGAAGAATATTGTCATATTTGTTTTAAAATGTAAGACACTCTGGTAAAAATTGATAAAAATGTAAGACACCATTGTTCACATAATAATATGTTTGTAAAAAACAAGAAAAAAATTTATATACATGGAAAGAGACTGCTCTGGGGAGAAACAGGGAGATCCTGTAAATCAACCTGTTGCCTGTGTTGAAGAGCAGATATTCCCTTCCTGGAGGGAGAGGGAGAGAGAGAAAGAGAGGAAGTGGGAGAGAAATGAGAGCAGAACAAATACAGCCTGTAAAATGAAATCATCTCTGTAATGTTTCCCATGATGTGCTGCCAACTCAGCAAACGAGCAGGAAATCTTAGCTCTGAGTGCTTATGCCAGACAGTGCTTTTCTTCTTTGCTTGACCATGGCCATAACGGGGCAGGCAGCTGTGCAGTGCATCTGTATTGTGTGCCTCCCCCTGTGCCTGTGCCTCTGCCTGCTGCCACTGCTGTTGCCATGAGGATAAGCCTATTGTGGCCAGCCAGCCACTCCATTCCACTGTCTTTCCTTACCTGCAGCTGTGATGGAGCAGGTGGCCACACAATGCGTCTGGATCATGTGCTTCCCTAGGTGCCTTTGCCTTTGCTTGCTGTTGGTGCCACTTCCATAAGGATGAGCCTTCCATAGCTGACCGCCCACTTCATCCCATAGTCTCTTTTCTTGCCCATGGCCACAATGTGGCAAGCAGCCACATGACACATCCCCCCCTACATCTGCTGCTGCCTGCTGCCTGAGGGGCTGGCCTGGCTGTTACAGTGCTCGAACTCACCTGGGTTGCACAGACTGCATGGGCCCAGACTGCACTGGCTAAGGGACTAGAGGGCTGCAGCTGTTGCCGGACTTCGTCGGTCCCCATATACTCACCAGCTCTTGTGTGTATGTGGGGTGGGGTGCCCGGCCAAGCTGATCATCCTGATATCATGTTTCCCTGAAAGTAAGGCCTAATGTGTCTTTTGGAACCAAAAATATATAGACTGGAGAAACATGGTATGCATAATAACAACAGAATCTTCATCAATTGAGAAGAAAAACAACTGGGCAACTGGGAAAAGAGTCATTTAAGGACACTTACTGGAAACAACATAGACGTTCATTTTAAACATAAGGTTTCTTAAGTAATTTGAGCAAATATCTAATTAAAATCATTTTTTCACATTTAATTTCCAAAGTATAGCTATTCCTTTGGGCTCAACTGATTTTCTGAATCAAACCAATGTAGATGTCAAATTATTATATTAGTATGAAATCAAATGTTTGAACTTTTTAAACAATCAGAATAGAAAGGATTGCAAATCTTGAGCATTTCTCCCATTATTACATGGAATGAGCTATAGAGCTGAAAGAAATTGATTATATTTATTTTTATGGACTAAATTTTAGCAAGTGAATATATCAAATTAAATAGGTCACTTCTTTACACCTCTTTTCAAAACTCATTTTGCAGTGATCTTTAAAGATCAAGGTATTCTATGGATAAGTCATGCAAGTCAATAATATAGTTATTATGAGCTTTATTTTGAGACCTCTTTTCCCAGTTGCCCAGTAGTTTTTCTTCTCAATTGATGAAGAGTCTATTTACTTGCTTCAGTATATGGAAAAAATGTGTAGGAAAAGTTACAAGGCAAAAATTGATCGGAAAGCTAAAAGAAATTCCCTTCTTAATTCATGAAATAAGAATCACAAGTATTCTAGAACAATAAAATAAAGACATAGTAGAAATGAAAAAACAACACACAGATGGTGTTATCTTCCATATTTGGGTGATAAAACCTGCAAGCAAACAACTCAGAAAGCACCAAAAACGCTACAAATGCGCAAATTTTAGTAACTTATTTATCATATTTTTAACTGCCCATCTCCCTCACAGAAAGACCATGGATGGTATACAATAAAATATAAAAATATTAGAATATAAAAAACAATATATGAAAGTTAAAATGTAAAAAAGGCAACAATATTTAGAATGCTATTGAAAATTAATTGAAGGGCAAATGTAGGACTTTCAAGGCACCAACCAGTTAGTTCTTCGGGCTTCAACATGCCATGTTTTTATTTCTTTCTGGAAGGCCAGGAGGGGGGTGGTCTCATCTCCAAGGGATAAATTCCACAAGATAGCCTCCCCCACCATTTGTGGATCTTGCTGGGGCCCCCCCACCATTCCTGGATCTTGCTGCCCCCCGACCATTCCCAGATCTTGCTGGCCCCCCACCATTCCCAAATCTTGCCCCCCATCATTCCTGGATCTTGCCGTGGGGCCCCCATTGTCCCTGGGCTTGGCTGGCTGGCTTCCCCACCAGTGCGACCCAGTGGTGGGATTCAAATTTTTTACTACCAGTTCTGTGGCTGTAGCTTGGTAGGCGTGGCAGGGGAAGGATACTGTAAAATCTCCAGTCAGAGGTGGTATTTGCTGGTTCTCTGAACTACTCAAAATTTCCACTACCAGTTCTCCAGAACTGGCCAGAACCTGCTGAATACCACCTCTGGTGAGTCCCATCCAGGGCAGTGGCACTGGCTGCAGCATAGCTAGCTGCCCCCCTACCATCCCTGGGCTTGGCTGGCTGGCTAAGCTGCCACGCGGTGCTCTCCCAGCTCTCCCACATGGCGGCTGCTGGAGATGAAAGGAAGTGAGTGGTAGTGATGACAACGGCACTTTGGCGGGCAACAGAAGGCAACCCCGGGCCAAAAGATTCCACCTGCCCTTGCTACCGTTGCCTTCACCGCCATGGCTGCTTGCTTCTCCTGGGGGATGAAAGGAAGCAAGAAGCCATGATGGCACTGCTGTGGGCAGGGGAGGCAGCTCCGGGCTCGAACATCCACCTGCCCTCACCGCCGTCACCACTGCCGCTGCTCGCTTTCTTCTGTGCATAATATTGCTGTTTTGAACACAGCCAGGAGCAGAAATTTTTAAAGAGGTGCTGTTTTCTCTCTTGCTTCTCTTTCTCTTTCTGATTCACTTTTAATGTGTGTATATACTGCACATGTATGTGTTTTTACTATGTGTTGGCTCCAAAAAAACGTACTTTTAATACTTTCTGCATGCAGAAAAAAATAATGACGCTTGTACAATCTGCTTCAAATGATTTGCCTAAAATGTGTTTTAATAGGTTTTGTCTCTTCTGAACTCTTGCCAAGAAGAACTGCAGGGACTAGTCTAGGCAGTTCCCAGACTCAAAGATCAGCACATGTGACAGTGCTTATCAGATTTTGCCTGATCTTGAAAAATGTAAGGAGAGCTAGCCCTGGTTAGAATTTGAGAACCAGGAGTTCTGTCTGAATGTTTTAGTTCCCCAGACTGGAAAGTAAAACAAAGTTCCAGGCACAATGGAAAATCATTTATGTGATCCGACACAATTTCAGCTGAAGGAAGCCATCCTTATTCAAATATGAAAAGAAATTCAAGCAGATGCTAACTTGTTCTAAAATCATTCTCATTCATATTATCCATTAAAATTGTAGAACTTCTTCATCAACTCATTTGCCTTTTGCACTGACATTTGCAAATTCTTTTTTTAAATGTGTAAATCTCAGAAATGAACATAAGGGATTTAAATGAAGTTTACAACTCAGCTTGAAAGGATTTCATGCTGCCATATTCCAGAAAGCAAGCTGTGATATTTTATTAGTAATTTGCTTGTTAATTTATTTCTGAGACTTGACAAAAATAAACATTGAGGATTTCAGTATTAAATGTTACAAAACTATTAGTATTGTAGAATCACACAATTTAGCACAAGCTTGAAGTCATCCTAAGGACATGGCTGGCTGACAAACATGTCAGCACAATATACATAAAGTACTGCTATTATCACTAATATAGTCCTCTTGTTTCAAAAGTAAATAGAATTATGCCTTGCATATGAAACAGTGAAAGCAGCATATATTTTTTATTTTAGAATGTAGAAGCAATGAGTTCATCACAATCGTTAAATACTTCTTAGGAATAATCATATTTTTTCTAAAAATAGAGAAGTGAATGCTGCATACACTGCCATGAACTCCTGGAGAAAAATGTTGAATAGAACTCTAAAAAGTGAATAAATCTACATTAATTCTCTCCATTGTACACCTAGACTGCATTTTAAAAAAAGGAGAAAAAAAGAATTACATGCTATTCTTCTCTTTTGCCACTGATAGAATTCTGTTCCAAATTTGTCAGCACTGAAATTAACATTAGGAATGATATGACCATGGTAAAAATAGAGTAAAGCTGTAATCTCATGGAGGTTTATGTTAGAAAAGGAATAAATTCTATCGAATTTAGCACCGTTAACATACTACTATATATGTATAGGACTGCCTAGTTTATGGCTTGTGTTCTTCATATACTTTTGGATTTTTAGTAGGTATATAATTCATGGATTGGAGAAATCTGGATGGCCACAAGGTGTCAGCCAAGAAATAAAGCTCTTTTTCTTGCCATCTAGTGGTTTGTCTGAAGTATGCAGTCCATATATGGTACCTCTAATTTCATTCTAAATTAACATAATACAGAGGTAAACAAACCCTATTTGACAAAAGAAATAAGCTTGAGAATTATACTTACTATTTCAGCTTGCTTTTTTAATTTTGCTTTTTGGAGAAGTGTTTAAATATTTCTTTAACTTGAATTGCAGAACCTAGAAATATTTGGGCTGAAAAAGTTTGTGATTAGCTTTACATGGCAGAAGTATGCATCTCCTTGGTTGAGTACAAATTAAGATAGAAAATGGATAACCAAAGAAACAAAATTTAAGAAAGAGAAATAAATTGTACATACCTCGATTGATATGCTAAGCTTTAACACTATTTGAGCTCTACAATATTTATTAATTTTTTGTTTCCATTTATACATCCAACTAACAAATGTGATTCTGCATGACTGACAATAATTTTAAAATACAATGTAAAGACAATATAACAAAAACATGAGTTCTCAGCTAAAACAAAGTGACTCTGGAAAACAGAGTACAATTAGAAGGCCCCAATAGATTATTACTTTATTTGGCATCAAACAGAACTTGAAATAAAGAAGTAATAATTTAAAAAAAGCTTATAAAAAGGTGCATAATCTTGGCTGTAAGCAATTTGCATGCATCTATAATTATTCAAGATCCTACATGGTAAAATCCCACATAAATGAATTTGCATGATCATCAAGTATTTATGAAAATAAGTGAAGATGGTAAGAAGTGTGTCAATATGTTCTTTTTCTGAAGTTAACAGTTGTACTTTTATTCTTCATTACAAAAAAAAGGAGATGGGTACCTATGGCACACATTTTAAAAAAATACACTACTATTCTAGGCATGTGGTATGTTTGTCTTCATTCATTCATCCATTCAACCATCCATTCATCCATCCATCCATCCATCCATCCATCCATCCATCCATCCATTCCTGCCTGCCTGCCTGCCTGACTGCCTGAATAATATTTGTTTTCTTTCCTTTTTTCTAGCATACTCAAAATCAAATAAGGGCAAAAATTAGGGACAAAATCTAACTATCATCCCTATCCACTAAAGAAAAGTCCCTCTACAAGATGGGTCATTCAGAATTGTAATAAATAAATGTAAAGTGTGGTGACTTTGCAGTCATTTTATACAGGTTTTAACTTTTAAGAAAACATATAAGACAAATAATATTAACTAAGTTATATTGTGTAATGTTTGTTTCCTTTTAATTGGCATAATTTTTCATTATGTTGAATATTTACTTGGTGTTTACTGTAAAACATTTGAAAATCTACATTGCTTCCTTTTTGTTCCTTTTATGATTTAACCATGCTGGACAAAACAAGAAATAAAAGAAAAAATCCACAAAAAAAACTAGCTTACAATTATTATATCAAAAAGCTTAGTCATCCAGGGTGTTTCATAAATATTTGAAAATCAGATATGGGGGCTTAAAGTAATGTATTTGCAATTTGTAAATTATAATGGATAAGTTTATAAAATGCAAACTAAACTATTGTGGCTATCAGAAGAAAGAGTCTTGTTTGAGAGGAGTTTCAATTTGGTGACTTCACAGACATTTTTGTGTAGTTTTCTTAGCACTACAGAAGTGGTACTTCTCTTCAGAGATGGTTGTAAAGTAAGCCAAGATCAGGTGCACTTATCCAGTATAGTTTAACAGACAAAATCTACAAAATTGGGAAACCAGACCAGTAATGACTGCCACGTTTCTTGGTTTATTATGCAACTTCCCATGGATTTTTATTTTTAACTGTATTAACTGTGGCCTCATTCTAGTCAGCAATAAATATCCTTATTGGGAATGGGGAAGTTCAGGTCTCTTGAGAGCTTGAAACAAAGTTCAGCTCAAGAACCTAGTCAAGTGATGCTAAATCAAGTGTTCAGGAATTTTGGCAAGACCTTACAGTGAGATGCCATGGAGTTCTCCATTTCAAAATCAATAATGGTTTAGATAAAATGGGCATTTGGGGTCTCTATAGGGTTTTTGTTATTTCTTTTATTTTGATTCCAGAAGTCCTCAAGCAAGAAGCTTAGTGTTAGCCAAGATGAAAAAAAATGGAAACTAAAAGTATATTATGCTTGTCATATTCATGGTATCGGAAAATGTATAGTATGTCAGAGTATTTGGCAGCATGATTACCTTTATGAGTTAACCCAGGAGCAACACACAGCACACATACATTAACAGTGGTTTAATATACAACAAGTATATACAGACAATATACAGGGGGTAGCAAAATATCTTTACAAGCAAGCTTTCTTCTTCCTAACACATGGAGAACTTCTGCACTGAATACTGGTCACAAGGAAAGAGAACCATGCCCTCTAATGGCTATCTTTTATATACATACCTCTTAAGGGAATCTTTACTCTCCAGCCTTAAAGGGAAATACCTATACTATGCTGAATCACTCTTGTTACATCAGCCTATATTACATCAGATTCACAGCATCTGGCACTGTGATGGCGAACCTATGGTACACATGCCACAGGTGGCACACAGAATCATTTGGGTGAGCATGCAAGCCCCAGCTAAACTTATCTGCACTGCACATGCATGCACCTCCCAGCTGATTTACAGCCCCGTCTGAGGCAGTTTTCACCCTCCTGGAGGCTTGAGGGAAGCCTCTGCAGCCTCAGGAGGCTAAAAAACGGGCCTTCTGGAAATACCAGAAGTGCCCATTTTCAGCCCCCGGAGGGCCTTTGGAGCCTGGGGGATGCCATTTTCACCCTCCCAGAGGCTTAAGGGAAGCCTCTGCAGCCTTGGAACGCTGAAAAATGGGCCTTCCGGAAATACTGGAAGTGCCAAAATGGGCCCGTTTTCAGCCATCTGAAGCTCCAGATGCTTCCCTCGAGCCTCCAGGAAGGTGAAAATGGCCTCCCCTGGACTCCAGAGGCCCTCCGAAGGCTGAAAACGGGGACTTCTGGTATTTCAGGAAGGCCCATTTTTCAGCATCCTGAGGCTGTAGAGGCTTGCCTCGAGCCTCCGGGAGGGCGAAAAAGGCCTCAGACAGGCTGAAAATCAGCTGGGAGGCATGTGCATGCGCAGTGCAGATAAGGGGGCAGGGCAGAGGTGTTGTGCATGCATGCACAGGGGGGCAGGGGGCATTGCATTGCGGGTGCCGGCTAGTGTGCGCGCTATTGCATGCTTTCGGCACACCACAACAAAAAGGTTCGCCATCACTGATCTAGCAGCTATTCACTGCTGGCCAGTTCTTAAATCTTTTTTTAACAAGTTTTTTATTTTATTCTATATATACACATCAATACATAAACAGTGTGGCACCTAAGCATCATACATTCTGGTGCAAACAAAAATAATAACATTAATAATATCTTTAATGTTAATATACATATTTGTATTAAATTAGTATCTTTCATTATTTAATTATTCAATATTCCAATACATTCTTCTAATGCCAATCACCATATTATTTAATTATACATGATAATTTCATTATTCAATTCTTTTTCATTTTTAATTTTTTTAAAAAAAACCTCTCTTTTGGCAAGCAGTGTGGTTCCAGGTTTTTCAGTACAAACATGACCATAGTTACATATTCATCTTTTTTGTTCAGTTTCACATCACATTATTACTTATTAATATTAAATTAATTAAACTTATTTTATTCACTTTCAATTCTTATTTTAACTTATTTCATTTTTCTTGGGATATTCTCATATCTTACTTTACAATATTATCTAAGATTCTTATTCCATTTCTATATTTATTGCACATATTATTTTATCTGTCACATTTGCCATTTTATCAATCTTTGTTCTATTAATTCTAAAAATTGTCCCCTTTAGTTGTCAATTCGAGCTTACCACCTTCATTCTACATAATAATATTTTCCTTACTAAATATCAGATTTACATCTGTTTTATAGCAGATTCTGCATAGTATTCTTTTCTCAATCATCTTATAAATCATCTATATATTACAAATATATTAATCTAGCCAATTAATTATAGAAACTGATATTAATCTTTCCATTATGATTCTCATAATTTTATATATCACTGATTGTCAATTAATATTCTTATAATAAATTCCCGTTTCCATATCTATTCCATTAAATTCCATATCTAATGTAACAATAATCCTTGGAAAGAAGAAAACAGAGAAAAATATCAGTTCCAATCTTATCTATTTTTAAATACTTATTCTTATATATCACAACACATTACCTTGCAGAATCTCCTTCCCTATCCTTTTTTACCCATTGTCTCTCACCTTCCTTACTATGTAATTTCTTTTCATTATTGTTTGTTTCCTGTTTCTCTTTATTTTCTGGTCCTTTCTCTTAGTCCCCCTTTGTCCCATTATTATTCTCCTCGATTTCTCATTCAATTATTTATTTTATCCCAGGGGTGGGTTTCTACCAGTTCTGTCCACCACTGTAGAACCGGTAGCTCTGAAGAACAGCAGACATAGAACACTACCTGTTTGGTACCATCGGTAAATCTGTGCCCTTTCATTCCTGGCTCATATCCAATGAATCTTAACTTCCTGGCCTTTCTCCTGGTACCTTTCAGAATATGTATCCAGGCATAACTGCCAAATGTCCTTAAATGAGCTAATGAAGATTTTCTACCATGTAACATAAAAAATGGAGTTTACATCAAATCAGAAACTGAGGATTTGTGGATTATTAGCATTATGCTGGCTCGCCCCACTGTCCAACAACCACCTATTTCTGTACCTTCAGTCGTTGACGCTGCCAGGGAAAATGACACTGGAGAACCGCATCATATGTGCTGCATAGTCCTGCACCCTGGTCTCACTGCTCCTCTGTTCCTCCTCTTAGCGTTTCTGGAGATGTTCAGTAGACCCACATGTGTAGATCTTTTCACAAAGTTCACTGTCTCAGGTGCTCTGCCACCATCCTGGATCTTTTTAGATGCTGGTCTGTGCTGAACGCTCTCTCCTCCTTTCCTGATCTCCTCTTCAGCCATTTCTGCTCCTCCCCTAACAACCAACCAGTTAAATATACCATAATTAAATCCTGTTCTTGCATAGACTCTAAACTGGTCACAATAATATCCCATGAATTGTCAAAGGAACTGAGCACAACATACACCTTGTGTGATTCAGTAAATGTCATTCCTCTTTTTTCTAACTCAAGGAATGCCCTTCTTACATTCTGCAGATATGTGGACATACACTCTCCTGGCTTCAGCTGTGCCTTATACAGTCTCCTAGTCAGCCACACTTTAGTGCACACAGTACCTTAATATACCTTATGCTTTGTCAAACTACCATCTCCTAATTAATTAATTGATTAATTAATTCAAAACAAAACATATATAAGCCTTATACACTTGAATAATAATGCTCTATAGTGACCCCATTATAGTTTTTTGAATTTTGCAAAGTTAAAAGTAAGAAGATACATTAATGTCAAAAGAATTTACATAGGGTTGGCATTCTGTGAGTTACATAAATATACTCCTGTGGTCTGTCCAATCTGAGGCAAGAACCATTGATCACTATGACTGTCCACAAATGTTTTTCCAAAGAGGAAAAATAAACAAGTAATGAACAAAATAAGTAATTCATATGGATTACAGCATTTTGTCCTGTTTTTCATTCATTTGGAATACTTTCTTTTCTCCCTGTTTTATGTAATGTAGGAAGATTAGTACTTGAAGAAGTACTGTACCTCTGTACAAAAGGTAGAAAAAGTCTTACTGGAGTTATGTAATCATTCAATAAGTTGAGAATTCATTATGAGGTTTTAGGATGAAACCATATTGGTGATAATTATAGTATATTAATATTCTCATTATATACTAACCTACTGTAATGCTAAAGATGGATGACAATTTGCTACAGATTTCTCCTGCCATTTTTATTGCAACTTAACCTGTATGATTGACAATGTAGTAATTTAAAATATACAGGCCTTGACACAGCAAAATAATAATGGAAGGAAAATGCACTTAAGGACAACACAGAAGGAAAAGAGTTAATGGAAACGTATCATGCATGACATTTAAAAAAGAAACATTTCCTCTAAATAATAACTCAAGGGCTATTTGTGCAACAATATCAAGACTGACATTTGGTAGTTATTTCTAATATTAAATTTACTAAAATGTAAATATTGTATTCACTGAATTCAACATATTGTATTACAGGATTAAGATGTCCTTCAGTTTTCATGCTTCAGGCTTGATGTGTATTTCTCAATGGCATATAAACCTTTAAAAATGGCATTTAAACAACTTTCTTTCTTGCAGTGCCTCAAGTGTTAAAATTGCTGAATCTTGCCTGTGGCTGCTAATCTAATTTATTTTGTAATTCACCTTGACCTTGTGCCAGTATCAACTGTACCATTGCTGCTGCCAGGGAGATGGGGTTGGACGTTTATGGCAGTCCGTACTCCACCTGTCATAGCATCTCCTTTGGATTTCTGTGACATTTTATATAACTGCATTCTCCTCCACAGTTCACTGCATCCTTTTGACACTGCTACTATTGGCCTGTGACTGCTTATTTGTCAAGGTATATCTGGTTTATATTACAATGAAGCTGCATGTCTTCAGGCTGTCTCACTGGCAACCACACGCAGATGCACTCCAGTTCGAGTTAAGGCAGTGTTATTCCTCCTCCACTACAATAAATTGTAGAAACTATTTTAAAGTTCAGTTGCTATTTCTACTAACTTTTGTCTCTAAATTCTATTTCAAAAAGAATATCTAGGAAATCGGTGTTAGCCAGGGGTGGGATTCAAATTTCTTAACAACTGGTTCTGTGGGCATGGCCTAATTTGTGGGTGTGGCTTGGTGGTCATGTGACTGGGGTAGGAGTGGCTTGCTGATTGGGCATGGCTACATGGTCATGTTATGGGGTGGGAGTGCCTACATGGTCATGTGATGGGGTGGGCATGGCCATGTGGCTGGCAACCCAATTTAAGTGGTCCTCACTTAATAACCAGGTGCTCGCTTAGTGACCAATTGCTTAGCAAGGGCTTTTTGCCAGTTTCCAAGGCCTGGTGAGGCCCAGGCAAGGCTCAGGCAGGTGGCCATGTGGCTGGCAACCCAAATTTAAGTGGTCCTCACTTAATGACCAGGTGCTCGCTTAGTGGCCAATTGCTTAGCAAGGGCTTTTTGCCAGTTTCCAAGGCCTGGGAGGCCAGGCAAGGCCCAGGCAGGTGACCATGTGGCTGGCAACCCAAATTTAAGTGGTCCTCACTTTTTTTTAACAAAATTTTATTGTTTTTTAGACAAACATACACAAACACAACATAAAAACATCAAGCTATCTTCCACTTACATATATACAGTGTGTCGGTTGGTTTACAAATTGTTCTGTGCATCACTTCATAGTCACCGCTTATGATTACTTGTATATGTATGTTCTCATATTATCTATCAAATATTCCTAAATACATTATTATCATTGTTAATCAGTCATTTGACTATACTATTATTCGTTCATATTATGCGAGATAATCCATATTTTAATTGATTTATTTTATAACAATTCATATTATCATCCTAAATCTATCCCATAGTTATATTATGATAATACATCTTTATATATTCTTTATATTCTCCTTATATTGTAAAATTCTACATATTTCATTACCATATTTTATTGTCTAACCATTGGTAAAATAAATCCCAAATCTTATAAAATTGTTTATCTTCTTGTTCTCTAATTTCAAATGTTAATCTACTCATTTCAGCACATTCCATTATTATTATTTTTGAAAAAAACAAATTTTATTATTTTTTAAACAAACATACACAAACGCAACATAAAAACATCAAGCCATCTTCCACTTGCTTACATACAGTGTGTCAGTTGGTTTACAAAATTTTTTGTGCATCCACTTCATAATCATCACTTACAATTACTTGTATATATTCTCATATTATCTATCAAATATTCCTAAATACATTAATATCCTTATTAATCTATCACTCGACTATACTGTCATTTATTCATGTTATGCAAAATAATCCATATTTTAATTGGTTTATTTTATGACAATTCATATTATCATCCCAGATCTATCCTATAGTTATATTATAATAATACATTTTTATATATTTCTAAAATTCTACATATTTCATTACCAAATTTTATTGTCTAACCATTGATAAAATAAATCCCAAATCTTATAAAATTGTTTATCTTCTTGTTCTCTGATTTCAGATGTCAATCTACTCATTTCAGCACAGCCCATGATTTTCTTAATAACTTCCTCCTGCGTTGGTATTTTCTCATTTTTCCAATTTTTAGCAAATACAATCCTAGCCACTGTTAATACAGTTAGAATCAAAAATTTCAATTCCTTACTGTATATGTCAGGTAAGATTCCCAATAAGAAAATCTCTGGTTTCAAGTCTATGTGGGTTTTTTTGTCATTTTTTCCAACCATGTGTGGATTTTAGTCCAATATCTTTTAGCATCTGCACATGTCCACCACATATGGTAATATGAACCAGGTATCTGATGACATTTCCAACACTTTTCTGACTTGTTCTTGAACATTTTTGCTATTCTTGTTGGGGGTAGATGCCACCTATAAAACATCTTATGCAAATTTTCTTTATATGCTATTGACATTGTCATTTTATAATTTTGAGATTACAATTTTTGCCATTTCTCTAAATCAATCCCATATCCAAAATTTGTCCCCCAAAGCAATCATTGTTTCTTTAACTTGTTCTTCTTCTAGCTTAATTCCTAATAAATATCCATACAGTTTTTTAATCACTTTTTCATCAGTACCTGTCAAAATCTTATCTAAATCAGTCAACTTATCATAAAAACCTTCTGTTTTGGAATCTTTATCATATCTAGACCGTATTTGCACATATGAAAACCAATTCATCTTTATACCTTGTTCCTCTAGTTTTTGCATAGATTTAAGTTCACCTTTTTCATTCAATATTTCACCATATCTAACAGTTTGTTCCTTTTTATATGTTATAGGATAGGAAAATGCTTCAATAGTCGATAGCCAGACTGGAATTTTCAAATAGCATTGCCTTTTAGTCTTCTCCCAATTTAACCACAAAGCTTCCCATATATAATGTCTTCTAAAGTACACCTGTGTTTTAGTCCCCTTGTACCATAAAAAGGCATGCAACCCCAACAACAAATCATGTCTTTCTAATGTCAACAATCTAGTATTTCTTAATGTTATCCATTCTTTAACCCACAATAGATTTGTAGCTTGGTAGTATAACTCCCAATTAGGCAGGCCAAATCCTCCTCTTATTCTAGCATCTTGCAGAAGTTTTAGTTTTATTCTCGCTTTCTTTCCCTGCCATATATATTTCAACACAATTTTATTTAAATCTTCAAAATAATCTTTCCCTATCCTTATTGGAATTGTTTGAAACAGATATAGAATTCTAGGTAATATATTCATCTTGATTGTTGATATTCTCCCTATTAATGATAATTGTAAATTTTCCCATTTCACCAAATCTGTCGTTATCTGTTGCTTGAGTTTAATATAATTATTCTTTTTAAGTGTGCTACATCTTGCTGTCAAATGTATCCCCCAATACTTGATCTTATTTGTGACTTGAATTTTCAAAACATCCGCCAATTCATCCTTTTCTCTTAATAACATATTCTTTGTCAAAATCTTTGTTTTATCTTTATTTAGTTTCAGACCAGCTACCTTTCCATATACCTCTACCTTTTCTATCAGTTTTAATGCTGTTTCTAATGGATCTTCTAAAATGAAAACCAGATCATCTGTGAATGCTTGCAATTTAAATTCTTCCTTTTTAATTTTCACCCCTTTTATATCCTTGTCTTCTCTAATATTTCTATTTAGCACTTCCAAGGTTAACACAAATAACAGGTGACAATGGACAACCTTGCCTTGTTCCTTTTCTTATATCAATGGAATCAATTCTCCCTCTAACATTACTTTTGCTGTTTATGATATATAGCTTCTATTGCATGGATAAATTTTTTACCGAAGCCCATTTGGTCCAACTGTAATAACATAAATCGTTAATTCACATTATCAAAGGCCTTCTGTGCATCTAAAAATATCAAAGCCTTTTGTTTTTCAGGATGTCCCTCATAATATTCCAAAGTGTCCAAATTATTTTCATATTATCTTTAATTTGTCTCTTTGGCAGGAATCCATTTTGGTCCAGATGAATAAAGTTATTTAGATATTTTTTAAAGTATTTCTGCTAATATTGAAGCAAAAATTTTATAGTCTGAGTTTAGTAGGGAAATAAGTCTATAGTTCTTGATTTGTTGTGGATCGGTGTCTTCCTTTGGGACAAGTGTAATATAAGCTTCTGACCATGATTGGGATATCCTCTTCTTTCACATAACTTCATTCATGATTTCTAATAATGGAAGGTTCAACGATTCTTGTAATGTCTTATAAAATTCCACTGGAAGTCCATCTGAACCTGGTGCCTTTCCATTACTTTGCTTCTTAAGTGCTTCAGTTAACTCCATCATCATTATGTTACTTTCTAACATTATTTCAGTCTCTTTGGGTATATAAGGTAAATTAGCATTCTGTAAGTACTATTTAACTCTTTTATCATCATATTCTCTGGTTCGTATAATTTCCCATAATAATCTCATATAATTTTTTTCTTCTCTTTACTTCCATAGCAAACTTGGCCTTGATCATCTATTAATTGCAATATTTTTCTTGATTCTCTCTCCTTTCTCAGTTTATATGCTAACCCTCTACCTGGTTTATTTGCATCTTCAAAGTAGTTCTGTTTCGCACCTCTGATTTTCTGTGCTAGTTCTTCTTTTTCCATTAATCCCATTTTATGTTTAATTGTATCCATTTTTAACTTAATATCCTATTTCTGTGGCACTTTCTGTAACTCTTTTTCAAGTCTTTTATACTCATCCTCTAATGTCTTAGAGGCTTGTCTTTTCATAATATTTCTTCTCCTTGTATAGTCTATTATCAAGCCTCTGGAATATGCCTTCATTGTATGCCATATATTCTGTATTGAAGTGTCTTTTTTATTTTCTCTGAAGAAAAGAGCCAGTTCTTTCTCTATTCTTTGAGGCATGGCCATCAAAAAAGGATTTGTAGGGGGGGTTTTAAACTTTTTAAATTTTTATTCAGAGTTTTATCGGGGTTGGGGAGGGTGACTAGGAGAGGGTTGGGGGGTGGTGATTTATTGGGGCTAGGGAGGATACCCAGACCGGGTTTGGGGGATAACCCGGGGGGGGGTTGGATTCAGCCGGGCTGGAGGGCCCAGAGGGTCGTGAGTTGTGGGGGCGAACACAATTTGGACAGCAGGGGGTGGGTTCCATTGGCACCATAAGTGGGAAGGGCAGATATGACGGGGGTAGAGGGCCATATCAGGTTAGGGGATCGCATGCCCGCTGTCTCCAAGCGGTGGCGCGCTCCGACCCTCCCGACCCATCTGGCAGGCCTGGTTGTGCAGAGTCTCAGGCCCTGAGTACCCGGTTGATGTTGTGCAATGCCAGGTCCGTTGTCAACAAGGCCCCCCTGATTTGCGACCTTATTCAGGAGGAGGGCGTGGACCTGGCTGGCGTCACCGAAACCTGGTTGGGCCCAGAGGGTGGTGTTCCTCTGGTGGAGATGTGCCCACCAGGTTTCCAAGCATTCCATCGACCAAGGTCTCAGGGAAGGGGTGGTGGGGTGGTGGCGATTATTAGAGAAGTCCTTTGTCCTAGGGAGACCACTGTTCCTCAGACGGTTGGTTGTGAATCTCTCTTTGTGAAGTGGGGGCAGGGGGTTCAGATGGGCCTTTTGATAACGTACCTGGCTCCCTGCCACATGTCATCGGCCCTGCCTGGACTTCTCGAGGTGATAGCTGGGCTGGCAGTTGAGACCCCTAGGCTTTTAGTCATGGGGGATTTCAACGTGCCTTTGCTCGGGGAAACCTCTGGGGTGGCTCGGGAGTTCCTGGCTTCCATGACGGCCATGGATCTGACCCAATTAGTTTCTGGCCCCACTCACACGGGGGGACACACACTGGACCTGATTTTTGCCTCTGGTCAGTGGTTGAATGATTGTTCTGGGGATCTAGTTATAAAACCCTTGTCATGGTCCGATCATTCTCTTTTTAGACTGCACTTCTGTGCCGCCACCCACCATCACAGGGAGGTGGAACCGAGGAGAAGGTTCCGCCCCAGGTGCCTGATGGATCCTGAACGGTTCCAGATGGAGCTTGGGACATTCCCTGAAACTCTGGCTCATAACTCGGCCACAGACTTGGTGGCCACCTGGGATAGGTTGGCCGCTGAGGCTCTGGACTGAGTTGTGCCTTTGCGACCTCTGACCCGGCACAGATCCCATTTGGCTCCATGGTTCACAGAGGAGCTGAGGGGGATGAAGTGCTGGAAAAGACGTCTGGAGGGCATCTGGAGGACCAGTCGTGCCGAGTCTGACCGGACACAGGTGAGGTCCTATATTAGAACCTACCTAATGGCGATAGAGGCGGCAAAACGTTCGCATTTCTCCGCCCTTATTGCATCGGCAGAAAATCGGCCTGCCACTCTGTTTAGAGTGACCCGCTCTCTGCTTGAGCCGAGAGCGCGGGAGGACCTCTTGCAGGGTAGGGCAGAAAAGTTTTCCCGATTTTCTGCATGATAAAATCGCTCAGATTTGGGATGGGCTGGACTCCAGTTGGGTGGTCCCGGGGGAGGTGTCCGGGGCAAGTCTTGAGACGGTTATCTGGGAGGAGTTCAATCCTGTGACCGCCGAGGGTGTGGACAGATTACTGGGGAGGCTGAATGCCACCACCTGTTTACTGGACCCGTGCCCTTCCTGGTTGGTTTCCATCTCCAGAGAGGTGACACGAGGCTGGCTCCAGGGGATTGACAATGCTTCACTGATGGAGGGGGCTCTTCCTACCGCCCTGAAAACGACGGTGGTGCGGCCCCTCCTCAAGAAGCCTTCCCTGGATCCGGCTCTTTTAAATAACTATCGTCCTGTCTCCAACCTTCCCTTTCTGGCGAAGGTTGTTGAGAGTGTGGTGGCGCATCAGCTCCCTCAGTACCTGGAGGAAGCATTCTACTTAGACCGTCCCAATCGGGCTTCAGGCCCGGGTACAGTACCGAAACAGCATTGGTCGCGTTGGTTGATGATCTCTGGAGGGCCCGTGACAGAGGTTATTCCTCTGTCCTGGTCCTATTAGATCTATCAGCAGCTTTTGATACTATCGACCATAGTATCCTATTGTGGCGGTTGGAGGGGTTGAGAATTGGGGGCACCATTTTGCGGTGGTTCTCCTCCTTCCTCTCGGACCGCTTGCAAATTGTGTTGACGGGGGGGAGAGGTCCACCCCTAGACCCCTCATTTGTGGGGTGCCTCAAGGGTCGGTCCTCTCCCCTCTTCTGTTCAACATTTATGTAAAGCCGCTGGGAGAGATCATCCGTGGTTTTGGGGTGAAATGTCATCTTTATGCTGACGATACTCAGCTTTACATCTCCACCCCAAACCACCCCAACGATGCTGTGGAGGTTATGGCCCGTTGCCTGGAGGCTGTGCGGAACTGGATGGGCGGGAACAGGCTTCGACTCAACCCTTCCAAGACTGAGTGGCTGTGGTTTCCGGTGGCCCGATATAGTCAGCTGACTCCATCGCTGGCTATTGGGGATGAGATCTTGACCCCCACAGAAGGGGCTCACAATCTTGGTGTCCTCCTGGATGTACGGCTGTCTTTGGAAGATCACATCACGGCCATCTCCAGGGGGGCTTTTTATCAGGTTCGCCTGATACGCCAGATGTGGACCTTTCTCGATCGGGACTCCTTACGCACGGTCACCCATGCCCTGGTCACCTCCCGCCTGGACTACTGTAATGCCCTCTACATGGGGCTCCCTGCGGGGAGCACCCGGAGGCTTCAACTGGTACAAAATGTGGCCGCGCGGGTGGTTATGGGGGCGTCGAGATACTCCCATGTGACGCCCCTCCTGCGCGAGCTGCATTGGTTGCTGGTGGCCTTCCGGGTTCGCTTTAAAGTATTGGTTTTGGTCTTTAAAGCGCTCCATGGCATCGGACCAGGATACTTACAAGACCGCATTCTGCCAGTAGTCTCCCACCGACCGGTGCGCTCCCACAGAGATGGTCTCCTCCGGGTCCTGATGCCTTCTATGTGCCGCCTGGTGACCCCGAGGAATAGGGCCTTCTCTGTGGGGGCACCCGCCCTTTGGAACGGGCTGCCCTCGGGGCTACGAACAACCACTGACCTGAGGGCGTTCAGACATGACCTGAAGACCTGGCTCTTCGAGCAGGCCGGCCTGAGCTGACTCAAATGGGATTTTTAATAAGGGGTTTTAGATTGGTTGGTTGGGGTACAAAAGTTTTAATTTATTTTAATCGGGGGTTTTAGATTTTTATTTGGGCAGCCTATAATTTAATTCTTTTTTAATCATATTTATATCTGTGTTTGTATGTATTTTAGTTGGCTGTTCACCACCCTGAGTCCTTCGGGAGAAGGGCGGTATATAAAATTATGAAATAAATGAATAAATAAATAATAAATATTCTCTGTGTAAAGTTTTTTTCTTTTAATATCGTGTTATTTAACGTCCATCTGGGTCTTCTTCTTTGTCCTTTCCATTTAATTGTCATTGGATTATGATCAGCCCAGATACTTGTTTCTATATCAATTTCTTGAAGGTTAGCAATCAATTCCATTGACATCCATATCATATCTATTCTAGACCATGATGAGTATCTATTTGAATAGAAGGTATATTGTTTAGTCTTCGCGTTTCTTTCTCTCCATGCATCTTTTAGGTTTATTTCATCTATCATTTTAAAAAAGGATCTAGGGAGAATCTTTCTGCTTTGCTTTGTTGTTTTCCATGTTGTATAGTCCAGTTTATTATCTACTATTCCATTGAAATCTCCCATCATAACAATATTAACATAGTCCAATTCAATTATTTTCATATGTAGTTTTCTATAAAATTCTTCTTGATTGTCATTTGGAACATAGATTGCTATCCGGAGTGTTTCCATTATTTCCACCATTAAAAGTCCTCCGTTCTCTTCTGTATGTATCAATTTGGCTGGAATGGTATCTTTGATGTATAACACCACTCCTCTTTTCTTACATTGTGTCAAGAAAGTAAATATTTTCCCTAGCTTTGGCTGTATCAATAGTTGTTCACGTTGCTTTTTAATATGTACTTCTTGTAAGCAAATTATATCAAATTTTAATTTCTTTAATTTATGGAAAGTTTTCCTTCTTTTAACGGCTAAGTCCATTTATGTTAATTATAATCAGTTTTTTCTCTTCCATAATTATAAAATATTTTACAGCTCTAGTAGATCTTGATTCTCGTTGTTCTCTAGCTTCCACCTTTCCACCTACTGCGCCTTCTTCTTTTTCAATCGCTGCTTGACTGTCCTCTTGGAATTCAATTAGTGACATTTATTTTTCTATCTCCTCCTCTTTCCCTCCAAAGTATTCTGTATAAAATAATTCTGCCTTCTCGATTGAATCAAATCTATGTCTTTGTTCCTGCCATGTAAACATTAAGTCTTCTGGTATCAACCATCTATAATTCACCTCTTTTTTGAGCAGTATTTTAGTCAAGAATCGATACTCGCTTCTCATCTCTCTTACTCTTCCAGGGACTTGTTTCAGGACCACAATCTCCTTATCTTTGTATTTCAATGTTTTCTCTCTTGCCACCTGTATATTTGCATTTTAATAGCTTTCTTCATAAATCTAATATGAACTTCTCTTGGCAGGCTATTTCTAATTGCATATCTTGTGAAAACTCAAAAAACCTCATCTATTCCATCCATCATCTTCTCTTTAGATATTTCTAATGCCTCAGCCAAGATTTCTATCATTATCTCTGCCAGATTTTGTCCCTTTTCTTCCTCTATCTTTGGAATCTAAGATAAAATTCTGATCCGTCCATCTCCCATCCCAGCATCCCACTTTTATCTTGTTCAACCATGGTTAATCTGCCATCAATATCTCCAATTTTCTTGTCTCTTTGTTTATCTTCCTCTTCAATTTTTTGGAATTTCTCATCATACTTCATCATCATTCATTGAATATTCTCCACCTTTTCATCAGTTTTTCCTATTTGTTCAATGCTCTCTGTTCTCTTTTCAATATTCTCTGTTCTTTCTTATATATTTTGGATTCCTTGCAAAATCTTCTGCAGCGTCATCTTCTCCTGTTCTTTTTCTTGTTGTAACACCGTCTGTATTGAACATTGTCCTCCAGTTGGTGAAGAGGAAGAAGTAGGAATTGAGGAACCAGCCACTGTTAGTTTCCTACTCATTTCAAACAATTCAGAATCTTCAGGTTCTTCTAGACCTTAATCCACTCATGTAATGACCAATTGTAATTCCAAGTAGAAATAGTGGAGAAAAAGAAAAAGCAGAAGAAAAGAAAAATTTCTTCAGGTTCTTGTATATCTTAATCCAATCAATAGCGAGAAAAACCCAAAAAGAGAGAAGAAAAAACCATAAAAAGAAAAAGGAGAGATTGTCAGGTATTATGGGTGGCAAATTCTTCAGGTTCTTCAACACCTTAATCCAATTGAAAAATCTCAAGTATGGAAAGGAAAAGAAAAAAAAAGTCACAAAAAGAAAAAACCCTAAAAAAATGGGAGAGGAAAGAAAAGAAAAAAAAACTCCCTTAAAAAAAAAGAAAAATTAATACTAATAATAGTACCAAAAAACCAAAAAGCAGGTAGATGATATAAGATTTTCCCTTTAAAATAAAATATAAAAATAAAAAATAGACTCAAAAACAAAAAAAGGCAAAATCAAATTCCAAAGAGTCAAAGGTCCAGATGATTATCAAAATAGTAAACTAATAAGGAGGGGGTTTGTTGAAATAGAGAATAGCCCAATGTAAAAAAAGAAAGAACACACTGCACCTTTTTAAATGTCCAAGGCTTTTTGTTGATTTCCAAACAAGTATATAACTCTCTTCTCTAAAGTCTTATAATCTTCTTTCTATAAATTTCAATACCAGACTTCAGCCACTGATAGAAACCCAGAGCACCTACAATAACACCTTCCGTGCTCTTCCCTCTGTCTTATCAAATAGACTCAAAGTCCTTGAAAAGAAGCCTCTTTCTCACCTTTGTCTGGTCTTCAATAGTAAAGAAAAAGAAAACAATGTTTCCAAGCCTCTAGATAGCAGTGTTACAAATTTCCATCTACTTTCACTTTCCCCCTCCTTTTTCAAGCAAAATGTGTTTTAAGTAATAAAAAAATTAATTAAAAATAAAAGGAAAAAAAACTTAAGAAGGAACACTAAAAGGGAATCTCTAACCTATAATATTATAAAGAAAAAAAGGGAAAAAGAAAAAAAGAAGAAGTAAAGTAAAAAAACCAGTCCAGTTTCAAAGTAAAAAATCAAACATTAAAAGTCCAACAATAAAAAAGAAATACTAATTTTGACTTCCTGGCAGAATCGCCGCCAATCATTTTTGTCTTAAATTTTACAAATTCTTTCTTTCCTTAGGGTGTTCTCAGGTCATATAATGAAAAAAACTCTCACCAAACCGGCACACTTTCTCTTTCTATTCTCTTCTGTTTTGAGGCTGTCCCCACTTCAGCAGCTTTAAAGTCTGCCTCTTTGCCACTGGCAAAAAGAGCTTCTCCTGGATCTATTAGGGATTTTGCGATGTCCCTGGGATCAGCAAGATGCGCTCTTTACATTCACCATCTCTTCGGGACGGTTTAGGTCCTTTGAACCATCCAGAAACAAAGATATCAGCTGCAATCTTAGATCACCAAGATTGCATGCAGTACTGTTGTGACACCAGCCCCGCCCCCTCCCATTATTTTCTTAATAACTTCCTCCTGCGTTAGTATTTTCTCATTTTCCCAAATTTTAGCAAATAAAGTTGCGGCCCTTTCTGGATCAGGATGCACTTCGCACAGTCGCATCCGCCCTTTTTATCTCCCACCTAGACTATGCCAATGCTCTCTACATGGGGCTCCCCTTGAAGAGCACCCGGAGGCTCCAGTTGGTGCAAAATGCAGCCGCGCGGGTGGTTTTGGGGGCTTCTCGGAGCTCCCATGTTACGCCACTCTTACGTGAGCTGCATTGGCTCCCGGTAGCCTTCTGGGTGCGATTCAAGGTATTAGTGACCATCTTTGAAATGCTCCATGGCTTGGGACCTGGGTACTTGCGGGACCACCTTCTGCTGTCATCAATCTCCTATCGCCCAGTGCGCTCCCATAGGGTGGGCCTCCTCGGGGTGCCCTGGCTGGACGGCTGGTGACCCCGAGGGTGCGGGCCTTCTCCTTGGGGGCACCCTCCCTCTGGAACGAATTGCCCCTGGAGATGAGGACCATCCCTGACCTTTTGGCCTTTTGGCGCGTGTTGAAAACATACCTATTTCATCAAGCCGGTCTGGCCTAGGGTTTTATAGGATTTTAAATTGGTTTTAATTGGTTTTTAGTTTTTTATACTCTCGATTGAGTTTTTATCTTTTAGCCACTTTATTTAATTTTTTTTAATTGTTTTTTTTTTAAGATTGTATTTGCACTGTGTTTTAACTCTGACTGTACACCACCCCAAGTCCCTGCAGGGAGAGGGGCGGTATAGAAAACTAATAAATAAATAAATAAATAAATAAAATCCTAGCTGCTGTTAATACAGTTACAATCAAATATTTCAATTCCCTACTGTATATTTCAGGTAAAATTCCCAATAAAAATATCTCTGGTTTCAAGTCTATGTGTTTTTTTGTCATTTTTTCCAACCATGTGTGGATTTTAGTCCAATATCTTTTAGTGTCTGCGCACGTCCACCACATAGGGTAATATGAGCCAGGTGTCTGATGACATTTCCAACATTTTTCAGATCTGTTCTTGAACATTCTTACTATCTTTGTTGGGGGTAGGTGCCACCTGTAAAACATTTTATACAAATTTTCTATATATGCTGTTGATATTGTCATTTTATAATTTTGAGACCACAATTTTTGCCATTTCTCTAAGTCAATCCCATATCCAAAATTTTCCCCCAAACAATCATTGTTTCTTTAACTTGTTCTTCTTCTAGCTTAATTTCTAGTAAATATCCATACAATTTTTTAATCACCTTTTCATCAGTATCCATCAAAATCTTATCTAAATCAGTCAGTTTATCATAAAAACCTTCTGTTTTGGAATCTTTGTCATATCTAGAGCGTATTTGCACATATGAAAACCAATTCATCTTTATACCTTGTTCTTCTAGTTTTTGCATAGATTTAAGTTCATCCTTTTCATTCAATATTTTATCATATCTAACTGTTTGTTCCTTTCTATATGTTATAGGATAAGAAAATGCTTCAATAGTCGATAGCCAGACTGGAATTTTCAAATAACATTGCCTTTTAGTCTTTTCCCAGTTTAACAACAAAGCCTCCCATATATAATGTCTTCTAAAATACCCCTGTGTTTTAGTTCCCTTGTACCATAAAAAGGCATACCACCCCAACAACAAATCATGTCCTTCTAATGTTAACAATCTAGTATTTCTTAGTATTATCCATTCCTTAACCCACATCAGATTTGTAGCTTGATAGTATAACTCCCAGTTAGGCAGGCTAAATCCTCTTATTCTAGCTTCTTGCAAGAGTTTTAATTTTATTCTCGCTTTCTGTCCCTGCCATATATACTTCAACACAATTTTATTTAAATCTTTTTTTTTTTAAAAAAAGCAAACTTTATTGATTATACAACTAAAATAACAAACAAGCACATACACAACATAAAGAAAAAAGAAAGAAAAAAAAAGAAAATGAATAAAAATAAATCAATTCCATTATCAACAGTCTGTGGTTCCTTATTTGTTATCATTATTGGTGTCATATTTACGAATAAATTTTATTGTGAATATGTAATTACTACCACTTTTACAATTTAACAATATTTACTAATATATTTTCTATCCAGTCATACCAACATTCCCAGTTTTTATAATATTCTGATGATTCTTTATCTTTAAGTGCTAGGGTTAATTTATCCATTTCTGCACAGGCTGCTATTTTCTGAATGATCATTTCCTCTGTTGTAATATCGGCTTGTTTCCAACACTGTGCAAAGGTTAATCTAGCTGCAGTAAGAATGTGCAATATTATATATTTGGCTTTTTTAGAAAATTGTCTATTAAATATCCCTAATAGGAAGAATTCTGGTTTTAATTCAATTTGCTCCATCGATATTTCCTCTAACCATTTTTTAATCCTACGCCAATATCTTTGGGCTTCAGTGCAGGACCACCACATGTGAAAGAATGTTCCGTGTTTTTTTTACATTTCCAGCAGTTCGGATTCATGTTAGGAGACATCTTCACTATTCTCGAAGGGGAGAGATGTCATCTATAATACATTTTATAGGCATTTTCTTTATATGTTGCTGATTATGTGATTTTATTATTCCTAATCCAGACTTTTTCCCATTCTAATAATGTAATGCTATGTCCTATATTTCTACTCCAAGCTATCATGTTGCCTTTGACTACTTCCTCTTCTAATTCTATCTGTAATAGATAATTATAAAATTTGATTATATTTTTTATCTGTACCTAATAAAATTTTATCTAGTTGTTGTAGCTTACCGTAAATTCTGAAATTTTTCTTATCCTGTCTGTATCTATTTTGAATTTGCAGGTAAGCCCACCGATCTACTCGTAGCCCTTGTTCTTGGAGAACTTGCCATGGTTTTAAAGTTCCTTGCTCATCTAGAAGGTCTTTGTATTTTATCATCTTGTTAAGATCTAAATTATTTGGATGTATCATTGCCTCCATCATTGAGATCCAGATTGGGATTTTTAGATAATGTTTTTTCTTATTTTATTCCAATTAGCCAATAAAAAGTCTCTAATTATATATCTGTGGAAATAATTCTGTTTGGTTTTTCCGATGTCCCATAAAAATGCATGCCATCCCCTCTGTAAGTCGTGGCCTTCTAGGAATAGGATTCTTTTATTTGACAGGTTTACCCACTCTTTCAGCCAAAGTAAGGAGGCTGCGCTATGGTATATTTCCCAGTTTGGGAATGCCATACTCCCCTTGCTCTTCATATCTTGCATTGCCTTTAAATTCATCCTCAGTTTTTTCCCTTGCCAAATAAATTTGGTAGTTATCCACAAAGTAATTTTTATGTATTTTTATTGTTTGGAATAAATAAATAAATTTAGGAAGAATGTTCATTTTAATAGTAGCAATCCTCCCTAAGAGGGAGATTCGCAATTTGTCCCATAACTCTAAGTCTTTTTTGACTTCTTGTAATAATTTACTATAGTTATTTTCCATTAGAGTTTTACAATGAGCTGTCAGCCAAATTCCTAAGTATTTTTTTTTACCACTTGTAGTCCCATTGTCTTTTCCAAATTTAATTTCTGTTTTTCTCTTAGGTTTTTAGTTATTAATTTCATTTTTTCCCTATTAATTTTAAGTCCTGCAACTTTCCCAAATTGATTTAGCTCTTTCAATAGTTCTTGACCTGTTTCACTTGGTTCCTCTATAAAAAAGACCATATCATCTGCAAATGACTGCAGTTTGTATTCTTCTTTCTTAATTTTTAGCCCCTTTATTCCTGGGTTCTGTCTAATTCATGTGAGCAATTTTTCCAAAGGTAATATGAAGAGCAGGGAAGATAATGGACACCCCTGCCTAACTCCTTTCTCTATTTTTATTGAGCGTGTATACTCTCCGTTAATTATAATATTTGCCTTTTGTGAGTCGTAAATTGTAGTCACGGTGTTTTCGAATTTAGTGCCTAAGTTCATACTATAGATTTGTTTAATTAAGAATTGCCAATTTAGATTGTCAAAGGCCTTCTGTGCATCCAAGAATACAAGGGCTATTTGTTTTTCTGGTTGGGCTTCGTAGTACTCCAAAACATTTAACACTATTCTTAAATTGTTCCTAATTTGTCTATTGGGAAGAAATCCATTTTGATCTTTATGTATATATTCATTCAGTATTTTTTTAAGTCTATTTGCTATAATTGTTGTAAATATTTTGTAATCAGTATTTAACAGAGAAATTAGTCTATAATTTTGTATGACTCGTGAATCTGAGTCTTTTTTTGGGATCAGTGAGATCAGTTCCTCCTTCCATGAATCTGGCATTCTGGCTGCAAGTAGAACCTCATTATATACTTCTACCATGAGAGGTCCTATTTGTTCTCCTATTTTCTTATAAAGTTCCCCTGGAATGCCATCAGGTCCTGGGGTTTTATTGTTCTTTTGATTTTCTATTGCTGTTTTTAGCTCGGACCATGTAATATCTCTAATTAACATTACTTTCATCTCATCCCCAATTATTTTATCTTTTGTTGCACCCAAATAGTTTCTTATCATATCCTCATTTACCTCTTTCTTTTTATAAAGGTCTTCAAAAATGTACATGCAATTTCTTTTTTCTGTTCTATTCCCTGTTGGGCATCCCCACTTTCATCTATTAATTGGTAAATCAATCTTTTCTGTTTTTCTTTTTTGAGTTTATAGGACAACCATCTTCCTGGTTTATTGGTCTGTTCAAAGAATATCTGTCTAGCTATATTCAACTTTGTAACCATTCCTTCCTATTCAATTAATTTAATTTGTGTTTGGTTATTGTCATATGATTTTGCAATTTGCAATCTTTTGGGGTGTTTTGCAACTGAATTTCTAATTCTTTAATTCTTCGTTTTAATTTGTTTTGTTAGGCATATTTTTCTTTATTTCTCCTAGCAGTGTATGATATCGTTGTGCCCCTTATTATGCCTTCATTATATCCCAAATATTCTATTTTGTTGTTGCCTCATTATTATTTTCTTTTAAGAAGTAGTCTAATTCCTCCTTAAGTCTATTCATATATTCTTTCTCTTTAATTAGCTGTGTATTTAGAGTCCACCTTTTCCTTGGTTTTTTCCTACCTTTCCACACTATCTGAATCGGATTATGATCTGCCCATTCGTTAGGTAAAATTTTGATCTCTTTTAACTCATTTGCTAGCTCACCATTCATCCATACTATATCAATTCATGTCCATGACTGATGTGGGTTGGAATAAATGTAAATTGCTTTTTCTCCGGATTTAATTTCCTCCACATATCTATCAAATTTAGTTCAATCATCATTTCCTCACATGTTTTCGGTAATTCTCTCTTTTTCCTCTCCCCCCCCCCCCCATTACTGTGATCTTTCTGATGGTCCACAATGTCAATGAAGTCCCCCAAGATACAAATATTCATTTTTTCTAGTTTCACTATTTTTCCATGTAATTATTTAAATAAATCTTTTTGGCTATTGTTAGGAGCATAAATTACTACTAGTAAAATTGGAATTGATTTAATCCAAATTTGTAACACCAGAATTCTTCCATTGAAATCTGTCCAAATTAGCTCTGCTTTCATATCCTCTTTCACGTATACTGCTATCCCTTTCTTTATCCCAAAGTCTGCTGGCGACGTATACAATTCCCCCAGCTTGGGGCATTCTAGATATTTTTCATCTTCCTTCTTATATGAGTTTCTTGTAAACATATCTGCATTTTGTTTAATTAGCTTGGTTAGCATTCTTTTCCTTTTTATCCTAGAGTTCAGGCCATTTATATCAATTGATAATATTTTCTTTTCCTCGTCCATTACCTAATTAATTCTTGCTCTTTGTCTTGCAGTTACTCCTGTCTCTCTTTATAGCTGATTATGTGTCTTCGGTTCTTCTCTCTCTTTTTTCCTATCTCTATTCTTTTGGTAGTCTTGGTCGTCTTGCGAATTTGATTCTAGTTCATCTTTAACTACTCGATTCTTCCAGGCCTACTAGTCGTTCATAGAATTCTTGGGCTTTTTCCACAAAATCTACTCTGATTTTTCTTTCTTCCCATGAGATTAACATCCCCTCTGGGATTAGCCATCTGAATATAATGTCTTTTAGGTTTACTTGGTTCACCAAGAATTTATAGGCTTGCCTTTGCTCTCTCACTCTTCTTGGGATTTGTTTAAGCACCAAGACTTCTTTTCCTTTATATGTAATTGTTTCTTCTCTTGATATTTTATATATAACATCCCAAACCTTTCTTCTGGCAAATCTTACATAGACCACTTTTGGATATTTATGATGTCTTGCATAATTTGTGCTCATTCTGCAGACTTCGTCCAGCTCTTTCAGGATATCATCTTTATCTTTTTCCAACAGTTCTGCTAATATTCCTGCCATCACTTGTCCAAATCCTCTTCTTTAGATTCCATTATGTTCTGGAATCTCAAATATGCTGCGGCCTTGTCTATTTACAGATAGGCCAGGGAATCGTCCATTTCTTTACTCATGTTTCTTAGTTGCTCACCAACCATTTCCAGCTTCTTCTCAGTTTGTTCTGTCCTTTTCTCAACCTCCTTTATTGTTGATTCATTTCTCTCTAGTGCTTGCTGTATTATTCCAATTTTTTGATCCAACTTTGAAATGTCTAATTTCATTTCTGCCTTTAAGTTCCCCATCTCTTCTTTTAATTCATTTGTATCAGCTCTTGTCTCGGTATGGTTTTTTGTCATTATTTCCTGAAGTTTCAACATAGATTCTTGTAAAGTAAGAAGAGTCTATTGGATATTAGCATTCGTGATGGCAGGTTGTTTCTCTCCAGATAGTGTTTCCTCAATTGTCTTTTGTGCCATCACTGAGGGCGATGCCACCAAAGTTGTTTGTGCTGAGGTAATCTTCTTCCCAGATTTAAGCATTGTATTAGTTGTAGAAGTCATCTCTTGTAGAATATGTTTCTGTTTTTGTATTATACTAAATACGTTATCCCAAATTAGCATTCGCTATTAAAAAGTATCAAATGGCAGTAGCCACTACTCTAGTTAATTTAAAATGTTAATAAACTAATCACTCTTGTCAATATAAATATTCTCCAAAACAGTTTTCAAGTTAATTTCTAAATCAAATAACTGGGTTTATAAATCTTAATATTGTATCAGATTTCTCTATTGAAATTTTAAGTACTACTAATCTGCATATCTATAAATACTATGAAATTCCTAATCTAAATATCAATATTATAAAATAGTATTTCAAATGTTTACAAATCTAGTTGAAGATATATTAACCTTGCTATACAACAGTTAAGTATTTAATCTATAGATAATTACAATTAATCAAAATTAATTATTTAATCCAATATAATCAATGCCTATAATCAAATATCAATACTTAAATAGTTAATTAATTATCACCTCCTTTCCCCCCCATGTATTAAAATCAGATATGAATTTCAATATTTACTAATATATGAATTAAATCATATATAAATCATGTTTATCACATTCAAAAATCAGTTGAGTTGGTGTCAGGAGATAATTAATACAATCAGCAGAGGTTATAGGCACAAAGTATCTTAATATAGCTGTTCAGTTCTTCGTCTCTAAATCAGAAAGTTCCTTCACCAAACACACCGGAAGCACGATCTTGCTGAGTAATGTCTCTGGTTTCACAGTCTCACTGCACTCTCCGCTATCACCGTTCCTCCTTTCATTTAAAAGTATTGCAAGTCAATCTCTAATTTTCATATAGTCTCTTCATTTGATAGATCTCCTCCACTTATTACAGCTCCAAGCCAATAATCCAAAAAAAGTCCAATAAATTATTAGGCTTCATCCATGGAATATTTCAAGTTGTGATAAGGCTGTTTATTTCCTCCCTTCCAATCTCTCCCCGGTCTCAGATTCGTCCTTCCAATCTTCCCAAAATCCGCAAATCAAATCTCTCACACTTCCCGAGTATTGAGCTCGTTGTTCTTTTTTTTTTCCCAGTTGTCAGTCACTCAAATCTCTCCGATTTTCTTATCTTCTCTATACGATCGCTCGCGTCCTTACCCTCTTCCATCTCACGAGCCCTTTCACTTTCACAGCCACTTGTCTCTACTTCGGCTGCTGTTTTCAGGCTTTGCTCTGACTAATTTTCTCCAATACTCGACACTCAATCAAAATCGCAAATTCCTTCACTCACACTCCTTGTTCACCACAGTCTGTCACTCACTCACTTCCTCTCGTATGTAATGATCTGGACTTCAGGACCGCCATTACTAGTGGTCTCTTGATGTTGGTCTCTACAGGGTCTCTCTGCATCGTGATGAGAATCGCTTTCTCCACACCACAACATGAGTCTCCCCACACCGGCACATTTCTCTACAGGATATGTGCACCTCTAAGGGTCACTCCAACAGCAAGAAAAGGTGACATAAAACCCAGAGCGAGCTTCAGCACCTCCACTTGTCCATACCTCATCACCGGAAGTCCTATTTAAATCTTCAAAGTAGTCTTTCCCTAGCCTAATTGGAATTGTTTGAAACAGATATAAGTTTCTAGGTAATATATTCATCTTGATTGTTGATATTCTCCCTATTAATAATTGTAAATTTTCACATTTCACCAAATCTGTCACTATCTGTTGCTTGAGATTAGTATAATTATTCTCTTTAAGAGTGCTACATCTTGCTGTCAAATGTATCCCAAATACATAACCTTATTTGTGATCTGAATTTTCAAAACATCCGCCAATTCTTCCTTTTCTCTTAATAACATATTCGTTGTCAAAATCTTTGTTTTGTCTTTATTTATTTTCAGACCAGCTACCTTTCCATATACTTCTATCTTTTCTATCAGTTTTAATGCTGTTTCTAATGGATCTTCTAAAATGAAAACCAGATCATCTGCGAATGCTTGCAGTTTAAATTCTTCCTTTTTAATTTTCATCCCTTTTATATCCTTGTCTTCTCTAATATTTCTATTTAGCACTTCGAAATTTAACACAAACAACAGAAGTGACAGTGGGCAGCCTTGTCTTGTTCCTTTTCTTATATCAATAGAATCCGTCAGTTCTCCTATCATTACCTTTGCTGTTTGCTTATGATATATAGCTTCTATGGCATGAATAAATTTCTTACCAAAGCCCATTTGCTTCAACTGTAATAACATGAATCGCCAATTCACATTATCAAAGGCCTTCTGTGCATCTAAAAATATCAAAGCCATTTGTTTTTCAGGATGTCCCTCATAATATTCCAAAGTGTCCAAATTATTCTCATATTATCTTTAATTTGTCTCTTTGGCAGGAATCCATTTTGATCAGGATGAATAAAGTTATTCAAATATTTTTTTAGTCTTTCTGCCAATATTGAAGCAAAAATTTTATAGTCTGAGTTTAATAGGGAAATGGGTCTATAGTGCTTGATTTGTTGTGGGTCAGCGTTTCTTGTAATGTCTCATAAAATTCTGCTGGAAGTCCATCTGGACCTGGTGCCTTTCCATTATTTTGCTTCTTAAGCGCTTCAATTAGCTCCATCATCGTTATGTTACAATGGCGGCAGAGGAGGCCGTGGTGCGGAGCCACGGGGAGGACCGGGGCTGCAGCGGACGATCCACCCAAGTTACCGGGAATGACAGCTGGATGGTCGGCCTGGCTGCCTCAGTCTCAGCCTCAGTGGCAACGGCGGTGGTGGTGGTGGAGGAGGCCGTGGCTGGTAGGGTGCAGAGCCGTGGGGAGGACCGGGGCTGTGGCGGATGGGCTGCCCGAGTTGCCGGGAGTGATGGCCGGAATGGTGATGGCGGCAGAGGAGGCCATGGCCAGCAGGTTGCAGAGTTGCGGGAGGACTGGGGCTGTGGTGGCGGTGAGGACCAGAGCTGCATCGGCGGTGGGCGGTGGAGATCATGATGGAGAACTTGTTGGATGGGCTGCCCAATGCCAAGTGAGCCAGGCTCAGTTCGCCGGGCTTCTCCGCCTCCGATATTTTAGACCACCTGCGCCAGATTCTGTTTATGGGAATCCACCAGACAGGCTGTCCGAGTTGATGGGGTTGGTGGCTGGACAGACAGCCTGGCTGTCTTGGCCTCAGCCTCAGTGGCAATGGCGGCAGAGGAGGCTGTGGCCGACGGGGCATGGAGCCGTGGGGAGGACTGGGGCAGCAATGGCGGCGGGTGGCAGAAGCCATGGTGGAGAACTTCCTGACGGGCTGCCCAGCGCCAAGTGGGCTGGGCTCAGCTTGCCCGGCTTCTCCGCCCCCGACACCATGGGCCGCCTGCACCAGATTCCGTTTGTGGAGATCTTCCGGGACTTTTTCCAGCTCCCTTGGCGGCACGGTCAGCCGGGAGGCGTAAGACTAAGCCGATTATGTACTCAGCTGTGGACCTACGGGCCCTGAGAAATGTCCTTTCCTTGAGATGGCCCATTGGATTGTCAGTAGCCTACCTTAAGGACGGATCCTGCGGTCCCGAGAGGTGGCATGGCCAGAAGAAACTTTTGAGGGGTAGAACCCAGTTGTACTTGTTTTTATTTAATTTTTTATCTGGGTTAGGGAGGGTGACCAGGTTGGGTTTGGGGGACAACTCATCTGAGACGGGGGCCAGACCAGAGGCTGAGCATGGCCGGGAGGATTAAGGGTTGAGGAGGGTCAGATCGAGGATGGGGGGTTATTTCTGGGAGGGAGAGGTTAATTTTATCTGCACGGTGAGCGGGAGAGGCAGATTTGGTGGTTGTGGGGGGGCCATATCATGTTCTGTGAGCGCGCCCATGCTGTTTGCATGCAATGGCACACTCCGACTCCCAAAGCATTTCCCGTTCCCCGGGTTGTCCGAATCATCGGGCCCTGGGCCTTTGATTGATGTTGTGTAACGCCAGGTCCGTAGTAAATAAAGCCCCCTCATTTATGATCTGATTCGGGAGGGGGGAGTGGACCTGATGGGTATTACCGAGATCTAGTTGAGCCAGGAGGGGGTTGTTCCCCTGTTGGAGATGTGCCCACCAGGGTTTTGGGTTTTTCATCGACCGAGGGCACAGGTGAGGGGTGGAGGGGTTGTGGTGGTTATTAAGGAAGATCTATGTCCTAGGGAATCCACTGTTCCTCAGACGACCGGATGTGAATCCCTTTTTGTGAAGTGTGGTTCCAGAGTTCAGATGGGCCTACTGATCACATACCTGGCTCCCTGCTATGTGGCATTGGCCCTGCCTGAGCTCCTGGAGGTTATAGCCAGCTTGGCAATTGAGACCCCTAGGCTTATGGTCATGGGGGATTTCAACCTACCTTCTGCCAGCGGGACCTCTGGGATTGCCCAGGAGTTCATGGCCTCCATGACAGCCATGGGCCTGACTCAATTAATTCGGGACCCCACACACATCGGGGGTCACACTCTGTATTTGGTTTTTGTCTCTGGCCAGTGGCAAGATGATCTAGGTATGGGGGACATTGTTATAGAGCCCCTGTCATGGTCAGATCATTCGCTCCTTAGGCTGGACTTCCATTCCGCACCCCCTCACCACAGGGAGGCAGAGCCAATAAAATGGTTCCGCCCCAGGCGCCTGATGGACACAGATAGGTTCCTGATGGAGCTTGGGCCTTTTCCCGAGGCTCACACACACGAGTCAGTTGGGGACTTGGTGGCCATCTGGGATAGGGTGGCGGCCAAGGCCCTTGACTGGGTCGTACCTTGTGGCCTCTGACTCGGTGCCGATCCCAATTAGCTCCTTGGTTTTCTGAAGAGCTGAAGGAGATGAAGCGCCAGAAAAGACACCTAGAGAGTGGTTGGAGGACCAGCTGCTACGGATCTAACCGAACACTATTGCAGTCCCATATTAGGGCCTATTTAGTGGCGATAAGGGCGGCAAAGCATTCTTACTTTTCCGCCCTTATTGTGTCCACAGAAAATTGCCCAGCCGCCCTTTTTAGGGTGACCCACTCCCTTTTAGATGTGGGAGTGTGGGAAGATCCCTTGCAGGGACGGGCTAAGGATTTTTCGAGATATCTGCAGGACAAAATCGCTCAGATTCAGGATGGGCTGGACTCTGACTGGGCAAGTCTGGATGGGATGACTGGGGCGGATCTTGGTGAGGTCATCTGGGGCGAGTATGATCCTGTGACCCTGGAAGACGTGGACAGGATACTGGATGAGCTTAATGCCATCACATGTTTGCTGGATCCGTGCCCCTCCTGGCTGGTTTTGGCCACCCGGGAGGTGACACGAGGTTGGTTTCAGGGTATTATTAACGCTTCCTTGAGTGAGGGGTTTTTGCCTGCCGCCTTGAAAGAGGCGGTGGTGAGGCCCCTCCTCAAGAAACCGTTCCTGGACCCAACATTATTATCGAACTATCGTCCGGTCTCCAACCTTCACTTTGTGGCGAAGGTTGTTGAGAGTGTGGTGGCACGACAGTTCCCTCAGCACCTGGATGAAGCTGCCTATTTAGATCCGCTTCAATCGGGCTTTAGGCCCGGGTACAGCACGGAGACGGCGTTGGTCACGTTGGTGGATGATCTCTGGAGGGCTCGTGACAGGGGTTACTCCTCTGTCCTGGTCCTGTTAGATCTCTCAGCAGCTTTTGATACTATCGACCATAGTACCTTATTTGCAGCGGTTGGAGGGGTTGGGAGTGGGAGGCACTGTGTTATGGTGGTTCTCCTCCTTCCTCTCTGACCTTTCACAATTTCTGTTGGCAGGGGGGCAGAGGTCGACCCCGAGGCCCTTGATTTGTGGGGTGCCTCAGGGGTCTGTTCTCTTGCCCCTGCTGTTCAACATTTATGTGAAACCGCTGGGTGATATCATCTGTGGTTTTGGGGTAGAGTTCCATCAGTATACTGATGATACTCAGTTATACATTTCTACCCCAGGCCACCCCAACGAAGCCGTTAAAGTGATGACCCGGTGCCTGGAGGCCGTGTGGAGTTGGATGGGTTTAAACAGGCTCCGACTCAACCCTACCAAGACCGAGTGGCTGTGGTTTCCTGCGCCCAGATACAGCTGGCTTACCCCACCGCTGGCTGTGGGGGGAGAAACTTTGACCCCCATGGAGAGGGAACGCAATCTTGGTGTCCTCCTGGATGTATGACTGTCGTTGTAAGATCATATCACGGCCGTCACCAGGGGGGCTTTTTCTCAGGTCCAACGGATCTGCCAGTTGCGGCCCTTTCTGGATCTGGGCGTGCTTCACACGGTCACCTCTGCCCTTGTCATTTCCTGTCTTGACCATTGCAATGATCTCTACATGGGGCTCCCCTTGAAGAGCATCCAGAGGTTCCAGTTGGTGCAGAATGCAGCCACGCAGGTGATTCTGGGGGCTTCTTGTAGCTCCCATGTTACACCGCTCCTGCGCAAGCTGCATTGGCTTCTGGTGGCCTTCCGGGTGTGATTCAAGGTGTTGGTGGTCCTCTATAAAGCGCTCCATGGCTTGGGACCCGGGTACTTATGGAACCGCCTTCTGCCACCATCGGCCTCCTGTCGGCCTGTGCGCTCTCACAGAGTGGGCCTCCTTGGGGTTCCGCCAGCTGGACAATGTCAGCTGGTGACTCCGAGGGTACAGGGCTTCTCTGTGGGAGCACCCTCCCTTTGGAATAAGTTACCCCCGGAGATATGGACTATCCCTGACCAGTGAACCTTCAGGCACGCATTGAAGACTCATCTTTTTCAACAAGCCGGTCTGGCCTAGTAATATTGGAGGGTTTTAAATTTGTTATTTTACTTACCCTGTTTTTATTATTTTATTGTTTAATTTCCATCCATTGATTTAATCTGTTTTTAAATTTTGTATTTTTGTATTGCTTTAATTCTGGCTGTGCACCGCCCTAAGTCCCAGGAATTGGGAGAGTGGGTGGCATATAAATTAAATAAAACCATAAACCATTACAGTGTCAGGCGACGGAACTTCTTCTCATTCAAACAATAAGAATGAACTTCTGAGAATCAAACGTATCAAAAGGAATTCTTTATTGGGATGAGAGAATCCTGTAGGAGTTCAAAGCAGCGTCTGAGGACCCTCAGGCACACAGTGATAGATAAAGGGGTTTAGAATCTCCCCTCCTCCCAATGTTTACTTAGGGAAACAAAAGCCAATATGTTAATCCCCCTCCCAGCTCCTCTGGGAGGGGATCCTTCCCTTTTTGGAAGGTTTTTCCTCATGTAACTTTCCCAAGACGTACCTAGCTTCCTCCCCCCACCCCCTTTTTAGAACGGACTGTTTTTTGAGATTTCCCAGAGCACTTCATTGTGGAGTTTTATGGATCCCTCATCTCCTGGCTGTGCCTCCCAAACGTGATAGGTTCCGGCCATCTGGTTTCCTTCCCCCCCCATTGTATCATGTATGGGTGTGCATATTCGATACAAGGTTAAATATATTCAGGTTACATCAAGCAAGGATTTCTTTATCAGTTCCCCCCCCCCCTTTCCTCTTCCTCTGAAGAAATGACAGATACACGGATCTGACATCCTGCCCTCCTTTAAAAAGCAGATGGGTCTACCTGGAAAATAAAAATCATGCGTTAAATGTGCAGTTCAGGATGGTTTATCAGGGTATTTTAGGTGGAACTTTCGTAGTAATGTGGGTGCTTTTACATGTCTTTTGGCTACCCACTCGTTTTCTGAGGAAGGAAGGTGTTTCCAAGCTACTAAATATTGTGTGGATCCACGGTAAGTGCGTGAATCAAGGATGTCTTTAATTTCAAAATGTTGTTCCCCATGTATCATGATGGGGGTTGGGGGTGTGGGAAGGGGGGGGTCTGAGGTTTGAAGTGATCTCCGGTTTGAGCAAGCTACAGTGAAATACTGGGTGAATCTGCCTAAGAGTTTTTGGAAGATGAAGCTCTACCGTCACGGGGTTGATAATTCTGGAGATGGGGAATGGTCCAATGAATTTTGGCCCTAATTTCTTAGAAGGTTGTAATGATTTTAAGTATTTTGTGGACAAATATACACGGTCTCCAATCTTGAAAGGTTTAGGTTCACAGCGTTTTTTGTCTGCTTGAGTTTTGTAAACTGCTCTAGCTTCCTGTAGAGATAATCTTACCACTGGCCACATGGCTTGTAATTTATCCATCCACTCCTTAAGGGAGGGGATTTCAGGTTCTTTGGTGGGTAGTTCCGGCATGGGGTTGAATTCTTGGCCCGTTGCTACGTGGAATGGGGTGAACCCTGTGCTACTATGGACTGAGTTATTGTATGCTACCTCTGCGAAAGGAAGGACAGTCCAATTGTCCTGCTGGTAATTTATAAAACATCTTAAATATTGTTCTAATACGCAAATCACTCGTTCTGATGCCCCGTCAGTATGGGGATGGTTCGAAGATGATAATCCCTGGGTGGAGCCTAATAGGCTTAAAAACGCCCGCCAAAATTTGGATGTGAACTGAACACCCCTATCTGAGATAATTCGTTGGGGGGCTCCATGAAGGCGATAAATGTGTATTAGGAACATCTTTGCCAACGATCTGGCAGTTGGGATCTTTTGACACGGAATAAAATGAACCTGTTTGGAAAAAAGGTCAGTTACAACCCAAATGACAGTATTCCCAGCACTTTCGGGAAGTTCCACTACAAAGTCCATAGAGATCTCTTTCCATGGGGCAGAAGGGTCTGCTACTGTTTGTAAAAGTCCAGGATATTTTCCTTGTCTTCTCTTTGCAGCAGCACAGATGGGGCAGCTCGCAACATAGTTTTCAATGTCCTTTTTGAGGGACGGCCACCAAAATTGTCTTTTGATGAGGTGCAGGGTTTTTACAAAACCAAAGTGTCCTGCTGTTTTAGAGTCGTGGCAGCTTTTCATGAGTTCCATTCTCTGGTTTGCAGGGACATAAAGCTTGTTTTCTACCCAAGCCAGTCCGTCTTTGAGTGAGCACGTGTTTCTGTTAGCCTGGAACCAATCATCTTTAAGTAGTGACTCCTTAAAAATTGACGTCGTTGTGTCTTCAGTCAGGGATGATTTTTTTTTCTCTTGTGCCCGGGTGAGTACCTTGGCTGCTAGTTGGGTCGGTTGGATCATCGGTTTTATAACTTCAATCTTTTTGCTGTTGTATTGGGGTTTCCTGGATAGAGCATCTGCTAAGAAATTCTTTCTCCCAGGAAAATATTTGAGGGTGAAATTAAAACGTTCAAAATATCTAGCCCACCTTGCTTGTTTTTCGGAGAGTTTCCGTGGATTTCTCAGAGCTTCCAGATTTTTGTGATCAGTCCATACTTCAAAGGGGATTTGGTTTCCTTCCAGGAAATGTCTCCATGTGAGCATTGCCCACCGCATAGCAAATGCTTCTTTCTCCCATACAGGCCATCTTTGCTCGGTTTCCGTTAGTTTCTTAGATGTATAAGCACATGGTTGTAATTTCCCACTTCCATTCTTTTGGAGGAGGACTGCCCCAACTGCAACATCACTGGCGTCTGCTTGATGACAAAAGGTTGTTCGGGATCTGGGTGTTTAAGGACCGGTTCTGCTGCGAACAGGCGTTTGAGTTTCTCAAATGCTGCTTGGCATTCCATTGTCCAGATGAGGGGTTGCCTAGGCTTGGGTTTCCCCCCCCCCTTCATTTTTAGCAAGTTCGTGATGGGAAGGGTGATGTTTGCAAAAGCTGGAATGAATTGGCGATAAAAGTGTGCAAACCCCAGGAAGCTTTGCAATTGTTTGCGTGTGTGGGGTGGATCCCAGTCCAATACAGCTTTCACTTTCTGTGGGTCCATCTCTATTCCCTCATGGGATATTCTGTACCCCAAATAGTCAATTTTCTCTTGGTGGAACTCACATTTGGAGAGTTTTGCATATAGTTTAGCGTCTAAGAGTTTTGTGAGGACTGCACGGAGTAGTTTGATGTGTTCTTCCATCGTTTCCGTGTAGATTAAAATATCATCAAGATAAACTAAAACCCCTTTAAATAAAAATTCATGAAGGGTTTCATTGATCAATTGCATAAACACTGCAGGTGCTCCTTGCAGTCCAAACGGGAGCACTTTAAATAGGTAGCATCCCAATGGTGTGTTAAAAGCAGTCTTCCATTCATCCCCCTCCTTTATTCTGATGCGGTAATATGCTTCCCGTAGGTCTAACTTTGAAAAAAATTTTCCTTTCGAGAGGTGGGCTAACATGTCCTTCATGAGGGGAAGTGGATACATATTTTCTATGCAAATACAGTTCAGTTTTTGATAGTTCACGCAGAGACGTGAGGAGCCATCTTTCTTTTCACGGAATAACACTGGGGCCGCTATTTTTGGTCTGGCGGGTTCGATGAAACCCCGCTTTAAGTTTTTATCGATAAATGCTCTGAGTTCTTTCAGTTCTCTGGGAGACATGCTGTACATTTGTGGTTTTGGGAGTTTAGCCCCTGGTAGGATTTCAATAGCGCAGTCTGTGGCTCGATGGGGTGGGAGTTCATCACAAGCTACCTCACTAAATGCTTGGGCCAGATCCTGATACTCATTGGGGATGTTAATGGGTTCCACAGACTGTCCAGTCATGGCTGATTCTCTGTCCTCTTTCCCATTCTTTATCCTTTCCTCAGGTCTTTTTGCAATTATTACATCTCTCTGGAATTGTATGGTCCCTGTCCTCCAATTTATTTTTGGATTCCATTTCTGTAGCCATGTGAGGCCCAGAATTAGTGGCTCTTCCATCCCTGGGGCTACAATGAATGTGAGCATCTCCCTGTGGTTTCCTAGTCTTATTTTCAATGGTTCTGTGGTAAACCTGGCTGGCTCCCCCCCTGCTATGGTTCCATCTAATTGGCAGAAAGTGATGGGATTCTCCATTTCTTTCAGTCGGATTCCCAATTTATCTGCCAGGGAGGGGTTGATTAGGCATCGAGTGCATCCCGAGTCCAGCAACACTGTAACTTCCTCCCCCTTCCCTTGGCTGGGGATAAACAGTCTCAGGGGTAGGGTGATTGGTTCAATTGGTTTGCTTACCAGCGGGTCATCCTCCGGATCACTTTCGGACTGGCTCAGGTTCCCTTGGAGCGTTTGGCGTTCTTCCTCCGGTTTGGGAGGGGTTCGGAATCCCACATCTACCCGGCCGCTCAGGCCAGTCTCCTTCCCTCGAGGGCTGGATGTTGTGGGTTTCCTCCCTGAATGGTGGTCTAGCCTTCTGGCAGGGGTCTTCGAGTGGCATTCTGCTGCACGGTGCCCCTCCTTTCCACACTTAAAGCAACCAGGCGTTCTTGGAGTCATGGTGGATCGGGGTTTGAAAACTTCCCGTTTCTCCAGGGGTGGGGATCTTTTCCAAAACTTACCAGCACGGTACCTGTTCCGAGTCATGTCTATCTCTGCCTCCTCTGCCATCATGTACCATTCATGCAAGAGGTTTGGGGCCCCACGGGCCAGGCAGGCAGCGTAAAGATCATCATTTAGTCCATCTTTGAACCAGCAGACTAAGATATCCTCTGGCCAATCTACCCGGCCGGCCAGGTCACGAAATTCCTCGGTGTATTCTGCTACCGGGCGACGACCTTGTTTCACGACTCTGATGCGGTCCCGGGCTTTTCTATCGGCAAGCGGGTCCTCGAAACGGTGGCGTAAGGCCGTCATAAAGCGATCTAAGTTTCTTAATTCTGGGGCATTGACGTTGTGGAGCGTTACCATCCATCTGGCTGCCGCCCCTTCAAGAGCTAGGGTGACAATTCGCACCCGGGACCCTTGGGTTTGTAAATCCTGTCCATATTCTTGCATGTAGGTGAGCACTTGTGCCAGGAAAAATCCCAATTTCTGGGGGTCTCCATCGAATTTTACCCCCAAGGGCAGAACCTTCCTCTGTAATTGTATGTTTCTGGGTTGGCCAGGGTTAATTCCCTGATCCGGGGCGTTTAAGGGTCGGGTACCTGGTGTGGCTGCTGGTTCTTCAGCTTGTCCCTCTTCCCGCTCATTCTCCGCTGAATCCGGGGTTGCGGCTCGGGTTCTCTCACTTTCTGGTTCCCTCGCTCTCCTGCGTTGTCGTCTTTGTGCATCCCCCATGTCGAGGTTTTCCAGGGCTTCCCTCACTAGGTGATTGATGTACCGTCTCATACGGTCATCGGCCGGCGGCTCCTCATCCCATTCTTCCTGATTCGATAGGGCCTCTAGCTCCTATTTCCACATGGGTTTGCGATTTCCTCGGGTGAGGGTTACTCCCCTGGTCCTTCCATTCCAGGTGTCTCTCTTTCCTACACCTATAGACCACCGGGGCTTGGTGGAGGATTCGCAGGCAGCCTCGCTGTTTTCGATGGGGTGCATCGAGTCAGTATCTGACTGGGTAACTGTTTCTCCCCAGCATTCGGCTCCACCTTGCTCCTTGCTGCATTCAGACATTTTTTTCTTTTCTTGCAGGATCCCCTCAGTAGAGTGAATTGTTTTTTTTAAAAAAAAATTCCCTCTCCGGGTTGATCTCTATTGCAGACGCTGCTTTACGTCAGGCTACGGAACTTCTTCTCATTCAAACAATAAGAATGAACTTCTGAGAATCAAACGTATCAAAAAGAATTCTTTATTGGGATGAGAGAATCCTGTAGGAGTTCAAAGCAGCGTCTGAGGACCCTCAGGCACACAGTGATAGATAAAGGGGTTTAGAATCCCCCCTCCTCCCAATGTTTACTTAGGGAAACAAAAGCCAATATGTTAATCCCCCTCCCAGCTCCTCTGGGAGGGGATCCTTCCCTTTTTGGAAGGTTTTTCCTCGTGTAACTTTCCCAAGACGTACCTAGCTTCCTCCCCCCCACCCCCTTTTTAGAACGGACTGTTTTTTTAGATTTCCCAGAGCACTTCATTGTGGAGTTTTATGGATCCCTCATCTCCTGGCTGTGCCTCCCAAACGTGATAGGTTCCGGCCATCTGGTTTCCTTCCCCCCCCATTGTATCATGTATGGGTGTGCATATTCGATACAAGGTTAAATATATTCAGGTTACATCAAGCAAGGATTTCTTTATCAGTCCCCCCCCCCTTTCCTCTTCCTCTGAAGAAATGACAGATACACGGATCTGACATCCAGTCTCTTTAGGTATCTGGGGTAGGTTAGCATTCTGCAGTTACTGTTTAACTCTTTCGTCATCAATATTCTTTTGTTCATATAGTTTCCCATAATATCTCGTATGATTTTTTTTCTTCTTTTTACTTCTACAGCAAGCTTGGCCTTGATCATCTATTAATTGCAATATTTTCCTTGATTCTCTCTCCTTTCTCAGTTTATATGCTAACCCTCTACCTGGTTTATTTGCATCTTTAAAGTAGTTCTGTTTCGCACCTCTGATTTTCTGTGCTAGTTCTTCTTTTTCCATTAATCCCATTTTATGTTTAATTGTATCCATTTTTAACTTAATATCCTTTTTCTGTGGCAGTTTCTGTAACTCTTTTTCAAATCTTTTATACTCATCCTCTAATGTCTTAGAGGCTTGTCTTTTCATAATATTTTTTTTTCCTTGTACAGTCTATTATCAAGCCTCTAGCATATGCCTTCATTTTATCCCATAAATTCTGCATTGATGTATCTTCTTTTTTATTTTCTTTGAAGAAAAGAGCCAGTTCTTTCTCCATTCTCTGTGTAAAATCTTTCTCTTTTAATATAGTGTTATTTAATGTCCATCTAGATCTTCTTCTTCGTCCTTTCCATTTAATTGTCTTTGGATTATGATCAGCCCAGATACTTGTTTCTATATCAATTTCTTGAAGGTTAGCTGTCAGATCCGTGTATCTGTCATTTCTTCAGAGGAAGAAGAAAAGGGGTGGGGGGGGGACTGATAAAGAAATCCTTTCTTGATGTAACCTGAATATATTTAACCTTATATCGAATTTGCACACCCATACATGATACAATGGGGGTAGAGAAGCCAGATGGCCAGAACCTAACACCTCGGAGCGGCACAGCCAGGAGATGAGAGGACCATAAAACTCCACAGTGAAGTGCTCTGGGAAATCTCCAAAAACAGTCCGTTCTAAAAAGGGGGTGGGGGGGGGAGTTAGGTACGTCTTGGGAAAGGTACGTGAGAAAAAACCTTCCCAAAGGGGAAGGATCCCCTCCCAGAGGGGCTGGGAGGGGAATTAACATATTGGCTTTTGTTTTCCTAAATAAACATTGAGATGGGGGGGGGATTCTAAACTCCCTTATCTATCACTGTATGCCTGAGGGACCTCAGGCGCTGCTTTGAATTCCTACATGAACTGTCTCATCTCAATAAAGGATTCCTTTTGATACACTTGGTTCTCAGAAGTTCATTCTTATTGTTTGAATGGGAAAAAGTTCCGTAGCTTGACATAAAGCAGCGTCTGCAATAGAGGTCAACCCGGAGAGAAATTTAAAAAAAAAAAACAATTCACTCTACCGAGGGGACTCTGCAAGAGAAGAAAAAAATGTCTGAATACAGCAAGGAGCAAGGAGGAGCCGAATACTGGGGAGAAACGTCAACAATTACCCAGTCAGATACTGACTCGATGCGCCCCATCGAAGACAGTGAGGCTGCCTGCGAACCCTCCACCAAGCCCCGGTGGTCTATAGGTGTAGGAAAGAGAGACACCTGGAATGGAAGAACCAGGGGAGTAACCCTCATCCGCGGAAATCGTAAACCCATGTGGAAATTGGAGTTAGAGGCCCTATCGAATCAGGAAGAATGGGATGAGAAGCCACCGGCCGATGACCGAATGAGATGGTACATCAATCGCCTAGTGAGGGAAGCCCTGGAGAACCTTGACATGGGGGATGCACAAAGACGACAACGCAGGAGAGCGAAGGAACCAGAAGGTGAGAAAACCCAAGCCGCCACCCCGGATTCAGTGGAAATTGAGTGGGAAGAGGGACAAGCTGAAGAACCAGCAGCCACACCAGGTACCCGACCCTTAAATGCCCCGGATCAGGGAATTAACACTAGCCAACCTAGAAACACACAATTACAGAGGAAGGTCCCACCCTTGGGGGTAAAATTCAATGGAAACCACCAGAAATTGTGATTTTTCCTGGCACAAGTGCTCACCTACATGCAAGAATATGGACAGGATTTCCCAACCCAAGGGTCCTGGGTGCGAATTGTCACCCTAGCTCTTGAAGGGGCGGCAGCCAGATGGATGGTAAAGCTCCACAACGTCAATGCCCCAGAATTAAGAAACTTAGATCGCTTTATGACGGCCTTACGCCACCGTTTCGAGGACCCGCTTGCCGATAGAAAAGCCTGCGACCGCATCAGAGTCGTGAAACAAGGTCGTCGTCTGGTAGCAGAATACACCGAAGAATTTCGTGACCTGGCCAGCCGGGTAGATTGGCCAGAGGATATCCTAGTCTGCTGGTTCAAATATGGACTAAATGATGATCTATATGCTGCCTGCCTGGCCCGTGGGGCCCCAAACCTCTTGCATGAATGGTACATGATGGCAGAGGAGGCAGAGATAGACATGACTCGAAACCGGTACCGTGTTGGTAAGTTTTGGAAAAGATCCCCACCCCTGGGGAAACGGGAAGTTTTCAAACCCCAATCCACCATGACTCCAAGAACGCCTGGTTGCTTTAAGTGTGGAAAGGAGGGACACCGCGCACCAGAATGCCACTCGAAGACTCCTGTCAGAAAGCTAGACCACCCATCAGGGAGGAAACCCACAACATCCAGCCCTCAAGGGAAGGAGACTGGCCTGAGAGGCCGAGTAGATGTGGGATTCTGCCCTCCCCAAACCTGAGGAATAATCCCAAACTCTCCGAGGGGACCTGAGCCAGTCCGAAAGCGATCCAGAAGATGACCCGCTGGTAAGGAATCCAATTGAACCAATCACCCTACCCCTGAGACTGTTTATCCCCAGCCAAGGGAAGGGGGAGGAAGTTGCAGCGTTGCTGGACTCAGGATGCACCCGATACCTAATCAAACCCTCCCTTGCAGATAAATTGGGAATCCAAGTGAAAGAAATGGAAAATCCCATCGCTTTCTGCCAATTAGATGGAACCATAACGGGGGGGAGGGGGGAGCCAGCCAGGTTTACCACAGAACCATTGAAAATAAGACTAGGAAACCACAGGGAGATGCTCACATTCATTGTAGCCCCAGGGATGGAAGAGCCACTAGTTCTAGGTCTCACATGGCTACAGAAATGGAATCCAAAAATAAATTGGAGGACAGGAACCATACAATTCCAGAGAGATGTAATATTTGCAAAAAGCTCAGAGGAAAGGATAAAGAATGGGAAAGAGAACAGCCATGACCGGACAGTCTGTGAAACCCATTAACATCCCCAATGAGTACCAGGATCTGGCCCAAGCATTTAGTGAGGAAGCTTGTGATGAACTCCCACCCCATCGAGCCACAGACTGCGCTATCGAAATCCTACCAGGGGCTAAAGTCCCAAAACCACAAATGTACTGTATGTCTCCCAGAGAACTGAAAGAACTCAGAGCATTTATCGATAAAAACTTAAAACGGGGTTTCATCGAACCCGCCTGACCAAAAATAGCTGCCCCAGTGTTATTCCGTGAAAAGAAAGATGGCTCCTGCCGCCTCTGCGTTAATTATCAAAAATTGAATCCAATTTGCATAGAGAATATGTATCCACTCCCCCTCATGAAGGACATGTTAGCCCACCTCTCGAAAGGAAAAAAAATTTCAAAGTTAGACCTACGGGAAGCATATTACCGCATCAGAATAAAGGAAGGGGATGAGTGGAAGACAGCTTTTAACACACCATTGGGATGCTACCAATTTAAAGTGCTCCCTTTTGGACTGCAAGGAGCACCTGCAGTGTTTATGCAATTGATCAATGAAACCCTTCATGAATTTTTATTTAAAGGGGTTTTAGTGTATCTTGATGATATTTTAATCTACATGGAAACGATGGAAGAACACATCAAGCTACTCCGTGCAGTCCTCACAAAACTCTTAGACGCTAAACTATATGCAAAACTCTCCAAATGTGAGTTCCACCAAGAGAAAATTGACTATTTGGTGTATAGAATGTCCCATGAGGGAATAGAGATGGACCCACAGAAAGTGAAAGCTGTATTGGACTGGGATCCACCCCACACACGCAAACAATTGCAAAGTTTTCTGGGGTTTGCAAATTTTTATCGCCAATTCATTCCAGCTTTTGCAAACATCGCCCTCCCTATCACAAACTTGCTAAAAATGAAGGGGGGGGGGAGAAACCCAAATCTAGGCAACCCCTCATCTGGACAATGGAATGCCATCAGCATTCGAGAAACTCAAACGTCTGTTCGCATCAGAACCGGTTCTTAAGCATCCAGACCCCGAACAACCTTTTGTCATCCAAGCAGACGCCAGTGATGTTGCAGTTGGGGCAGTCCTCCTCCAAAAGAATGGAACTGGACAATTACAACCATGTGCTTATACATCCAAGAAACTGACGGAAACCGAGCAAAGATGGGCTGTATGGGAGAAAGAGGCATATGCTGTGCGGTGGGCAATGCTCACATGGAGACATTTCCTGGAAGGAAACCAAATCCCCTTTGAAGTATGGACTGATCACAAAAATCTGGAAGCTCTGAGAAATCCACGGAAACTCTCCGAAAAACAAGCAAGGTGGGCTCGATATTTTGAACGTTTTAATTTCACTCTCAAATATTTTCCTGGGAGAAAGAATTTCTTAGCAGATGCACTGTCCAGGAAACCCCAATACAACAGCAAAAAGATTGAAGTTATAAAACCGATGATCCAACCGACCCAACTAGCAGCCAAGGTAATCACCCGGGCACAAGAGGAAAAAAAATCATCCCTGACTGAAGACACAACGACATCAATATTTAAGGAGGCACTACTTAAAGATGATTGGTTCCAGGCTAACAGAAACATGTGCTTACTCAAAGATGGACTGGCTTGGGTAGAAAACAAGCTTTATGTCCCTGCAAGCCAGAGAATGAAACTCATGAAACGCTGCCACGACTCCAAAATAGCAGGACACTTTGGTTTTGTAAAAACCCTGCACCTCATCAAAAGACAATTTTGGTGGCCGTCCCTCAAAAAGGACATTGAAAACTATGTTGCGAGCTGCCCCATCTGTGCTGCTGCAAAGAAAAGACAAGGAAAATATCCTGGACTTTTACAAACAGTAGCAAACCCTCCTGCTCCCCGGAAAGAGATCTCTATGGACTTTATAGTGGAACTTCCCGAAAGTGCTGGGAATACTGTCATTTGGGTTGTAACTGATCTTTTTTCCAAACAGGTTCACTTTATTCCCTGCCAAAAGATCCTAACTGCCAAGTCATTGGCAAAGATGTTCCTAATACACATTTATCGCCTTCATGGAGCCCCCCAACGGATTATCTCAGATAGGGGTGTTCAGTTCACATCCAAATTTTGGCGGGCGTTTTTAAACCTATTAGGCTCCACCCAGGGATTGTTGTCATCAAGCCATCCCCATACTGACAGAGCCACAGAATGAGTGAACAGCGTATTAGAGCAATATTTAAGATGCTTTATTAATTACCAACAGGACAATTGGACTGACCTTCTTCCTTTTGCAGAGGTAGTATACAATAACTCAGTCCATAATAGCACGGGGTTCACCCCATCCCACGTAGCCACGGGCCAAGAATTCAACCCTATGCTGGAACTACCCACCAAAGAACCTGAAATCCCCTCCTTTAAGGAGTGGATGGATAATTTACAAGCCATGTGGCCAGTGGTAAGATTATCTCTACAGGAAGCTAGAGCAGTTTACAAAACTCAAGCAGACAAAAAACACTGTGAACCCAAACCTTTCAAGATTGGAGACCGTGTATATTTGTCCACAAAATTCTTAAAATCATTACAACCTTCTAAGAAATTAGGACCAAAATTCTTTGGGCCATTCCCCATCTCCAGAATTATCAACCCCGTGACAGTAGAGCTTCGTCTTCCAAAAACTCTTAGGCAGATTCATCCAGTATTTCACTGTAGCTTGCTCAAACCGGAGATCACTTCAAACCTCAGACCTCCCCTTCCCACACCCCCAACCCCCATCATGATACATGGGGAACAACATTTTGAAATTAAAGACATCCTTGATTCACGCACTTACCGTAGATCTACACAATATTTAGTAGCTTGGAAACACCTTCCTTCCTCAGAAAATGAGTGGGTAGCCAAAAGACATGTAAAAGCACCCACATTACTACGAAAGTTCCGCCTAAAATACCCTGATAAACCATCCTGAATTGCACATGTAACGCATGATTTTTGTTTTCTCCAGGTAGACCTATCTGTTTTTTAAAGGAGGGCAGGATGTCAGATCCGTGTATCTGTCATTTCTTCAGAGGAAGAAGAAAAGGGGGGGGGGGAACTGATAAAGAAATCCTTGCTTGATGTAACCTGAATATATTTAACCTTATATCGAATTTGCACACCCATACATGATACAATGGGGGGAGAGAAGCCAGATGGGCAGAACCTAACACCTCGGAGCGGCACAGCCAGGAAATGAGAGGATCATAAAACTCCACAGTGAAGTGCTCTGGGAAATCTCCAAGAACAGTCTGTTCTAAAATGGGGGGGGAGTTAGGTACGTCTTGGGAAAGCTAGGTGAGAAAAAACCTTCCTAAAGGGGAAGGATCCCCTCCCAGCCCCTCTAGATTGTTCCTACAGAAGGGCTGGGAAGGGAATTAACATATTGGCTTTTGTTTCCCTAAATAAACATTGAGATGGGGGGGGGGGTATTCTAAACTCCCTTATCTATCACTGTATGTCTGAGGGACCTCAGACGCTGCTTTGAATTCCTACCTGAACTGTCTCATCTCAATAAAGGATTCCTTTTGATACACTTGGTTCTCAGAAGTTCATTCTTATTGTTTGAATGGGAAAAAGTTCCGTAGCCTGACATAGTTAGCGATCAATTCTGTTGACATCCATATCATATCTATTCTAGACCATGTTGAGTGTCTGATTGAATAAAAGGTATATTGTTTGGTCTTAGTGTTTCTTTCTCTCCATGCATCTTTTAGCTTTATTTCATCTATCGTTTTAAAAAAGGATCTAGGGATCCTTTTTGCTTTGCTTTGTTGTTTTCCATGTTGTATAGTCCAATTTATTATCTACTATTCCATTGAAGTCTCCCATCATACAGATATTAACATAGTTCAATTCAATATTTTCATATGTAATTTTCTATAGAATTCTTTTTGATTATCATTTGGAGTATAGATTGCTATCAGGAGTGTTTTCGTATTATTGTTCATTATTTCCACCATTAAGAGTCTTCCATCCTCGTCCGTATGAATCAATTTCGCTGGGATAGTATCTTTGATGTATAAAACCACTCCTCTTTTCTTACATTGTGTCAAAGAAATAAATATTTTCCCAGCTTTGGCTGTGTCAATATTTGTTCATGTTGCTTTTTAATATGTACTTCTTGTAGGCAGATTATATCAAATTTTAATTTCTCTAATTTATGGGAAGTTTTCCTTCTTTTAACAGCCGAGTTAAATCCATTTATATTAATTGTAATCAGTTTTTTCCTCTTCCATGAGGTTTTGCAGCCCTCGTAGATCTTGGTTCTCATTGGAATTCAATTAGTGACAATTCTTTTTCTGTCTCTTCCTCTTTCCCTCCAAATTATTCTGTATAAAAAAATTCTGCCTTCTTGATTGAATCAAATCTATGTCTTTGTTCCTGCCATGTAAACATTAAGCCTTCTGGTGTCAACTATCTATAATTCACCTCTTTTTTGAGCAGTATTTTAGTCAAGAATCGATACTCTCTTCTCATCTCTCTCACTCTTCTGGGTTCTTGTTTCAGGACCACAATCTCCTTATCTTTGTATTTCAATGTTTTCTCTCTTGCCACCTGTAATATTTGCGTTTTAATAGCTTTCTTTGTAAATCTGATGTGAACTTCTCTTGGCAAACTATTTCTCATTGCATATCTTGTAAAAACTCAAAAAACCTCATCTATTCCATCCATCATCTTCTCTTTAGTTATTTCCAATGCCTCAGCCAAAATTTCTATCATTATCTCTGCCAGATTTTGTCCCTTTTCTTCCTCTATGTTTTGGAACCTAAGATAAAATTCTGATCTGTCAATCTCCCATCTAAGCATCCCACTCTTATCTTGTTCAACCATGGTTAATCTGCCATCAATATCTCCAAACTTCTTATCTCTTTGTTTATCATCTTCAATTTTTTGGAATCTCTCATCATACTTCATCATTTGTTGAATGTTCTCCACCTTTTCATCAGTTCTTTTTCTTGTCACATCGTCTATATTGAACGTTGTCCTCCAGATGGTGAAGAGGAAGAAGTAGGAATTGAGGAACCAGCCGCTGTTAGTTTCCTACTCATTTCAAACAATTCAAAATCTTCAGGTTCTTCTAGACCTTAATCCACTCGTGTAATGACCAATTGTAATTCAAGTAAAAATAAGGAAGGAAAAGGGAAAGCAAAGTAAAAAAAAAATTCTTCAGGTTCTTGTACACCTTAATCCAATCAATTGATTAATTAGTGAGAAAAACCCAAAAAAAGAGAAGAAAAAACCATAAAAAGAAAAAAGAAAGTTGTCAAGTATGGTGGGTGGCAGAAAAAATAAAATTCTTCAGGTTCTTCAACACCTTAATCCAATTAAAAAGTCTCAGGTATAAAAAAGAAAAAAAAGAGCCACAGAAAAAACCAATATAAAAAGTAGATAAAAGGAAAAGAAAGCTACCCCCTTGAAGAGAAAAAAAATAATACTAATAATAATGCCAAGAACTGGTAGAAGAAAAAAGATTTTTTCTTTAAAATAAAAAATAGACTTAAAAACAAAGAAAAACAAAAGCAAATTCCAGAAGGCCAAAAATCCAAGTGTCTACCAAAAATAGTAAGCTAATAAGTAGGGGGTTTGTTGGAATAAAGAATAGCCCAACGTAAAGAAGAAAAAGAAAGAACATGCTGCTGCTATTTAAATATCCATGCCTTTTTGTTAAATTACAAACAATTTTATAACTCTGTTCTCTAAAGTCTTATAATCTTCTTTCTGTAAATTTCAACACGAGACTCCAGCTGCTGATAAAAACCCAGAGGAGCACCTGCAATAAAACTGTCCCATGCTCTTCCCTCTATCTTATCAAATAGGCTCAAAGTCCTTGAAAAGAAGCTTCAGTTCTTTCTCAGCTTTGTCTGGTCTTCAAAGTAAAAAAAACAACAACAATGTTTCCAAGCCTCTAGATGGCAGTATTACAAATTTTCCTCTACTTTCACTTTCCTCCTCCTTTTTCAAAACAAAAATGTGTTTTAAATACTAAAAAATTAATTAAAAAACAAAAGAGAAACTTAAGAGAGAAAACTAAAAGAAGATCTCTAACCTAAAATATTATAAAAGCAAAAAACAAAAAAGAGAAAAAATAGGATAAAAAAAACAGTCCAGTTTCAAAGTAAAAGATCATACATTAAGAATCCAGCAGTAAAAAAAAACACTAATTTTGACTTCCTGTTTAAAGTCACCACTTAACCACTTGTCTTAAATTTTACAAATTATTTATTTTCCCTAGAATATTCTTTCAAATCATAAAGTTAAAAAAAACTCTCATCAAACTGACACACTTTCTCTTTCCATTCTCTTCCATTTGGAGCTGTCCCAGCTTCAGCAGCTTTAATGGCCATGTGGCTGGCAACCCAAATTTATGTGGTCCTCACTTAATGACCAGGTGTTTGCTTAGTGGCCAATTGCTTAGCAAGTGCTTTTTGCCAGTTTTCAAGGCCTGGGGAGGTGCAGGCAAGGCCCGGGCAGGTGGCCATGTGGCTGGCCACCCAAATTTAAGTGGTCCTCACTTAATGACCAGGTGGTCGCTTAGTGGCCAATTGCTTAGCAAGTGCAGTTTCCAAGGCCTGGGGAACCCTGGAGAGAGCGAGGCGATGTGCGGACAGCTACAGAGGGCTGCAGAGGGCTGGGCATGGCCAACTCAACATCACTTCTTCCCTAATGACTAAGTATTAAAAAAGATATACCAAAACAAAAGGTAGTTTATTTTGTCATGTTTTTAATGCTTAAATAATAAAAAGGTACACAAAATTATATTGTTACAGCATTTTAAAATATTAATCAAAAACTATTACATAACAAAAATTTACAAAAAACAATAAAACTTATTTAAAGTACTCCCAAATTGCTTTTCTATTATCATCCCAAATTACAGTTTTCTTATGTTTAACACAAGCATCATCAGCTGTGTGATGATGTGCCCGTAAGCACTTCTTTACTATAGGAACAAGATCAGGGATGGGATTCAAATTTTTTAACCACCAGTTCTGTGGGCATGGCTTAGATGGTGGGCATGGCTTGGTGGTCATGTGACTAGGTGGACATGGCTTGGTGGTCATGTTATTAGCTGGGTGCGGCCAACTCAATATCACTCACATCAAGGCACGCATCTCCTTGCCTGGCCTCTCATGACTATGGAGATGCTGCAACAGTCATAAGTGTGAAAAATGGTCATAAGTCATTTTTTTCAGTGCCATTGTAACTTTGAATGGTCACTCCACACAAGCAAAGTACCAGCAAAGGAGGGGGAAAAAACTCCAGAGAAGTTCCAGAGATAGGAAGTCTAGTCCTGCCAAGAATGTAATAAAGGTTAACAGAGAGGCAGTTTCTATAAGCAACACCAGAATGTTTCCTTCCTGCCTTCCTTACAGGATTAGGCCAGTAATTTATTCTAACAACCGGTTCTCAGAACTGCTTAGAATGTTAACAACTGGTTCTAGTGAATAGGTGCGAACTGGTAGAATCCCACCCTGAACTGCACCCATTCTTGCACAGGTAAGCCAATTAGACTGATGGTTTGCAATATTGGAAACTGTAGGGCGACTTCTGCCTTCTGAACATATTATGTTCATCTGTGAGAAGCCCCTTTCCGCCTCTGCTGAACTGACTGCAATTTTTCTTTGGTTGAAATTTCAAATCTTCTGCAATACTTGCAACCTATTTTTTTCTGGGAAATGTCCAGTCCATCATATTTTTCCCTAAAATTATTGTACTGCTACAGTGTCCAGCAGTCAGGAAGGTTCCCTTCAATATCTGATTCAGCTCTTCCAGTACCTGATGATGTGCTGGCTCCTTCCTCTGGTCATGGTGTGGATGATGTGCTGGATCCACTTTCTTTGATGGATGATGTAACTGGCTCTTTCCTCTGGTTGTGGTGTGGATGATGTACTGGATCTTTCCTCTGGTTGTGGTGTGGATGATGTGCTGGATCCGCTTTCTTTGATGGATGATGTGCTGGCTCTGCTTTCCTCAGACTCGAATGGTTGTGGTTGTGACTCTTTTGGATCTCCTTTTGTTTTCTTGCCGAAGAAAGCAGACAAACTCATTTGCCTTTTCATCTTGGCAATATGCTGCAAAAAAAAAATCAACAGTGGTTTGGACTCGACTGTTGTTGTAAGTTGAGTGGTGAAGGGAGTGGCAAGCAAAGAAAGCAGGCGAGGAACGGAGATATTACGGAGTAATATTCAGTTACCTTTAAGAGTCCCTGACACTATAGCTAGTTAGTGTTTAAAAGATGTTATGGAAGAGGAACAAGTTTCACCAGACAAGACTGAGAGGGAACTGAAAGTGGATTTGAAAATGATAGTCTATAAAAAAGATGTTGCACTGTGTATATAAAAGAATGGCTGATATTTTCATAATTACAATTCATTAATTGAAAAAGAAACACTTAAAATGGAAATACTATTAACAAACCAAGGGAGTTTGTTATTTTGTGCCAGTAGTGGCACAAAAATCTTTCCTAGCCAAGACTACTTACCAGAACCAACAGTCCCTAATGGAATGCTCTCTCTGTAGCAGAGAGAGAGAAGCCAGGGGAAGCCATGTTTGGTCACCTAACCTTTTAGAATGCAGCTTAAAAATATACTGAAGCTTTTTACAGCCTTATGCAGATATACCATGTTTCTCATATAATAAGAATAGAATAGAATAGAATACTTTATTGGCCACGTGTGATTGGACATACAAGGAATTTGTCTTGGTGTAAATACTCTCAGTATACATAAAGAAGGAACATTCATTAAGAATCAAGAATCATAATGTACAACACTTAATGATAGTCATAGGGTATAATCAACATCAAATCATACTAGGAAACAGAGGATACAAGCAACAAAGTTACAGTCACAAATGGGAGGGGATGGGTGATAAGGAGTGATGAGAAGATTAACAGTAATAGTAGTGTACACTTTGTAAATAGTTGAACAGTGTTGAGGGAATTATTTGTTTAGCAGAGTGATGGCTTTCGGGAAAAAACTGTTCTTGTGTCTAGTTGTTCTGGTGTGCAGGGCTCTATAGCGTCGTTTTGAGGGAAGGAGTTGAAACAGTTTATGTCCAGGATGTGGGGGGTCTGTAAATATTTTCACAGCCCTCTTTTTGACTTGTGCAGTATACAGGTCCTCGATTTTCTGCAGTCCTAATTATCCTCTGAAGTCTGTGTCCATCCTGTTGGGTTGCAGAACCAAACCAGACAGTTATAGAGGTGCAGATGACAGACTCAATAATTCCTCTGTAGAACTGGATCAGCAGCTCCTTGGGCATTTTGAGCTTTCTGAGTTGGCGCAGAAAGAACATTCTTTGTTGTGCTTTTTTGATGACGTTTTTGATGTTAGGTGTCCATTTTAGGTCATGTGATATAGTAGAACCTAGAAATTTGAAGGTCTCTACTGTTGATACTGTGTTGTCTAGTATTGTAAGAGGTGGTAGTATGGGAGGGTTTCTTCTAAAGTCTACCACCATTTCTACAGTTTTGAGTATGTTCAGTTCCAGATTGTTCCGGTTACACCAAGAGGCAAGTTGTATAAGCTCCTGTCTGTATGCAGATTCATTGTTGGCTCGAATGAGACCAATCACTGTTGTGTCATCAGCAAACTTCAGTATTTTAACAAATGAATCATTTGAGATGCAGTCATTGGTATATAGGGAGAAGAGAAGTGGAGAGAGCACACAGCCTTGTGGGGGCCCTGTGCTGATTGTACAGATATCGGATGTGATTTCGCCTAGCTTCACCTGCTGCTTCCTGTCTGTTAGGAAGCTTATGATCCACTTACAAGTGTGTTCAGGTACCGCTAGTTGGTTTAGTTTACTTAGAAGAGTGTCTGGAATGATGGTATTGAATGCTGAACTGAAATCTACAAAGAGGACCCTTGCATAGGTATTTGGAGATTCGAGGTGTTGTAGGATGTAGTGTAGAGCCATGTTAACAGCATCATCTGTCGATCTATTTGCTCGGTATGCAAACTGCATGGGATCTAACAGTGGATCCGTGATGGTTTTCAGGTGGGACAACACAAGCCTTTCAAAGATTTTCATAACTACAGATGTTAGAGCAACTGGTCTGTAGTCATTCAGTTCCTTGATGGAAGGCTTCTTTGGCACTGGGATGATGGTAGAATGTTTGAAGCAGGAAGGAACATAGCCCATCTCTAGTGATCTATTGAAGATTCGGGTGAAGATGGGGGCCAATTGCTCAGCACAGACTTTTAAGCAAGAAGAAGTTATCTTGTCTGGCCCTGGTGCTTTTCCTGGCTTTTGTCTGTGTAATAGATCTTGCACTTCTTTTTCTGTGATCACCAGAGGTTGTGAGCCCAATGGATTGGGGCCAGTTGTAGGAGGTTTGGCTATTATTGGTGTGTTTGAGATGTGTGTTGTGGAGATAGGTGGCTGTAGTTTCTTTTCAAACCTGCAGTAGAACACATTCAGGTCATCTGCTAGTTGTTGATTTCCTTCTGCCTGGGAAGGAGGTTTGCTGAAGCCAGTGATGTTTTTAAGAGTTTTCCACGTTTGCTGGTTCATTTGTTGAGAATCGGTTCTTTAACTTTTCAGAGTAGCTTCTTTTTGCTGCTCTGATCTCTCTTGTTAATATGTTTCTGGCCTGGTTGTATAGCATTCTGTCACCTTTTCTGTAAGCTTCCTCTTTGGAATGACATAGCTGCTTAAGTTTAGCTGTGAACCAAGGTTTATTGTTGCTATATATTTTCAGGTTCCTTGTTCGTACACATAAGTCTTTGCAGAAGCTAACATATGTTGTTATAGTATCTGTGAGCTCATCTAGGTCTGCAGAGGCATCTTCAAAAACATTCCAATCAGTGCAATCAAGGCAGGCCTGGAGTTTCAGCTTTGCCTCATCAGACCAAGTCCTCACTGATTTAATTGTTGGTTTAATGGTTTTAAGTCTTTGTCTATAGGCAGGAACAAGGTGAATCATACAGTGGTCAGAGTGTCCCACAGCTGCTCGTGGTAAAGACCTATAAGCATCTTTTACTGTTGTGTAGCAGTGGTCTAAAGTATTTTTGTCTCTGGTGGGACAATTTACATGCTGGAAATATTTTGGGAGCTCTTTCCTTAAATTTGCTTGATTGAAATCTCCTAAAATGATGAGAAAGGCTGGGTGTTATTTTTTTTTTTGAACCCCCCCAAAAATGGCTAGGCTGTCTTTTCAGGGGTGACTTAATTTCTCCCGCTTGAATTTTTGGGTGGGCAGGTGACGATGGCTTGGATGTTGACCTCGGTGTTGGTGGAGCACTTCCACTACCGTTGCTTTTCCTTCTCCCCATGCCACCGTGGCATTTGGAGCATCGCTGCAACATTTGGCACAGCCATGCAGGGCCGGCCAGGGCTCCTCTCTGCAACTGGAGCTCCGCCGGAGATACTTGGCTTCAGGCACTCCTATCGCCGCCTTCCTGGGCATCGTTCGAAGGCAAAGCCCATTCTTTTAAAAACAATCCCCTACTACAACAAAGCCTCCCTTGCCTGAAAGGGCTGCCCAACCCTACGTGGGGAGGCAAATCTCCTGGGGCTGCAGTGCAGGACTGGCCCACCCTGGGAGAAGTGCCCAGTCACCATTCCTGCCTGGCACCAGGCAGAGTGCAAAGAGGCGGGGCCTCCTGCCTGGTTCCAAGGCAGAAGACACCTCCCCGCCGGGCCCTATGCTCATCCCACCAGGGCCGCACCAGAGCTGGGCGGGCTGGGCAGAGCCAGTAAAGTGAGCTGTAGGTACCCACTTACCAAGTGAAAGAGCTGGGCCTATTCGAGCTTGGCTTCCTGAGTCCCTCCAGCCCAACCCCGAAGGGAGGCGAGGTGACGGCAGCGCTGTTTCCCTGGCCAGCGGGTCTGGCAGAGAGAGCTCGCAGCCACCCATCCTTTCCACCCCTCACCCAGACTGTCCCCATCCCCACGCATCTCCAAACATTCTGGCAGCTCCAAACATGGCAGCGACCCTCCAAATGCTGCAGCAGTATGGGCATCAGGCAGAGGCGTTCACTCGGTGGGGCTCATCTTGGAGGAGGACACGGCGTGGGCTGTCGCTTCGCTTCCCTGTCCACAGGTGGTGACAGGAGCACCTGAACCCGAGTGTCTCTGGTGGGGCTCCGGTTACAGGGAGGAGCCCTGGCCGGCCCCATGTGGCTGTGCCAAATGCTGTGGCAATGCTCCAAATGCCGCCGCGGCATGGGGAGAAGGGAAAGCAATGGCGGTGGAAGGTCTCCCAATACAAAGTGCCCTACCAATGCCAAGGCTGACATCTATGCCAACGCCACCTGCCTGCTGACCCAGCTTGCAGGCTTGCACCATACCCGGGTCTGCAGCAAAAGTACTTGGCGAGAGTAGGGAGGTTGGTGGCGAGGTATGACTGCCCACAGGGTGCTCCTAATGGCAAGCTCCCCACCCTTCCCCCCATTTCACATGTTTTAAAATAGGCCTAAATTTGGGGGAGGGGCTTAATTTCATTTTATGCTTATAAAACATGCTAGGACTTCCTATTGGGGGAGGCTGTATTGTTGGAGGAACACGTTATATAGTACAAAAAAAGATAATAGTACAAAATCATCTAAGAAGTTAGATTACAAATGGAATTGATAGGCACATTCACAGAGCAATACTGAATTCTTTTTCTGAAATTTATTCCTCAGTTTAAAAAACTGGAATATATGAATTCAGTATTGGGCACTGTTAGTGTAGCTATTCAAGAGGATATAGTGTCCAGGTTAGCAAAAATGGTAAAGCAACATATAGATTTAAATTTTAAAAGTAGAAATATTTTGTTGGTACCACATAAAGAGAGTACAATACATATTTAATGTTACGCGTGTTAACAGTGGCTAGAATTGTTTGCACAATAGTAAAAAAACGAAGAGATTCTCATAGATGAAAATGAAATTAAAAAATTACAATGTGCAGAAATGGATAGAGATAAGAGATAGAAATTAGGTGGAGAATGATCATTGCTATGTATGAATTAAATACAGAAGGTTGATAATTATAAATATGTTGATATAATTAACATAACTAGAAATAAGTCAATACAAAGAAATTTAAATAATTTTTCTGTTACACTGCTGTACTTACTGATATTTGTTTCTGCTTTGCTTTTTCATTTATGAAATATTTTATAATACTTTATAAGTATAATAGAATTACAGAAATAAGGTAAAGTAAGGGTATATTGTTATAGAATAGATTGGTGATGATGAAATGAACATTATAAAGTAGATTAAGTAAAAATGGTGATTTGCTCGCATAAAAAGATGTAATATTAGTAGTCTAGTAAATAATTAATAATAGTAATAATATAAATATATATAGTGGATTTATGATATAAGGATTAATGCAAATTGGAAGGGAAAGACTGCAGAGATTGTGCACAAGTGATTTGTACCAACCAACACACTATGTAACTGAAGATGGTTTATGTTTGTTTTGTTTATGTTTTTAAAAAATAAAACACTTTTATTTAAAAAAAAATCCATTTATGTATGCATGCAACTTCCTGTTACATTGATGTTGCTATATATTGATTTAAGCAGAAACATACAATGTATAACATCAATGTAACAAGAAGTTGCCTGTCTCCCTTTTGGTAAATTGCTTTTTTTTATTTATGTATTTATTTATTTTTTTACTATCTGTTTTTGTTTTTATTAACCATAAAAACAAAACAGATACTAAAGAAATAAATAAACACATAAATAAAAATTATTTTACTATTCATCTTGATGTTTCTTTAAGCTTTTTTTATGATTAATAAAAACAAAAACAGATAGTAAATAAATATAAAAAAGCAACTTACCAAAAAGGAGACAGGCAATCTGGCTAGCCAACTACACTGGGGCCCTCCTCAGTCTTCTAGCTTGCTGCGGTGAGGATGGCAGGCGCAGGAGTCAGATCTTGACCGGGCTGGCGGCAGCAGCGGCAGGAGGAGATTGGGGACCGGGCCAGTAGGAGCTGCTACTTTGCCTCCTCACTACCAATCAGTGGTGGGAAGGCAAGGCAGCAAAAATGGAGGGCTGCGGGTGAGGCAAGATGGTGGCGGAGGAGGCAGGGATCATCAGCAAGGGCGGTGGGCATCCTGGGAGTTGGCAATCTACCAGGACTGGCAGCGGTAGGTAGGCGACCGGGTTGGAAGTCATACTTACCAATCTGCATCTTCAGAGGCCAGTGGGATAGGCAGTCAGGGCGGGCAAGGATGACTAGCGGCGGCGGTGGGTGAGGATGGCTAGCAACGGTGGCGGCCGAAGCTTGCATCTTCTTTAAGGTAAGACAGGTAGGCTGGGAGGCAGGCTGGGCAAGGACGGTTAGCAGCGGTGGCGACCAGGGCTGCGGCTTGCCCTTACTCACTCAGCAGCGACGGCTGGCTGGCTGGCTGGCTGGCTTGGCAGCTGGCTGGCTTGGCTGCTGCTGCTGGTGGTGTGAGCGAGGAAAATTATAGCACACATGCGCTATAAGTAGGGGCGGGGCGAGGCGGGCAGGGGAGAATGAGGATTTTTGTGCATGAGCAGTAAAAAAACCCCAGTTTTTTAAAAAATGGGTTTTTTTATGTTAGACCAGCAGATGGGGCGGGGGCCGGGGCAGTGAAGGGAGGGGTGTACAGGGGAAAATGAGGAAGGGATATTCGGGTGTGCACAGTAAAAAAACTGGTTTTTTTAAAAAAACTTTTTTTACTTTGGAGTGGCAGATAAGGGTGGGGGCCGGGGCAGCGAAGGGAGGGGTGGGTGGGGGAGAATGAAGAAGGGATTTTTGCCTGTGTACAGAAAAAAACCCCCTGTTTTTTTTTTAAAAAAAACTGGGTTGTTTTAACTTTGGAGTGGCGGATGGGGTGGGGTCTGGAGCAGCGAAGAGAGGGGCAGGCGGGGGAGAATGAGGAAGGGATTTTCGCACGTGCACATTAAAAATGTTTTTTTTAAAAAAAGCTGTTTTTTTTTTTAGTTTGGAGTGGTGGATAGGGGTGGGGACCAGGGCAGCGAAGGGTGGGGCAGTCGGGGGAGAATGAGGAAGAGATTTTCACATGTGCGCAGTAAAAAAACCAGTTTTTTAAAATGTTTTTTTTTACTTTGGAGCGGCAGATAGGGGAGGGGGCCGGGGCAGCGAAGGGAGGGGCAGACAGGGGAGAATGAGGAAGGGATTTTCGCGCATACGCAGTAATAAAAATCAGTTTTTGGCCCATAAGAGCAGCGGAGAGGGGCAGGGCCAAGCAGGGGTCAGTTTTACCAGTTCTTAGAACTACCGGTGATGTTAACAACCAGTTCTATAGAACCAGTGCGAACCAGTAGAAACCCACCCCTGGTGTTAGCATTCTGAGAGGAAGGGAGCATTCAATACCATTGACAATACTATGTCAAAGAACCAATTTTAAGATAATATATTTGCTTTGTCACATTATATCAATTTAATTAGTTAATAATATTAGAGTATTTGAACTATGGTGCTGGAGAAGACTCCTGTGAGTCCCTTGGACTTCAAAGCGATCAAACTGGTCAGTCCTAAAGGAGATCAACCCTGACTGCTCTTTAGAAGGCCAGATCCTGAAGATGAAACTCAAATACTTCGGCCATCTAATGAGAAGGAAGGACTCACTGGAGAAGAGCCTAATGCTGGATATGATTGAGGGCAAAAGAAGAAGGGGATGGCAGAGAATGAGGTAGTTTGATGGAATCACAGAAACAGTAGGTGAGAGCTTAAATGGACTCCAGGGGATGGTAGAGGACAGGAAGGCGTGGAGGAACATTGTCCATGGGATTATGATGGGTCAGACATGACTTCGCAACTAATAACAACAAACAATATTAGAGTCTTTCCATTTATCATTGAAAAAGAAAAAAGAAAAAGAAAAAAAACAGTTTTATAAAAATTGCTTGTATTTCTGCACAAGTTGCTTTTTATATTTCTTGGTTCTAATGTGTTTGAAACTTAAGGGTTTTCTTTAAAGCAGTTGGAGCATATTGAATTCTCTTGGTGTTTCAATATGCTGTAAAATGGAGCATGTGATGGCATATTAAAAGTAATTATTTTTGCAGCCAGTATGGCATAGTTATTTCTGTTTCCTTGGAAATGAGAGTTGCAGCTGACTGACATTTTCTATGGACATATAGCTGAAAACAGGCTCTTATGAAGTAAATAGCTGTTCATATTTGGAACCTGTTATTCTTTCCTCCTGGAGTTCAAGGAAGTGTGAATAGATTCTGAGGCTACATGCTATGATATCAGATCTGCCAACTACTGAAAAATTGCTTTTTTGTGCACTTTCAGGCTAAAGCTACAGTTTTTTTTTTCCTTTCCTTTCAATAATTATAAAAGAGGTTGGACAGAGCAAAAGGATTGTGGTTCTTTTTTAAAAAAAATATTAGTTTACAGAATTAGAAGATACCATAAAATAACGACTGTCTTCCTTTCCTCATTTCCTTGAGCCCCCTCCCTTCCCTCAGATGCCTCAAGGTTCTATTTTTTCTCACTTTCTTTTCAACATCTGTGCATAAAACTACTGATTTCATTCTCTAGTTGAAGGCTCAGTAATATCAGTACACTGAAGATTTCCAATTATACATCTTGGCCCTGGATCAGTCAAGTGAAGCTATTGATTTCTGTCCTGCTGTCTGGAAGCTATGTGAGTTTTAGTGGGCAGAAACGATCTTTAATTTAGTTCTACCAAAACCAAATAAGCTGTTGATGTTTGGGCCACTCATACTTGGGGATATTCTACTGTATACCTGACCTTGGATGTGGTTGCACTTTTCCCAAGGGTAGTGTGGTTTCACAATTCACTTCACACCAGTTAGACAAGAAGGTTTTTGCACAGCTTCATTTAGTCTGCTAGTTGCACTTTTTTCTTGATCCAAGGCTTTGGAAATGCATGCTATAATGGATCATCATATCTTGACTTTTTCTTCTATCTTAAACAACCACTTTGCTTACATAGCAATCCTCTACAGTCCTATTTCTTTTTCAAGAGTGTAACTGGAAGGATTTATTACCAACAGTGCACTTGAAAGACTAATAAAAAAGTGTATCTCTTCAATGGTATATTGTGTTATGATTACCCTTGACAAGATACAGTACTTCCCAATTTCTGAACCAGTCTATCAACTATATCATGATTGATGGTATCAAAAGCAGCTGAAACTTGAAGAATAGATGTATCTACTCTATAAAAGCTATACCACAGGTTATCCACAAGGGCAACCAAAGCCAATTGTACTAATTCCCAGCCTGAAGCTATACTGAAATGGGTCTAGATGAGGAGTCTTCAAACTTGACAGCTTTAGGATTTGTGGACTCCAACTCCCAGAATTCCTCTTCCAGTCATGTTAGCTCAATAATTCTGGGGGTTGAAGTCCACAAGTCTTAAACTTGCCGTGTTTGAAGACCCTTGGTCTAGATAATCAATTTCTTCCTGGGTTCTCATCAATTGGTTTCTGACCCAATTGTCAACAGACTTTCTGAGAAAGGCAAGTTTGAAGATTGGATGATAGTTGTTAAAAAATTGAGTCCAAGATAATGGAATCTAGCAGCTCAGGCACTGATGACATTGGGCAGCTGGAAGAGTGGCATATTGGCAATGCTTCCTATTGTACCTAGAAGTCTAATTTCAGAATTTATATTGATAATTTAGTGCAAATGAAATATGACAGAAAAATTCTATAAAATGATGTTTTTTGGTACCAAAGATTAAAATACATTTTAAAAAATGGTCCAAAAGGTGAAATGTTGTTTGGAATTGACACAAAATGAAAAAGACATCTTGAGTAAGTTAATGTACTATATATAGCAGCGGTCGCCAACCAGGGGGCTGTGGCCCCCTGGTGGGCCGTGAGAAAATTTTGGTGGGCCGCAAAGAAATCTCACCCCCAGAGCACCCCACAAAGCAATTAATCCAGGCTGTGCAGAAACACAAGGCTGCTCAGCCCACATGGCCCGCAGGAACCCTCCTTGCCCACTCACTCCTTACCTGGCAAACTTGTCTGCTAAGTTGCTATTTTTCCTTTTTCCGACCATCATCTGTTCTGCTGTGCTGGGAGATTTAGATTAGCTAGGAAGCAGGAAATGGTTGGATTTCTTGCTTTCTAGCTAAGCACAGATGAACCTCCCTTAGGACTGAAGGTTTGTTTGCAAGCAAATTCAGTGCAGACTCATGGCAAGCAAATTTGAGAGACTGAGCTAGCCGATGGTAGATAGATAAATCACTGAATGATTCTATGAGCAACTCAATCTGCCTGCTTTGTCTGATTTTGGATAAAAGTTGCTTTTTTATATAAAAAAATTCAATATTTACAGACATGGGGTGTTGTGAGTTAATTTTGTGAGTTTGCTTGCTAGCAAATTTTATGAGTTTGCTTGCAAGCAAATTTTATGTGACAGACTGAGCTAGCCAATGGCAGATAGATAGATTTCTGAATGAATCTGTGATTCTGTGAGCAACTCAATCTCCCTGCCTGCTTTGCCTGATTTTGGGTAAAAGTTGCTCTTTTTTTATAAAAAATTCAACATTAATATAAATATTTATAATACTTACATACAAGCCATGCCCAGCCAGTCACATGACCACCAAGCCACACCCACAAATTAGGCCACACCCACAGAACTGGTTAGTGGTCCCTGGGATCTAAATTTATGAGTTTGGTGGTCCCTGAGGTCCAAAAGGTTGGCGACCCCTGGTATATAGCACAGCATTCTATTGGTTTTTTAAAGTATCTTACTGTGGCTTCTTAGGTAGGAACGATATAATAAATCAATCCGAAGAAGCATGGAGTCATTTCTATATGGCAGCTTTAAACATATAAACTCAGGAAATCAAATAATAAATAGTAAAAAGTGAATTTTAACAACTCCTAACTTTTACACTAACTTGTAAAAACTGTAAAACTAAAAAATGTTACATTTACTAATGCAATACTCATTGCTACTTACAGATTGCACTGGCTTTGGAAGGAACAGTCTGGCTATATATAATACCTAAGTGCATGCATACACAGACATCAAATAACCCAAAGAACATGATAGATTAAAGAGAGACAGAGAGAGAGAGAGAATAGATCGATAGATTGATAGATCGATATAGATAGATTATATCCCAGGTTATTTTCCACTTTTGTGACCACATACATATTTTTTTCTTTTGTAAGAATCAAGCTCAACCTAAATTGAAAAATGAAATCCTAGCATATTCTTTAGTTAATTTTTCTTTTTTCCTATATCAATTTGACAAAGTTTGGAATGTCTATTAACTCCCTGCCAATTTGCTATCTGAAAAATGCTTCTGTCTGTAAATTGCATTTTAAATCTGAAGGTGGAGGAGTCTCTTTCTTTTATCTGGTTTCTTCCTGCCTATATGAATGGGCACATGATTGATCAGCAAAGTCGTTCTGAAAAGAATTACGAATTAACTGTTTAGAAAGTAGCTATAAATTTTGTGAATTACAGGAGGCATCACAGCAGTGTTTTAACTGCAGATATTGCCACTATGCATATATTGACAAAAAACTTAAAGTGCAATGTTTCAAATATAATTAATAATCTAATTCTAAATATATAGATATATGAATGCAGCATCCAAGATGGTATTTATGAATGCTTTTTTATTTGATTATCCTTATTATAGACACAGGAATGCTTATTTAGTAAACTGCACTTACATATATAATGGAGTGACAAGACTGACTATGTAGAGGTATAAGTAGAAGTAGATATAATAATGTTCTATTGATAATTCGAAAAATAATGACAATGAGTAATGACTTTCAGTTTATATTAATATAAACACTAAGAAATAACAATTTATGTTTGAGAGAATCTTATTAAATGTATAATAAGCTGGCATATATGTGTTGGGAGTGTTGAAAGAAATATCCTTCTGGGTTCAGTTCCAAGTGGGGAAAAAGACACTGGAAACATGGAGGCTATTTGGAAAGATGGTTTAATGGTGGACAGCAGGACCACATGGCTTGGAGCTCCAAAGTGAAAAAGAAAGGATGATCACATACTTCAAGGTGAGAAGGTCAAGAAGGGGAGACCAAGATTCTGAGAGACCCTTATATAACCTCTGTTGGGCCCCACCATAGTGTTTCCTGTTCCTGTGTAAGAAATATATCCCATTGGCTGTCAGACTCCCAGGGGCAGGGGTCTTAGCTAACTTTGTAGGCTTTGTCTGGACCACATGGCTTCACCTGAGTGTTGGCTGATACAATCTTCCCAGGCCAGGTGGTGAGATGGGTAGACTCTTTATTATGTAGAATACTCTGGCCTAAGCCTTAATAGCCCATTAACAAAGGTGGGGGAGGGCTGAGTTTCTGCTTCTCTGAGTTTCTACATTACTCTTTTTTTGGGAAATATTCTGCCTTTTTAATATTTCCCAGGATATTTCATTTTTCTAGGAGAGGGGTGGGTGCTAACTTCCTATAGGGGCAATACGATAACTGTAAACCACTTAGAGTAGGGATGCCAAACTCACATTGTAACGTCGTCATCACCTGGCATAGCAGAACTTTCCCTTTGCTAAAGTGGGCATGGGCATGGCCAGCACATGACGCATCTGGCCCATGGGCCATGAATTTGATAGCCCTGGCTTAGAAAGTGCTGAAAAGCACTATAAAGTGGTATATGTCTAAGTGCTGTGCAATTTAATAAGTAAGGCTAAATTTAAATAGATAGATTTATAATGCAGTGGCATTGGTGTGCAATGTAATAGCAATATTTTTTCTGTTTTGTGAGATTTGTATGGTTTCTAAGATGAACAGTACTTTAAACAATATAGTTGACATAAAGTAAGTAAATCAATACCAAGTAAATTACATTTAACAGTAGTAAACTCAATTATGGCATTTTATATGTTCATTCAGAATTATAGAGACAAGATTATAACAAAAGGAATAATGATAAGTCCTTACCAGGGATTATTGACATGGATTTCAGTGTAGATTTGAGATTCAAAAACAGCACTATTTAATTTTATTACAAAATTAGATTAGTAACATAGCAACTACAAAGTAATTTTATATTCAAGATAAATCATGCTCATCATCCTCTTCTATACTGTTTAATATGAAAATTTCAAAACATCTGAAGCTGCCTTATTGATGTTACCATGGTGTGTGTGTGTGGGGAAATAATAATAGAACCTATAAGTGCTGTGATATTTAAAAGTTATACATAGACATCTTAAGGATTTTACCACATTTTCTTATCTTTTGAAATGTTTCCTTTTATTTTCTTTAGGACAGTGATAATGAACCTTTTAGAGACCAAGTACCCAAACTGCAACCCATAACCCACTTATTTATCGCAAAGTGCCAACACAGCAATTTAACCTGAATAATGAGGTTTTACTACCTAAAATAATGATAAACAATACAGAGTTCACATAATTGTTCTAAGAAGAATGTGATAAATACACTTTTATGCCACTTCATTTTTTCCTGCTTTTGAAATATTATGTTTAGCAACAATAAAAAAGAAAAACGTTTGTATTATCATTTCTCTTTCCCTCCCTCTATCATTCTCTTTCTCTCCCTCTCTCTCTTTCCCCCTCTCTCTTTCCCTCCCTCCCTCCCCATCTCTCTTTCTGCCTCCCTGTTTCTCTCTCTCTTTCCCTCCCTCCCTCTCTTCCTCTCTCTCTCTTTCCCCCTCTCTTTTTCTCTATCTTTTTTCCTCCCTCTCTTTCCCTCCTTCTCTGTCAGCCTCCATCATGCTTGCTGTCGGCTGCCATAGAAACGGAGAGGGAGGAAGTTTGGCATTTGGGGGGGAAGTTTGCTGGAGAGTGGAGATATGGAGATACTTTCTGTGTAAAGCAAGTGTGGGGAGATGTCTCATGCTCCCTGGGCAACTTCATAGACATGTTTATGCTCAGCCAAGGTCAACCATGTCAACATATGGGGGAAAACACCTGAAGATGTACCCCACATGACACCATAGGCACTGGAAATTGGATGTCCAATCTGGGTCCTTAGGGGAGGGAACTTGGGATAACTTTCAATATGTAATTTTTGCAACTATTGCCTCAGATCTTGCTTTTCTTTTATTGCTATCACTTCTAACTCATTAAAAGTACATCTTCTCTACAAACATGGAGTCAGGGGTTTTCTTTCTTGGGTTTTGAATGGGGGCACATCTGACATTAAGCAAGATCTGCTTTATCAGCCAACCTGGAAATAAACTCTACTGTGGGGGCTGAGCAAAAAATGTCTAATCAAGGCAGTGATCAAGAGGACATGGGGGTTGCTGGATCTACCCCTCCCCAGTACCTTTGCAGTTTGGGAAAGCTGAGCTGCTGTCAGCGTTGCAGATTGAGGAGAAACTGGTTCAAGCCAAATGGTCTTTGTGGGTAGGACAGATGGAGATCCCAAAGGAGCTCCCCTTGGGGTAACAGCTGCCAGACACCAGCAAGGGAAAGCTGCCTAGCAGGAGGCTGACAAAGAAGACCTCCTGCTGACCCAAGCCCTGCACCTCCTACACAAAGCTCTTGAGAGTCAGAGAGCTCAGGAAAGGTATGCATTGCCTGCGTGCAAAGAGGATGGGGAAGCAGAAGGGGGCGGAAGCCTCTGCAACCCCAGAAGTTATTCCTATAGCTCAGCCGGGGCCAGCGCAGCATTTAGTGGATAAAATGAGTTGCAGTGAACATTTTCACTTTCCATTGTTTTTTTCCCCAATCTCAGATTATTTGAGATTATTTATCTGCATCAGAAAGGTATAGTACAGGAGATAGTCTTTTGGAAACAAGATATTTTTTCAGTTATGGAAAAATATTATGGGCACATTCACAAATAGCATATATTGTGTCAGTAATTTACAATTACTGAGAAATAATTTACATTTACAAATAAATTTACAAATAAAATTTCTTTTCACCACTCCTGAACAGTGGTGGGATTCAAATATTTTTACTACGGGTTCTGTGGGCATGGCTTGGTGGGCATGGCTTGATGGGCATGGCAGGGGAAGGATACTGTAAAATCTCCATTCCCACCCCATTCCAGAGGGAAGGTTACTGCAAAATTCCATTCCCTCCCCATCCCACTAACATGCTTTCCAGCTCCGTTCTCCTGTGCAGGGCAACAAAAGAGGACCCAACCAATCAGCTGTGACTCAGGAGACAGAGAATAGATGGGAACTACTCAAAATTTATGCTACCGGTTCTCCAGAACTGGTCAGAATCTGCTGAATACCACATCTGCTCCTGACTTCCCAGGTTACTTTACTTCTTTTTCTGGTCGTGGAAATAAAGTATAAATTTCAACTGATACTGTTCAATTCCTGGAAAGCTTGAGAGGCTCTTACTTCTCATTCCAGTTATGTCTGAATCAGAGTTTTACTGTCCATGCCACCAAAGAGATGGGCCTCTTCCTCTCATGACTAACTTCTCCAATTCTCCAACATAACCCTTTTCTCTTCTATAAGTACTCAGAAACCTAGCCTTCAGTGTCTTTTATCTCTCTGCAGTGCAGGTAAGTGTTTTTCCAGGAGATAAAAAAAGCATAAGGAAAACTATTAACAGTTTTCAGTTTTTCATTGCACAGTCTATTTAGACCTGAAGTGAATAGATTATGATTTTTTTATTTTAGTGTTTTGGTGTATATAGGGTTTTACTTTAGTGTTAATTTGTTCACTATTTTTTCCTAAAGTACCTCTTTTTAAAAGTGATACACAGATTGAGATAGTCATCAGTGTGATATTGGTGCACATTTTGGTCTACAGTGGCAATACACTGAATACCTATCTGTTGTAATATAAAAAGGGAACTGTTGCTGAGAAGCTGATCTCAATTCAAAAGCTTATTCCCTAAATCCCTTTTAATTCTTACATAATTTTAATCAAATATGCTATCAAATCTCCCATTGGCAGAAGGTATCTAAGGGTCAATTTCCTTTGCATTATTTAAGTCATTAGCAACCATACAGGCACAGGAACATGGATGCAATAGTCACTTTAAACACTAACATCAAACTCAATGGGATAAATGAGTGCTTCGATGTCCTGTATTGGACTTCTAGAGTCCTCCCTCCCTCCATACCATTGACTGATCAATCTCTTAAAAACATTTCAAAGGGATGGCAAATCCTTAATCAAAACACTTCTCATTAAAAATAATATATATATATATATATATATATATATATATATATATATATATATATTATTTATATATATATATACAACAACCCCTCCCCCCATTTTCATTAAAAGTTCTTACTTTTTCCTCATGGCTCAGTTCTTTCTTCTGGCCTGGAGGTTGTCCCAGATGGTTCAAGTGGATCCAGTCTGCATTTCCTCTCTCTTTGGATCATTTATAGGCCCTTTCATCACTCTGTGACCAAATAGGTGCCTCAATGGAGAAACAACCTTCCATTGTCACTTTCTAACAATTAGTATTTAAGGTATGTGGTCAATCATTCAGAAGATAGATGTCAATATTGATAGCTGTTCCTCCATGGACCTATCAAAACCAGTTTCCAAACCATCCAACTTGGCACTGGCTCACTAAAGCTGATAAAGGTGACATTTTCAGAACTGTTAACAGTTAAAACCATAATTTAATTTTTTTCATGAAAATGTATTTCCTTCTGTAGACCTGATTCTCCCTGAATTTAGTTTCAGTGGATGATCATTAGTTTTACCACTGTAAGAGAGGAATATAAAGAGGAACCTTGTATACATGGTTTTCATACTGGATTATTGAATATGTTACTCATTTTACAATTAACGATTTACTTCCTATGACTTTCACTCTATTTCCTCCCCCAGTCTCTGGACTTATCTAGAGAAAATGAAAAGAAAAGAATGGGCTGGTTTTACTGTAGTGTGCTCAGCATGGCTTTACTGTCTCCTGCATCTTCTCAGCCAAACATCTACTGCTTCTTCATTGGGAGTGAGATCCTCTCTCAGGATGTGCCCAGTCCTTCCCCAGAGACCAGTCCTTCGCCAATGACCAATAACTTCTTCCTTCTTGTCTGAAAGCTTTGGTGAAGATCTGGGTTTTCCCTTCTGCAAGGGAAGCTCCCTCTCCAACCTGAGAACCAACAACTATTCCACACACACATTACTTTTGTCTTCAACTTTTTTGTCCAGACACTCCATTTACACGGACGCACAGACAATATTTTTCCTCTTTCTCCCTTTCCTCCTCTCCTTTTCTCCTTTTTCATTTTTCTTCTTCCTCTAAAAATTTGGGTCAGACTCACCGCATTTCCCAATGCCTGTGAAAGTGGGTATCCCTCTAGGGCTGTAGTCCCCAATCCCTATATTCCAAGCAGGACTAATAGAACTGTTAACTTCACATTTCACCACAATGGATTCAGACAATTCAATCTTTCTGAGAGCATAGCAGTCACTCAAGGCCAGAACTGAGCTTCTTCTTCCTTTTGTGACTTCCTTTGTCAGCAGAATAGCAGCCAGACACACACAGACAAAAACACAAACAGAAAAATATGGTAGAGTTCATCTTTATACAACAAATATTTATAAGCTATATTATACACAAAAAATCTGTTTTTAGCATTTTTTATAAATTGAAAAAATATAAATTAACAAAATTGCTTTTTCTTATTTTGTTTATACAGCCAACTTCTTTTCTGTTGAGGTATAAGATTTAATAGCTTTCAGGTGCTGTAAGGCTGATGCAATATAAGGATGAATCAGCATAATATCGGTATTGCCTTTTTTAAGACTAAGAAGGGTTCCACAGAAGGTTTGCCACTTTAAGAGGTGTTTATATAAGGTTGACATTATAGAAGGCATGTTCTCACTCCTTGTGTTCTGTCTTCATTGCAGAGTTCTCCATGTAGAGTTAAGAAGATTGATTGCTTGTCAGGTATTTGCCTACTACGTATTTTTCTGTACATGTCTTGTATATAAACCACTGTTAAATGTCTAAGTCCTTGTGTGCTCTGTTTTGCACAAAACTTACATATTGAAAGTTGTCCCAAGTTCCCTCCCCAAGGACCCAGACTGGACATCCAATTTCCAGTGCCTATGGTGTCATGTGGGATACATCTTCAGGTGTTTTCCCTCCATCTGATATGCCGAGACAGTTGACCTTGGCTGAGCATAAACAAGTCCATGCAGTTGCACAGTGAGCATGAGAGCATCCCCCCACACTTGATTTACACAGAAGGTATTTCCATATCTCCACTCTCCAGCAAACTTCCCCCCCAAATGCCAAACTTCCTCCCTCCCCGTTTCTATGGCAGCTGACAGCAAGCGTGATGGAGGCTGACATTCGACCCTCCTGCAGTACAGGCTTTAGCCCTGGAAAGCAAAACATAGTAGAAAACAGACAAAATAGGAATAAAAGAAAACATGTAATCATTTACAATAATACACTAAGGCTAAGTGTAGAATAGAATAGAATAGCAGAGAATACTTTATTGGCCAAGTGTGATTGGACACACAAGGAATTTGTCTTGGTGTAAATACTCTCAGTATACATAAAGAAGGAACATTCGTTAAGAATCAAGAATCATAATGTACAACACTTAATGATAGTCATAGGGTACAATCAACATCAAATCATACTAGGAAACAGAGGATACAAGCAACAATGTTACAGTCACAAGTGGGAGGGGATGGGTGATAAGGAGTGATGAGAAGATTAACAGTAGTAGTAGTGTATACTTTGTAAATAGTTGAACAGTGTTGAGGGAATTATTTGTTTAGCAGAGTGATGGCTTTCGGGAAAAAACTGTTCTTGTGTCTAGTTGTTCTGGTGAGCAGTACTCTATAGCGTCATTTTGAGGGAAGGAGTTGAAACAGTTTATGTCCAGGATGTGAGGGGTCTGTAAATATTTTCACAGCCCTCTTTTTGACTCGTGCAGTATACAGGTCCTCGATCGAAGGCAAGTGGGTAGTAATTGTTTTTTCTGCAGTCCTAATTATCCTCTGAAGTCTGTGTCTGTCCTGTTGGGTTGCAGAACCAAACCAGACAGTTATAGAGGTGAAGATGATAGACTCAATAATTCCTCTGTAGAACTGGATCAGCAGCTCCTTGGGCACTTTGAGCTTTATGAGTTGGCACAGAAAGAATATTCTTTGCTGTGCTTTTTTGATGACGTTTTTGATGTTAGGTGTCCATTTTAGGTCACGTGATATAGTAGAACCTAGAAATTTGAAGGTCTCTATGGTTGATTCTGTGTTGTCTAGTATTGTAAGAGGTGGTAGTATGGGAGGATTTCTTCTAAAGTCTACCACCATTTCTATGGTTTTGAGTATGTTCAGTTCCAGATTGTTCCGGTTACACCACAAGGCAAGTTGTACAACCTCCTGTCTGTATGCAGATTCATCGTTGTCTCGAATAAGACCAATGACTGTTGTGTCATAAGCAAACTTCAGTATTTTAAAAGATGGATCATTTGAGATGCAGTCATTGGTATATAGAGAGAAGAGAAGTGGAGATAGCACACAGCCTTGGGGGGCCCCTGTGCTGATTGTACAGATATCGGATGTGATTTTGCCTAGCTTCACCTGCTGCTTCCTGTCTGTTAGGAAGTTTATGATCCACTTACAAGTGTGTTCAGGTACCGCTAGTTGGTTTAGTTTACTTAGAAGAGTGTCTGGAATGATGGTATTGAATGCTGAACTGAAATCTACAAAGAGGACCCTTGCATAGGTATTTGGAGATTCGAGGTGTTGTAGGATGTAGTGTAGAGCCATGTTAACAGCATCATCTGTCGATCTATTTGCTCGGTATGCAAACTGCATGGGATCTAACAGTGGATCCGTGATGGTTTTCAGGTGGGACAACACAAGCCTTTCAAAGATTTTCATAACTACAGATGTTAGAGCAACTGGTCTGTAGTCATTCAGTTCCTTGATGGAAGGCTTCTTTGGCACTGGGATGATGGTAGAATGTTTGAAGCAGGAAGGAACATAGCCCATCTCTAGTGATCTATTGAAGATTCGGGTGAAGATGGGGGCCAATTGCTCAGCACAGACTTTTAAGCAAGAAGAGTTATCTTGTCTGGCCCTGGTGCTTTTCCTGGCTTTTGTCTGTGTAATAGATCTTGCACTTCTTTTTCTGTGATCACCAGAGGTTGTGAGCCCAATGGATTGGGGCCAGTTGTAAGAGGCTTGTCTATTGTTGGTGTGTTTGAGATGTGTGTTGTGGAAAAAGATGGCTGTAGTTTCTATTTAGTATTTAGAATGAAACAGTTGTACAAGTTTAAGGCCTTGACATCACGCTCATTCACCCATTCAGATTGAGAAGGAGGCAAGTATTTCCAGGCAACCAAATAGTGAATTCTCCCCCTATGTTTCCTGGAATCTAACGTTTCTTTTACCTCAAAATGCTGTTCACCTTCAATGAGGAAGGGAACAGGAGGGGCAAGTCAGTCTGGCTGAAGAGAGGAGGTGTGTTCAGGTTTCAGCAACTAACATGAAACACAGGGTGTATCCTTCTAAAGTTTTTAGGCAGCTCTAACTGTACCGTGACTGGGTTTGCTACCTGGGAAAGGGCCTACATACTTAGGTCCCAATTTCTTTGACTTCTGTGTGGTCTGTAAATACTTAGTGGACAAGAAAACTCTATCTCCAACTTGGTAGTCTTTCAACACAGCTCTTTTCTTGTCTGCCTGTTTCTTATGGGCTCGATGAGCTTTGTCTAATGCTTTACGAGTGACAGGCCAGATAAGCTGAAACTTCTTAAACCATTCCACCAGTGAAGGGGTTTGGGGCTTCTCTGAAGAAGCTCTGGAATGGGCACAAAGTCCTGACCAGAAGCTGCTTTGAACGGGATAAACTCAGTTCTACTATGGATAGAATTATTATAAGCGACTTCTGCAAAAGGCAGTAAATCAGCCCAGTTATTTTGCTGATAACTTCATAACATCTGAGGTACTGTTCGAATATATAGTTCATTCACAACCCCCAATAGTTTGAGGGTGGTGAGAGGAGCTTAGGCCTTGGGCGGAGCCTAACAACTTGAGAAATTCTCTCCAGAATTGGGAAGTGAATTGTATCCCCCATCTGCAATTATGCATTCAGGAACACCATGTAACCTATACACATGTTGAATAAACAGTTTATTCAACGTTTTAGCAGAGGGAATCTTTGAGCAGGGTACAAAATGCACTTGCTTGGAAAACAAGTCTGTAATCACCCAAATTATTCTATTCCCTCAACTCTTAGGCAGTTCAACAATGAAATACATGGATATTTCTTTCCATGGAGCATTAGGACTAGCAATGTTCTGGAGCAGTCCAGCTAGTTTGCCAGGGGGCTTCTTCACAGAAGCACATGCAGGACAACTAGTGACGTAGGCTTTTATGTCCTTTTTCAAAGAAGGCCATCAGAATGGCCATTTAACTAGGTGTAAAGTTTTCACAAACCCAAAATGTCCAGCGACTTTCAAATCATGGGCCTGTTGCAAAATGGTACTTCTGAGACTGTGAGGACATATAACTTTGTGCCCACCGACACCAGGCCATCATGAATAATACACTTGTTTGAGTGGGACAAAAACCAACCATCTGTTTTTAATGCCCCTTTTAGCTGTTCAGTTAAATCAGTAGGAAGATCAATGTTCCCCTTCTCCTGGGCTCTGGTAACCACTGGGGCAGCCAGTAATTTGGAAGGGACAACCGGGTGAATCACTTCTCGCCAAGCACTATTATACTGGGGTAATCTAGATAAAGCATCTGCTATAAAGTTGTTTCCCCCAGGAAGATATAGCAATGAGAAATTAAAATGATTAAAATGTTGTGCCCAATGAATTTGCTTGTGTGACAATTTTCAGGGTATTTTTAAGCCTCTAAGTTTTTGTGATCCATCCACACCTCAAATGTGTATTTCTCCCCTTCTAGGAAATGTCTCCAAGCCCATTAGACCATAAATGCTTCATCCTCCCAAATTACCCATTTCTTTTCAGTTTCAGTTAGTTTCCTGGAGGTGTAGGCACAGGGTTGTAAAGCCCCAGTAGCGTTGGCTTGTAGTAGAACTGTCCCCACAGCAACGTCACTGGCATCAACCTGGACCACAAAGGGGGCATCCATGTCAGGATGTTTAAGAACAGGTTCAGCTGCAAACAACCATTTCATTTTCTCAAAGGCTACTTGGCACACCATGAAACACTCAAGGGGCCAGTTAGGCTATGGCTTTAACTTCTTTTGTCTTAAGGAGATTGGTTATGGGTAATGCAATTTTTGCAAAGGCGGGGGTGAATTGTCAATAGAAATTAGCAAAACCTAGAAAACTTTGCAACTGCTTTCTGGTACATGGGAGAGCCCATTCAATGACTGCTCAAACTTTCTCCTGGTCCATTTCTACCTCCTCATACAATATGCAGTAACCCAAATAGTCAATTTTTGTTTGGTGAAATCGATAATTTGGCATACATTTCAGCAGACCTGAGTTTTTTCAGGACTGATCGCACCAACTTCATATGCTTCTCCATAGTTTCAGTGTAAATAAAAATATCAGTCAGGTAAACCAAAAACCCCTTATAAAGATGTTCATTCAGTACCTCATGTATCAGTTGCATAAACACAGTGGGGGCTCCTTGTAATCCAAATGGGAGCACTTTGAACTGGAAACAACCTAAAGGGCAATTGAATGCGGGTTTCCATTCATCTCCTTCCTTAATTCGAACTCTGTAGTAAGCTTCTCCCAAATCCAGCTTAGTGAAAAATTTTCCTTTGGCTAGGTGAGCCAATATGTCCTTCATTAAGGGTAGTGGATAAACATTTTGCGCACACACTATGTTCAGGCCCTTATAATCAACACAGAGATGAAAGGAGCCATCTTTTTTTCACAGAACAACACTGGAACAGCCACTTGTGGCCTAGACGGTTCAATAAAACCCTGTTTTAGGTTTTTATCAATAAAGGTTCCCAATTCATCCGCTCTCATGGAGTCATCAAGTAGAGCTTTGGCTTAGGGGGTTTCATCCCAGGGAGGATCTCTATGCTGCAGTCCGTGGGACAGTGGGGTGGAAGCACATCTAAAGCCCTCTCTCTGAATGCCCCCTTGAGTTCCCAATATTCCTTTGGGATTTTCTCCTCCCCAGCTATGAGTTTGCTTGTCACTGATACCAGCTCCCTTGTGGCTTTGTCTATTACTGTGGGACTTCCTCCCCCGCTCTGCGGCTGGGTACAATGGATGCACAACAGTCCATTCCTCCAGTTTATGTGAGGATTCAATTTCTGGAACCAGGGCAATCCAAGTAGGAGAGGACCAGAGGTAGTATTCAGCAGGCTCTGTTGTGGTTCACCTGCAGCCTGTACAGATGACAGTAGAATCAGATAGTGGGGAAGAACAGGGACCAGTCCAGGAGTCTGGAGAGGACTCAAATGAGGGTCCTGCATCCAATGCAGAGATGGGGCCAGGACCATCTGGGAGTTGTGTGCTGACTCAGGAGCCTCCAGAGTCTGGTAGCAATGAGGCAGAGGAACAAGAGGAGCTTGTTCCTGGTACGCGTGTGCGCAGAGCTGCTAGAAGACAAGAGCAGCTAAGACAAAAGGGGCGACTTGGGAATAAGGCTTGGAGGTGATTGCCCCTCCCCTAAGGTATAAAGGAAGTGCAAAGGTAGAGAAACCTTTGCAGGAAGCAAAGTCGTTTGCTCTGTTCGGATTAAACCTTGAAGCTCTGTGTGAACTTTGTATTTTGGTTGGTTTTTTAGTTAATTTGGCACGTTAGTTGTTGGCAGCAATTTAAAGGAGATAAAGGTGGGTACTTATCTCAAGAGACTGTTTGAGACTCATTACAGCTGGGAATGAATATAATTCCCAGTATCGAAATAAAACAAGAGTCCTTTGGCCTAAGCGTGTGCTTAATTACGGTCTCAGGAAATCTTGGTCAGAACAATTTGCTAACTGCCCAAACAAAACAAACATCTAATTAGAGATTGAGCAGCTTTGTGCAGAGATCGCTCAGCTTCAGCAACAGCTGGCTCTGCTGGCTTTCTGAAGGAAATGCCTGGTGGCTGTGCCTGATAAGTTTGATGGCAACCAGGCCATGGTTCCAGCATTCTTGGGACAATGCCAGTTATTTATTAGCTTAAGAGCAGAAGATTTCCCCACTGACTGGGATAAAGTGGGGTTTATGATTAGCCTGCACTCCGGCTCTGCAGCTCACTGGGCCATGCCTTTGTTGGTCCAGGCTAGCCCTTTTTTGGATGACTTTAGGGGGTTTTGTGACCATCTTATGTATGAGGACTCCATCAAAATGCAGATTGCTGCCCGTTGTCTGAAGGAACTGAAGCAGAACCAGCAATCCCTGCAAAAATATATTAGTGAGTTCTGGCTGCTTAGCCAGGATTTGGCCTGGAAGAAGGCTGCCCTCATGGACACATTCCAGGATGGGTTGTCAGTGGAGTTGCAGGACAAGCTGGTTTGGGTGGATTGTCCAATGACCCTCAATGTGATGATTCATCTGTGCCTCAGGATCAATGCCCCCTTGCAGAGATGGAAAAGTCACCATGCATCCCGGGAGGCTCCTGTGGTACCTGTCAGGCATGAGACCCCAGCTCCGTGGGAGGAGCCCATTGACCAAGGTGCTGCCAGATTCTGCCTGTCGGTGATGGAGTACAACATATGGCATGCAGGGGGATTGTACTTATATTGTGGGGAATGTGGGAACATGGCTGCTTCACGTCCCAAGAAGTAACAAGAAGCATCGGCCCCGTGTCTGCTCCCCAACCACAGAAAACCCTGTCAGAAAATGCCTGGAGCCAAATCTAGGGGAGACCCTGGGTTGGGCATGCACCAACCTCAAGTCACACCCAGTGGATGTGGATTCCACACCCTCTCGGCATTTGATCTTGGTGGCATGAGCTTTCCTGGCTGGTAGGCCACAAGGAATTCCAGCACACACCCTGGTCAATTCCGGCACCACCACTAACTTCATGAATATGATGTTTGCAGCCCAATATCAGTCCCTCAGGGTCCAGTAGATCCTCTCCTCCCATGCTCATGGAGACCATCGAGACCACAAAAGCCAGGTGCTTTTGTCTGGGCCTATCAAGACCTCCATTCAACCCTTGCGCCTGACCATTGGCTTGTAATATAGAACTGAGGCCATTCAGTTCTATATTACTTCCGGCCTGCATTTCCCCATGGTCTTGGCATGGCTCATGATGCAGATCGCCAGATCTACTGGTCCCAGAATCTGATTGCTTTCCTGAGCCTGCAATGCATGGACCACACCCACCAAGTCTGTGCAGCACAGTTGCTGAATCCACCCGGGGTGTCCGTGTCTTCTGACCTAGCGGACTTCGTGGATGTGTTCAGCAAGCAGGAAGTAGATCAATTGCCCCCACATAGGCCCTATGACTGTCCCATTGATTTGTTGCCAGATGCATCCCTCCCCATGGGCCGTTTGTACTCAATGTTGGACCCTGAGTTGGCCGTGTTGTGGCATTTTGGACAAGAAACTTGCTTGAGGTTTTATCTGGCCCTTGTTGTCACCACTGTCTACCCCAGTCCTGTTTGTTAAAAAGAAGACTGGTGACTTGAGGCTTTGTTGCAATTACTGTGAATTACATGCCAACATGGTGCACAATCGATATCCTCTGCCCTTGATTCCTGAACTGATGGAGTGGCTCCAAGAGGCTATTGTGTTCATCAAGTTGGACCTGCTTGGAGCATATAACTTGGTGTGGATCTGGTCAGGAGATGAGTGGAAGAAGGAATTCAGTATCAGGTATGGGAATTTTGAATACACAGTCATGCCATTTGGTTTGACCAATGCTCCCGCTGTCTTCCAACATTTTATGAATGACTATAAATGCCTACACTTATGCCCCTTGGATTAATATAACATATTTCATGATTCTTTGGAACCAGGCCTTCATATTCTAATTTATTTTCCTCTGGATAAAATATAGAGGTATATTTTTTAGAGCAACCACTCTTATATTTGCTAGCTAATGTAATACAGCACTTCAATTAGCCATGAATATTTTCTTAGTCCTTGAATGGAAAACTAAATTTAATTCCACAGGCTCTAGGCACCAGTTATTCATAACATATGTCCTCAAGAAAAAATTAACACAACAGAGTTATTAAATTGAAATGCAAAAGTAAATGCTCTAATTGTCTTCACCTGTGAAAGAATGAAAAATCCTTTCTACAACATCATTCAGTCAGAGCTGAGGAAGCTTCTTGGATGAGGGCGAGGCAACTTTGGGGAGGAACTGGAGAGTCCAGTTGCCTCTTGAGAGAAAGCATCTTTGGGACAACCATGACATGGATGCCTGAAAATCTCCATAGACACTTGATGGTTTCTTCCAATCTTCAGATTCTACACACCTGAGAATGGGATTCAAGAAAGTCTAGGATGGAATAATGTCTCCTGCCTTGGGCAAGGGATTGAACTAGAAGATCTCTAAGGACCCTTCCAGCCCTAGAATGCTATGATTCTATTTTGTATGCATCAGACTCTGTCCAAAATATTAAAGCATCCCTTGTCTCTTGAAAAAAATCCTTTCTACAGTGAATATTAATTTTCCAATTAATTTTTCTTCATATTAATTCATTTGGCATTCCATTTTACATGCGAATATCCTGAATAGAACCCTCTATTCAAGAGGATTAATTTGAATGCTTATACTCTCCAGTTTGAAAGAATAGGATCAGGTCAATTCTGTAACTGTGGAAATATAATTCCATTATTTTAATGAGTGTTTTCTGCAAGTAGTTTGGCCTTGACAGATTTAAGATTCCATCTTTAGAGAATATATGCATGCTCTATAACACTTAAATGCCACTTTACAGTGCTTTAAAACCCTCTCTACGCAGTTTAGAGAGTTAGCATATTGCCCCCTATATTCTGGGTCACTTTACTAACCTCAGAAGAATGGAAGGCTGAGTCAATCTTAGCAGGTGACACTCGAACTGGCAAACTGCAGGCAGCCAGTAGTTAGCCGAAGTAGCCTACAATACTGCATTCTAAGCACTGCGCCACCATGGTTCTATGATTTATGAAACAAGCTTGCTCTTTTGGTTTCTTACCAAGCAGAAAGTGTAGGAGAAATAACGCAGAAAAGAAAGTCTTGATTATGCACATACTCAACTAAATATGAGAAAGTGGCATTGAATTAAATCATTGGTTTTTTTTAAAAAAAACCCTGCATTTTTCATTACTTATTCATTGTCTGATACTGATAAATAGTGCTCCACTTTCTGCAGTGTGCAATTGCAGTCAGAAGAAACAATTTCTCAGAATTATGTCTTCAGGAAAATTTCTCTCAAAAGAATTTGTGGACAATGCATATTCATTATCAAGCCAACACATATCAATTAGTCAATCAGACAATCTACATTACTCTAAAAAGTGAAATCTATGAATTTTGTACAGTATAAAGCTCATGGCTTGATTGAAAAATAGAAATCTGGTTTATGTAATAGTTTAATTTTAACTGATTTAGTTTACTATCATTTAACCTATGATTATTTCCATTAAGCATATATGTAATATTAATTTACTATGACAAAAACAATAGTATTTTAAATATTCATGCACTTTTTAAAAATTCATTTTGTATTCTTGTCAACTCATGAATTATGGGTTGGGTTATAACTGGCCCTATTATTAATATTATGAGAAAAAAATATTGAAGGACAGAGTAGTGATACTCCTCAGTATGTTCAATAATTAATAAAGTACTTATTAACCTCAATCCTTGATTCTCAACCTGTGGTCCGCGGGCTCCCCAGAGGGTGCCTAATCACAGGGGGTCCATAAAATAGAATAGAATAATAGTGGAAGGCATTTGGAGGCCCCTGCTCAAATAGGAAATCCTATACCATATCAGACAAATGGTTGTCCAGTATCTTCTTAAAAACTTCCAGTGGAGCATTCACAATTGGAGAGGAGTACGGTGCCCTTTGAGGTTGGACTGAGCATAAGAACCTCGAGGCTCTAAAAACCTCTCAAAAGTTCTCCCCCAAGCAAGTCCATTGGGTGTAGTATTTTAAGCAGTTTAACTTTGAGCTAAAATACATCCCAGGAGGGAAGAACCTATCAAGAAATCCACAATTTAATAGCCAGCGAGAGGAGGTTGCCTATGCGATCATTCCCCCTTCCCAGCAGGTAGCCCAAGCCACCAGCAGAGGCCAAACTAGGTGCTGGCATGACCCCAGAGTGGATCAAATGACAGCAGCACTGAAATCTGCACTCCCAGCTGACCAGTGGTTTGGTGACAACAGGGATACCCTGACCCTAAGGGATGGATTGGCCTGGAAAGGATCCAAACTGTATGTCCCTGCCAGCTTGAGGCTTCAGAGCCTACAGCACAGCCACAACTCCTGGTTGGCTGGTCACTTCAGATTCCTAAAGACTCTTCAGGATGCAATTCTGGTAGCCAAGGATGAAGGCTGATGTAGGGGATTATGTTAAGAGTTGCTCCACACATGCAACCATGAAGATGAGACCAGGGAAGCCCCCCGGGCTTCTCCAACAAGTGGTGGCCCTTGCTGGCCCTGGGAGGAAATTGCCATGGACTTTACAGTCAAGCTCCCAGGGAGCAGAGAGAATATGTTTTTTTGGACCATGATTGACTTATTCTCGAAGCAAGCCCACTTCACTGCCTGCCCAGGGTTGCCCTCTGCCAGAAAACTAGCCAAGACATTTATAAAGCAAGTATACCAGTTGCACGAAGTGCTCCAGAACGTCATCTTTGACTGAGGGATACAATTCACAGCACTGGAGGGAGTTCCTAAAGTCCATAGGATCAACCCAGGAGCTTAGTTTGGCTTTTCATCTGAGTACTAACAGAGCCTCTGAATGTACGAACACCATGGTGGAGCGGTACCTGAGATGATATGTGGACTATCAGCAATCCAACTGGGTGGACTTGCTGCCTTTTGTGCAGGTGGCTTACAGCAACACAGTGCACAGTAGCACAGTGCACAGTAGCACCCCTTTCCAAGTCACTAGTGGCATTTGTCCCCATGCTTGGACTGCCTGGAGAGCCACCATCGTCCATGATCCTAGCAGAGTGGATGGAATAGTTAAAGCTAGCTTAGGAGAATACGAAGCAAACATTGGTGGAATCAGCAAAGTCATATAAAAAGCAGGTGGATAGGCACCGATCTCTCCTTGCAGGTGGGAGATCGTGTGTACCTATCAACAAAGTACCTTAAGCTGAAATTGCCTTGCAAGAAGCTGGGACCTAAGTTTCTAGGGCCATTCCCAATAGTGAAAATGATTAACCCAATAACCGTATAGCTTAATCTCCCATGCTTGTTAGGGAAAGTGCATCCGGTCTTTCATAGCAGTTAGCTCACAGCTAAGACTGAGGGGCTGGGCAGCCCCTAAACCAGTTGTGGTACAGGGTAAAACTCATTATGAGATTAAGAAAATATTGGACTCCAGGTTGCACCATGGCCGCTTACAATTTTTGGTCCATTGGAAGGGATACCCTTTATCTGAGGCTACATGGGTAAAAAGCTGGGGTGTGAAAGGAGACAGATTAGTAAAAGTTCCATGAGAAATTCCTTAGCAAGCCAAAGGAGTCCCCGGGGAGGGAGAGGTGGTTAGGGACAGCATTACTAACCTCCTATCATTTCTCTAGTTTCAGGATGTCCTTTTTGGCTGAGGGGAACAGCCTGTCAGCCTGGAGCCATCTTTAATGGGAGTCTTCAGGGCTGCCAAAGCAGTGGCTGGGCAAGCTGTGGGAATGGAAGGGGGGGGGAGATAGTGTGGGGTATGTAATCATAACATATTCCCCTGGGAGTCAAGTATGTCTTGCCAGCACCTGGGGAGGCATGACTGGGAGTTAACTGGAATTGGAATAGTGTCCAGATTGGACCATGTGGATGGAGGGGAAGGAATTTTGACTTTGCTTTGGATAGGGGAAATGCAGGGATTTCAGATTCGGGTTTTCCTCAGATGTGCCAATGTGACATCTCTAATAAATCTACTTTGAGGAAAATGCCTGTCTCAGAGTTTTGATTCTGTTGGGGGTATTACTTGGAACCCTGACAGCAGCCACAGTTTCCTCACTCCCAGTTGGGGGAGGAGAGACCTAGTCAGCTTCCTGGGCAAACTTCCCTTCTCAGTTGGTTTCCGTGGGGTTTTCTTGGGCCTCGCATCTGTGGGAGTTTGGACTTGAGGAACTGGAGCCAGAGCTAGGCATTCAGAAGCTTGGTGCCCTTGGTGGCCACACCTGAAGCGCTTGATGACTGCAGTTGGGATAGGCTTTGGCTCCTCTGGAGGTCGGGAGCTGGATCGATGTCCCAAAGCTCTCTTTTGTTTCTTATCAGGAATGGGCTTGTGGCATGGGTGGACTTCTGGGTCCATGGCCACCTCCATCTGGTACCACTCCTATATGCAGTCAGGGGTGCCTCAATAAGCGTAGACCTGTCAGAGGTCTAGGTACAGGGCTTCCTTGAAGTAATGGACAAAGAGGCATTCTGGCCAGTCTCGCAGTTTCTTTGCCACTCTGCAGAACTCCGAAGCTAGCTCCTTTACGGGACAGCCTCTCTGCTTGAGGTCTTTGATCTCCTCCTCAGCCACATGTCCCTGGCCAGCATCTTCAACCCAGTTGAAGATTGGGGAACCATTGCTGGTGCCCACTGGTACTGCACCCACCCCTGACTGAGGTAGAAAGCCCATCCAGGGGGGATCTGGATGGCTAGCGGTAGCCTGATGGGTGGCTGGCATGGCAGCCCAGCCAGCCCTGGCAGTTCAGAAGCTCTCCCTTGCAACAGTGGCTGGATTGGCTTAAAGACCCAGTCAGCTGGTTGACAGCTGTCAATATGGTAGACTGAGCCCATCAAGGAAGATTTTGATACAATCTGCTCTGTACTGAATGGAACGAAGGGGAAACTGCTTGGAGGGGTCATGTTCCCCTGGCTTAGAAAGGAAAATGTTGGCTAGGTCAGGACCATGATGGCCTGACCAGCTGGAGGATGTTGGCCCAGCTACCAATGCTCAGCTGGATGAACTTCTCTGGAAACTGTCCAGGGTTTGGCTCCTTGGCAGTGGCTGGACTCCCCAATCCCAGCTCCCAACTGGCATTCGAGCTCAGCAGCCATTTGTTTGGTCATTGAGGGGAAGCTGATGCTCCCAGAGCTGTCCCTGGTGAGCTTGCTTACTACAGCGGCCCTGCTAGATGCAGTTGACTTTTTCTCTGTTTCTTCTCCTCCATCTTTCTTGAGTCTTCCTGCTGTCCAGTGACCAGGGTAACAGCTAGAGCTCAAGACCCTGGACAGCAGTCCTGCATGCGTGGGGAGTTGTTGCTTGTTTTAAAAAGAGAGTCGAGTTAATGTCAGGGTTCCAAGTAATAGCCCAGATGAAATCAAAACTCCAAGGCCAAAGACTTCCTCAAAGTATAGATTTAATAGGCATGTCTTACTGGCACATCTGGTGAAAACCCAACTCTGAAGACCCGGGTTTTCCCTACCCAGTTCAAAGTCCAAAGTTTTCCCCCCCATTGTTTACAACCATCACATGCCCCAATCAGGTCCCTCTTCCATCCTGGAGCATCCCATCTACTCCCCTCCAGGTGCTACTGAGAATGTCCTTGGTTCCCAGAGGAAAGAATGTTATTTTGGCTATATACTCCCCCACTTATCTCTACTTCCCCTCCCTTTCCCACAGCTCCATCTAGCCTCATTGTGGCAACCCCAAAGACACTCAAAGATGGCTCCAGAGTTGGGGGAGGTAGGGCTGAAGCCTCAGTGACACAACATGCCTCACAGAGAGCCCTGTGGGGATCATCGATATCCAGCTGTCAGAGGGGTCCTAATGGACCTAAATTGTCTTAGGGGGGCAAGGATCATAGAGAGCACACTCCATTGATTTAGGGAGCTGACAAACTCCTTGGTAGGTCTGGGGAAGTCTTTCCAATCTGGCAGCAGAGAAGACGGCCATTGTGAGCCGTTCTGAAGCTGGGGCAGCCACCAGAAAGTGAAAGCAGAAGATGGTATGATCAACCTGGGTGAGATATTTTTAAATTGAACTGAATACTGAGAAGAAAGAGCCCCCTGGAATATAATTAAGGGGAAGTGAGACCTAAAAGAGGAGGTGGATTTGCTTTGCTTTCCACCTCCGGAAGAAAAGTGCAAGGAGAGCTGTTAAGAACCATAATTACAGGAAATTGCCTAAAGGACTTGCTGAAAGAATTTATTTAAGAAGCTGGACTGAGCATTTCAAATAGAATAGAATCCTAGAAGGGAGAAGCAGAGCAACAGTGCCACCTAAAGGCAGAAGTGAAAATTGAAGGGGAAATTATACTGTTTAATAAATATAACTTTGAAGCTTGGAAACAAAATGATAACAAGCTGTTTTGACTGAAAAATTAAAATAGAGAGTGGAACATTGAGACTTTGTTTTCAAGAAAAAAGTGGAGCTCTTGGAACTTAAATTAAAATCAACAGATAAAGTCAACAGAAGCTGAATATTCACCTTCTGCCTGGATCTTTTTTCCTCCCCCACCCCCCCCTTTTTTTTTTTTTGCTCACTGAACTTTCCCTTTGGTATAAACCTGCTGGTGGTGGAATTTGGGGGCATGATGGGTCTATTTGGATTATAAATTATTGTTGTATTAACTTCTTTCCTATGCGAAAATGGATTAGGGTTTGAAGAACCTGAAGTAAAAAGAAAGCTTTAAAGAGTAACAAGCCAGGTTTTGGATTATAATTCCTTAGGATAACAATGGAAATAATTTTCAACTGCTGGAGATTATAAATACTGAAATATTTTAAAATGAAGAAAATAATGTCTGCACCATCCTTAGCATCATCTTCAGCAGCCTCCAGCCCTGTGGGCCAAATAACTTTGGATTCTCTACTTCAGCAAGAAAAAGCAAATCTGCAGCAAGCAAAATTAGAATAGAATAGAAGAACTTTATTGTCATTGTACAAGTACAACGAAACTGTGGATGCACCCCAGCAACTGTTTGCAATACAATAAAACCAAAGCACTTAAAAATAAAGATAAGAAAAATAGAGTACCCACATCTTCATTTGCAATTTGAGAGTACAATATCTACGAATATACACAAAGTATACATCCAACACTGACGGTGACGCTTGCCAAGTATAATATATATGAGATGGATTGCACTGTAATATGTTATTAGACATGTAAATGAGGTATTGCGGTTTCACATCTTTTCACATCTTAATAAGGTAGTGACTTATATTTATTTGCAGTACGGATGGCCCAGGGAAAAAAACTATTTGTTAGTCTAGTGGTGTGGGATTTTATTGATGTAAAGCGTCGTCCAAACAGCAGCAGGTCAAAAAGATAATTGCCAGGGTGTGAGGGATCTTCTATGATGGCCTTGATTCTGCTTTGGCAGCAGGACCTGGCTAAGTCTTCCATGGAGGGCAGAGGGCAACCAATGATCTTTTGAGCTGTGTTTATCACCCTCTGTACAGTTTTCCTGTTCTCAGCTGATAAGATATAAGTGCTCCATGAGGACATGAAAGAAAGAATGGAGAAAATGAAGGGAAAATAGAAGGGAAAATAGAGAAAGTAGAAGGGAAAATAGAGACCCTCCAACAAATGATAGCAAAAAATGAACAACATATACAAAAAATAGAAGAGAGTCTTGAATCAACAGAAAATAGGAGAACTTGAATATAGATTGACACAAGCAGATAGGAGCAAAGAAAGGACAATTATAGCATTAGGAATTGAAGGGCAGATTTTTGCTTGAGATTTCAAAATGTGAAAGAATAAAAGGGAGAAAATGTAGTAGAGATAATGGCAGAGTTGTTGGCAGGGGCCCTGGAGGTAACTAACATTTATATGAAGCCACTGGGTGAGATCATCCATCACCATGGACTGAGATATCACCAATATACTGATGATACTCAGCTGTATGTATTAGCCCATGGTGAGTTTAGTTGTGTCCTCCTCTCGCAGTGCCTGAAGGCTGTTAGGGGCTGGACAGGGAGTTGAAACTAAACCTTTGCAAGATTGAGTAGCTCTAGGTTTGGGGCTCATTAGCTCAGGGAGAATTACCACCTTTAGCCTTGGATGAGGTGGCACTACCCCAAACACACCCTGTGCATAATCTAGGGGTTTTCCTGGACTCACGACCCCTGTTTGAAGATCAGGTGGCGGTCATGGCCAGGAGGGCCTTTGTGCAACTGCAGTTTGTGTACCAGTTACGCCCTTTCCTAGATCAGCGGTCCCTACTCGCAGCCACTCATGCCCTGGTCACTTCCCATCTTGATTATTGCAATGCGCTCTACATGGGGCTGTCCTTTAAGAGCATCCAGAAGCTCCAGTTGGTGCAGTGGCCCACATGGTTTTGTGCAGACCCAAGTGTGCACATGTTCACCTCTCCTGCAAGAGCTGCATTGGTTGCTGATTTGCTTCTGGATGCAATTCAAGGTGCTTTAAAGCCCTTCATGGCTTGGATCCAGGTTATCTGAAGAGGCATCTCTTGCCAGTTACACCTACCCGACCCATTAGAGCGAGGAGGCAGGGAATGTTGCAGGTCCCACCCCTGAGGGAGATACACCCTGGTGGGACCCAGAAGAAGGGCCTTCTCCATGGTGGCTCCCTCTCTCTGGAATATCATTCCCCCAGAGATTAAAATGGCCCCCACTTTAGCACTTCCGAAAGGCACTGAAGATCTGGTTTCACCAGCGGGTCTGAGTAATCCAGAGAGGGATGGAGCCCATCAAATGGCTAGTGTGATGTGCTGTCATTGGGGCGGGGGGTTGGGAGTTGATTTTTGTTTTTTTGTTTTTTGTTTTCCCAAATTTTGTTCTATTGTACTTTACTAATTTATTTGTTTCTTTTTGTTAGTTTTTATTGTTTTTTATTTTTTGTTTTATTTAATTTATACTGCTGCCTATGGCGACTTAAGGCAACTTACAAAATGTGTAAGCTGCCTCAAGTCGCCATAGGCAGCAGTATAAATTAAATAAATAAATAACTAGGGGGGAAATCTTGACAGAGATGGATGAAGTGTTTAGAGTACATACTAGATATGCAATGAGAAACAAGCTCCCCAGAAAGGTTCATGTGAGGTTTACAAAAAAAGCAATAAAAACAGAGATCATGCAGAGAGTGAGATGATCCCTTAAAATGTAAAGGAAAAGAGTGGTGCTAAAACAAATTCCAAGAAGAGTTAGAGATAGAAGGAAGGAGTATCAGTTTTTAACAAACACTTCAATTAAAAATGGAGTAAACTTTAGATGTCTGATATCAGAGGGAATATTGGTAACTTGGCAGGAGCAGAGACATAGACTAGACTCAATAGAAAACAATTTTATGATCATTACCTGCGACTACAGGAGGAAGAGAGAGGGAGGGAGGAAAATGAGATCTGAAGCCAAGAAGAAACTGCACAAGAGAAGGAAATACAACAAAAAGAGGTTGAAAGAGATTTGGAGGAAAGAACCATAAAAGAAGGAGCAAGAGCCAGAGAACCAAGAGAGGCAAGGACGATTAAAACAGCAAATCCTATCTATAAGTAAAAACATGGAAGAAGAAAATTACTGTCAATTTACATGAATGGACTGAACTCTGCAATAAAAAGGAAAAGATTTTTTAGTAAATTAGAAAAACTAAAACTGGATATAATTTGTCTACAAGAAGTTCATACTGTATCAAAAAACAATGTAATAAGATATTGGAACATCTGTAAAGACCAGCCTCTCCTTCCCTTCAAAATAAAAGTATGAACTCTTGAAAACTTTGTATTTCAAAAGGAATCTTTTTATTGAAGAGGAGTAAAGCAAATTCAAAGCAGGATGTGAGGCCCCTCAAGCCATGCAACTATGATAAAGGGAGTTAGAAACCCCTCCTAACAGTCTGATGTGGATTCCACCAATTCTCAGATGTGAGGATTGTCAGCTTTGGAAGCCATATTAGCACCAGAGGTTTCCACACAGCCACATTCTTGAGCCTGGTAGATGGGAGGGGGGAATTTAATGGAGCGTATATGGTTCGACATAATAGGATTCTTCTTTATAGTCAAAGTCATGTTGTTCCTGCACCTGACTGAAGAGTACTAGAGGGGACATCTCAAGTTGGGATGGATGGTGATTGGGGCATGTGATGGAATGATGGGAGCAGGGGGTGGATTTGTAATATTTTACTTATTGGAGGGAAATCCAGGACTTTCAGATTTGGGATTTCCCAGATGTGCCAGTTTACTACTCTAATAAAAGGTAACTTTGAGAACATGTCTGATTTGCAGTTATCTGTTGGAGTCGAGTTTTTCTGGAATGCTGACATTATCTCAAATCTCTAAATAGCTACCAGCACCCTGAAAGGAAGCTATCTGGGCACCAAGACAGTACCAACCTAAAGTTCGGGCGGTGCAAAGACTCAGTGAAGATGGAGGAGAAGGAGGATATCACAGAAGGAGCGGTGGGAACTGATACCAGTGGACTAGTCAAGACCTGGTATCCTTCTCCTGAACAATTTGTGTGAGCCATTGAAGCTGCAGAGGAGCGACGAAGGCTAGGCACTCAGCCCAAGGAAACAGATTCCTGGAAAAGTTGCCAGACTGATCCAACTCCAAAAATGGCACTGGAAGAAAGGTCGCTGGAACATGGTTCCTACTCCAGCCCAGCAAAGTCAGCCCAGGAGTCAGAATGGAGAGATGTGGGGCTTTGGGGTCTGACAGCTCTCGAGACTGGAACTTGTTGCCTCTGGCTTGAAACCAATCGTTGGCAGGACTCCCTGAGCATTTTGAGTGACTTGAAGTGGAAAGTTATGTCCCACAGTCCCAACCTCTGCAACCGAGATGGAACTTAGCACAACCCACATTCACTTTTCCTGATCTGGGACCTGGCAGTGGAACCAGTGTGGCGTTGGCTTCATTCCACTCAGCAAGAGATGACTGGAGAATCGGCTCAGCATGGCAGAGGTAAGTAAGAGGGGGGAAGCAGCAGATGCAGCCATCATTTGGGATGCTGAAACCTCCAATTGCCCCCCTCTTCAGCCAACCCTTATGCTACCTCCTGGGGTTGGGGATTCTATCCTGGTCATGGGTGGGTCCAATACCAGTGATTGCCAGCACCAGCTGCACCACGTTCTTTGGGACCACCATGGGGCTAAATTGCTACAACATTCCTGGCTCAGCAATGGGGTCAGATCCAGTAGAAGGCTGCAACCACACACACACCCCCTTTTCCAACTCGACAGCCAGATCAGCAGCCAGCCCTTACAAGCAGCCAGCAGCAGTGGCATAGCAGATTCCTGCTCAGCTGCTGCCCACCGCCCTGCAGCCCTTTGCAGCACCCTTGCAGGCCTCCCATTCTGCTACCTGCAGCAGTGCCCCAGCAGGTCCCTGCCCCACCGCCTGTCGCCATGATGATTCTACCAGTGAGACCAAGCATCATCAAGGTTTAGAGTGACATTTGATGGGAAGCCTGAAAAACTTGCTTATTTCCTCAGCCGGATCTGGGCACATATAGGTCAATATGGAGACCAATACGAAACAAATTGCGACTTAGTTTCTGCGATTACAGATGGGATGAATGAAGAAAATGTTCCAATGATGCAACTAAATGATGCAGATGCATTTGTTGAACTGCTCCAGGCTAGATTTGAAGACCCAGACAGAGTAGGTGAAAAAGAAGACAAAATAAAAGTGATGAAGCTAGGTAATCAATCCATAAAAGACTTTGTGTGGGACTTTAGACGGGTCACAGAAAATCTCATGCATTGGCCTGACAGAATACTTCTGCACTATTTTAAAGAAGCCATTGATCAAGAAGCCAGAAAAGCCTGTGGCATCCAAGGAGTACACAGCAACTGCAAGACTGCTATACCATGTTCATTGTTCTGGATAGAGAAATTCATCCACACCAGAAATCTCCCTCTGACAGGCCCCCTAGGAGAAATTTGGCCTGCTGAAGCTCTCCTACCCAATCTATTGATCTACCCAATTAAATGCTACTGTTGTGGTCAAGTGGGTCATCAGGCTTCTGAGTGTCTGGCCCCTGCTCTGGTTCCTGCAACCAAGGCCCACTACAGCTGCCAGAGGTAGGAGAACTCCACGGAAATCCCCAGAGACCAGTCAGTATGCCCAACAAAAAAGGGCAAGGAACCTCCAGCCAAAGAAACCCTTCCCAGAAAGGCAAATTATGATGAGGATCCCATGGTGAGTGCAGCCATCTCTTCTTTTATGATTAAAGTGAAGTTGGTGGTGCCAGAGACTGGGGAGTCTGGGGAATTAGAAGCAGTAATAGATACGGGATGTTCCAGATGTCTAACTGGGCTCCCAATTGTTGAGCAATTAGGGATAAAAACTAAAGCCCTAAAATGCCCAATCAAGTTTGAACAAGTAGACGGAACATTAATTGGAGGAGCCCCAGCCACCCAGATTACAGAACTGATCAGATTAGAAATGGGGAGGCATCATGAACTTATATGATTTATAGTAGCTCCAAAAATGTCAGAATTTGTCATATTGGAACTTGTGTGGCTTGACAAATGGGCTCCTACCATTAAATGGGAAGATGGGTACCAGAAAATCATAATTGGCATCAGGCCACTCACCTTGTGCCTCCTGAGAAGCAGCAGCTATTGCTTCAGACTCTTCTCCAAGTGAACCCCAGGTTCCTAAAGAATATAGAGACTTAGCTCATGCACTTAGTGAGAAGGAATACAACATCCTCCCACCTCATCGAGCCACTGATTGTGCCATCGAATTAGAACCTGGGGCAAAGCTGCCTAAACCAAAAATGTACTCCATGACACCTACCAAAACAAAAAAAATCACTTCAAAATTAGTGATGCCTTTTAATTAAAATTTACTATACATTTTATTTTCACTGGGGAATTAGTGTTTCCCTCTGGTTTTAAATACAAGATAACCATCCACTTTTTCTTAACAATTCAATTCTCAGTTGGCTGGGTAATTCTGGGAATTGAGTCCACCCTTCTTAAAGTTGCTGAGGTTGAGAAACACTGACCTAGTCCTTTGGCTATTAAAAGTAGGTAGATATAACTCCATGCATAGCCAAGTAAACACATACAGTATATAATTATCATTTGTTACTGAAACTAATGCAGTTTTTTTAACTTTAAGTGAGAAAGCTGTACATCTGCAACAAATTAATAAGGCAAGTCAAATAATTCAATGTTAATGATAGTGAGCATCAGGTCATATAAAATGAACTCTGGCAGAGCTCAATCTAACTCAGTTGTCTCTTATTAGTAAACTCCTCCATCATCTTTAAGAAATTGGAAATCTTGTAGTTATTATTCTCTGAACAAGCAATGCAAAATAATTTTATGTTTCATATTAGGGGAAAGGGAAATGGGAGGGCACATTTATTGCATAACTTGAAAGTAACATCAGTAAATGGCTAGAGCAGGGATCTGAAACCTTAAACAAGAGCCATTTGGACCAATTTCCCAAAGAAAAGAAAACACCAGGAGTCACAAAACCTGGGTGGGCATGGCCAACTCAATGTCATGCACTCCAATCCAGTCACATGACACCCCCCTCAGCCATGCCTACTCAGGTTTTGTGGTTCCCAGTATTTTTTCTTCTCTGGGAAACAGGTTATCTCTCTCTGTGTCTCTTTCTCTCCCTCTTTTTCTCTCTCCTCTCTTTCTCTCCTCTTTCTCCCTCCCTCCCTCCCTCCCTCCCTCCTTCTCTCTCTCTCATCTCTCTCTCTTTTTTTCTCCCTCTCCCTTTCTCTCATCTCTTTCTCTCCTCTCTCTCCTCTCTGATTTCTCCTCTCTCTCTCCTCTTTCTCCCTGTCTTTCTCTCTCATCTTTCTCTCTCACTCTTTCTTTCTCCTTCTCTCATTTCTTTCTCCCTCCCTCTCTCTCTTGTGTGTGTGGTGTGTGTGTGTGTGTGTGTGTGTGTTCCCTCTTGAACCATTTCCAAAAACAGGCGAGGGTTAGGTTTTTTTCCTGATGTTGTTCTTTCTTTTTCTTTGGGTGCTTTTTACCATATGATTTAAATCAAGAGTCATTTCAGGTTCCCAGATAAATGAAGCTCTTTCATCCCCTTGCTGTGGCTTCTTGTCAGCTGAACCCACCACTGGCTCCCTTGCATTCCCCTCTCACTCACTCCTTATCTGGCCTGAGAAGATAAGGATGACGATGGTGGATGGAGACTCACTCCATATTCCAGACCAGGACCCCTCTACTTGCCTCTTCTTCAGGTCATTGTTGGTGCTGTGCACATTATTTATTTCTCACATTTATATGGCTGCCTGTCTCACAAAAAGAAACTTGATGGAATATAACAATAAATACATTAAAGCAACCCAAACATGAAAAAAAATTAAAAATGCAAACCATATGGAGAAAGGAAAAGATAAATCACAATGGAACTATTTAAGAATGTGCTATTTTTCTCTGAGACCTACAGGCCTAGTAACCCAATTAGGTCTTAAGGAACTTCCAAAATGATAGCAAGGATAGTGTAAACCTAACTTCGGGGTAGAGAGAATGTTCAGTGAGTGAACACTATAACAAGACAACATAAGTCCCTGATAGATGATACCTGTAATATGCTATCTCTACTAAATCTAATATGGCTTGAAGTAATAGATAATATGGCCTCACTAATATGGCCTCAAATAATCTAATCCTATGCCTTTGTTATAAGTACAAATTTGGTTATTACACCTGAGAATATAAAGAGCCGAACTGAAGACATTTTGTGTTCACAGTCTGAACTTTTAAAGCTCAGAACAGTTATGAAATGTGTTTTTGCTAGACAATTATACCAGATTGCAAAACTATTTACTTGGCATAAGTTAGAGGTATGTGCTGGGGCGCTCTGACATTAAATGTCACATTAATAGATATTAGTGTTTTCTTATAATCTTCTGGAATTTGAATAACAGGAAATCTTACTATAATGAAAATGTTGTATAACTTCTCTATATATGGACAACAGGAAGTGTTATGTAATCATGTGATTCGATAAACCTATATAAGCTGTATTCACTAAATGAGAGTGTCTCCTTCCTCCTAAAAAAAGTTTTTTTTCTGGAGTAGAAGGGTCCATACTGCAGTATTTTCCCTAATAAAGCATCCTATGGATCAGATTATCAAAAGTCTGTTGATTCATTTTTATATACTTCTCACTTCTTACTTTAAAGGGCTTTAAAGGTTAAAACCAGCACCTTAAATTGGACCCAGATGCCAACTGGCAGCTAATGCTGAGCAGAGGTATAACATTCTCATAGGAGCACACATCTGTCCATGCCACTGCATTCTGATCAAGTTGAAGCTTCCAAATACTCTTCAAGAGCAGATATAGATAGATGATAGATGGATAGATAGATAGATAGATAGATAGATAGATAGATAGATAGATAGATAGATAGATAGATAGATAGACAGACAGACAGACAGACAGACAGACAGACAGACAGATATGATATGATATATACGATAAATAAAAAGGATCCTACAGCCTGAAAGTAGTTGAACTTAAAACATATTCTTTATCAAGTGCTGGCAATTAAATTTATGAGGCTATCACTAACAAGTTATATTGGATCACGTTCAGATTTACTACGGTATGTACAATTTACTAAGTTTAGCTTGGAACCAAAATTATGTACAATAAATCCATTGAAACCAACAGATCAAATTGGTCATGGTGTTTAGTTCTCCAAGGTCATTTCTAAGCATGACTAATCTGAATTGTAATAATTTGTGTCATTAGTATTAATAATATTAATATGCTTCATAGCAGCAGTGGAGGAAGAATAGTACATGTGGCATAATCTGATTTATATGGTTTGATCAACAAGGTAATGATATAATAAAATAAAAATAAAGGAAATATCACTGTTTTTGAAAAAAATACTGTGATTAAATTCACATTTCAATTCTGTTTTAGACTTTAATGTGAACTTTCTATATCATTAAGAAATGATAATATGTGATTAATTATAGTTATAATGAAACCAAATCCAAAATAACCTTTCTTCCTTTCACAGCAAAATGTTTTTTCAGTTGTTATGGTACTAAATTGCCTGCCTCCTTGTGTTAAGAGCAGGATATTTTCTGCTTTGTTTTATTCCCTAGCCTGCTATAGCACTTGTCTAAATAGCACATCTAAGTGAGACCGGTGTTTCTTTAGGATTGCAAGTGATGAGAGGATCTGCCCTTTGCTCTTTACATATCTCTTCAGAGTTATTGTTATGCATCTGCAATTCTCAAAGAGAAATAGCTCCATTTTGGAGTATGACTTAAGATATTCATACACCAAATTTACTCCAGGAAATGCTGATTAAAAATATTCTAAATTTCATCCAGTGATATATTTAATACCACCTTCAGCTAAAATTTTACACTCTGCTTTTCAGTTCTCAATCTCAATGAGTACCAAGGATGAGTAAGAGATTGATGGGCTACTTAAATATATTATCTTTGAAATCAAGTAAGCTAATTACAGGGTTTTTAAAAAATGAGGAGGGGGGAGACCCAGTCTGCAATATTTTACTGTGGGTGTTAGACAATGAACACAGTGTTTTCTAAGGTTAATTTATGTTTTACAACCTTTTGTTTTGTAATATACTCTATGACTATCATTAAGTGTTGTATGTTATGATTCTTGATTCTTAACTAATGTATCTTTTCTTTTATGTATACTGAGAGTATTTACACCAAGACAAATTCCTTGTGTGTCCAATCACACTTGGCCAATAAAGTATTCTATTCTATGTTTTATTTTTTTCCAAGCTTTTAAATTTAAAAGAATGCTCTTAAACTTAGGGCATGTTTGCACATCATTTAAACTACTATATTTATGCTGATCTAATTTAAAACTGATCTAAGTAAATCCTACCTGGATAGAGAGATTATGGCAGCAGCTTGAAAGACAGTGCAATTTGGACTGACAGGAACCAGGGGTGGGCTTCAAATTTTTTAGCAAGGGGCTCTCTGCCCTAATGACTGCCTGGGTGGACATGGCCAACTCAATGCCACTCCCACCTAGTCACATGACCCACAACTCCCCATGCCTACCTAGGGTTTTGTTGCTCCTGGTGTTTTCTGTGGGAAATGGGTCTCTCTCTCTCTCTCTGTTCCCCTCCCTCCCTCCCTCTCATTTCTGTTTTTCTCTCTTTTTCCATCCCCTTTCCCTCTCTTCTTTCTGTTTCTTTCTTCCTTTCTTTCCCCCTTGTCTCTCATTTATTTCTCTCTCCCTCTCATTCTCTCCCCCCAGTTCTCTCATTTCTCTCCCTCTCCACCTTCTCTCTCTCATTTGTTTCTCTTTTTCCTCTCTCATTCTCTCCCTCCATCATTTTCTCATTTCTCTCTCTGGCCTGAGCCGACACGAAGGAGACCATAGCTGGGCAGTGGATTTGCAACCGGCTGCTTTTTACGATTCCGCATCCTTCATGGGCAGCTCAGCGCCAACCACGGTCCCCTTCATGTCAGCTCAGGAAGGAGGAGGAGCACCAGCTGCCGCCGCCACCACCAAATGCTGTGAGGGAAGCACTCTGGCTCTCCTACGCAGCATGGCCAGCTATTCATGTGAGTGCACATTGGCGGCATCAGGAGGAGGAGTCACCATCCCCGTTGCTGCCATGATCTCAACCCTGAAAGTTATCCTGCTTGTGTGTGCACATGTGCGTACGCACGCGAGAGAGAGAGAGAAAAGGGGAGAATTCCTTTTTCTCTCTCTCATCTCTCTCCTCCCCCCTTGTGTAGTGGGATGCTTCGCTCCTGCACTAAGGCTCCAATGACCGGGGTAGCTAGGGGATTACCCAAGCCCCCAGCAGCTTACCCCTGACAGGAACCACATCCTCCTATATAGGGAGTGGGGGAAGATTGGAATATAAAATCTGGCAACATTTCCAATTATGAATCTGAAACTTAAAAATTTGGGTTCAACATTTGGCACTAAAAATGTAATAGTCTTACTTCCCACATAACCATCAGAATTGGGATTATGAAGCACATCCGTTCTAAAAGCAAAATTATGCTTCTGAGCCCATGGGACATACCCTTGTGATCTTTCTGCAAATACATTTTTCCCCAGATTCACAGTTGAGTGGTCAACTTTTGTATAGTTTCCTTGTGCTGTCCAGCTAGTGTATGGGAATTGAATAGTTAGTTAGCAATTGTGAGCTGTCCCTTAAGGGAATGCATCATGGTAAATGTAGTTAAAGTATCCTGGGAAATGTGGTCCATGTCACGTGACCACATCTGTAATCCTGATTGATCACTAAATTGATCCTCAATGGGTTGGGGGAGGTTTCCTCACTCCTGGCTGAACTCAGGGACTCGTGGTAACTCTTCTACTTTTACCGCTACAAGATGGGAGAAAAGGGACAGGAGAAAACCATCTTTTTACCTACAAGACAGATATGCAAAGGATTGGTCATTAAAGAACTTCATCACAAATGTGAGTTATGAGGATACCTGATGAACCAACAATAAAAACTTTGTATGAATGTTTTGTTGAGTTTATCTATCTGAATCTGTACAGAAGACAAAATCTACCACTGTACAGAATACAGAACAGTAAAAAGGTGTTTAATTTGAAGTCCTGAAGCCCATCAGTATAAAGACAGTTAATTTGGATTTGTGATAAAGCAAAGTAATATTGAAGCCAGGAGTGAATATGCAATGTTAAGCTAAGCCTGAATTCCCATCATCTTTCTCTGTGTGTGCAATGGAACCTTTTACATGTTGTTTGGATGGTGGGAGGGGCTGGAATTCCCACACATGTTAGAAACAAAAGATGAACTCCTGAAGCTCCAAATAGCAGTAGATGCATCTGGAGTCTCTGTCTGCAGTAAACAATGATTAATTCAGACTCCCTCTGTGCCTCATTCTCCTTTGAAGTAATCAAACGTTGTCTTCATCCCTTAAACAAGGAAAGACACTGCATTCCTTTTTTTTCTTCCTTTCCTAACACTGGATTCCTTTGTCTTCATATCAAGGCAGGAAGGAGTAAATCCCCCCCCCCTCTTTCTTCAGTGAAAGACGTGCTCTGTCTCATGTTACATCGTTGTTATCTAAAAAGGAGCTCATCTGCAAGCAGGGGGAAGGGCCAAGCATCCCATTTGTCTTTGAATTCCTCCAGTTACCAACTCCTTTTGTGGGCTAAAAGCTAGAAACTGAATGTAATTACAGCAGCTAAAAGAGAGTTTGGCTTCCCTTTTTCTCTCTCTTCTTCTTCCTTCTGAGAGAAAGTCTACATTTTCACTGGACATTCCAACCAACAGTTGCTACGACCAGATGCCAGCCATAAAAATACCTCACCACCACAGAGAAATGGCCTGCCACGAGGGCCTTTGTCAAAAAGCTCTTTACAAATGCAGATTTCCCTTCCCCTGAAGTCATAAGCCTAATCCATGCATGCTATTTGAACAAAGGAATGCAATGAGCAATTTCTGGTTAAAGGCTTAAAAAATTATTTAGCTTTTCCTCTCTTTACTGAACATTAGAATATTTATACCAGAAAGTATTCCACATTTTTAATACCTAGCTCCACCTTGTGGCAAGTAATGAATTTACAGGAAGTGTCCTAATTTTTCAACTTCTTCCCACTTTAACCCAAGGGTCAAGAGACCTAATCTGTGCTTAACAACAGTGTCTTCCAGACCTAGCAAGTACCACAAACAGGCAAATTTGTGTCTGCGCCAAAAGTCTCCTAGACTTCGCACCACACCCTAAGTGGCCGAATTGTGTACTTTGTCTGTGTCTCCCACTCTTGCAACGCACATCTCTAGTGGTCAACCACCGAATTTTGCAGAACCTGATCAATTTGGCCACACACCAGTAGCACCATTTACATGGTCAAGTATTGAAGTTCACAGAAGTTGTTACGTTCAGTTACCCCTTGCAGTGCACACTAGTACAAGAAAAAGGGAATTGCACAAAACACCATTAAATTTTCCAAATTCACCTTTTACCAATTTGAAGCATGGCAACTTCTTCGGCCATGACAGATGTCCCTGAAGTACCAGAGGACTCAAACCCTCCACCCACCCTAGATGTAAATGTGGAGCCTGGTTCCCAAAACCCTCATTCGGACATCCAAACCTTCAAAGACATGGTGATACCTCAGAAAACCTATGACCTCAGAAAGAGAAAGAAGCTTACTGAACCCATGGAAGAACACTTGAGGACCAATTGGGAGAAGCAATTGCCACTATGCAGATTCATGGTTGGAGCTTGAGAAGATCTGTAGATGCCCCAAAACACAAGCTGCCCCCCCCCCGAGAAACTCCACACATTGCTAGTTGATCTAGATGCCCTTCTCGCATGGTGGAGATGCAGCAAAGACAACCTCAAGTCCATCCAGTCAAGACTGGGTGACCCCAAACTCCTAAAACACGTCCAATGCTTCAAGGAGATTCACAAGGAATGCGAAGACTGTGTTGAGGAAAGCAAAACAACCCTCCAGGCAGTGTTCCACATGTGCTTCAGCAGGAAGTGGCATCAAGGGAGCAGGCCACATCCAACATAGCTCCTCGATCACATGTGTCTTCCTCCCACCATTCGAAGAAAGGTTCCTCCCTCCACCCCAAACCAGCTAGATCACTATCAGGTTCCAGTCTTGCGCCAATTTTCTGCTGCCAGTTCTCACCATCCTTCCAGAGCATCCTCCCATCGTAGCGGTGCATCTAAGGCCTCCAAAGCAGCAAGTTATGCCAAATGAGCTATAGAAGCCCAGGTTGAAGCTGCAGCAGCAGAGGCAGATTTACGTATTATGACAGAGGTGATACAGCAGAAGGCTGAAATGGCCAATCAACAAGCAGAAATGGCCAAACAACAAGCAGAAATAGCCAAAGCTCAGGCCAAACAACAAGCAGAAATGGCCAAACAACAGGCAGAAATAGCCAAAACTCAGGCCCAAGTGGAGTTACTCGAACGACAAAGAGAGACGGCAGCGAAAACAGCACAGGCCACAGGATGGCAGAAGTTGGCTAATGCTGCCTCCCTCAACTTCAACCTCGAAGAGTTAGGAGAAGAGAGCCCAGGTCAAGGCCTACGTGGATGAGCAGCACTCACTTCGAAATGAGCAGGTGGAACTGCCTCTGATACCTAGAAGTCTCCTACCACCAAGGGAGTAATGGGATGAATCTCAACTACAGACTCTAAACATCAGTTGCGCAACTGACATTGTACGATCTAAAATACGAGATTCACTTCCCACCAACAGCAAACTCTCCCCAAATGACATGGTATGACCTAAGGTCCGAGATGCTCTTCCCAGAATCAGCAACCCTGCTCCAACATCTCACGACCTGCTGGGTAAGCAAATTAGCCCACCAGTGATCATGACGACATGCCACCAACAACACCTGCCACACTCAATCCACAGACAATACCATTCCAGACACAACCTCCACACTACCCAAGCTCACAGACACAACAAGATAACCACGGCCAGCCTACACAAGGGATGGTCCCCCTATGTCAGTGCCCCTCCCCAACTCTACAGATGATGCAGATTACTGGAGAGAGTTGGCAGTAAGCAGAGGAAAGTTAGATTTAGCCGCTAATGGTGTATATAAATTCTCTGACGAGCCAGGCAGCGCATATCTCCTATGGAAGAAAATTTTTCTGCGCCTCATTCAGTCTGCACACCTGAAATCCGATGAAGTACTCATACACTTGATTGCATGGCTAGGGCCGGAGTCTGCTGCAGCAACGCAGGCACTTTATGCCTCCCACTTAGACCACCCAGATGCTGCCCTACAGTTGTCATGAAAAAGACTTGACGAACTGTACGGTGCTGCCACAGCAGTAGAATCAATGCTCTTGAATAGCCTCAACAGATTTCCTAAAATTCCTATCGACAAGCCTCACTTGTTTATGGAACTCTCTAATATGCTTATACAACTGAAAGGGGCACAACGGGATCCCAGGTTAGCAGGACTCACGTGTCTTGACCATGTCGACATGCAAACCAAAATCGTTCAAAAACTCCCACAGGTGGTAATTGAACAGTGGCTCCAGTTGTCTGATGCCTTAATAGCCAAGGGTCGCCACAACTTTATACCCTTCACCATTCTCAAAGAATTCGTGGCCCACCGGGCAACAGCATGCAACACCTCCTGGGCCCGCGGTCTCAGAGCTGTTAGTCTTCCCAATGAAAAATGATACAACAACAACCATATATCGTCCACAGGCCATATGCACACTGCAAGGGAAAGACCCTTCATGGTTGTCCATAAAACCGAGATCGACTCCTCATCCATATACAGTACATATAGTTCAGGAGAGACCTCATCAAATACAACCCAGTTTAGATCTCCTACTCCAAAGAGAAGCCAGTTTTGTCCTTTGCACCACACTCAACATTTGCTGAACAGGTGCCAGGGGTTTGCAGTAAAATCCCTGTCCAAAAGGAAAGAGTTGATAAAAGATATCCAATTCTGCAACAAGTGTTGCGAATCCAATTATTTGCCCAAATACTGCACAGCCAAAGTGCAATGTCATATCTGCAAAAGTGACATGTACCCGACCACGCTGCATCCAGACGCCGATCCACCACTGCAGACATCTCGTAGCCCTCCTTTGAATAAGGAGCCTCAATGTGCTACAGAAGCACACCCAGAGTCAGCGGTGAATGTCAATTGCACAGTGATGTGCAATGGCATACCAGACCCTCACTCGTGTCGTCAGATCTGCTTAGCCAAAGTCTATCCAGATGGATGCCCAGAAGAAGCAGTGAAGATGTATGTAATACTGGACCCTCAGAGTGATTGCTCACTAGCCAAGTCTGCATTCTTTGACCTCTTTGATGTTCAGAAGGAAGAAGTGCACTTCATGATATCGATGTGCACTGTACCAAAACGCACGGTGGGGAGGGAAGCTACTGGACTCTGTATAGAGTCATTAGATGGAAGTTCCCAGTTTCTACTGCCGCCCGTGCTGGAATGGAATGGGATACCTGATGACCACAGCCACATTGCAACACCAGGGGTAGCTAGCAGCATACCTCACCTGAAGCATATGGCTCATCTATTTCCCGCCCTAGATCCTGAAGCCAAGAGTTTGCTCTTACTGGGATTCAATGCCCCTGATGCCTTAGTGCATACTGAAGTAGTCAGAGGCCCCAGATACTCACCCTTTGCCTTCAAGACAGTCCTGGGTTAGGGAATCTCAGGAATTGTTAGTGTCAATCAGATGCAGGTCCCAACCCAGGCAAATGCTGGGTTCTGACAGCCTTCTGATGCCCTTTAGCACCATTGAAAACAAGAATGCCATTCCAGCCTAAAAGACCGATGGTGACCAGTACACTTTCACTAGGACACCCTAAATGGCCACCAGCAACCACCAGAGGTCCACTAAGATGCTCTACATGGGCATATGCCTCCGCAACAACCTTTCCAACAGCTTCCTGATGCCCTTTGACACCGTGGAAGCAAAAGTACCGTTCCAACCCTAAAAGACTGCCAGAAGCGACCATCAGACTTTCATCATTGGCACCTAAGACTACCTATCAAACCTAAAATTCTGTCAGAAGTGACCACCAGACTTTCACCATTGCCACCAAGAGTACCTATATACCCTAAAAGACCACCAGAGGTGACCAGCAGACTTGCACCAAGAGGCTGAACTTGAAGATTGAACCTCAAACTTTGCATGCTTTGCTTTGTTTGATGCTTTATTAATGTTTACTGATTCTTAGTTATATAGCTGTTTGTCTCAGTTATATAGTTATCTGCTATTCAGTTAGTATTACTGTCTACTGCTTATCTTAGTTTATAGTTAATTTTTCCCCCTCTCTAAATAGTGGTATTTACAATTCCAGGTGGGGAGTGTGTTGTCCAGCCAGTGTATGGGAATTGGATAGTTAGTTAGCAATTGTGAGCTGTCCCCTTAAGGGAATGCATCATGGTAAATGCAGTTAAGGTGTCCTGGGAAATGTAGTCCATGTAACGTGACCACATCTGTAATCCTGATTGGTCACTAAATTGACCCTCAATGGGTTGGGGGAGGTTTCCTCACTCTTGGCTGAACTCACGGACTCATGGTAACTGTTCTACTTTTACCGCTACAAGATGGAAAAAAAGGGATAGGAGATAGCCATCTTTTTACCTACAAAACAGATATACAAAGGATTGGTCATTAAAAAAGAACTTCATCACAAATGTGAATTATGAGGATACCTGATGAACCAACAATAAAAACTTTGTATGAATGTTTTGTTCAGTTTATCTATCTCCATCTGTACAGAAGACAAAATCTATTACTGTATAGAATACTGAACATTCCTACTTATGCAAATTAGGTACCATATGAATATAAATATGTAAAGTTTGTCACATAAATGTTTCTTTTGAATTTCAGAATTTTTGCATGGGAGAAGAAATATATTTTATGCCATAATCTCCCTAAATTGAGTGACATTTTTTGGCACCTTCCTTGGAACAAGGAACAATTCTTAATGAGTCTTTAGCAAAGAAAAACCGCAGAATCATAATTTATATAAAAACTCATGATTTTCTCTGAGACATACTTCCACCTGCATACATTCTTTGAATACTAGAGCTGAAAGCATCAAGAATGACAAAAATATTATTTTATTGTATTAAGTAGCTATTGCTGCATGTGTTTGAGACAATATTTCTTTATTTTGCTCAGATTTTTTTTCATTGAAACTAATAGGATTTTACTATGATTTTCTCTCCACCCTTCTCCATTAATTTAATATTTGCATAATGGTTTCATATTTCTAAAATGGAAAAACGCCAGATTATTAACATTAAATTAATTGTTAGAAAATTTTCAGATTAGTATTTTTAAAAAACAATATTATGAAGTCCTGGAGAATTTTTCACAAGTGGTAAACTAAAGGAAAAACCCCTTTTTGTACAAATTACACAACTATTTTTCTGTGAAGGTATTGTCTCAAATATTTTCATACACACATATACACACTATTAGAAACCCTGTATATTTGAGATGGTCTCTTTTATAGTCTTTTTAAAGAATGAGCTGAGGCAGGCATTCACAAACTAGCAATGTTTAATGTAACAAAGAAACAGGTTACCTGCTTCAGCTGATATGCTTCTGAATGGCCAGCTGACGAGTAACAACTGATAGTCTGACAGCTCTCTTTTATAGTTTGCTGTGAGACAGCTATGCCAATAGAAACAACTCAAACTCCCACTCAAAACGCAGACCAACAAAGGAACTTCCGTAGAACACAGTACTCCTTCCCCCCAGCTAGGAGCATGCATAGTCATTTAAATAGGTGGGGCATTGTCTCTCTCACCCGACCTATGCAATTCAGTCTGTACAGCCAACTGGAATGGATCTGCTGTCACCAAGGTCTCTGGTAGAGACAGTGTGGGATTTCTTGCAAGGGATGACTCAGAATCTCTCAGGAGCTCTTTATACAGTAAGTTAGTTTCCGCCTGTCCATCGTTCTTCGTCGTCTCGAACTCTGGGTCGTCATTTTCTGATCGCCTTCCCTGTTTGCTTGTCCCCCAATAGGATACTTGGGGATGAACTCCAATGACTTCTTAATTGGTCGATATGGTGGCTCCATATTCTGCCGTCCTATAAACTAATTTTGTAAGACCGGGGACCCATGACAGCTACCACTTGCCCAGGAAGCCAAAGAGAGTTACCCCAAAATTCCTCGCATAGACAGGGTCGTTTACCTGGAACAATCTTACTTGGCTGTAAGAATGTAAGGGAATAGATGGTGTGTAGCTCGGGTGGAGCCTATCCAAATTATTCCTAAGCCTCCTTCCCATTAGCAATTCTGTGGGAGAACGGTTTGTCACCACACTGGGAGTGATATGCTGTAACAGTAAATAAGTGGCTAATTTTGAATGCCAATTTTCTCCCTCAAGTCTACCTAAAACCTCTTTGAGTGCCCTTACTGCTTTCTCAGCCTGTCCATTTGATGCTGGATGATAAGGGACTGTCAGGGCATGCCTGACCCCCTTCTTGGCTAGAAACAGTTCAAAATTGGCTGCTGCAAATTGTGGGCCATTGTCTGATACAAAAACATCCGGAAAACCATGGGTTGCGAAGAAACACTCTAATGCTTTAATCACAGCTTCTGATGTAGTAGTGTGCATGAGTGTCAGCTCCCGTTTGGAATACGAGTCCACTAAAATTAGAAATACACGGTCCTGGAAAGGACCTGCTAAATCTATGTGGACTCATGACCACGGGGACTTAGCCGATACCCATTCCCCGGATTGGCAGCTAGTGAGGCTGGTCTTGATAACTGACATGCTTGTTAGGTTCTGACCTTAGTGGTTGTCTGTATCTATACCTGGCCACCAAACATAGCTCCTTGCCAGGGCCTTCATTCTGGCTATAGCCGGGTATCCTTTATCAAACTGTCAATTATTCCAGGCCTCAATATGCTAGTGACAATAACACGACAGCCCCATAATAAACACCCCTGCTGGGTGGACATCTCATGCTGCCTGGCTCTGAAAGGTAAGAATTTGGTGTCTAATTTTCCTTCAGGCCACCCCCTTCTCACCCAGTCCAAAACTTGCAATATTACCTGGTCTTCTGATGAAAATTATGCAATATCTGTGGCAGTCAAAGGTAATTGTTGATCATCCAATAAAAACACTGTTAATGATGGTGCAGGGTCAACAACATGGATTAGCAAGGGACACCAGCTTAGAGCGTCCACGTGGCTAAGGTGTTTCCCTGCTCTATGTATTAATGTGTATGAGTAGGCAGCAAGGAATATTGTCCATCTAGTCATTCTTGGGGATAAGACTGTAGGGCTTTGACGATCTCCAGACAAAATGCCTAATAAAGGTTTGTGATCGGTCACAAGCTGAAAATGGTGACCATAGAGGAATTCATGATTTTTTTTTAACAGAAGCAACTGCTGCTAGGGCCTCCTTATCAATCTGAGCATAATTTCTCTCAGTACTAGATTAGGTTTTTGAAAAATATACTATCAGCGCTTCCAGTCCATTTGGCAACTTGTGTGCTAGAACAGCACCTATCCTGAAAGGGGATGCATCACAGCAAAGTACCAAAGGTAAATTCCTGTCAAATTGTATTAACACATTGTCAGATGACAACAGAACATTTACAGTATGGAAAGAAATGTCCTCTTTGGGCCCCCATGTCCAAGAAGCATTTGCATCCAATAATCTATGTAATGGTTCTGCCACAGAAGCCTTATGAGGGAGGAAAGAGCTATAGAAATTTAGGAGTCCAAAAAAGCTTGCAGTTCAGTCTTATTGGGTGGTATTGGGGCATCCTTAATGGCTCTTACCTTTGATTCTATGGGATGAATGAATACCTTTGGCATCTATGTGGGATCACAAAAAATCTACTTGGCTGACTGCAAATTTGCATTTAGTTTTCTTCAATTTAAGGCCTGCTGTTTGAAAACAGGCTAGGACCCTTTGAGGTGTTTGCAGAGTTCATCTTTGTTGCATGAAGAAATAAGAACTTTTATTTATTTATTTACTTATTTATTTATTTATTTATTTACTTATTTATTTATTTATTAGATTTCTATACCGCCCCCTCTCCCAAAAAGGGACTCGGGGTGGTGTATAGCCAGATAAAAATAGAAACAAGATATAAAAATTGTACAGTTGAAAACAATTTAAAATGATTAAATTAATGGCCGAATTATAAAATTATCAAGATGTATAAAAACAGATAAAAGTTTAAAATACCAAACTTAAAACCCCACGATTATTACTGGGCCAGGCTGGCCTGTTGAAAAAAGTGGGTCTTTACTGTGCACCGGAAGGTCTGAATGTCAGTGATGGCCCGTATCTCTGGAGGCAAGTCGTTCCAAAGGAAGGGAGCCCCCGCAGAGAAGGCCCACACCCTTAGGGCCACCAACCGGCATCGCCCAGCCGGCAGAACCCCGCGGAGGCCGACCCTGTGGGAGCGCACTGGGCGGCGGGAGGCCATTGGTGGCAGCAGGCGGTCCCGTAAGTACCCAGGTCCCGAGCCATGGAGCACTTTAAAGATGATCTCTACCACCTTGAATCGGATCTGGAAGGCCACAGGGAGCCAATGCAGCTCGCACAGGAGCGGTGTAACATGAGAGCTCTGAGGAGCTCCCAAGATCACCTGCACAGCCACATTCTGGAACAATTGTAGCCTCCAGATACTCTTCAAGGGGAGCCCCATGTAGAGAGCATTGCAGTAATCCAAGCGGGAGATGACGAGGGCGGAAGTGACCGTGTGAAGTGTGTCCAGATCCAGAAAGGGCCGCAACTGATAGATCAGACGAATCTGACAAAAGCCCCCCCCGGCGACGGCCATAATATGATCTTCTAAAGACAGCCATATGTCCAGGAGGACACCCAGATTGCGAGCCCTTTCCATGGGGGGCAAAATTTTTCCCCCCACGGCCAGCAACGGCATAATCTGGCTGTATCTGGGCACAGGAAACCACAGCCACTCGGTTTTGGTCGGGTTGAGACGAAGCCTGTTAAGACCCATCCAACTCCGCACAGCCTCCAGGCACCAGGTCATCACTTTGATGGCTTCGTTGGGGTAGCCCGGGGTAGAGTTGTACAGCTGAGTATCATCAGCGTACTGATGGAACTCTACCCCGAACCCACGGATGATCTCCCCCAGCGGCTTCACATAAATGTTGAACAGCAGGGGCAAGAGCACAGACCCCTGGGGCACCCCACAAAATAGGGGCCTCGGGGTCGACCTCTGCCCCCCTGTCAACACAAATTGCGAACGGTCGGAGAGGAAGGAGGAGAACCACCGTAACACAGTGCCTCCTACTCCTAACCCCCCCAACTGCTGTAATAAGATACTGTGGTCGACAGTATCAAAAGCCGCTGAGAAATCTAACAGGACCAAGACAGAGGAACAACCCCTGTTTCGGGCCTTCCAGAGATCATCCACCAACGTGACCAACGCCGTCTCCGTGCTGTGCCCAGGCCTGAAACCCGATTGGAGGGGGTCTAGATATACCACTTCATCCAGGTACTGAGGGAGCTGACAGTGCCACCACACTCAAAGCGGAGGTTGGAGACCGGACGATAGTTCGACAATAATGCTGGATCCAGGGATGGTTTCTTGAGGAGGGGACGCACCACCGCCTCTTTCAAGGCGGCGGGTAAAAGCCCCTCTCTCAAGGAAGCATTAATGATCCGTTGGAACCAGCCTCGTGTCACCTCCCGAGTGGCCAGGACCAGCCAGGAGAGGCACGGGTCCAATAAACAAGGGGTGGCATTAAGCCCCCCCAGTATCCTGTCCACGTCCTCCAGGGTAACAGGATCAAACTCATCCCAAATGACCTCACCGAAATCCGCCCCTGACTCCCCGCCCGGAGATGCCCATTTGGAGTCCAGCCCGTCCCGGATCTGAGTGATTTTGTCCTGCAGAAATCTGGAAAAATCCTTGGCCCGTCCCTGCAAGGGATCCTCCCGCGCCTCCACTTCCAAAAGGGAGCAGGTCACCTTAAACAGGGTGGCTGGGCGATTTTCCATGGATGCTATAAGGGCGGAAAGGTAAGATCGCCTCGCCATCCTTATCCTTATCGCCACTAAATATGCCCTAATATGGGATCGTAATAGTGTTTGGTCAGATCCGGAGCGGCTGGCCCTCCAACCACTCCCTAGGCATCTTTTCCAGTGCTTCATCTCCCTCAGCTTCTCGGAAAACCAAGGAGCCGCTCGGGATCGGTACCGGGTCAGAGACCGCAAGGGCACGAGCCAGTCAAGGGCCTCAGCTGCCACCCTATCCCAGGCAGCCACTAAGTCCTCAACCGAGTCATGTGTGTGAGTCTCGGGAAGTGGCCCAAGCTCCATCAGGAACCTATCTGGGTCCATCAGGTGCCTGGGGCGGTACCATTTTGTTGGCTCCACCTCCCTGTGGTGGAGGGGTGCGGAATGGAAGTCGAGTCTAAGGAGCGAATGATCCATCCATGACAGGGGTTCTACAACAACATCCCCTATACCTAGATCATCCTGCCACTGATCAGAGACAAAAACCAGATCCAGGATGTGACCCCCCAAGTGAGTGGGGTCCCGAATTAATTGGGTCAGACCCATGGCTGTCATGGAAGCCATGAACTCCTGAGCAATCCCCAAGGTCCCGCCGGCAGAAGGCAGGTTGAAATCCCCCATGACCATAAGCCTGTGGGTCCCAACCGCCAAGCCAGTTATAACCTCAAGGAGCTCAGGCAGGGCTGATGTCACATAGCAGGGAGTCAGGTATGCAATCAACAGGCCCACCTGAACCCCGGAACCAAACTTCACAAAAAGGGACTCACATCCGATTGTCTGAGAAACAGTGGATTCCCTAGGACACAGATCTTCCTTAATAACTACCGCAACCCCCCCACCCCTCCCCTGGGCCCTCAGCCAATGAAAGACCCGAAACCCGGGTGGGCACATCTCCACCAGGGAAACTCCCCCCTCTTGGACCAACCAGGTTTCGGTAACACCCGCCAGGTCCGCTCCGCCCTCATAAATCAAATCATAGATGAGGGGGGCCTTATTAACGATGGACCTGGCATTACACAACATCAGCTGAAGGCCCAGGGCCCAATGACTCAGACCACCCGGGGAACGGGACATGACTAGGGGGTTGGAGCACACCACCATGCGCAAGCAGCGGGGGCGTGCTCCCAATACAGGATATGGCCCCCTATAACCACCAAATCTGCCTCTTCCGCTCACCATCATTGAAGTAGGGCACTACCCCCGGAATGCCTTAAAGTAAGCACTCAATAAGGCATTGAAATAAACCTGGAGCCACTGAAATCCCAAATTGCAATCTTTTGCATTTGAAGGCACCACGATGGGTGACAATTGTTTGTCCTTCCATGGTATGGTTGTCAACAGGTAGCTGCTGATGGGCTTGGGCCATATCAAGTTTTGCAAAAATAGAACCCTTTCCCAGTGAGTGCAACAGATGTTGAATTATTAGCAGCGGGTACGCATTGATTTGCAAGGCCTTATTTATGGTACTTTTATAATCAGCACAAATCCTTATAGAACCATCATGCTTTAGGGGTGTCACAATAAGGGTTTCCCATTTTGTAAAATCTGTGGGTTCTAGAACCCCTTGGGCTATTAATTTATCTAATTCTGTGTCTACTTTTGGCCTTAATGCAAAATGAACTGTTCTAAGCTTTAACTTTATGGGTGCTATATTAGGATCCAAGGTAAATGAGATTGGAGTTCCTACATAGTGACCTAATTCATCACTAAACACATCTTTAAAGTCATTTAATAAGATTTCTATATCTTGATCTTGAATAGAATGTATTTCAGTTACTTTTAGCCCCAAGGATTGAAACCAGTCTAAATCTAGTAGGCTAGGTAAGGTGTCCTCTACGACTGTGAGAGGAAAACATCCCTCAAAATTTTGAAATTGGATACCAAACTTGCCTGTGCCAATTACTGGAATAGAGTGGCCCGGTAGTCTTTGAGGGACAGTTTACATGGCTGGAGTTGATTCTTTGAGATGGAAGGAACTAACCTCTTTAAGGTGCTCCAGGAAACAATGGAGAGAGGTAAGCCGGTGTCAACTTCCATCAGGCACTGCTTTCCTTCTAGAAGACAGTATCATGAATTTTGTTAGTATATAACTGGTCAGAAAAATTGTTTGGTGACTCAGAATTGTAAGAAGTTCTAGTAATAGTAAAATATTCTTCTTTCTGTTTTTGTGGTCTAAATTGAGGCTGATATTGTTGATTAAAATTTCTGCCAGATTTGCAAACCCTAGCTAAATGTCCCTTTCTCTGACATTTTAAACAAATTACGTTTCTAAATCTACATGTGGATCTTAAGTGGTTACCACCACAACTCATGCAGGTTTTTTGACACTGCATAGGTTTATTATCAGGATTCAATTCTTCCGTTGAGGTGGAGGCTGCCCTCTGAGGCGATTTACATCTTCGCCAGTCTCAGAAAATTCGTCAGGAAAAATGTCATCAATGGCAGCACTCGGTTTTGTTCCAGCAGTACTATTAGAGCCTTGTATTTTGGCCATGGAGAGAGTGGGACTCCTCAACAGCCATCTTAAGAGTTAGGTCGCCTTTGGCTAGCAGGCATCTTTGAAGCCTGAGATCTCACATACCACATACCAACTGATCAAGCAACATATCATCAAGATCTCAAAATCCACAATGTAGCGCTGCTTTTCAGAGGGAGGCCATGTAGGTAGTGATGGTCTCTCCTTCAGCCTGTATTCTTCTCCTGAATGCGTGCTGCCTCACAATCCTAGATGGTTTAGGCACATAACAATTACTTAGAATTTCTTGTAAGTCTTCCCAGAATACCACTTTAACAGTCTGAGGCTCCAACAGCGCTGTGGCGGTATCAAAAACTGTGGCCCCGCAAAAGCTTAGAAAATATGCTTTTTTCCTGTGGTTTGAAATCTCAGACAAATCAGCAGCATCTAGGAAACAAAATGATTTATGTAAGAGTCCCAAGTTTCTGATGAGGGGTGGAAACACGGGAATGATGGAATAGATGACATCTTGTCTTTCGCTGAGATAACAAAAGAAACAGTGATATCTTCAGCTCTAATAATTTCCTCAGCTCTCAGAATGGTATCCCACCCTTGTCACCAATTTTATAGTCTTTTTAAAGAATGAGCTGAGGCAAGCATTCACAAACTAGCAATGTTTAATGTAACAAAGAAACAGGTTACCCACTTCAGCCAATATATTTCCGATTGGCCAGCTGACAGGTAACAGCTGATACTGTTTGACAGTTCCCTTTTATAGTTCGCTGTCAGACAGCTCTGCCAATAGAAACAACTCAAACTCCTGCTCAAAACACAGACCAACAAGGGAACTTCTGTGGAACACAATAGTCTCATCAGTTTTTAGGTCTGTAATAAACTTTTAGTTAATCCAATTTAATTAGGATATATCCTGTCCAACTTTTAGTTAAGTTTAGTTTAGTTTACTTTATTGTCATTGCGCCTTGTACAATGAAATCAAACACCATCTTCAGTGCACATCATGACCATGACCATGAAAATAAACACAAACACACATCCTTCACCCTTCACACATTGAACCGAAAACCCCCGACACCGCACCAACACTGTACTATACAGCAGAATTCAAAAGAGCTACTGCCCTGGAATAGAAGCTGTTTTTCAGCCTATTTGTCCTTGTTTTTATTATTCTGTACCATCTGCCAGATGGTAATAGTTCAAAAAAAGGGTTCTCAGGATGAGATGGATATTTGAGAATGTTTTGAACTTTCTTAAAGCAGCGGGAGCTATAAAGTTCTTCCAAAGAGGGGAGAGGGCAACCAATGATCTTCTGGGCAATGACGTTAACCCTCTGGAGTGCTTTCCTATCTGCCACTGGGCAATTGGCAAACCATACACATAAGTTAAAATATTCTCTGTAGTGCAGTGGCAGAAGGTCACCAGCAGTTTTTCATTCAGTTGTTGTTTTCTGAGAAGTGTCAGGTAGGCCCTTTTGACCAGTGCTGCAATGTGAGCACCCCAGGTCAGGTCCTCTTTTATGGTAACACCCAGAAACATAAAACTGGCTATTTGCTTTACTCGGTCTCCATTGATAAGCAAGGGCTGGATGTCTGATCTGTTCCTTCTATAATCCACTATAAGCTCCTTGGTCTTATTGGTGTTGAGGACCAAGTTATTGTCTCCACATCATGAAAGCAACTGGTCCACCTCAACTTGGTAGGCAGACTCATTACTCCCCCGGAGATGAGTCCCACCACTTCTATGAAGACTTGAGCATTGTGGCATAGCTTTGCTCTAATTCTCCTTTGCTATCCTTAGCACTAGTGGCAAAAGCTTACTTGAGCTCCATGATTAGCAATAGCAGGTAACTGCTATATTTCTTTTCCTATACTTCTTTTAATAGTAAACAGATAGCCAAATGTAGTTCATTAAAAGATATGCCATTTTCTGTTTGAAAGGATGCACGTTGGATCCTTACTCACCAAATTGTTTCCTTCATGGTGCAGAAGAGAGGAAGAGAAAAGAGAGAAGAGAGTGTTTTACTTTCCATATCTATTGTGCTGCCATTATATACATGAAAAACCTAAGGATGAAATAACTAAACTCCTCTTAATTATCCACAATGTTATTTCCAATGTATATAAAGTAATGTAGAGCCTTCTTGCTTTGTGCTTTGTGCTTTTACATTACACAGAGAGAGAGAGAGAGAAAGAGAGAGAAAGAGAAAGAGAGAGAAAGAGAAAGAGAGAAAGAGAGAGTATCTCTACTGCAAATCCTATTATTCAGATAGCCTTCAGTTTTATAAGGAAAATGAGATGGTTGAAAGAAAGGAAGGAAGGAAGGCAGGCAGGCAGGCAGGCAGACAGACAGACAGACATTGTGGTTATATCTAGAAAGTCTTTCAATAATACTGCAAAAATCAAAGAAATGAATGTTTGATTGGCTCTGGAAGTCAGTTTTCAGTTTCACAGAAATCAGACTTCAGTTTTCTTATCTCTAGCTATTACAACTGCTTTAGCAGCTTTATTGACATGTCAACTACCAGAATCTGAGAGGGTGAGGGTGACATTGCAGTGATACAATGTGCCTCACAGGTGGAACTCTTTTTTTGCTATATATATTTTGTATTCAAGAGCTGGCAACAGGATATATAGTACAAAAGAGAAAGAAAAGAGAGAAGCAGAGCAACAATGCCATCTGCAAGCAAAAGTGAAAATTAGAAGATAAAAGAGGGAAAAAGGAAATTGTTAAGCAGTGACATTCAGAGCCTGAGAATAAATAAAGATAAGAACTTGTTTTGACTGAAGAATGGAGAAGTAAGGCAGAGAGTGGAACACTGAAAACTTTTTTCTTTCCTTTTTCCTTTTTCAGTGTAGCTCTTGGAATTTAATTGAAAACAATGCAAACAAAACAAAACAGATGCTGAATAGAGAAATGGCTTCCTTTCTCTCTGATTTTTTCTTTGCTCTGTGAACTCTCTTTTTGGATATAAAACAACTGGTGGTTGAACTTTTGGGCTTGGTGGGACGATCTGAATTATAATTTACTATTCTAGTGATTCCTTTTCTTTGGTAAAAATGGATTAAGGTTGGAAGAACCAGAAGAAAAAGAAGGGACCTAAAGACTGATAGCAATCAAAATTGGATTACAATTTATATGTTACCCTATTGGATTATAATAGGATTATATTTTTATCTTTGATGGGTTATAAACACTAAGATATTTGAAAATGAAGAAAACAACATCAGCACCATCTTCAGTATCAGCATCTACAACATCCAGCCCAGCTGGCCAGAAGACCTTGGACTTTATGCTTCAACAGGAGAAAGCAACCGTGATACAAGCATACTTAAAAACCATGATACAAGCCCTCCATGAGGATATGAAGGAAAGAATAGGGAAAGTAGGAGGGAAGATAGAGAAAATAGAAGAAAAAATAGAGAACTTCCAACAAATGATGGCTAAAACTGAACAATGTATACAAAAAAAAAAAGAAAGCTGAAACAACAGGAAAAAAAAGTGGGAGAGGTAGATTACAGACTTAACACTGGCAGATCAAAAGAAAGTAAGAACAATAATAACTTTAGAGATGGATTGGGCAGATTATTATTTAAGATTCCAGAAAATGGAAGAAAAGGGAGAAAATCTAGCGGAGATAATGGTAGAGTTGTTGGTGGAGGCTTTGGAGGTCCCTAAAGAAAAAATCCAGGCTGAGGTAGACGAAATATTTAGGGTGCAACCTAGATATGCTATAAGAAATAGACTTTCTAGAGAGGTCCACATAATTTTTACCAAAAAAGGCAACAAAAGCAGAGATTTTACAGAGGGCAAGTATCTGATTAAAAAGGATGTTAAGTTTAGATGGCTGATACCAGAGGGAATATTGGTGACTTGGCAGGAGCAAACACACAGATTAGATTCAATAGAGAAGGCAGAACAGTTTTATGATTAGTACTTGAGACCACAAGAAGAAGAAAGAATTAGAGAGGAAAGGGAGGTCAGATACCAAGAAGAATTCACAGGAGAGAAAGATATACAACAAAAGGATGATGCAAGAGATCAGGAGGAAATAGCAATAAGAGAAGGAGCAAAGCCAAAAGAAGCAAGAGAGACAAGAACGACTAAAGCAGCAAAACCCATTTACAAGTAAAACTATGGAGGAAGAAATAAAGTTAATATCAATCAACATAAATGGACTGAACTCCGCAATAAATTTTTTAATAAATTTGAAAAGTTAAAATTGGACACAATTTATTTACAAGAAATCCACATTAAAAAACAGCACAAGAAATTATTGGAATATTCTAAAATTGGGAAGCTATTCACCTCCCTTTCACAACAAAGTAAAAGGGAAGTAACCCTTTATTTAAAAGAGACAATAAGTGCCAAACAAATATTTATGGATAAAGAAGGGAGGATTCTGATGGTGGAGATAACGATAAACTATAAACAGGTACTTTTAGTGGCAATATACATGCCAAACAACAATCAAGAGGACTTTTATGGCAAAATACATAAGAAAATAATAGAAATGGAGTATGAAAATGTATGTATAGTGGGAGATTTCAACACAATAGTGAATGAGAAATTGGACTATAAAACCAGAAAAATAAATAAAAAATCTAAAAAAAAATACTCCCAAAAACTTACTTCAAATTGGTGGAAGAATTAGGAATTCAGGATGTATGGTGAGAAAAAAAGTCAATATTCATTTTACTGAAACAGACGCATGTCTTGATCCAGAATAGATATGGTGTGGATATCAGCAGAATTAATATCTAATATACAAGAAATAAATATTGAAACAAATACTTGGGCAGATCATAACCTAATAAAAGTTATATGGAATGGGGAGGAAAAAGAAGTCAAGATGGACAATGAACCGATACTAAATACTAAAAGAAATACTAAAGAGAAAAGGAATTTATTCAATTCATGGAAAGAGAACTGGATTTTTTTCTTCAGAGAACAGAAAAGAGGAAACCTCCTTACAAAATGTATGGGACACAGCAAAGGTATGTATTAGAGAACAAAATATAACATATGTGAGAAAGAAAAATAAAAAGAAGAGACAAACTCAAAAGCAATTAGAACTGAAATACAAGAAGTTAGAGATGTAACTACAACCCCCCCCAAAAAAGTATAAAGTATCAAATGGATTTAAAAAGACATAAGTTGAGTTTAATAGACAAAGAAGATCTAGTACAAAAAATAAAAGGAGCCAAACAAAAAAAAATTGAAAATGCAATCAAGAAGATGATTGGCATATAAATTGAAAAAGGATTCAAAAAGAAATTGGTTTCTCAGCTAATAGATGAAGATGGGATTCTTTATCATCGAAATGAAAATAATTCAAAATTATTATGATAAACTATATGATCAAGAGACAGTATCAGAAGATAAAACAAAACAATATATAGAAAAGCAGAATTACCTACAGTACCAGACACAGTTAAAGCAGCGTTAGAAACAAGAATAACAATGATGGAATTAACAGAAGCTATCAAAAAACAAAAGAATGGTAAAACACCAGGTCCAAATGGTTTACCAGCAGTGTTATACAAAACTTTACAAAACTCTTTAAGCAACATAATGTTGGATGCATTTAATGGACTATTGTTGGAGGCGAAAGTACCAAATTCTTGGTACTTTCACTACTCTCATACCGAAAGAAGACTCAGACTTACGGCAGATAAAAATTACAGACCTATGTCACTATTGAATGCGGATTATAAAATATTTGTATCAATAATAGCAGAAAGACTAAAGAGATTTTTAAATCAATTTATACATACAGATCAAAATGCCTTTTTTTGAAAAAAAAAGTGTTTTATTTTTATTTTTACATACATATCAATGTGTGAACAATATGGCACCTGGATATCTTACATTTTGATACAATTAAAATAATACTCAATATATTTAACTCTAATAAGCTTATCTACTTCTAATATTCCTACCTATATTTATTATTTCCAAATTCTCATTGTTTAGTTTTCAATATTTCAGTAAGTTATTGTTATACCAATCCTTATATTCAAATATCTTCCTTTTACATCCAATAGCATGTTAATAATCATGTTTGCTATGTTTTTAACAATTTTATTTCATCCTAACATTGATACACATCTTAATATTCCATTATAATCTTCTATTTATTTATATAGTCAATATTTCATTGTATTAGTTTTTTATGCCAATCTTCATGTTATTCAAATATATTTAATATCACCCTCATTCAAATTCTAATTTCCTTTCTTTTTTTTACATCATCTTATCATTAAAGAAGTGTATTCCATTATTTCCCCCTCTCTAATTCTATCCCAGAATTCTATCCCAGTTCTAACTTTCTGTTATGCCACAACAATTTCCAAGAATATTCCCTAATAGTTTTTTTATAAGATTTCATTTATCAAATATATCCTTCCTTTTACACAAATAAAACATCAATAATCATATTTAATACGTTTAACAAATCCTTATAGTTTCTAATAATACTCTTGTTAATATTATACATTTAACATGCTAATATAATTATAATAATAATAATAATAATATACCTATTAATATTAAATTCCAAACCTTCCATTATTTAATCAATATTTCAATACATTATTTTTAGACTAATCACGATTTTATTCAAGCCTAGTCAATTTAGCTATCATTCAAATTCTATTTCCCCTTTTATTATTACTTTATCATATTGTGTACCTATATATTATTCCTCCTCTCTCTAGTTTCCAACCCTCTTCTAAATTTAATTATATCATTGTTATATTGAAGAAAAAAATAAATTTAAAAAGAATAGAATTTTTCTTTAACCATTATCTCTTATTTGCTTTAAAGTGTTAAACATTTTCTTCTTAACTCCTCCCATATTCCTCTCTCAAATCTTTGTCCTTGTCTGCTTCCACATAATAACCTATCATTTTAACTTTTTCTCCCTTCTCCACCCTGTTCCATTGTCAATTTTTCAAAATGTCTGCTCTTGCTTTTGTCTCTCTCTCAGAGAAATCATCTTGTAACTTTATTTCCTCTTTCCGTTCCCTTAAAATACTCTTTTCTGTGCTTATTACATCCATTATTATTATATTTATTTTCTCTTCTTTCTCATTGTCACAGTTTATTTGTTGATTTTTCTCTGTATTTTCTTCTGATTTTCTAGTTAGTTCCTCTTTTTGTGCATCTTGCTCAGAGGTGGAATTCAATTTTTTTTTACTACCAGTTCTGTGGGCGTGGCTTGGTGGGCATGGCAGGGGAAGGATTCTGTAAAATCTCCAGTCAGAGGTGGTATTTGCCGGTTCTCCAAACTATTCAACATTTCTGCTATCGGTTCTCCAGAACTGGTCAGAACCTGCTGAATACCACCTTTGATCTTGCTCACTTATGTCCATTTCTTCCTCTATACTCTTTATTTTGTTAAAAATTCTTTTTTAAAATCTCCTTAATATCCTTAGATATTGATACCATTTCTTCCCAGATCTCGTTCATTTCTTACTGGTGGGAATATCTCATTTAATTTCTTTTAATGTTTTTTTATGTCCAGTAATCCAGGAACAAGCCAAATATTCACGCCAAAATCACTTCTCACAAAGTTTTAAATTCTTGTATTTTGTTTTCAATCCTTTTGTTAAAACTTTCAAAGTCACTCCAATAATATTTTCTGCTTCCTGGGAATATCTTGTATCTTCCTTCCTTCTATCCATAGGTAGCACATTTAAATCCTGTTTTGTTAGCCAGTTTTCAATTTTAAAATATCAATCCAAATAATAAGATATCTGTTTTTTTAAAATATATAGTTCCAATATTTTTAAATGCTTCCTCAAAACAATATTTATCCTCCTTAAAGTTCCAATTTTCTGTGTTTTCTATGTTTTGAAAATTGCCTTCTTTCTCTCCTTTTTTTTTCAACTTTAAAATTTTTTTCTCTTAATGCTTGTACTGCCACTTTTAATATGACAGTGAGATCCTTTTTTCCTGGCAAGTCTTTTTGGGGTTAGATTTTAAATAATTCTTCTCACCCAGTTCAGTATATCATCCACTTTCTCCTCTCCTGCACATTTAGATGTTCATGGCTGTCCCGACTCTGTAGTGGCCATTTTGGTCAGCCTCTTTTCACCGTCATGGCATAGAGAGAAAAGTTCCGGGGTTCCACAGAGGAGTTGCGTTCTCCTCTGGGACCTCACAGAATACCCCTCCCTTGCCTCACCACCCCTCCAAGGTGGTTTTTGGCTCTTTTCGGAGCCCACAAACAGCAGAAGACCAGTGCAGGAATGGAGCTCTCCGTTCTCTGCTTCTGGATCCATTGTGACATCAATAGGAAGTTTCTGATCAAAATGGCTTTTTATCTAAGAGACAAATTAAAGATAACATAAGAATAATCTTGAACACAATGGAATACTACAAAGCACACTCAGAGAAGCAAAGGCATTGATTTTTCTTGATGCACAGAAGGTGTTTGATAATGTGAACTGGCAATTTATCTTAACACAACTAAAAGAAATGGACTTTGAGAAGAGATTTATAATGATGATTAAGGCAATATAATATAAACAAACTGCTAAGGTGATGGTAAATGGAGACATGACTGGAAAGGTTAATATTAAGAAGGGTGCAAGACAAGGATATCCCTTGTCACCATTGTTATTTGGGCTGACACTAGAAGTATTAAATAGAAATATTAGACAAGATAAAGAGATAAAAGGTATGGAAATAAAAAAGAAAGAATATAAATTACAGGCATTTGCAGATGATTTAGTTTTTAACCTAGAAGATCAACTAGAAACAGGATCCAAGTTAATAAAAAAAATAGAAGAGTATGGGGAAGTAGCAGGATTGAAAATAAATAGAGAAAAAAACTAAGATATTAGTAAAAACATTACAGAAAAACAGAAAAAATAATTAATGGGAAGATTAGATATTCAGATCACTAGAAAAGTAAGATATTTAGGGGTACAATTAACAGCAAGATGTGTAAAAATTAAGGAAGATAACTATTATAAACTTATACAACAAATTAAACTGGATTTGGAAAATTGAAAAATGTGCAATTATCATTAATAGGAAGAATAGCTACAATTAAGATGAATGTATTACCAAGATTATTGTACTTGTTCCAAGTAATTCTGATAAAACTGGGAAAAATATTTTGAGATTCTTAATAAAGTAATATAAAATTTATTTGGCAGAGGCGAAAAGTGAGAATTAACTTTAAAATGCTACAGGATACAAGAATTAGAAGTGGTTTTGGTCTACCAAACTGGGAATTATATTATTAGGCTGTGGTGTTAACATGGATGAAAGAGTGGGTTGAACTGAGAAACAAAATTAAGGGTGAGCTCAAAACCAAGCAAGAATTGAATGAACAAGGGATCAAAATAGCCTGGTATTCATAACTGCAAATACAATCTAGATATGAAAAAGATGTAAAGTTATATGGTTTTTACAGAGAGCTGACAGAATTGGACAAGATCCTAACAGGAACTGATGAAAGATGGATAAAAAATGTATAACTACTTATTGGGTATTAAATTGGAAGAAAAGCAAGTGAAGGAGACAGTGATAGTAGGGGCTAAAATTTTGGTTATACCATATAATTAGATAAGTGGCAGAAACTTTGGGATAGAAATTATAAATTAACAATGTCAACTGCATATAAAGAAAATTTGTATAAGATGTTTTATAGATGGCATTATGCACTGGCACGGTTGGCAAGAATGTCCAAAGATAAATCTTATAAATGTTGGAAATGCCACCAGACACCTGGATCATAGTATCATATGTGGTGGATATGTATAGAAGCCAAAAAATATTGGACAAAAATACACACATGGTTGGAAAAGATAACACAACAGCATATTGATTTAAAATCTGAAATATTCTTGTTGGGCATCTTATCTGAAATGTATAGTAAAGAGAATGTGTATTTGATTATTCATATCTTATCTGCACCTAGAATTGTATTTGCCCAAAATTAGAAAAGTGAAAAGATTCCTACTGATGAAAGCATGACAAGGAAAATATTAGAATGTGCAGAAATGAACAGGTTAACACTTGCAATTAAAGAGAAGGAACAAACTGAATATTATATGATATGGGAATTGTTTTATAGATGGTTAGACAAAATATGAAAGTTAGAGATTAACAAATAGAAAATATGATTATAGAAGTGAATAAGTTAAGAGAACTGTTATAAAAATCAGACATATTATGTATATTTGCAATAATTTAAGAGTAGAGAATTAGTATCAGTATAATTAGTATTAGTATAATGATTATGGCTGAAAATTATAATAGTTATTGCACAAAATATTTGTACCCAGATGACACACTATTTAATGTATGATGGATTGTTTGTATTAAAAATAAAATAATAAAAAATAAATAAATAAACTACCAGAATCTAAGACATATGTCATTTGAAGTTTCTCACCAAGTTGAGCAGAGGTGAACCAGTATTTAAGATTCTGCGCAGTTCGGCAAACTGGCAAATCCCTCCACAGGCTGGCCCATCCCCACTTGTTTTTCAGCCTGTTTTTTGCGATGTTTGTTAGGCAAAAAATGTCCTGAAAATGGCTTGAAAATAGCTTGAAAAACGCCCTCAAAATAGCCCAAAACCTGCCCGAAAATGGCCTGGTTTTTGGCTGTTTTTCAGGCCATTTTGTGGCCATTTTCAGGGCATTTTGGGTGTATTTTCTGGCCATTTTGAGCTGTTTCCAGTCCATTTTCAGGATGTTTTCCGGGCCATTTTGGGGCCAAAAATGCCCTGAAAATGTCCTAAAAACAGTTCCCAAATGGCCAGAAATTGGGCTGGAAAGTGGCCTGGTTTTTTGGCAATTTTTCATGCTGGTTTTGGGACATTTTGGGGCCATTTTCAGGCTGTTTTGGGGCTAATTGGGGGCATTTTTTGGCTGTTTTTTAGGCCATTTTCCTGGCTATTTTTGCCCCCAAATGTCCTGAAAATAGCCCAAAAGAGCCCCAAAATGGCCTCAAAATGTCCCCCAAATGGCCTGAAAACTGCTTCAAAAATGGCCTGAAAACGCCCAAAACTGCCCCAAAACAGGTCAAAAAATGGGTGGGGTGGAACCAGCCAGTGGTAGGATTAGCCCCAATTGGCTGAACCCTACCTCTGCCTTTGAGGTGAGTGGCCGGGAGGTGGGGCTGGGTGTGATGAGTGTTGTCACCCACCCAGTCACATGACCAACTGGTCATGCCTACCTAGCCATAGAATTGGTTGTTAACTTATTCCATTCCCACCACTGAAGCTGAGTCTCACACAGGTTTCTTATTCTTCTTTAACCTATTATCCCTGAAATTGTGGCATATTATTTCAAGGCTAGTGAATGACATATTTTCCCATTAACATTTTTATTGAAATATAAGATAAAATAAGATACAAAATATGAAAGAAAATAGGAAAATAATGGAAACAGGGGGTGAGGGAAGGGAGGAGAGTAAGGATTAGGAAAAGATAAAGCATTGACTTCTGACTCTATTCCAGTAAAAAAAAAAAAAGCCATTAACATCAAATTTCAACTTTTTGTTTTTTTATAATAATATAGCCATTTCTATAAGGATCTATCAGTCTAATCAGTAAAACCCAAAATCAAAGTTTCATTCTTTTCCACTTCAAGTTCAGAAGTGTGAGAATGACATACTTTCAGCTGCCAATGGAAATATTAATATTAATACTAATATTAGCTAAATGACCATGCAGTATCCAAGCAGCAGTCAAGTCCATTTAACCTTAATGGAAAAAGTGTGTTTCTTTCACATTTCTCCATGATGGTTTGGTGCTATTCATCATAGGATTTCAGGAAAATGGAATCATCTTCATTTTGTTTTGTTTTTCATACAGTAAAGAAATACTAATAAAACCAGAAAGTAAGGCATAAATCTAAGCCCCATTAAAGCAAGTGATCTCTTCTTATTCTGTTGTTTAAGAAGCATTCTGCTCATTTTTTATATTTAGAAATTCAAAATTTATGGCCTTTTCTTAAGTGCTTTTTAATATACTGACAACAAAGAATTCCTGCATCCATCCATTAAATCAAGAGAATGAGTCAACATCAGAAGAAAATGTAGCCTTGAGATGGTAAATCCTGGCTGAAGGCCACCATATTTTATGATTCTGGCAACAGGATGAAGTACATAAGTTTTACAATGTCATTTCAATGTCTTCTGGGGGGATTCAGCAAACAGAAGAAAATGTTGCCTTTTACAATTGGTTATGTTGTGGCATGTGCACAGTGAAACTGAATTTCAGAACTGATACATATACATTTATTGTGAGGGTAATATAAGAAGTGCCTTAGACATAGGATTTAAAGGAATCTACTCTGACCTCTTACTCATACCATGGTGAAAAAGTTTGCATTCACAATTGGTTAATATCCATAAATTGAATTTTTGTGTTACTCTGACAAGTCAGTGCATGCTACATTGGTTCAATAGCCACTGTCATCCCCATCTTCAAAATGGGAGACCCCAGCCTTGTGGAAAATTACAGACCAATCTCCTTATGCTGTGTCACCTGCAAAGTCATGAAATAAATTATTAACCAATCTATTACCCTCCACTTAGAGACAAATAGCATACTCTCTAACAAACAATTTGGTTTCAGAAACAAAAAATTATCCTGTAATCTGCAACTCCTACACTGTAAAAACATATGGACTACTACACAACTCAATCAGGGCAAAGCAATAGACACAATTAACATAGACCTCTGTAAAGCCTTTGATTCAGTGGTACACAACAAACTACTTCTAAAACTAAAATCTTATGGCATCTCTGGACACCTGCATAATTGGATAGCTGCATTCCTGTCAAATAGGCAACAAATGGTCAAAATAGGGAATGCCCTATCAAATCCTGTACCTGTTAACAGTGGTGTCCCCCAAGGCAGCATTCTAGGACCAGCTCTCTTTATACTTTACATAAATGACCTTTGTGTCGTATTAAAAGCAATTGCGTTCTTTTCGCAGAAGAAGTAAAACTATTCATCACCACCAACAATGCTGCTACATTGTTACATATATTATGTATATGTATATAATACATATATTAAAAAGATCTTGACTACATGTCAGAATGGTCAAACAAGTGGCAACTTCAAATCTCAACAAACAAATGCTGTGTCTTACATATTGGCAAGAAAAATAAGAAAATAAAATACAAGCTGGATGGATAAGACCTTGTAGATAACATTCACTCTGTCAAGGATCTTGGAGTTCTCATCTCTGATTATCTAAGTGCTAGAGCCCACTGTAACACCATTGCCAAAAAGTCATTAAGAGTTGTTAACCTAATCCTGCAAAGCTTTTTCTCCAGTAATATTGTACTACTAACTACAGCATAGAAAACATTTGCTAGACCAATTCTTGAATACAGCTCATCTGTCTGGAATCCGCACTGCATATCGGACATTAATATAATCGAGATAGTCCAGAAATATTTCACGAGAAGACTCCTCCATTCTATTCACAACAGAATACCCTATGCCCCCCAGACTTGAAATTTTAGGCTTAGATAACTTAGAACTACACTGCCTTTGTTCTGACCTAAGCTTGTGCATAAAATTATTCATTACAATGTCCTACCTGTCAATGACTACTTCAGCTTCAACCTCAACAATACATGAGCACACAATAGATACAAACTCAAGGAAAACCGCACAAAACTCAATTGCAGGAAATACAACTTTAGCAACAGAGTGGTCAATGCCTGGAATACTCTACCTCAGCGGTCATCAACTGGTGGGCCACAGCCCACTGGTGGGCCGTGAGAAAATTTTGGTGGGCCACAGAGAAATCTCACCCCCAGAGCACCCGCCCCCAAAGCATTTAATCCAGGCTGCTCAGAAACACAAGGTTGCACTGCCCGCATGACTTGCAGGAACCCTCCCCGCCCATTCACTCCTTACCCGGTAAACTTGCCTGCTAAATTTCTATTTTTCCTGTTTCCGACCATCATCTGTTCTGCTGTGCTGGGAGATTTAGATTAGCTAGGAAGCAGGAAATGGTTGGATTTCTTGCTTTCTAGCTAATCTTTAGATCTTGCTCAGTACAGCCGAACCTCCCTTAGGACTGAAGATTTGCTTGCAAGCAAATTCAGTGCAGACTCACGGCAAGCAAATTTGAGAGACTGAGCTAGATGATGGCAGATAGATAGATCACTGAATGATTCTGTGAGCAGCTCAATCTGTCTGCTTTGCCTGATTTTGGGTAAAAGTTGCTCTTTTTTAATAAAAAATTCAATATTTACATGCATGGTGTATTGTGAGTTAATTTTGTGAGTTTGCTTGCAAGCAAATTTTATGTGACAGACTGAGCTAGCCAATGGCAGATAGATAGAACTCTGAATGAATCTGTAATTCTGTGAGCAACTCAATCTGCCTGCCTGCTTCGCCTGATTTTGGGTAAAAGTTGCTCTTTTTTTATAAAAATTCAATATTTATATAAATATTTATAATATTTACATACAAGCCATGCCCAGCCAGTCACATGACCACCAAGCCACACCCACAAATTAGGCCATGCCCACAGAACTGGTTAGTGGTCCCTGGGGTATAAAATTATGAGTTTGGTGGTCCCTGAGCTCCAAAAAGTTGGCAACCCCTGGATTAGAAAGTGTGACTTTTTTTTCAAAAAGTTTTTTACTTTTTAAATTTTATGCATCTTTTCATGTGAGCAACATATTTCCAGGTTATAACACTTGTACATAGTCATATTTTCATTTCCATTAATCTTATATAATATTAACTCATATCATTATCCATTTCACTCATCTTTAAATAAATTTGCATTTCATATTTCAGTTCATTAATTCAAAATCAATATCATTTCATCCATACATAAGTTTTCAAATCTTTATCCTTTATTATTTCCATTTTCAGCTTACCACCTATTTTATTTTACATTACACATCATTACTATCCTTTGTTTTCTCTAAGCCGATATATAACAAACAATCTAAGAAGAGATAAAATATAGATAAAACCAATATATTTAGGATCCACATGGTATTTCCCATTCCCCTACTTTAATCATAATAGAATATTCTCATTATATAATTCTAATATCCATTAAATAATCAACTGTATATAAATTCAACTGTATATATCCCCTCCAATAAATCTCTAAGATAACTTCTTAATATCTCTCATTTTATCTTCACTTTACTTATTGATAATCATATCTCTTTTTTAATTCATCTCCATTCCCTTGTTTTGATCCTCCAAAAAAATAAAAGGGTTCATAACAACACATTTTATATACAGCTAATATTCATATCTATATGAGATTACACATTCCTAAGATATTTCCCTACAAGTTTTAAATTAAACACCAATATATGTTCCATGTGGTATCCCCCTTATAGAATCCCTAACCCTTATCTCTAAATTTTTCGGCTTTATTAATTATTTTAATTTTAGCCAACTTTTCCTTTTCTAAATTTCCCTGGTCTTCCTTCTTTCCTTCTAACATTTCACCCATCTTCTCTCCCGCCTTTCCTGTTCTCTTTTTTGAAATTTCTTCTTGTATAATTTCTTCTTCTTCTGTTTAATCCTGGGAGCATTTTCTTTTTTATTTATTAAATCAGTCATCAATATCATAGTTTTAATTATTTTAGTATCTTTTGGCAATGTCTCTTGTTCTCCGTGTCTGTCTGAGCCTCTTTCTTCTTCCTTTAACTCTGCCTCACTGGAATTTCTTTGTTCTTCAACCATTGCCATTATTTTCTTTTCCAATATTTCCAATAATTCCCTTCTATCTTTTGACATTCCTTTTACCATTTGTAATTCCAACTTAAAGTCTTTGCTTATTTTTTACATTTTTATAATAAATTATTAATATTCAAAGTATTTTTTGCAATCCTTGCCACAAGTCTCCTTTTATCTTTATTTCTTTTGTTAACCCTTCTATCTCTTTGTCACAATCAACACCCAACAGTCCCAGGAAATTGTATTTGTATATCCTCTTGGTAGAATTACTCTCCCTTTTTTCAAAATTTCTGGGGTTCTTATTATTTTATTTGTCTTTTCTTTCATAACAGTTATAAGTCCAGTAATTTTCCATATAATTTGTAGGAAAAAAGTCTTTGACCATTAGGTGGCGCTTTGTATTATTTTCCACTTTTTAAAGCTTTTCTTTTCTCTTTTAGTTATATTAAACAATAATTTCCAACCATTTCCACAATTAATTTTCTTAATATTAACCAATTTCAGGCAAGTCCAGCATTTAATCCAATGCCTTATTGATGCCAATTTATATCATTCAAAGTTTAGTCTCTAGTTTCATTATAGCTTTTTATGAACCAATTTTGTTTACTTTGTATTTTCCTCTTTTTTTTCTGTTCGCCGCTGTGTTACTCTTACACAAGGACACTTTCTTTCTACTTCTTGGGGTTATTAAGAAAAAAAAATCAAGTTCTTTTATCTGGTTGCACATCACTCATCGGCACAAAACTTAAATCTCGGCAGCTTTTTAGGCTGCCGTTTCTCCCTGTCTTCCAGGGGAGTAATACCTAGCCAGGGAGGGGAGATGCGGCTCTCCTCGACCCAGATGGCAGTCTCCCCCTCTTCACCAACCCCTTCGAGGTGGGTGAGGATGACACCAGTCCCATAGGGACTCTTCCGACAAGGAAAACATGGACCCGAGCTGTGCACAATCACGGTCTCTGACCATCGTCAACAGAAGTGCCGCTGGAAGTCTGGAGAGTGTGACTTGAGGGTCATCAGTAAGGGGCTCGGTGTGAGTTTTAGTGTAGCAAGGGAAAATGCAGGAATTCAGATTTGGGTTTTCCCCAGATGTTCCAATATGACTTCTCTAATAAATTCTGACATGGTTGGACTTTGTCTCTGAGTGCTGAATTTGGGATGGAGAGTTTTGTTGGAATGTTGACATTAACCCAAATCCCCTAAAAGAAAATCACAGCAGCTTTTGCAAGAGTGGGGTCCTGAGCCTTGAAATGTTCCCCCAAAACACTGTGTCATGCCCCTGTCGGAATCTGATTCTGAGGGGGAGGCCAAGCAGCTGACAGGGAGTGGGACATCTCTTACTTATGTGACTGTGTTGCCTTTGTGCCACACCCCAGGTCATCACATTTTGCTTCCTATCACCCCTTCAGCTTCTGTTTTACTGGGGTGACCATGGATCAGCTCAGAGCAGACAATGGTGGACTCAGGGGCATGGCCAATTTCATGGACGCTTATTTTGTCATGCAGTAGTCCATTTCCCAGCAGCAAGTGTCATTACTGGTATTAGTGGAGTTGATTGATGGTCGGCTTATCCTACACAGACGGAATGCTTACTTAGGCTTGGGAATCATAGGAGATACTCCCTTTAGGCTTGGGAACCTAGGATAAGCTGCCCAATTGTCAGATTGGGAACCAGACAGATACCCACACAAGACTTTGGAACCTCAAGGAAGAAACCAAGCTACAGGCTTGGGATCCTGAATCAAGAAACCCACTTGTGGCTGGTATTGTATGGCTATCGGGCATGCCTTCTATGGCAATAGGGTAACTGGTTCAATTGTCTGAACTGGTAGTGACAAAGTCACCATGAACCAATGTAATATAATAGTAGTAATGATGTCTATATAAAACAAACATAATGAAAAAATAATAGAATGCAATTTTGTCCCTATTTTTAGGTCTTTATGCATCAGCAATGAAAAACCAACCCTACTTTTTTAGGGGAGTTGAAATATACTCTTTCTAATGAGAATGATTTAACAGAGTTTCCAGAAGGCCTTTTTTTGTAAAAGTGGGCTAAAAATACCCTATTTTTGGCATTTTTACAAAAAACATCAACTTTACCCTCAAACTATTGTAAACTATTGGAAAGCAGTATGAGAATGAAATTTTATATTCTAAAATCTTGTGTTGTTAAGTTATTATGTGCAAAGTTTCATGTTTATCATACATTTCCTTCCAGAGATATAAAAAGCCAAATTTTAACTTTTTTTCGAGCTGCAATATTTTAGGCCAACTTTGCTCCAAATTGTCTAGATGGAGATCGCCCATGAGAATAATTTTATTATTTTGTTTAATAGAGCACAAAAAGTTGTACAAGATGGCCAGGTTTTGTTTCTCTCAACAAAATATTGCCAGATATATTATGTCTCAAAGTTGCTGAAACCTCAGAGTCATGCTGTAGAAGGCTGCAGTATGGGGTCAAACAAATTACTATATTTTATTTTATTTATTTATTTTATTTATTTTGTCAAACAATTATTAGATAACAGGTATAAGTATAAACATGGTTATAAATACATGAAACGGATACGAATAAGAAAAAAAAGAAACAATAGGACAGGGGCGGTAGGCACATTTTGGTGCGCTTATGCACGCCCCCTACAGACCTCTTAGGAAAGGGGTGAGGTCAATAGTAGACAGTCTAAGGTTAAAGTTTTTGGGGTTTGGGGAAGAAACCACAGAGTCAGGTAGAGTATTCCAGACATTGACTACACTGTTGCTGAAGTCATATTTCCTGCAATCAGGTTTGGTGCGGTTTATCTTTAGTTTATATCTATTTTGTGCTCTTGTATTGTTTTGGTTAAAGCTGAAGTATTCATTGATAGGTAGGATATTGCAATATATAATTTTATGTACTATACTTAGATCGAACCGAAGGCGGTGTAGTTCTAGGTTGTCTAGGTCTAAAATTTCAAGTCTGGTGACATAAGGTATTCTGCTATGAGTAGAGGGATGGAGGACTCTTCTCGTAAAATATTTCTGGACTTTCTCAATTGTATTAATATCAGATATGTAATGCGGATTCCAGATTGATGAGCTATATTCAAGTATTGGTCTAGCAAATGTTTTATATGCTCTAGTTAGTAGAGTGATATTACCAGAGAAAAAGCTACGCAGAATTAGGTTAACAATTCTTAATGCCTTTTTGGCTATGTAGTTACAGTGGGCTCTAGCACTTAGATCATTTGAGATGAGTACTCCAAGGTCCTTGGTAAAGTTTGTGTAATCAACAAGGTCTTGACTATTCAGCCTGTATTTTATTTTTTGATTTTTTTTGCCAATATTCAAGACAGAGCATTTACTTGTTGAGATCTGAAGTTGCCATTTGTTTGACCATTCTGACACATAGTCGAGGTCTTTTTGAAGGGTAGCAGCATTGTCAGTGGTGTTGAATAACTTTACATCATCAGCGAAAAGAACGCAGTTGCTCTTAATATAATCACAGAGGTCATTAATATAGAGTATGAAGAGAGTTGGTCCTAGAACACTGCCTTGTGGGACACCACTGTTGACAGGTACAGGATTTGATAGGACGCTCCCAATTTTGACCATTTGTTGCCTGTTTGACAGGAATGCTTCTATCCAGTTATGCAGGTATCCAGAGATACCATAAGACCTTAATTTTAGGAGTAGTTTGTCGTGTACCACTGAATCAAAGGCTTTACAGAAGTCTATGTAAATTGCGTCAATTGCTTTGCCCTGATCAAGTTGTGTAATCCATATGTTTTTACAGTGCAAGAGTTGCAGATTACAGGACAGTTTCCTTCTGAAGCCAAACTGTTTGTTAGAGAGTAGGTTGTTTGTCTCTAAGTGGAGGATAATGGATTGGTTAATAATTGATTCCATGACTTTACAGGTGACGTAGCATAAAAAAATTGGTCTGTAATTTTCAACTAGGCTGGGGTCTCCCTTTTTGAAGATAGGAATGACTGTGGCTAGTGACCATAGATTTGGCAAGAAGCTGGTCCTGAAAGATTTTTCAAAGATTATGCTTAGAGGTTCTGCTATGGCAGTGGATATCTTTTTTAAGAAGTAGGCACAAACTCCGTCTGGTCCAATAGATAAAAATGATTGCATAGTGCTTTTTCCACATTGTCTTCTGTAAAATCGATATGTATTAGATCATTGTAATTGTCTGTGGTTCAACTAGGAAATATTGGGCATGTCTCACAGACAAATATAATGTCAAATGTGGCTGATCTTAGAAGGATGAGGAATTCATGCATTTTATTTGCGACGCTTCTTGCATTGAGTAGTTTGCATTTAAGATATGAAGTATTGGGTCTGGAGGAAGTAAGGGGAGTGCATCCCTAACGTTGGATGTTTGGGTGATGGATATTGTGACATGGGTTGAGGCTCTTGCTTTTGATATAGTCAGCACGGTAATCAATGTATAGATTTGTATTACCTAATTCATGTAATCTTTTGAGCTCAGAACATAGCTCCCGGGATCGTACACGTTGCTGTAAGGTTAGATCAGGGCAAGAACGAATGTTCTTATGGTTGTTGTTGTTCTTTGCGAGTGAATTTATTGATAAAATGAATTTGCGTTTGCTTGTTTCATTTTTGCAAACAACCCTGCATAGGCGTGAGATCATCAAGCCATCTTTGTTTTTAAGCTCTGGACCAATACAGGAAATATCAAGTATTTCTTCAGGGGAAATGGTTGATGCTTGATTTTCTCTGATGATGTTTCGAACATTAGAGATGTCATCATTGTCATTGACTTCTAGACCAAATAATATGGCATTTGGTCGCTTCCATTCACATTCAACAGCTTCTTTGATGAGGATGGGGATATCAATATTTGTAGGATTTGTTGTTTTTGTGGATTGGGTTTTGGTTGCTGTATGGTCTGTAAATGTTTGATATTTGTTTTTTAGTGCTGTCTCAGCAAGTATTGCATCGGCAGGTGTAACACTTCATCAATGTTCATTGGGAACATGTGTGCATCTTCACACAAAATTTAATTGACATGGAATGACCCAAACATGAATGTTTTGGATGCATAAATACCATGTTTTCATCAAATATTAGATAAGTACATGATGCAACTAGAAGTACAATTCTGAAAATTAATATATATTAATTCATTCATATAAGATGATGATTCTTGTGTTATATGTTGAGATGATTTAGTCATAGCACCCTGAAAAAGAAAAACAGATACATGATAGAATTAGCAACGTGGACATGAAGAAAAGGAAAACTGATAAATGATGGCAGACTGAGATGATAATAGCTTCAAAAAAAGTCAGTAAGAAATTCAAAGTACAAAAATAGTACACCAAGTAGTGTATGGAATGAGCAAGGATGATTTCCAAGAGTGAGTTGGGGAGGTATAATAAATAGTGTTTATCTCTTTATATTTCATGTTTCTTAACCACCCATTCCCTCCCATTTTATACTATTACTATAAAATTGTTTTAACTGTTTTCCCCTTAAAATAAGGAATATCCTTCCATAAGATATGCCTTTAATTTCTTTGCTTATTCTTTCATACTGCTTTTCTGCCATTCATACTCAGTTAGATATAATTTAAAAATAGACCACAAAATTTGTCAGCATTATATGCATATCAGTACAAATTTGCCCAAACACATTTGTTTTATAATGCCAAGGAAAAAACTGCCAGCACTGTGTTGTCATAGTTACCGCTCCACAGAAAAAATAGAATAGCCGTAATGTTCACTGCTTTATACCTTATAACAATTGAGGTGCATGCCATGAACTATTTTTAGTGCTTTGTTTTCTTATGTACAGATCAGCTGTGCTCCATCCATGCAATGAAATCAAAGTATTTGTGTTAATGTAGTGATTTGAATAAAGCAAGCAACATGCTCATGGGCCCCATTTGAGGAAAATTAAAAATCTGAATATTAACTATGAAAAAAAATCTTAAAAAAAATAAACATAGCACATTAATTCCAAAATATCAGATTAAAAAAATAAAAATACCACAAGTAATAATTTTCATGTATATAACAACTTAAAATTATTATTCTATATATAAAGACTTTGATTGCTATTTAAAAAACATATATCATTGTTAATTTTTTTGAAACAAGTTGAAGTACTTATATGAAAAATAAAGGATCATATATAAACAAGGTCCTTAAAATCAATACCATTCTATAAGAACCAATTTTTATAGGCATATTAATGAAATTACATAGAAAGCACTGGATTCATTAGAAGTGCACCTGATTTTTAGCAGAGGTCCATAAATGGAAACAAACTGATGGGAAGTATGTATCAGTATGGGAAGGTGAAAAGTTACCAGTGGCATCATAGCCCATCAGATTTGTATTATTATCCTTCTTTACTGCCAGCAAATAAGCAATGCATGTAGCTGAAATGTGATGGAGTAAATAAATTGTTATGATGATGGACTGGGACTAGAGGTTCATACCAGGGGTGGGATTCTACCTGGTCGGACCAGCTCTATAAAACCAGTTGTTACAATTCTGCACAGTTTGGAGAACTGGCAAATCATGCCACTGATTGGCCCCGCCCTTTCCCTCCCTGCCCAGTCACTCCTTACCTGGCATGTGCATCATCCAACTTACTTGCATTATGCCTTTACCTAATTTTTGGTAAGTTGCTATTTTTCCTTTTTTCCCCCTGACCATTAGCTGTTCTGATTATCAGCTGTGCCTGGAGATTTACATTAGCTAGAAAGCAAGAAATTGTTGGATTTCTTGCTTTCTAGCTAATCTAAAAGCAGAGCTGAACCTGCCTTAGGACTGAAGCTTCTATTTTTTAGTGCAGACTCAGATAGCAGATTATAGAAAGATAGATCTCTGAGTTAATTTGTGATTTTGTGAGCAACTCAATCTGCCTGCCTGCTTTGCCTGATTTTGGGTAAAAGTTGCTCTTTTTTTAATAAAAAAATCAATATTTACATAAATATTTACAATATTTATATACAAGCAACGCCCAGCCAGTCACGTGAACCCCCAACCCATGCCCAGTAAGCAAATCATGCCCACCCAGTCACATGCCCACCAAGTCACACCCACAAATTAGGCCACACCCACAGAACCGGTTGTTAAGAAATTTGAATGCCACCCCTGGTTCATACTGAATTCTCCCCTCTGTTATGGAAGGTTGCCGGAGCTTTGATCAAGTTATACGTACCTAAAGAGCAAGATCACTGGAAACATGTTACTCTTAGGAAAAAAACAACAACCAAGAGCAAAGCCCCTACTATTTGCCCTAGCCTACTTCAATAAAACCCCTCTGGAACTGAACAATTGCTTTCATAGCCTCCCCCTGGAAGAAAATGTACAGACACTCATAAAAGAGCATTCATCAATAGTTTCTGAAAAAGAGGCACAAACTACCATTTCTGCGACAGGAATAAAAGTATTCCAGGCTTCCATGGGGGGGGGGGGGGGGAAATAAATATTGGTGATAGAAGATTCAATTCATAGGGCAACAGAAACTATACTCTGCAGACCAGGCAGTCAATCTAGGGAGGTCTATATAGTTTCCCTGGAGCAAAAATCAAATATGTAATTGAGAAACGTACTAAAATAATTAACCCCATGGATTACTACTGGTAGGTATCAATCAAGTATCTTCTTAAAATGTATGTTGTTCCAAGTAGTGCAGTCTTTTACAGCTCTGCTGGTCCTCCAGCAGGAAGCTGCAACTTCTTTATGTATTTTGCAAAATTATTGGATGGCCAGTTCACAATATTTTGTGATTTTGTGATATTTTTTCCCCAGCTCTTTTTCTTTGACGTCTCCTGGTACAGCGATATCAACAAATTGTATGTTTTGGTTTTCGATAACTTAAGTAGTTTGTCATAGAATTCTTCTTGATTCTTATGTGGTGCATATATTGCCACTAATAATGTCTGTTTGCAATTCATTGTTATTTCCACCATTAACACCCTCCCATCATTATCCTGATAAATTTGTTTACCTTTTATTGTGTCTTTTATGTATAGTGATACTCCTCTTTTACTTTGTTGTGCCAAGGAGGTGCATAACTTCCCATTTTTAGGATAGTCCAATACTTTATCATGTTGTCTTTTTGATGTGGACCTCCTATAAACAAGTTATACCCAATTTTAATTTCTCTAATTTATTAAAAATCATTTTTCTTTTTATTGCCAAATTCAGTCCATTTATATTAATTGACATTAATTTTATTTCCTCTTCCATATCTTTATATAATAAGGTTGTGTTGCTCTTGTTGCTCTTATCTCTCTTGCTTCCTTTGATTTTACTTCTCTTGTCACTCTCTCTTGTTCTCTTTCCTCTCCTCTTTGTCGTCTATCCCTCTTTTCTGCAGTTTCCTTTCTATGTCTAGTTTCTTCTATTTTGCTCATTCTCTCTCCCTCTTGCTCTCTGAAATAGTGATCATAAAATGCTCTGCTTTCTCTATCGAATGTAGCCTGTGTCTCTGTTCTTGCCATGTCACCATCATTCCCTCGAGTATCAGCCATCTGAAATTAATCCCTCTTTTAATTAAACATTTTGTCAAGAATTTATATTCTCTCCTTAAATCTATAACACTTCTAGGTATTTGCTTCAAAACTGTTATTACTTTCCCTTTATATTTCAATGTGTCATCTCTTGCTTTCTGTAAAATTTCTGTTCTTATAGCTTTCTTTGTGAATCTCACATGTACCTCTCTTGGTAATTTGTTTCTCAATGCACATCTTGTCTGGGCTCTATATATTTCATCTATATCAGCAGCACTTTTTCTTTGATCACCTCCAAGGTCTGCCATTATTTCTGCTAGATTTTCCCCCTTTTCTTCCTCCATATTTTGAAACCTTAAATAATAGTCAGCATTGTCCATTTCCAATGAGATTATTGATCTCTTCTTGCTTTGATCAGCTAATGTCAATCTATAATCTATCTCTTCTACTTTTTTTCTGTTATGTATGCTCTCTCCTCTATTTTTTCATGCATTCCTCAATTTTCATCATCAATTGTTGAACATTCTCTACCTTTTCTTCTACATTCTCTACTTTCTCTTCCACTTTCCCTATTTGTTCTTGGAGAGCTTGTAGGATCATTTTAATCTATGCTTGCATTGAGGCCACCTTCTCTTGTTGAAACATCACCTTTGTTGTCCTGCAGGGCTAAAAGTAGAGGAGGAGGAGGCAGAAGATGGAGCAGATGTTGTTGTTTTCCTCATTCTGACATATTTAAATTTGTTGTCTCTTTATGATCCTTCTTGTAATAACCCAAAAAAGAAGAAAAAACAATAAGCAATTGTAATGCAAAGAGAGGTTACTAAGTTCTCTCCCAGGTTCCTTGTTCAGGTTCTTCTGTACCCTAATCCAAGTTATATTTATAGTAAATTCAGAAGAAAGGGAAAAATACACAAAAAATAAAGTAGGATGTGACAGCGTTATGTCAAAAAAAAGGAGAGAAAAAAATTGGAGTAAAGAAGAATTTTTTCCAAGATTTAAAAAGAAAATATACAAATACAAAAATATAAAAAGAAGATATAAAATGTTGAAGTACAATGATATATAATAATATATAATAATATAATAGTATTATAATAGTAAAAAGATAAAAACAAAATATAAGTAAGAAAAAATAAACATAGGACAATTTATCCAATTATAATCCAAATTAGGCAACCAGCTTTTCAAAGTCCAGCCATCAATTATTTTTCCAACGATAATTAATTATTGCAAACTTGCAAGTGCAAACTTGTAAGTGTTCCTCAAGGTGAAAACAAAACAAGCCAGGAGAAAGGAAGTTTAGTCTTTTATTTTCTTATATCTGATTTGTTTCTTTGAGTTTACAAGAGTTACACTGTTTCAAGAAAAAGTTTTCAAGTTCCACTCTCTGACAATAAACAACGTTTCTTAATCTTTCTGTTCTCGTGCTGTCAAGGTCAGTGTCTGGTCTCCGTTCTCCCTCTGTTTTCTATTTCCTCTTTTGCCTTTAGGTGGCACTGTTGCACTGCTTTCTCTTTGCTGTAACAGTCTCTTGTTATTTAAAGTTCATAGTTAAATACAGAAAAAAATATATTAAAAAGTTTAAAAAGTAAAAAAGGGAAATCCAAATACTTCTTATTTATTACTACAGAGTGGGAAAAAGATAAAATATTTGGGAATCTGCCAGGTGCTCAACAATAAAAAAAGATAATTACTCTAAATTAATTGAACAAATTAGAAGAGAATTAGAAACATGGGCGAAATTACAATTATCTATATTAAGCAGAGTAGCAGTACTGAAAATGAACACCTTACCTAAATTATTGTATCTTTTCCAGATGATTCCAATAAAATTAGGGAAACCATTCTTTAATGAATTAAATAAAATAACAACAAAATTTGTCTGGCTGGGTAAGAAACCACGCATCAAATTAAAACTGATACAAGATAGTAAAAGCAGAGTTGGTTTTGGGATACCAGATTGGAAATTATACTACCAAGCAGAGATTCTAAATTGGGTTAAAGATTGGGTTAAATTAAGTGATAAAATAATACTAACGATACAGGGTCATGACCTCCATGAAGGCTGGCACGCATATTTGTGGGAGAAAAAGGGAAAAACACAAGCATATTTCAGCAGACATTTAATAAGAGATTCATTATTACAAACATGGGAAAAAATCAAAAACAAACATTACATGAGAATACCATGCTGGTTGTCAATCATATGATACACCCAAACAGATTAGATTAAGGCAAAATGATAAAATATAACAATTTATTAGATGCCCAAGGAAAATTAAAATCAAATCAAGAGTTAAAAGAAAAAGGAATTATAATTGATTGGTGGCCATATCTTCAAATTCAAAATAGATATAAAACAAATTCAGAAGAATTTGAATTTGATATGGGGCAAAAACAATTGGACAATATCTTACTTGGACCGGAACAAAAATTTATATCCAAAGCATATAGATATCTGCTAGATTTTAAAATGGAAGAAGAAACAGTTAAGAATACAATGATAGCATGGGCATGGAATTTTGGTTATAACATAAATTTGAATGAGTGGGAAAAATGATGGAATATAAATTGTAAATTAACAATGGCAGCTACATATAAGGAAAATTTATACAAAATGTTTTACCAATGGCATTTAACCCTAGCAAGATTAGCTAAGATATACCCGAACTCTAACCCAAAATACTGGAAATGTCAATGAGTTGGTGGTACCTTTTATCACATGTGGTGGTTGTGCTCCAAAGCCAGGACCTATTGGACTAAAATTAGAGATTGGATACAAGAAATTACTGGACATCAAATTGAATTCAAACTGGAACCCTACCTACTTGGGATAATTCAAAAACAATATCCAAAAAAAGGTAAAATATTTAATGTTACATATATTGACAGCAGCCGGAATAGCTTATGCTCAAGTGTGGAAAGAGCATATGGTCCCAAACCAAAGAATTAATTTTGCAAAAAATAGCAAACTGTGCTGAAATGGATATGCTCACACTAAAAATGAGGGAAAGAGAAGAATCTGAATATTACTCAGTTTGGCAGAGATAGTACATGTGGCCAGAAAAGAGAGATAAGAATTAGAAAGGATGATTGTAAAAGAAGTCTCAAGAAAGTGACACACAATATGTAAATAGATAGACAAACAAATAATAATAGTAATTTCAAATAAAGGTAATATGTATCAATGATATGTATGAATAGATTATGGAAATGTAAGATAATATTATATGTTGATGCAAAAGCTGTTGAAAAATTTAACTAAGATTTGTACTGGTGGAAAACAATAAAAATCTATTGCAAAAAAAGAAGAAATCAAGAGTTGGGACCGAAAAGCAGCCATGCCTCACCATTCCTGAGGCAGCCCATGCCCTTTTGCCAAGTGTGTCAGTCCCAGAGTGGGTCTCCCTTCCCCTCCATCAGCCTTACCTTCTAGCCCACAGGTTCTGTTCACCATAGCTGCCCATGAAGGCAAAGCCACTGCTGACCTGTGCTTGGAGCATTCCCCAGCCTAGGACGGAGTAAAAAGGCCCCAATCTTTACACTGGTGAAGAATAAGGGAAGGTTTTTCAGTGCAGGACTGTCACTCAGACACCTTCCACTCTGCCCATCTCCACCCATTCATGGCAGAGCAAATCCTCTCTTGCTGAGCATTAGCCAAGGGGAAGTAGCCAGAGCAGGGTATGGCGAGGAAGCCTTGCGCAAAAACACACAGGCCGGGGAGGTGAGTTGGATATGGAAGAGGGGTGGGCAGTCTTATTGGAGAGATGGAAAGGACAAGAAGCAGGGTGAAGAAGGGAGTGGGGCAGCCAGTCTCCTCTTCCATGGTTGGAAGCAGCTGAAGTCTGCTTCCTCCTCTGTGTCCTCATTCTGCCTGCATTGCAACACCTGGGAGAGCCATGCCCAAGAAAGCTAGCGGTGCCCTGGAATACAAAATCAATTTTCATTTCTTTGTGCAAAAAGGGGGGAAGAGTGCACAGGATGCGGACCTGCTAATGCATGATCCCCAAAGTGGCCGGATTGCAGGGGAGTGCAACACTGTAAGCCAAAATGGCTGGTTTTCCAACTTTTTTGAATTTAGCCTAAAGTGCAAATAGAGGCGCAAAGCTGACTGCATATCAGCCTGGCTACATTTAGGAATCCAGACAGGGCTAGCTGTCTGTCCCCAATGGGACGCTCTTCAGTGGCATCCGACTACAGTAACTATCACTGCCTTCCAGCAAGTCGGTTAATTAATGTACAATACATAGGTCTGACTTAGGGAGGTCTCAGGATTAAAGGTGCTTTGTTGGAATGGTTCCAGATTTTCCAATCAGGGCACCCTGTTTTTTGATAGATGCTTCTAAGAAGGGAGATTTTCAAAGAATGAAGTCCCTCTCATCATTTTTACCTACTTTTGTATTAAATAATCAACTTAAGGTGGTGAATATACTTAATGCTGGTTCCTATGTTTTTCCCACATCAACTTTGTGAGGTGGGATGGGCTGAGAGAGAGAGATTGGCCCAAAGCCTTCCAGCTTTCAAGGCTAAGGCGGGACTAAAATTCACAATCCCCTGGTGATCAACCCACAGTCACCCAGCTGTCTTATATGACTAAAATGGGACTGGAACTCACAGTCTTCCTGTTTCTAGCCTAGTGGTTTCATTACTAGACCAAACTGATGAAAGGCAGCTGAGCCTCATCATGTCCTCCCTGAAGCAGCCTGTACCCTTTGGGTGAGCATGGTGGGCTTGAAGCAGGACTCCCGCCCCTGCTGTTGGCTTTATCTTGTCAGGCCAGGCAAGGAGAGGCTGGGAGGGGTGAGATGAGGTGTGGTGAGGAGAAACCAGGTGTGATAAGGCACCCCTCAATGTGAGTGACATCGATTTGGTCATGCCCACCCAGTCACGTGCCCATCCAGCCACACCTACCCAGCCAGTCATTAGGGCAGAGAACCAGTTATTAGGAAAGAATCCATAATTGAACAAAAATATAATTAAAATAATCCATGAAAATCAATGGCACAATATAACAAATACACAATGCAAACATTGATATTGGGTTCCTCCAGCATCTAGGACTCCAATGCAGGGGTAGCCAGGCCTTAAACATCTTCTAGAAGATCAAAAGAATCAGAGCTCTTTGAACTTTAGGTATTTATTTATTTGATTTGTCAAAGACTTACAAGATAATAGGTATAAGTATATACATAGTTATGAATACATGAAATGGGTACATATAAGAAAACTAAAAGAAATAGGACAGGGACGGTAGGCACGTTTTGGTGCGCTTATGCACACCCCTTACAGACCTCTTAGGAAAGGGGTGAGGTCAATAGTAGACAGTCTAAGGTTAAAGTTTTTGGGGTTTGGGGAAGAAACCACAGAGTCAGGTAGAATATTCCAGACATTGACTACACTGTTGCTGAAGTTGTATTTCCTGCAATCAGGTTTGGTGCGGTTTATCTTTAGTTTATATCTATTTTGTGCTCTTGTATTGTTTTGGTTAAAGCTGAAATATTCATTGATAAATAGGACATTGCAATATATAATTTTATGTACTATACTTAGATCAAACCGAAGGTGGCGTAGTTCTAGGTTGTCTAGGTCTAAAATTTCAAGTCTGGTGGCATAAGGTATTCTGCTATGAGTAGAGGAGTGGAGGACTCTTCTCGTAAAATATTTCTGGACTTTCTCAATTGTATTAATATCAGATATGTAATGCGGATTCCAGACTGATGAACTGTATTCAAGTATTGGTCTAGCAAATGTTTTACATGCTCTAGTTAGTAAAGTGATATTACCAGAGAAAAAGCTACACAGAATTAGGTTAACAATTCTTAATGCCTTTTTGGCTATGTAGTTACAGTGGCTCTAGCACTTAGATCATTTGAGATGAGTACTCCAAGGTCCTTGATAAAGTTTGTGTCATCAACAAGGTCTTGACTATTCAGCCTGTATTTTATTTTTTGATTTTTTTTGCCAATATTCAAGACAGAGCATTTACTTGTTGAGATCTGAAGTTGCCATTTGTTTGACCATTCTGACACATAGTCGAGGTCTTTTTGAAGGGTAGCAGCATTGTCAGTGGTGTTGAATAGCTTTACATCATCAGCGAAAAGAACGCAGTTGCTCTTAATATAATCACAGAGGTCATTAATATAGAGTTTGAAGAGAGTTGGTCCTAGAACACTGCTTTGTGAGACACTACTGTTGACAGGTACAGGATTTGATAGGACGCTCCCAATTTTGACCATTTATTGCCTGTTTGACAGGAATGCTTCTATCCAGTTATTCAGGTATCCAGAGATACATATATATTCATGTTGTTTTTTGATATGTACTTCTTGTAAGCAAATTATATCAAATTTTAATTTCTCTAATTTGTGAAATACTTTCCTTCTTTTAGTAGCCAAATTAAGTCCATTTATGTTAATCATAATCAATTTTCTTTCATCCATGTTAAGCTTTATAAGGGGGTTTTATTGCTCTAATAGATCTTAATTCTCATTGCTCTCTGCGTACACCACCTACCGCACCTTCTTCTTTTTCTTTTTCAATTACTGCTATACACTCCTCTTGGAATTCAATTAATGACTCTTCCTTTCTTGCTTTTTCCTCCTTTCCTCTAAAGTATTCTAAGTAGAATAGCTCAGCTTTTTCAACTGTGTCAATTCTGTGTCTTTGTTCCTGCCAAGTGAACAAGAGGCCTTCTGGCATCAACCACCTGTAGTTTATTCCTCTTTATTCTTTAATCAAGAATAAATATACTTTTCTCATCTCTCTTGGTATCTGTTTCAGCACCACAATTTCTTTGTCTTTATATTTTAGTGTTTTCTTTCTTGCCACCTGCAGTATCTGTGTCTGAATAATCTTCTTACTAAATCTGATGTGGACTTCTCTTGGTTGTCTGTTTCTCATTGCAGATCTTGTATAGACATGGAACACTTCATCCATCCTATCCATCATCTTCCCTTTGGTTATTTCTAGCACTTCTTCCAGTATTTCTGTCATTATTTCAGCAAGATTTTCACCTTTTCCTTCTTCTACATTTTGAAATCTTAGGTAGAATTTTGATCTATCAATTTCCCATCCTAATGGTTCACACCTGCCCTTCTAAACATTGCTCAATTAAGTATCAATATCTCAAAATGTTCTTGTCTTTTTGTGTATCTTCTTTTCAATTTTTTAAAATCTGTCTTCATATTTCATCATCTGTTGAATATTTTCTACTTTCTCATCTGTCTTTTCAGTTCTTTGCTCAATGTTCTCCATTCTCTTTTCAATCTTCTGAATTCCTTGCATAATCATCTATAATGTCACTTCCTTCTCTTTGTCCTGTTTAAAACTGTCTGTATTGACCTTTGTCCTCCAGATGGTGAAGAGGCTATTGGTATTGAGGAAGCTGGGGCTGTTGTCTTTCTGCTCATCTTGTAGTACTTATCTGTAAAGAAAAAAAGAGAAAAAAGAGAAAAGGAAAAAGGAAAAAAAAAGGAGCACAGGCAGGCAATTGCCATTCCAAAAAATAAAAAGGGAAAAAAAATCTTCAGGCACTTGTATACCTTAATCCAATTATTTCTCTTAATAAGAAGGAAAAAAGGAAGAGAGCAAAAAAATAAAGAATTTACATTCTAGTTCCTGGAATAAAAGGTTGAAATCCAAATATAAAAATCCAACTGAAGGAGAAGTAAAAGAGGGAGTGAAAAGTAACAAACAGTTCTAATGTGAAGCCAGCCACTGCCACTGAGTATCCAAGGCTGTTAGATAAATCAATTCAAAGTTTGTAGTTCCAGTATTTTCAAGGTCACTTCAATCTTCTTTCTTTCAACTTCAACTCTAGACTCTAGTTATCTATAGTTTCACAGGTGGGTACCTGCGTAAACAATCTGCCATGCTCATCCCACTATTTTTTCCAGTACAAAACTCAGTCCTTATGTATAACATGGATGCATAAACAAATAGAAGAAAAAGAAACAATATGTCCAAGCCTCTAGATGGCAGTGCTGCTTTTTTCCCCTTCACTTTCACTCCCCCCTCATGTACTGTATCCAATGCCAGGAATAAAAGGAAAAAATAAAATCCTTTCTTTTAAAAAGGAAATAAATCTCAGGTCAAAAAGAAGAGTCTTGGTCAAAACAGACTTTTAAAAAATTGTTAAGAAAATAGACACAAAAATAAGAAATTTAAAAAAGGTCCAGTCCAGTTTAAAATTAAGAAGTTTTGCCAAGTTCTAAATTTCAATAAAAAGGGGGAAAAAACTTTCACTTTAACTAGCTTAATTTTGCTGCTTAAACTCTTTTCTCTTCACTTTTAATTCACTTTAATTCACTTTAATTTTGCTGCTTAAACTCTTTTCTCTTCACTTTTAATTCACTTTAATTCTTTCAGGGTGTTCTGTTTCAGAAATAATAAGTAAAAGTTCATCTCACCAAACTGTCACACTTTCTTTCAATCTCTTCCATTCCGGAGCTGTCCCAGCTTTAGCAGCTTGAATGGCTGCCTTTCTGCCACCGGCAAATGAGCTTTTCCTGGATCAAGCAGGGCTTTGCGATGTCCCTGGGATCAACAGGATGTGCTCTCCTCAGTCACCATCTCTACGGGACAGTTTAGGTCCAGCAGGACTGTCCTGCAACGGAGATATCAGCAGCGAACTTGGAGCTGCCAAGACGCCAGCTCTGCCCCTGATAAAAAGTATTCTAAGCCTTCTCCTTGATTGTAAATTTGTAATTGTTAATTTATTCATTTCTGCACATTCTAATATTTTAATTCATTTTCATATCTTGTTTTTCCATTGTTGTGCAAACACAATTCTAGCAGCTGTTGTGTAAAATTAAATGAATCCAACAAAATATTTCTGGTTTTAAATCCAGAATGCCTTCTGTTGGGATTTGAATTTGAGCTTGTATTCTGATTGTTGTCAGACTCCCATGGGGCCATGCAGGGGCAACTCTGTAGGCTGTCCTGAGTCCCAGTCTTGGTTGAGTCTTGCTGGATGATGATGTAATGAAAGGGCTTTGGGCAATTCCTAATATAGCTTTGTCTGGTGCAGATCTTTGTTATGTAAAATAGACTGGCCTAGGCCAGAGTAATGGCCCATTAGCAAAGGTTGGGGGGGGGTGAGTTTCTGCCTCTCTTGAGTTTTTACTTTTCTTTTTAGGGAAAATATTCTGCCCTTTTAGTATATCCTAAAATATTTCATTTTCCTAGGAGGGAAGAGGGTTTTGACTTCCAACAATGAAAAACTGTATCTTTCTTGTTTGTTGGACCCCATGCTGATAAGACTGTACATTGTTGCTGGGTGAAAAAAGAGATCCTTTCTGTTAGACTCAGCTTACAGCCACAATCAAGTCCAGTCAAAGCACAATATTGTTTTATTTATGTCTTTTGCAATAGTAGCTGATAGGCAAGGATGAAAAGATAACAGAGTTTGACCACTTTCTTTGACAAGAAACCAAGAATGGAACAATCAGAATCAGACACAACAGATCCACAACCATCAGGGTCACAAGCAGCATTGCCACCAACTGAACATGGAGAAAGCAGCAAATCAATCTCCGAAACTGAAACTCTTCCTGATCTTCCAGACTGCTGGACATTGCAGCAATATAGAATTTTTCAAGAGAAGTATGAGGGACTGAAAGTTTCGAAGAAAAAATTAGGTTGTAAGTACTGCACAAAACATGACTTTGCAGTAGAGAAAGGTGTTCATGTGTCCAAGGAATGGAAACATTACAAGATTGATGCATCAGGGACAACTAAAGAAGTTCAGCAAGCTTCTCTGAGGAAAAAAATGAAAGAACATTTTACGTCTAAAGCTCACGCAATTTGCAGTGATAACTTAAAACAAGGGGAGCAGGACGCTATAATGAAATCAGTAGATAAGATGTCTGACAAATATTTAGCTACTACTTATAGAGTTTACAGTCTGGCACAAAGATGTAAACCATTTTCAGACATAGAAGGATAGGTAGAATTGTCGGCCTGGGCGGAGGCGGTGACGGCGTGGATGGCCGGGGCCGATGATGATGGCACCGCCCGGTTTGCTGGAACTGCTGGTTTCGGGGATGACACTCCTGACCTGGATGGCCCCGTTGGCGGTTGGTGGTCCCGGCGACGTGGATGGAGCCGATGATGTTTCCTCAGCGGCCTCAGCGTCGCTCGATGGGTCTTGGCATGGCGGTGGTGACAGCTGCGGCAGTGGGGCCTTGGACAACGGTGGCGGTGACGGACTTGGATGATGTGGCCCTGCCGGGGATGGTGACAGTGACCCAGAGACCTCGCCGACGGCGGCGACGGCAACGGCGGTGGAGACCTGACCTGGTATTGTCGGGCCTGCCAGTGGGGATGCCTGGCTCGTGAATGGCGGCAGCCCCGAAGATGGGGGCCCGAATCCCGATGGTACCGACAGCAATACCAAGGATGAGCCCATCACGCCCCCGATCCCGTCCCTGTCGACGGCAGCAATGGCTGGTGGCAAAGACAGAGGCTGCGACCAGCTGCCTGGGACATCTGGATAGGTCAGTCCCGAATTCATGGGCCTTCCCCCTCCCATCCCGATGTCAGACATCAAAGACACAATCAGCCGGTCATCGTTTGACCCGGCAGATTTGTGGGCACTCAGAAATGTCCCCCTTTCTTTGAGGTGGCCCCCCGACCTTTCTAAGGCATTCCTTGATGATGATTCTTGGGATCCTGAGAGATGGCACAGCCAAGGGGAACGCGCCCATTTATATTTATTCATTTCTAATTTTTTAGCGGAGTTAGGGAGGGTGACCAGGATGGGTTTGGGGGACTACCTGTCTGTGATAAGGGCCAGACCAGGGGTCAGACCGGGGCTGGGGATGGTCAGATCGAGGATGGGGATTTCTTTCAGGGAGGAAGAGGGGATGGCTATCTGCACGATTGGTGGGAGAGGCAGGTATGGCATTGACAGGGGGCCTTATCTTGTTGCGGGAGCTCGCCCCCACTGTTTATGTGCGGTGGCGTGCTCCGACCCCCAGGTCACTTCCTGTTCCCTGGGCTGTTTGAATGATCCGGCCCCAGGCTTTCGGCTGATGCTGTGCAATGCCAGGTCCATAGTTAATAAAGCCCCCCTCATTTATGATCTAATTGTGGAGGGGAGAGCAGACCTGGTGGGCATTACCGAGACCTGGCTGGGGCAGGAGGGGGGTGTTCCCCTGGTGGAAATGTGCCCGGCTGGGTTTCGGGTTTTTCATTGACCAAGGGCCCAGAGAAGGGGTGGGGGGGTTGCGGTAATTATTCGGGAGGATCTAGGTCCTAGGGAATCCACTGTTCCTCAGACAACCAGATGTGAGTCCCTCTTTGTAAAGTGTGGTTCCAGGATTCAGATGGGCTGATTGATCACATACCTGGCTCCCTGCTATGTGACATCGGCCCTGCCTGAGCTCCTCAAGGTCATAGCTGGCTTGGCGATTGAGACCCCCAGGCTGATGGTCAAGGGGGGATTTCAACCTGCCTTTGGCTGGCATGACCTTGGGGATTGCCCAGGAGTTCTTGGCTTCCATGACAGCCTTGGGCCTGACCCAACTAATTAGGGACCCCACTCACACTGGGGGTCACATCTTGGATCTGGTTTTTGTCTCTGGACAGTGGCAGGATGACCTAGGTATAGGGGACGCTGTTATTGAGCCCCTGTCATGGTCAGATCATTCGCTCCTTAGGCTGGACTTCCAAGCTGCACCCCCTCATTGCAGGGAGGTGAGACCAACACGATGATTCCGCCCCAGGCGCCTGATGGACCCGGATAGGTTCCTGATGGAGCTTGGGCCATTTCCCGGTGTTCAAACACACGACTCGGTTGAGGACCTGGTGGCCGCCTGGGATAGGGTGGCAGCTAGGGCCCTTGACTGGGTCGTGCCCTTGCGGCCTCTGACCCGATGCCGATCCCACTCGGCTCCATGGTTTTCTGAGGAGCTGAGGGAGATGAAGCATCAGAAAAGACTACCTAGAGAGCAGTTGGAGGGCCACCCTTTCCGGATCTGACCGAACACTATTGCGGTCCTATATTAGGACCACTTTAGTGGCAATAAGGACAGCAAAGCGTTCTCACATTTCCGCCCTTATCGTGTCCGCAGGAAATCGCCCAGCCGCCCTTTTTAGGGTGACCTGCTCCCTCCTAGAAGTGGGAGTGCGAGAGGATCCTTTGCAGGGGCAGCCTGAGGATTTTTCGAATTTTCTGATGGACAAAATCACTCAGATCCAGGATGGGTTGGACTCTGAATGAGCAACTCTGGATGGGGGATCAGGGGCAGAGTTTGGAGAGGTCATTTGGGGGGAGTTTGATCCTGTGTCCCCCGAGGATGTGGACAAGATGCTGGGTGGGTTTAATGCTACCACATGTTTATTGGATCTGTGTCCCTCCTGGCTGGTATTGGCCACTCGGGAGGTGACACGAGGTTGGTTCCTGGGTATTATTAACACTTCCTTGAGTGAGGGGTTTCTGCCTGCCACCCCGAAAGAGGCGGTAGTGAGACCCCTCCTCAAGAAATCATATCTGGACCCAACTCTGTTATCTAACTATCGCTTTGTGGCGAAGGCTGTTGAGAGTGTGGTGGCACGACAGCTTCCCCGGCACCTGGATGAAGCTGTCTATCTAGATCCACGCCAATCAGGCTTCAGGCCTGGGTACAGCACGGAGACGGCTTTGGTCACGTTGGTGGATGATCTCTGGAGGGCCCGTGACAGAGGTTACTCCTCTGTCCTGGTCCTGTTAGATCTCTTGGCGGCTTTTGATACTATCGACCACAGTATCCTATTGCAACGGTTGGGGGGGCTGGGGGTGGGAGGCACTGTTTTATGGTAGTTCTCCTCCTTCCTGTTGCCAGGGGGGCAGAGATCGACCCCGAGGCCCCTGATTTGTGGGGTTCCTCAGGGGTCGATGCTCTCACCTCTACCCTTCAACATTTATATGAAGCCACTGGGTGAGATCATCCATGGCTTTGGGGTGGAGTTTCATCAGTATGCTGATGATACTCAGCTGTACATTTCTACCCCAGGCCACCCCAGCGAAGCCATGGAAGTGATGACCCGGTGCCTGGAGGCTGTGCGGGGTTGGATGGGGCGAAACAGGCTTCAGCTCAACCTGGCCAAGACTGAGTGGCTGTGCTTTCCGGCACCCCGATACAGCCAGTTAGTTCCATCACTGGCTGTGGGAGGGGAAATTCTTGCTCTCCAATAAACAATTTGGTTTAAAAAAAAATGTCCTGCAATTTGCAACTTCTACACTGCAAAAACGTATGGACTACACTATGTGGGAAGAAAAAAATGGGCTATTGATCTACCAGATTCAATAAGGCCTTGGGATGATAGCAGATCCCAGAATAAAAGAGACATGAACCAAAGTTTTAGACAGGATGATTTCAAAATGTACCAGAGCTATTTGTAATCCTGCTGAATGGTTTTGTGGAATGTGATTTTGCAAAGTATGTAGTTTTGAAAACCATGAGAAATAGGGAACAGAAAATAGCTGATGGATAGAGGTTTGAGATATACATGGATATATGTGAAGACTGTCTGTCAGTAAGAAAGAACAGAGAAGTAAGCTGTGAAATGCATGCAGAAAAGTATAAAAATGTCTTGAGATGTATTCAGGGCCATGGCTATGGCTACTCTGATTCAGCCATGTCGGTGGATCGCATTGCAATGAGTTGTTGTTTGTAAGTATTATCTTACTGAAATGTTATTATGTTATGATGGCTTTTCATGTTCCAAATTGCTCATGAAATAAACCTCTGATCTCAAAGTAGGATTTATTGCCTGTGGTTTATCTGTGTTCCTCTTTTATTGAGTTATTTTTATGACAATTACTTGACCAGGGTAAAGCAATAGATGTTATTTACATTGACTTCTGCAAAGCCTTTGACTCAGTGGTACATGACAAACTACTATTAAAATTAAATTCTTATGGCATTTCTGGATCCCTTCACAAGTGGATTACTGCCTTCCTGTCAAACAGGCAACACATAGTAAAAATAGGAAACGCCCTATCAAACCCTGCACCAGTTATCAGCAGTGTCCCTCAAGGAAGCGTTCTAGGACCCACACTCTTTACACTCTATATAAATGACCTTTTGATCACCTTATTAGCAACTGTGTCCTCTTCAGTGATGATGTAAAACTATTCAACACCACTATCATTAAAGTAGAGGAATGAAAAATACCACATGGATCCTAAATATACTGACTTTATTTTATTTTTACTCTTTTTAGATTGTTTATTATATATCGGCTTAGAGAAAATTAAGGATAATAATTGTCAGATCCGTGTATCTGTCATTTCTTCAGAGGAAGAAGAAAAGGGGGGGGGGACTGATAAAGAACTCCCACCCCATCGAGCCACAGACTGCGCTATCGAAATCCTACCAGGGGCTAAACTCCCAAAACCACAAATGTACTGCATGTCTCCCAGAGAACTGAAAGAACTCAGAGCATTTATCGATAAAAACTTAAAGCGGGGTTTCATCGAACCCGCCAGACCAAAAATAGCGGGCCCAGTGTTATTCCGTGAAAAGAAAGATGGCTCCATGCATCTTTGTGTGAATTATAAAAAATTGAACTGCATTTGCATAGAAAATATGTATCCACTCCCCCTCATGAAGGACATGTTAGCCCACCTCTCGAAAGGAAAAAAAATTTCAAAGTTAGACCTACGGGAGGCATATTACCGCATCAGAATAAAGGAAGGGGATGAGTGGAAGACAGCTTTTAACACACCATTGGGATGCTACCAATTTAAGGTGCTCCCTTTTGGACTGCAAGGAGCGCCTGCAGTGTTTATGCAATTGATCAATGAAACCCTTCATGAATTTTTATTTAAAGGGGTTTTAGTGTATCTTGATGATATTTTAATCTACATGGAAACGATGGAAGAACACATCAAGCTACTCCGTGCAGTCCTCACAAAACTCTTAGACACTAAACTATATGCAAAACTCTCCAAATGTGAGTTCCACCAAGAGAAAATTGACTATTTGGGGTATAGAATATCCCATGAAGGAATAGAGATGGACCCACAGAAGGTGAAAGCTGTATTGGACTGGGATCCACCCCACACACGCAAACAATTGCAAAGTTTTCTGGGGTTTGCAAATTTTTATCGCCAATTCATTCCAGCTTTTGCAAACATCGCCCTCCCTATCACGAACTTGCTAAAAACGAAGGGGGGGGAGAAACCCAAACCTAGACAACCCCTCATCTGGACAATGGAATGCCAAGCAGTATTCGAGAAACTCAAATGCCTGTTCGCAGCAGAACCGGTCCTTAAGCACCCAGATCCCGAACAACCTTTTGTCATCCAACAAGACGCCAGTGATGTTGCAGTTGGGGCAGTCCTCCTCCAAAAGAATGAAAGTGGACAATTACAACCATGTGCTTATACATCTAAGAAACTGACGGAAACTGAGCAAAGATGGGCCGTATGGGAGAAAGAGGCATATGCTGTGCGGTGGGCAATGCTCACATGGAGACATTTCCTGGAAGGAAACCAAATCCCCTTTGAAGTATGGACTGATCACAAAAATCTGGAAGCTCTGAGAAATCCACGGAAACTCTCCAAAAAACAAGCAAGGTGGGCTCGATATTTTGAACGTTTTAATTTCACTCTCAAATATTTTCCTGGGAGAAAGAATTTCTTAGCAGATGCACTGTCCAGGAAACCCCAATACAACAGCAAAAAGATTGAAGTTATAAAACCGATGAGCCAACCGACCCAACTAGCAGCCAAGGTAATCACCCAGGCACAAGAGAAAAAAAAATCATCCCTGACTGAAGACACAACGACGTCAATATTTAAGGAGGCACTACTTAAAGATGATTGGTTCCAGGCTAACAGAAACACGTGCTTACTCAAAGATGGACTGGCTTGGGTAGAAAACAAGCTTTATGTCCCTGCAAGCCAGAGAATGGAACTCATGAAACGCTGCCACGACTCCAAAATAGCAGGACACTTTGGTTTTGTAAAAACCCTGCACCTCATCAAAAGACAATTTTGGTGGCCGTCCCTCAAAAAGGACATTGAAAACTATGTTGCGAACTGCCCCATCTGTGCTGCTGCAAAGAGAAGACAAGGAAAATATCCTGGACTTTTACAAACAGTAGCAGACCCTTCTGCTCCCTGGAAAGAGATCTCTATGGACTTTATAGTGGAACTTCCCGAAAGTGCTGGGAATACTGTCATTTGGGTTGTAACTGATCTTTTTTCCAAACAGGTTCATTTTATTCCATGCCAAAAGATCCCAACTGCCAGATCATTTGCAAAGATGTTCCTAATACACATTTATCGCCTTCATGGAGCCCCCCAACGAATTATCTCAGATAGGGGTGTTCAGTTCACATCCAAATTTTGGCGGGCGTTTTTAAACCTATTAGGCTCCACCCAGGGATTATCGTCTTCGAACCATCCCCATACAGATGGAGCATCAGAGAGAGTGAATTGTGTATTAGAACAATATTTAAGATGTTTTATTAATCACCAGCAGGACAATTGGACTGACCTTCTTCCTTTTGCAGAGGTAGCATACAATAACTCAGTCCATAGTAGCATAGGGTTCACCCCATTCCACGTAGCCACGGGCCAAGAATTCAACCCCATGCCGGAACTACCCACCAAAGAACCTGAAATCCCCTCCCTTAAGGAGTGGATGGATAATTTACAAGCCATGTGGCCAGTGGTAAGATTATCTCTACAGGAAGCTAGAGCAGTTTACAAAACTCAAGCAGACAAAAAACGCTGTGAACCTAAACCTTTCAAGATTGGAGACCGTGTATATTTATCCACAAAATTCTTAAAATCATTACAACCTTCTAAGAAATTAGGACCAAAATTCATTGGGCCATTCCTCATCTCCAGAATTATCAACCCCGTGACGGTAGAGCTTCATCTTCCAAAAACTCTTAGGCAGATTCATCCAGTCTTTCACTGTAGCTTGCTCAAACCGGAGATCACTTCAAACCTCAGACCCCCCCTTCCCACACCCCCAACCCCCATCAAGATACATGGGAAATAACATTTTGAAATTAAAGACATCCTTGATTCACGCACTTACCGTGGATCCACACAATATTTAGTAGCTTGGAAACACCTTCCTTCCTCAGAAAATGAGTGGGTAGCCAAAAGACATGTGAAAGCACCCACATTACTATGAAAGTTCTACCTAAAATACCCTGATAAACCATCCTGAACTGCACATGTAACGCATGATTTTTGTTTTCCAGGTAGACCTATCTGTTTTTTAAAGGAGGGCAGGATGTCAGATCCGTGTATCTGTCATTTCTTCAGAGGAAGAAGAAAAGGGGGGGGGGAACTGATAAAGAAATCCTTTCTTGATGTAACCTGAATATATTTAACCTTATATCGAATATGCACACCCAAACATGATACAATGGGGGGGGAAAGAAGCCAGATGGCCAGAATCTAACACCTCTGAGAGGCACAGCCAGGAGATGAGGGGTCCATAAAACTCCACAATGAAGTGCTCTGGGAAATCTCCAAAAACAGTCCGTTCTAAAAAGGGGGGGAGGAAGTTAGGTACGTCTTGGGAAAGCTACATGAGAAAAAACCTTCCTAAAAGGGAAGGATCCCCTCCCAGCCAATTAACATATTGGCTTTTGTTTCCCTAAGTAAACATTGGGATGGGGGGGGGGATTCTAAACTCCCTTATCTATCACTGTATGCCTGAGGGACCTCAGACGGTGCTTTGAATTCCTACTGGACTGTCTCATCTCAATAAAGGATTCCTTTTGATAAGTTTGGTTATCAGAAGTTCATTCTTATTGTTTGAATGGGAAGAAGTTCCGTAGCCTGACAATAATGATGTGTAATGTAAAATAAAATAGGTGATAAGCTGAACATGGAAATAATAGGGGATAAAGAATTGAAAACCTATGTGTGGATGAAATGATATTGATATTGAATTAATGAAATGCAAATTTCATTGAAATGATATTGATATTGAAATATGAAATGCAAATTTATTTAAAGATGAGTGAAATGGATAATATGAGATGATATTATATAAGATTAATGGAAATGAAAGTATGACTATGTACAAGTGTTACAATATGGAATCATGTTGCTTACGTGAAGAGATGTGTAAATTTAAAAAAAATAAAAAACTTTTATTTAAAAAAACACCACTATCAATGCTACCATCCTTTAAAACAGTCCTTTAAGCCAATCTTTTGGACCTCAGGGACCACCAAACTCATAATTTTAGATCCCAGGGACCACTAACCGGTTCTGTGGGCATGGTCTAATTTGTGGGTATGGCTTGGTGGTCATGTGACTGGCTGGGCATGGCTTGTATGTAAATATTATAAATATATAAATATTGCATTTTTTATTAAAAAAGAGCAACTTTTACCCAAAATCAGGCAAAACAGGCAGATTGAGTTGCTCACAGAATCACAGATTCATTCAGAGATCTATCTATCTGCCATTGGCTAGCTCAATCTGTCACATAAAATTTGCTTGCAAGCAAACTCACAAAATTAACTCACAACACATCATGTATGCAAATATTGAATTTTTTATAAAAAAGAGCAACTTTTACCCAAAATCAGGCAAAGCAGGCAGATTGAGTTGCTCACAGAATCATTCACTGACAGAATTGCATTTTCTCTCTCCCTTTTTCTTCTACTCCCCTCCCAGCTGGATTTTTGAGTTTTTTTGATGCAGGAATAAGACCATTTTTTTTCTTTTTTTTCTTTATCCTCCCTCCTCCCTTTGTTTTACCTTTTTAGCAAGGGAAATATACAGATTTCTGTCTTTTTAATTTTTTCCTTAATTTTTTTTATTTTTTCATCCTTTTTCCATTTTCCATTTTTTTCTTTTTTTTCTTTTCTTCTACATAATTGGAACCAATTGGATTAAGGTGTTCAAGTGCCTGCAGATTTTTTCCCTTCCCTTTTTATTTTTTATTTTTTGCTTTTATCTTTTTTTATTGGAGTGGAAGTTGGCTGCTCATGCTTTTTCTTCTCAACTTTCCTATTATTCCAAGATGAGCAGAAAGATACCAGTCTCAGCTTCTTCAATCTCGACCTTTTCCTCTTCACCATCTGGAGGACAATGATCAATACAGGTGATGTTACAACAAGAGAAGGAGAAAGAAGTGACACTGCAGATGATTATGCAAGAAATTCAAAAGATCCAAGTAAAAACAGATAATACTGAAAAGAGAATGGAGAACATTGGACAAAGAACTGAAAAGACAAATGAGAAAATTGAAAATATTCAACAGATGATGATGCAATATGAGGACAGAATCAAGAAAATTGAAGAACAAGATGTACAAAGAGATAAGAAGATGGGAGATATGGGTACCCGACTGAGTGAAGTTAAAAGAGACAAGGGCAGATCTCTGAAATCATTGGGATGGGAAATTGATAAATCAGAATTTTATCTAAGATTTAAAAAAAATATAAAAGAAAAGGGTGAAAACCTTGCTGAAATGATGACAGTAACCAAAGAGAAGATGATGGATGGAATGGATGGGGTTTTTTGTGTCCATACAAGATATGCAATGAGAAATAAACTGTCAATATCATTCATATCAGATTTACTAAGAAAATAATTAAATCACAAATACTGCAGGTGGCAAGAGAAAAAACACTAAAGTACAAAGATAAAGAAATAGTGGTACTGAAACAAGTACTGAGAAGAGCGAGAGAGATAAGAAGAGAATATTTATTCTTGTTCAAAGAATTACTTAAGAGGGGAATAAATTACAGATGGCTGATACCAGAAGGTCTCATGTTTACCTGGCAGGAACAAAGAAACAGAATTGATACAGTTGAAAAAGCTGAGTTATTCTATCTGGAATATTTTAGAGGAAGGGAGGAAGATACAAGAAAAAAAGAGTCATTAATTGAATTCCAAGAGGAATGTATAGCAGTAATTGCAAAAGAAGAAGGAGCCATAGGTGGTGTACCCAGAGAGCAACAAGAACCAAGATCTACTAGAGCAACAAATCCTTCTTATAAAGTCTAAAATGGATGAGAGAAAAGTGATTACAGTTAATATAAATGGACTTAATTCAGCTACTAAAAGAAGGAAAATATTTCACAAGTTAGAGAAACTAAAATTTGATAATAATAATGTGCCTACAAGAAGTACATATTAAAAAACAAGATGATTATATATTGAAACAACAAAAATTAGGGAAATTATTTACAGCGTTGACACAGTGTAAAAAGAGAGGAGTGGTGTTATACATTAGAGATACACTCCCTGCGGAACAAATCACAAATAGATGATGATGGAAGGATTTTGATGGTGGAGATAATGGACAATAATCTAAAGATACTTTTAATAGCAATTTATGCTCCAAATGATAATCAAGAAGATTTTTACAGGAAATTAGACAAGAAAATAATAGAACTGGACTATGCTAATATTTGTCTGATGGGAGATTTTAATGGAATAATAAATGACAAATTGGACTATCAAACACAAAAAACAGCAAAGAAGCCAGAAGGACATTGCCAAAATCCTTCTTTCAAATGTCAGATGAGATAAACTTAAAAGATTCATGGAGAGAGAGAAATGCGGAAAATAAACAATATACCTTTTACTCAAATAGACATGCATCATGGTCTAGAATAGATATAATATGGATGTCAACAGAATTGCTTTCCAATACACAAGACATTGAAATAGAAACAAGTACCTGGGCAGATCACAATTCTATAACACTTGTATGGAAAAGACAAAAAAGGAGATCTAGATGGACTTTAAATAATATGATATTAAAAGAAAAAGACTTTAAACAGAAAATTGAGAGAGAATTGACTTTTTTCTTTAAAGAAAACACAAAAGGGGATACATCATTATAGAATCTCTGGGACACGATGAAGGCAAATTAAAGACAATATGAGAATAATTTTAGATACACTGGAATACTATGAGGCACATCCCAAAAAAACAAATGGCTCTGATGTTTTTAGATGCACAAAAAGCCTTTGATAATGTGAATTGGCGTTTTATGCTGTTACAATTGGATCAAATGGGCTTTGGTAAAAAATTTATTTTTTATAAAAAAATTTATAGAAACGATATATCATAAACAAACTGCAAAGGTTATGGTAAATGGAGAGTTAACAGACTTTATAGATATAACAAAAGGGACTAGACAAGGCTGTCCACTGTCACCTCTGTTGTTTGTGTTAACACTGGAAGTGCTGAATAGGAACATCAGAGAAGAAAAAGAAATAAAAGGAATGAAAATTAAAAAAGAAGAGTATAAATTACAAGATTTTGCAGATGACCTGGTATTCATATTAGAGGATCCATTGGAGTCAGCACCTAAATTGATAGAAAAGATAGAAGAGTATGGGAAAGTAGCAGGTTTGAAAATAGAGAAAGACAAAACAAAATTTTAACAAAGAACATGTTAGCAAGACGAAAGAAAGAATTGGAATAAGTTTTGGGGATCCAGGTCACAAATAAGGTTAAGTATTTAGGGATACATATAACACCAAGATGAAGCACATGTAAGGAGGATAACTATCTTAAACTCAAACAACAGATTGCAACAGACTTGATAAAATGGGAAAATTTACAATTATCACTGATTGGGAGAATATCTACAATTAAGATGAATGTATTGCCTAGAATCTTATACTTATTCCAAAAAATTCCAATCAGATTAGGGAAAGAATTTTTTGAAGATTTAAACAAAATAGTGCTAAAATACATCTGGCAGGGGAAGAAAGCGAGAATAAAATTCAAATTGCTACAGGATGCAAGAATAAGAGGATTTGCTTTGCCCAATTGGGAATTATACTACCAAGCAATGAGTTTGATGTGGGTAAAGGAGTGGGTAGCATTAAGGAATACTAGACTTTTGAATTTAGAAGGACATGACTTGTTGTTAGGGTGGCATGCCTTCCTCTGGTATAAGGGAACTAAAATGCAGGGGTGTTTTAGAAGACATTATATTCAAGAAGCATTGTTCTAAACTGGGAGAAGATAAAAAAGCAATATTACTTAAAAATTTCACTATGGTTATCTACTATTGAAGTTTTTTCCTATCCAATAATATATAAAAAGGAACAAACAATTAGATATGGTGAGATATTGAATGAAAAGGATGAACTTAAATCTATGCAAGCGTTGGAAGAACAAAGTGTAAAAATGAATTGGTTTTCATATTTGGAAATACAATCTAGATTTGATAAAGATTCTAAAACAAAAGGTATTTATGATAAATTGACTGATTTAGATAAAAATTTGATGGGTACTGATGAAAAGGTAATTAAAAAACTTTATGGACATTTATTAGAATTTAAACTGAAGGAGAAACAAGTTAAAGAAACGATGATTGCTTGAGGGAAAAAATTTAGATATGGGATTGACTTAGAAAAATGGCAAAAATTGTGGTCTCAAAACTATAAAATGACAATGTCAACTGCATATAAAGAAAATTTGTATAAGATGTTTTACAGGTGGCATCTACCCCTGACGAGACTTGCGAGAATATTTAAGAATAAATCGGATAAATGTTGGAAATCTCATCAGATACCTGGTTCATATTACCACATGTGGTGGACATGCTCGGATACAAAAAGATATTGGACTATAATCCACACATGGTTGGAAAAAATGACAAAACAATACATAGACTTTAAACCTGAGATATTTTTATTGGGAATTATACCGGAAATATATGTTCTGCACAGCAGAACAGATGATGGTCGGAAAAAGGAAAACAGCAATTTAGTAGGCAAGTTTACCGGGTAAGGAGTGAGTGGGCAGGGAGGGTTCCTGCGTGCCATGTGGGCTGCACAGCCTTGTGTTTCTGTGCAGCCTGGATTAATTGCTTTGTGGGGGTGCTCTGGGGGTGAGATTTCTCTGCAGCCCACCAAAATTTTCTCATGACCCACCAGTGGGCTGCAGCCCACTGGTTGGTGACCGCTGCTTTAAAAAGACCTTGATTATGTGTCTGAATGGTCTAACAGTTGGCAATTCCAAATCTCAACCAACAAATGCTCTATCCTACACATTGGTAAAACAAATCTATATACCAATCTATATACTAGGTGGATATGACCTTGTTGATGACCCTCACTCTGTCAAGGACCTTGAAGTTCTCATATCGAATGACCTAAGTGCCAAAACTCACTGCAACAGTATTGTCAAAAAGCCTTTAAGAGTTGTAAATTTAATTTTACGAAGCTTCTCCTCTGGTAATACTGATTGGCAAACTAGGGCATTCAAAACCTTTGCTAGACCTATACTTGAATTCAGCTCTGCTGTCTGGAATCATCACTGTATATCAGATGTAAATACAATTGAGCAAATGTAGAAGTATTTTACCAGAAGAGTACTACATTCCTCTGTTTGCAACAGAATACCCTACCCTAAGGCTTAGACAACCTTGAACTACGCTGGCTAAGATTGGACTTAAGCATAGTACATAAAATCATATGTTACTACATCTTACCAGTTAATGAATATTTCAGCTTTAACCACAACAATACAAGAGCACACAACAGATATAAACTTAATGTAAACCACTCCAAACTTGATTTCAGGAAGTACGATTTCAGCAACAGAGTGGTCAATGTCTGGAACTCACTACCCGATTCTGGGTCACCTGCTCAAACCCCAACTCCTTCACCCTCAAACTAACCTCTATTGACCTACCCCATTCCTAAGAGGCCTGTAAGGGGCATGCATAAGCACACAATCGTGCCTACTGTCCCTGTCCTATTGTCCCCAATTATTAGTTCCTATTTCTTATATTTAAATTTATGTTTATTCTTATTTCTATTGTATTGCAAGCTTTTGACAAAATAAAAAACAAATAAAATAATCCATTTTATCCAGAAACCTCTGGAACTGTTGCACAACCACTTTCTCAACCACCTTCCCCAAAAAGGGAAGATTGTAGACAGGCTGGAAATTATTTAACCAGATGGAGTCCAGCAATGGCTTCTTAAGAAGAGTGTGGACCATAGCTTCCTTAAAGTGCTGGGGCACTACCCCCTCCTATAGAGAAGCATTCATCACCACCAGAATCCACCTGCCTGTTACCTCCTGGGAAGCTTTCACAAGCCTGGAGGGACATGGGTCTAAAACACAGGTGCTTGTGCACATATTCCCTAGGATTCTGTCCACTTCCTTGGGAGCAATAGGGTCAAACTGTTCCCTGATAATAGGGCAAGAACCTGCCTCAGGTGCTTCCATTGGACCAGCAACCATGCCGGCATCTAACTGGGAACAAAATCAAGCAATTTTGACTTCCAGAAAATCTGCACATTCCTCAGTGTGCCCCTTCAGGTGAACCTCAATCTCCTTCTTCCCCAGGAGGAGGCCACTCACCTTAAAGAGGGTCGCTGGGTGATTATCTGCAGACACAATTAGTGTGGAGAAGTATTTACACTTTGCTGCAATTGCCATGAGGTAGGCCTTAATAGCAGCTCTTACCCATGTTTGATCAAGTTCATCCCCTGTCTTCTGCCAGCAGCGCTCTAGATGTCTCCTCATGCATTTCATCCCTCTCAGCTCCTCTGTATACCATGGGGCACAGAGAGGTCTATGGGTTAGGAGAGGTCTCATGGATGCAATTCCTATTCCAAACAGTGACTAAGAGCTCAGCTGGAGTGCACAGTAGATCTGCAGTTATAACCCCCATGCCCTTCTGGAACCCATCTGGATCCATTAGTTGATGGGGCAGACCAATCTAATAAGTCCTGCCTCCATGTGGGTAGGGGGGTTTACAGCTTTTGAGAAACTCATTGTCACCAGACTGTGATCCAACTGTGACAAGGGGACCAAGGACAGGCCCACCAATTCCAGGTCACATAGGCACTGCTCCAACAAGAACACCAAATCGGGTGTGTGACCATTATTACTAGTTGTGCCCTAAGTGACCTGGGACAGGCCCATGGAAGTCATGGCTTCCATGAAATCTCAGGCTATCTTCAACCCCGCCCCCAGGGATGGCAGAACTATAAGCCTGGGGAATTCCAATGCCAGCCCCATGGCAAGGTCCAGGAGCCCGGGTAGGAGAGCTGCCATTGCAGCAGGGAGGCTGTACAGTAGCAGCAATCCCACCTGATCCCTTGAGCCCAATCTAAGAAAAAAGATCTCACAGTTGGGCACTTGTGGAGCAATGCATCTGGAGCCTACTAGAGATTCTCTGAAAACAATAGCCACAACCCCTCCCCGGCCCTGAGATCTAGACTGGTGCCTTGCTCGATAACCCACTGGGCATATTTTTATGAGGGGAATGCCTCCCTCTGAGCCCAGCCAGATCTTGGTTATAAAGCCAGATAAGCCTTCTCTTCGAGGATCAAATCAGCAATAATGCCTAATGGTGTTTTATATAGTGCATAAGTGTTATTGAGGCAGATTCTCTGCAGAAACAAAATGTTCAGTTTCTCCGCAGTCCAAGTCAAAATGATCATAGATGACAGTGTATAGTCATTGGAGCGGGCAGGGGGCAGCCTCAAACATCAGTAGGAATTCAGGAGATAGCAGGCTTGACATCAACACAAATGAGACACTATAGTTCCTTTTTATACAAAGATTTTCACTGGAAGAAGATGAAAAAAACATCAAAAATATAGTATATTAATATATACTAAATACCAAACCTTTTTGGCAATTTGTAATATTCACTATAATATGGAAACTCATTTAATTTCAGTCTATTTCCTCAACTGTATCCAGGGAAAAAAATAAAATTCTTTACAATGAGTAGTTGAAAAGAAAATCGCATTTCTGTCTCCTTTATTCCCCATGCCATATTTTTCAGCTGCTTTTTTCCCTTGTTATGCATGAGAGAATCTAACAGAATTTTTAAATTCCTCAAAGGGTTGAATAATTGTCAGTTGCTCATCATTATTCTTCTCTTCTACATTTTCAGATTGTCCCAAGACAATTTGACCAAATATTTCTGAAATAAGCTGAAATTACAAGTATGCTGTATCAGTAATTTCAAATAATACTTGGCAGTATAGGATAATCTACACTTTAAGTTGCTTGTATTCTTCCTGCAAAATACTTCTCATTTTTGAATACATTTCCTGAGAAATAGATATTACTATTTAATGCAGTGGGAAATATACTTCAGAATCTGAAGCTATAGCAAGAGTAACTTTTTGGAATAGGAACAAACATAAGAAAGCAGTACACAAGTGGGAAAATGATCAAGTAAAATTTTAGAGTCTTATCTTCTATGAATTGGGAAAATTGTATGATATATAACCAGATTGATGAGAAAGGAGCAAAAGCTGGCAACTTCATTCGAACCGTTGGAGTTTCCTAAGTGCAGCTAGCTGAAAATTTTACTTCATGTGAGTTTTCCATTTTGTAAAACAAAAATGGTATTCTATAAAATCAATATGTCAGGCTACAGAACTTTTTCCCATTCAATTAGCAAGAATGAACTTCTGAGAACTTAATATATCAAAAGGAATCCTTTATTGAGATAAGACAATTCATGTAGGAGTTGATAGCAGCATCTGAGATCCCTCAGGCATACAGTGATAGATAAGGGAGTTTAGAACACCTCCCCTTATCTCGATGTATATTTAGTGAAACAAAAGCCAATATGTTAATTCCCCTCCCAGCCCTTCTGTAGGAATGATCTTTCTCACAGTTTCCCAGGGCATACCTAATTTCCCCCCACCCCCTTTTTAGAACAGACTTTTTTGGAGATTCCCCGGAAACACCTCACTGTGGAGTTTTTATGACCTTCTCATCTCCTGGCTGTGCCTCTCGGAGGTGTTAGGTTCTGGCCATCTGGCTTTTCTCCCTCCATTGTATCATGTGTGGGTATACAAATTCAATATAAGGTTAAATATATTCAGGTTACATCAAGAAAATGATTTCTTTATCAGTTCCCCCTCCTTTTCTTTCACTGAAGAAATAACAGATACACAGATCGGAGAATTGACCTGCCACTAGAAATAGAACATAAAATAGTTTTGCATAACTAAATGAAGAGAAAAATAAAATGAAAAATTTGCCAGGACTTAGAAAAATTGTAATGAATAGCCAAAAGAGTGGTAATACAATCAGATCCATCAACTCATGAACAATATCAATAATTCAACATATTTCATGACATGTCAATTGGATTTATATGGACCTTGATAATTTTGATTGGCAAACCAGAAGATTGGTTGGCAAGAACCAGTAGATAAAACCATTTGTAGAGGAAGAAAAGTAAGGGGTAAGAAATGTATCAAAAACAGTAAAGAAACTTTATTAAAATAATCCCACAAAAAAAACCTTAATATTAAGCCTCAGTCTAGATAATAAATACTGATTATGTTGAAAAAGGAATAATGCAGTTGACTGGACAATTAGATAACTGGATACAGCAAAATCATACAAACTGATGTTTTTAGAAAAACTATTACACTGGCATTTAGGTAAAATGTCTGCATTCCTAATAGGTAAGAATTACTGGAACATGAAATCACAGGTAATATTGAAATTGACAAGCCAACAATTTAATGTTTTTGTTCAGTCTTATTGACAACTCATGGCACTAAATTAATTTACAATAGATTTATGATGTTTAATGTTATTAAACATAAAAATATGCAAAACAATGTATCTGTTCCAATTGAGTATTTTGCAAAAATATTGGACAGTTTTGTTTCTAAAAAGTACAATTCTAGAAAAATTAAAACCTTTTTTTTTTGCCTTACACTATTTAAGTCAACAGAGGGAACTGGTTGAAATCAGCATGGATACAAAAGGCAATAGTGAATGATAGTCTAGTGGAGAAAGATTCAGAATTTCAAGAGCAACTGCCTATAATGAAAATACCTATTCAGTTGCAGTATAAAATCCTCAGTCTACCATTTCCTACAGTTTTGGGGTTTGAGAATAAGTGTAAGCAGTTAAGCATGGTATGAATTATATAGGGATTAATCTCTAAAACAGTTTGGCTGGAAAAGTGTTGTATCGTGTTGCTATAATGAATTGAGAGAACATTTGTTGAGGAATACTTAGCAATATATTGATGAGAATGCAATGTTATGAAACTGGAATAATAGACTGACTTACATACAATCCATTTTGCAATAGAATATTGACATTTCATTCAACATTAATGCTTTACCAAAGTTATGAGACCTGTCAGAAACCAATTATAATGGAGGCAGTGGTCTTGAAACCTTTGTATGAGACTTTTTTCTGTATGTGATCTCTAACAGTGGGAATTGACTTCACTTCAGAAGGACTTTGTTCTTTATATCACTGCTTTTGTATTATGACATGAGAAGACACCATACTAAGAGAACAAAAGAGTGTATTTTAAAATTTCAGTTAATCAGAACAGACATACTTCACTTGTCATCAATCCAAGTGAATGAAAGATAGCTGTTACAGGTGGGTGAGGCATACAGCCATGCTACTGAAAAGAAAAGGCAACACTTTCTAGACTAGAGTATGCATGGGAATTAGAGATTTATGGAAAAGTTGGCTTCAAGGAGTCATTCTCCTCTTATTAACTAGAACTAGCCTTAAATGTCTGTAAAAAAGGAGAAAGACTGGGAAGACAAAAGGCAAAACAAAAATTGCCCACATTACATTGGAAATAGATGTTATTCTAATAAACATACATTTTGAATAAATGATGAGTATGGGGTTTGGAAGGAAGGAAGGAAGGAAGGAAGGAAGGAAGGAAGGAAGGAAGGAAGGAAGGAAGGAAGGAAGGAAGGAAGGAAGGAAGGAAGGAAGGAACACAATGTAATATGATACATATTGTCCAACTAATGTCTTCAGATAAAAGAACCAACACTGGTCAGTAGAATGGACTGCTCCTCCACCTCCACCCCAACTCTTTTGACCTCAACAATTGCCTCAGACAAATTGAGTCACTCAAATCAGGTTTTGGAGTGATATAATAGATGATATTGAAAGAAATGGAACATATCTGGTTTCACCAGGTTAGCTAGTTAAATTGATTAAAGAACTATATAGTCAATACTTTGTCATGTTTCTTAAGAACTTCAGAATTCTTGAACAATAGAATAATAATGGAATAACATTGTCATAATTCCAAGCAATGAACTAGTCAATTCAATCAGGACTCAGAAGCTCCATTCAGGCTTGAAAGACCTTTTATTGATTACATTGTATCAGTACTTAGAAAGGTGAAGCTAGCCCTGAGTATTTCCTGCACTTCAGAGTAATAAAAAGAATAGAAACTTCTCACCCCCCTCAGGTGTCCCGGGTCACGTTAACCAATCAGTTCAGTGGTAGCTTCCCCATTGGTTTCAGCAGATGTTCGTTGTCATGACCTTGGTTCTCACACTGTGTCTGGTCAATGTTTTATCTAGCAGATTAAGGCACCACATTCCAGTCCATTCTAACTCCCACCTCTCCCCATGAGAGGCAACTAAGAAATGTGGCAAAAGTGAACATGGCTTCAGCCAAAGTCATTTCAAAGTTGACAGATGGCTAGGCACAGGTTAATAACGAATTAATCCCTTGTCCTCCATTCCCCCCACCCCCCCGTGGAATCTTCCTTTGGCTTTGGAGGGTTCTCTTCATGAACCTCACTGCCCTTATTTCCCTGCTTTTTACCCATGAAGCTTCCGACAAGGAGTATCTTTCCCACTGAACAAAATACTGCAGTTTCCTTTTGCATAATCTGGAGTCCAAAATTTGTTTAATTTCGTAGTAGGTCTCTCCTTCCACCACCATGGGACCAGATTCCAGCCGGGCTATCAGTCTTAATGCCAATCTTTCTGCTGGTTTTAATAAACTACTGTGGAAAACCAGGTGAATTTTCCCCAATAAGGGGGGAAGTTTCAATTCCACCATAACTGGGTTAATCACCTTCATTATTGGGAATGGCCCCAGAAAGGTAAGATCTAATTTCTTGCAAGGCAGCTTTAACTTCAAGTGTTTAGTGGAGAGGTAAACCTTCTCTCCCACATGGAAAGGTCTTTGAGGGGACCTTTTCTTATCTGCTTGAATTTCATGAATCTCTGCTGCTTTAATCAGCACTTGTTTTACATTTCCCCAAGTGCCCTGCAGAGTCTTGACCCATTCAGTCAGACTAATGAAGGAAAGGGGTGTTCTGACCTAGGCTTCCCAAGATCATGAAGCAGACTCCTAGTCCCGATAAAACCCCTTTTATTTAGGTTAAAACAGTGGTTCTCAATCTTCCTAATGCCGCAATCCTTTAATACAGTTCCTCATGTTGTGGTGACCCCCAATCATAAAATTATTTTCGTTGCTAAACTGTAATTTTGCTACTGCAGCCCACGGGGGAGGTGGGAGCCCTGGGGTCGGAGCCCTCTCCCCCCAACAGAGCCTCGGCACTGGAGTTGGGTGGGGAGTGGCCTGAGGGAAGCCCCAGAATGCCCGTCTAGGCCAGCACTGCTCCCCCTCCTCAATGCGGGAGAAAGGCCCTGGGCCCCCCTGCGGGCGATCCCAGTGTAGGCCGAGGGGAGCCAGAGTCTGGCCCAAGTTGTGAGGAAAGGCCCCAGGGGAGACCTAGAGGTGCCCTGGGGGCCCTTCTGCATTGCCCGTCGGCCTCTGTCGCCACTTCCCACAGGGTTTCCCTCCCTTCTCTGTTATGCTCCTGCAAACTGGGTTTCCTTTGCCTCTTCCAGGGGACCCGATGGCTGGGAGCATTGGCCAGCCTGCCCCAAGCCGCCTCCCTCTGCCACCAAGAGAAGAGCAGCAAGGCTGGTCTTTCTCCTGTGGGAAGTCCCCTCCCCTCCTCAGGCTCCTTCCCCGCCTGGCCCAGAAGGACAGATTGATGGTGCCCCCAGCCAGCACACCCCAGTGCCGCCGCTGTCTCCTGATTACAGGTGAAGCGGGAGCAGCTGGGCAGCAGGAGGTGGCCGCAGCCTCCGGGCTTGGCCTCTCAGAGCCCACATGCGGCTCTCTGACTGCAGGTGGGCTGCCCCTGGCTAGACACATGTGAGGCTGGGCTGGAGCGGCATGCGAGCTTCCCCAACAGCCAAGCTGCCCTTGGCCCAAGAAACCCTGCTCGCTTCTCCTTGCGGGCCGCGGCCGAGCCTCCGCCTGAGGTGGGATGCCTGAGCGCAGAGCCAGCAGAGGGAGCTTGGCTGCCACCCAGGAGCGCTTCGGCCAGTCGGCTGCAAAAGTTGCATGCCTACTTATAGTTGGGCACTCACCTTCCAGTGGCAGGGGACAATGGAAGTAGAACATGCCAGGCCGACGGATAGAGGAGCAGTGTCTCAGTTCCTAAGACCATTGAAAATATGTGTTTTCCTATGGTCTTAGGCGACCCCTGTGAAAGGGTCGTTCGACCCCCCCCCAAAGAGGTCATGACCCACAGGTTGAGAACCACCGGGTTAAAGAGAATTCCTCTCCAGCAAAGTCCCGGCAAAAAGTCATTCACGAGATTTCACAACTACAGACCTTTATCAGGCTTGGAGAGTTGCCAGGCTGATATCTTCCAAATGCCATGCTGTAGCAGCAATTACTTGGCAAGAAGTCAGGAACAGATCTTCACCCTAATGAATTGAATTAATTGTCTCCTGCAAACACCACTCCCCTTTCGCTCCTCTTTATTCCCTATGGGAGGGGCCATTCACTCTCCACCTGAGCCTTTACTTCTGAGTCAACCCTTGTTCCTTAATTATTCCCTTTCCTGGCAGCTCTGTGCATGCACACACTGAGAACATGCTCCAGTTGTTCTTCTCCCCATTGATCTCTGACTCTGAAGGTAGCTGATAACTGTCAGATGTCCCTGGCCCCATCTATGCCTCTGACACAGAGCACTCATTAGAACTTTCTTCAGACTCCGAGCCTGGCCCATGTTCCTCCCCAACCTTCTCACTGTCTGAGTCTGCTGCCAGCTCTGCTGGCCACTGGCAGGCTACATCACTATTCTTCACCGCAAGGCTCTTCCCTGGGTCTGATGATCTGGGTGCAGTCGTGATGGGAATTGGTCATGGAAGGCCTGCATCCAAACAGGTTCATGCATGGAGATAGAATCTTCCCAAGTGAAATCCTCTGGCCCATAACCCTTCCACTTGATCAGATACTGGAACCATCCTTTCAGCCACCGGGAGTCCTGAATGCTGACGACTTCACTCAGGTGGCCCATCTCCATTAAGTGGCTCTGGCTGTGAACTGTCTTGTTGGTGGAGTGGACAGGCCGGTCATTCGGAACAAGGAGAGATCAGTGAAAGACCAGATGAACTCATGTGGCAATGTCAGATGGTAGGTGACCAGGGTGATGACCACTTCAACAGGGAACGGGCCAAGGTACTGGTAGTCTAATTTCTTGACCGGCCAATTGGAGGGCAGGTACTTGGTGGACAACCATACCTGATCTCCCACAGCCAATGGTGGCATTGCTTGCCAAGACCAGTCTGTGACTTTCTCAAGATATTGTCACACCAATTAATGGACAGCTTATAACTCAGTCAGATAGTCATTAGCCACCAGAATCAGTGAGTTGAGTTTCAGGAGGGGAAAGAACCAAGGGTGATACCCTACATTGGCCAAGAAAGGGGTCATTTGCATGGAGATGTGCTAAGAGTTGATGAACACAAACTTGGGCACTGCCAGATAATCTGCCCAATTGTCCTGTTTCTGATTCACAAAGCAGTGGAGGTATTGCTCCAGAATCCTGATTACTTTCTCCGTCCTGCCATTGGTTTCCAGATGGTGCGCCGATGACAGATTTTCATGTCCAAGGCCATCATCAGTCCTTTCCAGAACTGGACTGTAAATTGAGCCCCTCTGTCTGAAATGACCCTATCAGGTAGGCCATGAAGCTGGAAGACATATTGGATAAACATGCGGGCAGCGGCATGAGCCATCGGTAAACCACGATACAGAATGAAATATGCTATCTTCGTCAGCATGTCTACCATCATGAACACGGTTGTAAATCCAGAAGACAAAGGTAAATCTGTGAAGAAGTCCATGGAAATGGTGCCCCAGGGTCTCTTCGGTGTCGGCAATAACTGGAGCAGCCCCGGGGAAACTTCCATTGCTGACTTGGCCTGCTGGCATCATACACATGATATAGGCTTGGACATTGTGTCATAATTGGGGCCACCAGAGGTACGAGAAACCAAGGTCTTGAACAGGCCAAAGTGTCCTGCTGCAGGATTATCATGGCACTGAGAGAGGATAAGTCCCCGGAACAGCCCCACTGGCACATATAGCCTGTCTCAGTACCGCAAGAGTTCCTCAGTAAATGTCCATAGAGAGGCGAGCTCCACCTCTTCCTTTTGTTATTCCACCCAAGAGTTGTGCCACTGTGCTTCCCGTATCTGAGTCCATAAGTCCATTGGCTCCTGAACCGTGGAGAATGACTCTATGGTCAGAACTGTTCAGGGTGGCAGCTAGTCTTTGGTGCGGGAATCCTCTGGTGTCCACGAGAGCACGTCCACCCTTTGGTTGTGACCACTTGGGATGTACGTGACATGGAAATTGAACCTGGCAAAGAAGAGGGACCACTGAACCTGGCATTGGTTCAATTTCTGTGCTGTCTGCAGGTACTCCAGATTTTTGTGGTCCATCCAGACTTCGATTTGATGTCGGGCCCCCTCCAAATGATGTCTCCAGGCTCAAACACCATGTTAATGGCCATTACCTTCTTCTCCCAGATGGTGTAGTTGCACTTGGAAGAATTGAGCTTCCATAAATAATATGCACAAGAGAAGAGGGTACTGCTGGATGCATGAGCCTGGAGTAACACCACTCCGACAGCAATATCAAATGCATCTGTTTCCACTACAAATGGATGGTGGGGGTCAGGATGTTTCAAGACGGGCTCTTTCATGAACGGTTGTTTCAAGGCCTGGAATGGCTGTTGCTCAGGGGTACTCCACCGAAATGGAATCTTTTTCTAAAGGAGCCAAATGAGGGGCATGATCAGGGAAGCGAAGTCAGGGATGAAGGTCTGATAATAGTTGGCAAACCCAAGGAGTTGCTGGACATCCTTCACTCACTGAGGAGGTTGCCAACTGTGCAGAGACTCGACCTTGCTTGGCTACATCACAATGCCCTCAGGAGAGATGTGATGCCTCAGGAACTTGACGGTGGACTGAAAAAACTGGCATTTTTCCAATTTTGCATACAAGCGGTTCTCCCGGAGCCATCGCAGTATCAGACATAGGTGTTGTTGTTGGTTCTCCCTAGAGTTAGATTAGATCAACCACTACAAACTAATCCAAGAGATCCCAAAATATGTCATTGATAAAATATTGGAAGATGGCGGGAGCATTGGTCAACCCAAACTGCATGATGGTATACTCGAAATGTCCATACCTGGTGCCAAATGCCGTCTCCAATTCATCCCCGGGCCCGATCCAAACTAGATTATAAGCTCCATGCAGGTCCAATTTGGTGAAGATGGTAGCCTCTTGGAGCCATTCCAACAGTTCAGAAATAAGGGGCAGAGGATACTGATTGTGCACCATGATGGTGTTTAATTTACAGTAGTTGCAACGAAGTCTCAAGTCTCTGGTCTTCTTCTTCACAAATAATACCAGGGTGGACATGGCGATGACGAGTGCTGAATAAAGCCTCAAGCCAGATTTTTGTCCAGGAAGTCCCACAACACGGCCAACTCGTCAAGAACAAACACTCCACTGGAAGCGACGCGTCCGGCAGCAAATCAAAGGGGCAGTCATATGGCTGGTGTGTGGGCAATTGGTCTGCCTCCTGCTCTCTGAAGATGTCTGCATAATCTGCTAGGTTGGAGAGCAAGGACATCCTGGGTGGACTCAGCAACTGGCCTGCACAGACTTGGTAGGTGTGGTCCATGCATTGCAAGCTTAGGAAAGTGATGAGGTTCTGGGACCAGTAGATTTGCAAATCGTGTGTTCAGAGCCAAGCCAAGACCATGGGGAAATGCAGGCCGGAAATGATATAAAACTGGATAGCTTCTTCATGACAACCAATGGCCAGGCGCAAGGGTTGTATGGCAGTCTTAAAAGGCCCAGACAGACGCACCCAGCCATCAATGGTCTCCACGAGCGGAGGGGGATCCACTGGACAATGAGGGACAGCATATTTGGTTGCAATAAAGTTCATTGTGGCCCCAGAGTCAACCAGGGCATGTGCCAGAATCCCCTGTGAACTACTGGACAGGAATACTTGTGCTGCCAGGATCAAGTACTGGGGGGCGGTCCAGGGCCCACATCTATTGGTTGTGACTTGGTGTTGGTACACTCCTGACCCAAGGTCTCTCCTAGGTCAGGCTCAGGGCATTTCCTGACAGGATTTTCTGTGGCTGTGGGGCAAGCCCAGTAGCTGACACCCCTCATAGCTTCTTGGGGCAAGGGTGGCCATGTGCCCAGGTTCCCTGCAATAGAAACGCAAGACCCTGAGCGCTGTCTGTTTTTCTCAGTTACTGAAAGGTGGGGCCTGGCTGCGCCTAATTCCATGGGCTTCTGCCATGAAGTCGGGGTCTCACGCACAACCAGGACCACCCAGGTCTCCTGGGAGGTACAGCAACTGCCCCGTCTCTGCAACCAAGAGGCAAAGATGGGCCAGCATGTTGAGGTTTGGAGGACCTTGGTTCTCACACTGCATTTGGTTGACATTTTGTCTAGCAAATTAAGGCACCACATTCCAGTCCATCCTAACTCCCCACTCCCCCACAAATGGCAACTAAGAAATGAGGCAAAAGTGAAAATGGCTTTGGCCAAAATCATTTCAAAGTTGACAAACACATTGCTTAGTTGTCATCTGTGAATTGTATGCCTAACTATCCCATGAACTAAATGCTTAGGAGGCAGTGCCTGCTAACTGATTTTTCCAAAACCATTCAATCAATTAATCAATTCAGGTGTATTTTAAATAAGATTTGGAAATTAAAATAATTGCATTCAACATAATTTGTTTCACACCCTTAATTAGCAATTATAATAGTTTGTTTTACTTCTTGATATACTTTCCAGACTACTCTTTGATGCTACACTGTGAGAAGCCTGACTTTGAATAATCTTTAAAATAGAATGTGGTGTTGGAGACATTTTGTAAAAGTACTAACCTGTGAGAAATATCAAGCTCCAAATAGTACACAAGCTATAGCTATATTGGCATAAAATCAGCAGAGTGAGTACTTTCAGTAAATGGATTTACAGGGGTCTCGGCTAGTGGTGGGATTCAAATTTTTTTACTACCGGTTCGGTGGGCATGGCTTGGTGGGTGTGGCATGGCAGGGGAAGGATGCTGTAAACTCTCCATTCCCTCCCCACTTGTGGGGGAAGGTTACTGCAAAATCCTATTCCCTCCCCACCTCACTAACCTGCTTTCCAGTTCCATTCTCCTATGCAGGGCAACAAAAGAAGACCCAGCCAATCAGTTGGGACTCAGGAGACAGAGAATAGATGGGGGCGAGGCCAGTCAGAGGTGGTATTTGCCAGTTCTCCGAACTACTCAAAATTTCCACTACCGGTTCTCCAGAACTGGTCAGAACTTGCTGAATACCACCTATGGTCTCGGCCTTTTATGGACTTCCACTTCCAATAAAAAGGATAATACATGTATGTAGTGAGGAAGAAAGGAAACAAGATGTGAGTAAGGGTTGATGGAACTGAGAATGATTTAGAACACTATGCAAGCAAGAAAAAGAGAAAGACATAAGGAACAGCAGGGATTGAAAAGGATGGGACAACCCAGGTAGTGGTGGAATTCAAATTTTTTTACTTTCTGTGGCCATGGCCTATTTGGTGGGTGTGGCCTAGGGGGTCATGTGACTGTGTGGGTGTGGCTTATTTGGTGGGTGTGGCTTGGCAGTCATGTGACTGGTTGGGCATGACCTGGGGACCATGTGACTGGCTGGGCGTGGCCTGGTGGCCATGTGACTGGGAGGGATTTCTTTTTTCACCCAGCAACAATGTACAGTCTTATCAGCATGGGGTCCAACAAACAAGAAAGATACAGTTTTTCATTGTTGGAAGTTAAAACCCACCCTTCTCCTAGGAAAATGAAATATTTTAGGATATATTATAAAGGCAGAATATTTTCCCTAAAAAGAAAAGTAAAAACTCAAAAGAGGCAGAAACTCAGCCCCCCCAACCTTTGCTACTCTGGCCTAGGCCAGTCTATTTTTCATAACAAAGATCTACTCCAGGTAGAGCTATATTAGGAATTGCCTAAAGCCCTTTCATTACATCATCATCCAGCAAAGCTCAACCAAGACTGGGACTCAGGACAGCCTACAGAGTTGCCCCTGCATGGCCCCATTTATTTTATTTATTTATTTATTTTATTAAACTTATATACCGCCCTATTTCCCTGACAGGATTCAGGGTGGTGCACAGCCGAATTAAAATACAAAAACAATACAGAATTAAAAAAATTAAAAAACCAAATATAAAGGCTGAAAAGCTAAAAAATATAAAGGGGTTAAAAGCTAAAACCAAGTAAGACCGAATTAAAAAACCCCTAAAAACCCTAGACCAGACCAGCTTGATGAAATAAATAGGTTTTCAACACGTGCTGGAAGGTCAAGAGATCAGGGATGGTTCTCATCTCCGGGGGTAATTCGTTCCAGAGGGAGGGTGCCCCCAGTGAGAAGGCCTGCACCCTCGGAGTCGCCAGCCATCCAGCCAGCGGCACCCCGAGGAAGCCGACTCTATGGGAACGTATTGGCCGACGGGAGGCCAATAATAGCAGGAGGCGGTCCCGCAAATATCCTGGTCCCAAGCCATGGAGTGCTTTAAAGATGGTAACTAGAACCTTGAAGCGTACCCGGAGGACCACCTGGAGCCAATGCAGCTCACGCAAGAGTGGCGTAACATGGGAGCCCCGAGGAGCCCCCAACACAACCTGCGCAACCACATTCTGCACCAGCTGGAGCCTCCGGGTGCTCTTCAAAGGGAGCCCCATGTAGAGAGCGTTGGCATAGTCTAGGCGGGAGATTACGAGGGCGGAGGTGACCGTGCGAAGCGCACCCCGATCCAGAAAGGGCCGCAACTGGTAGATCCTATGGACCTGACCAAAAGCCCCCCTGGCGACGGCCGCCACATGGTCCTCCAATGACAGCCGTACATCCAGGAGGACACCCAGATTGCGAGCCCTCTCTGTGGGGGCAAGAATTTCCTCCCCCACAGCCAGCGATGGAACCAGCTGGCTGTATCAGGGCGTCGGGAAGCACAGCCACTCAGTCTTAGATGGGTTGAGCTGAAGCCTGTTCTGCCCCATCCAACACCGCACGGCCTCCAGGCACCGGGCCATCACTTCAATGGCTTCATCGACGTGGCCTGGGGTAGAAATGTACAGCTGAGTATCATCAGCATACTGATGGAATTCTACCCCAAAGCTACGGATGATCTCACCCAGCGGCTTCATATAGATGTTGAACAGAAGGGGCGGGAGCACCGACCCCTGAGGGACCCTGCAAACCAGAGGCCTCAGGGCCGATCTCTGCCCCCCCGCCAACATGAATTGCGAACGGCCAGAGAGGAAGGAGGAGAACCCCCGCAAGACAGTGCCCCCACCCCCAACCCCTCAGCTGTTGCAATAGGACACTGTGGTCGACAGTATCAAAAGCCGCCGAGAGATCTAGTAGGACCAGGACAGAGGAATGACCTCTGTCACGGGTCCTCCAGAGATCATCCACCAATGCGACCAATGCCGTCTCTGTGCTGTGCCCGGGCCTGAAGCCCGATTGGTGTGGGTCTAAATAGACAGCTTCATCCAGGTGCTGGGGGAACTGTCATGCCACCACACTCTCAACAACCTTTGCCACGAAGTGAAGGTTGGAGACCGGACGATAATTAGATAACAAAGTTGGGTCCAGGGATGGTTTCTTGAGGAGGGGTCTCACCACCGCCTCTTTCAAGGTGGCGGGCAGATATCCTTCACTCAAGGAAGCGTTAATAATACCCTGGAACCAACCTCATGTTACCTCCCGAGTGACCAACACCAGCCAGGAGGGGCACGGGTCCAATAAACATGTGGTAGCATTCAGCCCCCGCAGCATCCTGTCCAAGTCTTCAGGGGTCACAGGATCAAACTCTTCCCAAATGACTTCCCCAAATTCTGCTTCCGACCCCCCCCCCCGCCCAGAGTTGCCCATTCAGAGTCCAACCCATGGGAGTCTGACAACCAATTAGAATACAAGTTCAAATTCAAATCCCAACAGAGGGCATTCTGGATTTAAAACCAGAAATATTTTGTTGGATTCATTTAATTTTACACATACAACAGCTGCTGCCAGAATTGTGTTTGCACAACAATGGAAAAACAAAGATATGAAAATGAATTAAAATATTAGAATGTGCAGAAATGAATAAATTAACAATTACAAATTTACAATCAAAGAGAAGGCTTAGAATACTTTTGAATATGGGATTTCTCTTATCAATGGCTAACTAACAGAAACAGAAGTTAGAAATGTAAAAATATAAAAGAAAACACCAATTATATAAGGAAACTTCAGTAAAAAGGATAAGCAAATATTAGTATTTGATCATTGTTAATGAGTAGATAACTTTGAAAGCATACACCCCACCCAAAAAATACTGCAGATAAAAACCAGTTTTTACTTAATCCCCAGACAAAGCCACTGCAATAAAAACCTTGGATTGTTCCCCAAGGACCCAAAACCTCATACCAGAAATCTCAGCCCTTCTGCCTTTAAGAAACCCCCAGGCAAACAAGCCAGAAAACAAAAAGCAACACTAAAGTACAGCCATTATTATAACTCACCTGGAGGTCTCCTCTTCCTGATAACTGGCAGAATTAACCACCATGATAGGAAAGACAAAAAACCCAGGCAAAAACAAAAGCAGGGCAATCATGAGCACTCCAAACCCATCAAGCAGGCTCAGTTTCAGAAATCTCAACATGTTAAAACCAGCTTTAATAAGGATGAAGTGTTATACCCCAAAACAAGTTACTAATTTTCTCAGAAACCATAAAAGCAGCTGGACTTCATGTAAAATGTCATCTGGCCTGCATGCTGCAAGCATCAACATCAGAAAATGCTAGGACATGTTACACGACTGGATTGGCAGCAGACCCACAAAACTACACAACTGAAAACACACTCCCTACACAACTGAAAACCACACACACACACACACATACATATTCACAAAGCAGCACAAAGAAAAATCTAAAAATATAGCTTTAATTTGTAGGCACATAACATTTCACACAATTTAAAAGAACTTCCATACACACACAATGACAACCTCAGAAAGCAGCTGCTTTCTAAAAATAAAAAAGCAGCTAAAATTTCTCAAATTTTATATGACTATTTTTTTTTAGAAAAAAATTAATACACTGTTTTTTTTAAATCAAGGGATTTCAAACTTGATAGCTTTAAGACTTGTGGACTTCAACTCCTAGAAGCCCTCTTCCAGTCATGGTAGCTCAGGAATTCTGGGAGTTGAAGTCCACAAGTCTTAAAACTTGCCAAGCTTCAAGACCCCTGCCCTGATTTAAATAAGAAAAAAAGCCACTTACTTACCCAATTGAAGAAAGCAGGCAGGCAGAATCAGTTGCTCACCTATGAGCTGGATGCAGCACAAACAAGGCAGAAGACAAGTTTACAGCAGCAGTTCGGGAATTGGGAGAAGGCGTCTGAAGGAGGTAGGAGGCTGGAGGTGGAGGTGGGAGGGAAGTGGGCTCTGTTTTGTGGCGGGAAAATGAGACACTTGCACTCCAGCTGATCGGGTTCTTTCTGTTTATTTTCTAGGACGGAGCGCCGACGGAACCGCGGCAGCCTCTTTTATAGCGGCTGCTCGTGGCTCGTCGGCCAATGACAGCTATCCAAGTTTCCTGCTGTTGGGTCGACCAATTGCGGGTGAGTATGCAAATATAGAACACCCCTCCCCACTCGCTCGGTTGGTCGAGTTGGCTAGGCCGCTCCCTCCAAGGTTTCTTTCTGGCAACAGCTTTTCTCATCCCTGTTCCACGTCGCTCGAGGTGTTTCTTTCTTCAGCTGCAGGTGCGTAGTTGTGAACTTCGAACGGGCCTTGTTCTTGGTTTGAGCCAGAAGGGTCTCCCTCTTCCTGCCTGTGTTTATTTGTTTGTTGTTGGTATGTGTTTGAAGGGTCTCCCCCTTCTTGTGTTTTTGAAGGGTCTCCCCCTTCTTCTCCTGGTTTGTCAGTGTCTCCTCATAGTGTTCGTGATCTTAATTGGTCTATGTGCCTCCTCCAGTTCCTGTTGTCTGAGGTGACTAGTCTGTACGACCGAGGTCCTGTTACCTGTGTGATAGTTGCTGGTATCCACAATGGTTCCCCTGAAAGGTTCTTTGCATATACTAAGTCCCCTGTATTAAATGTCCGGTGTTTGCTGGAGGAATCTGTTGGTTTCTCTGTGCAGTAGGTGGGGTGTAATCTGTCTAAAGGTGATCTTAGTTTCCTACTCATTAATAATTCTGCTGGGCTTTTGTTAGTTGTCGTGTTAGGCGTCGTGTGTTGTATGGTTAATAGCTTATCTATTTTTTCTTGTATTGCTCCCAGACCCAATTTTTTAAGCGTATCTTTTGTAAAACGAACCATGCGTTCCGCTCGCCAGTTTGCCGCCGGATGTGCCAGCGCAGTTAGAGCATGCCTTATACCCAGGCTAGCCAGATACCCTTCGAATGACGTTGACATGAACTGTGGGCCGTTATCAGATACTAATACATCCGGCAATCCGTGTGTTGTGAATAATGTTCAGAGTTTCTTAATCACTGCGTCTGTGGAGGTGGAATGCATGATGCTCACCTCCAACCAATTTGAGTAAGCATCCACAATTATTAAAAATATATATCCCCTTGTTAGTCCTGCAAAATCGATATGTATTCTCGATCATGGTCCCCTGGGTATTTCCCATTCTGTAACTGGTGCCTGTGGGGGTGCGAGTCTGGATTCCTGGCAACATTTACAACTTGCTACCCACTCCCCTATGTTTTTGTCTAACCCTGGCCACCATACATAGCTTCTGGCCAATGCTTTCATCTTCACTATACCCGGGTGTCCTTCATGTAAAAGGTCCAATATTTTTTTTCTTAGCTTATTTGGTATAACGACCCGATCCCCCCAAAGTATGCATCCTTTTAGGAGTGACAGTTCAGTTTGTCTGTTTTTAAAAGGTTTCATGTTTTCCTCGGTCCTTGATTCTGGCCATCCCTTGCTTATCCATGCTGCAATTTTGTTAAGCGTGTAGTCTTTAGTAGTTTCTCTGGCAATGTCTCTAGCTGTTATAGGTAGATTTGGTAGCGTTTCAATTTGGAGAATCGATGTGCTCGGTGAAGGGTCATTGTCTATATCCGGTAACGGGCAATGGCTTAATGCATCAGCATGGGTTATGGTGCTTCCTGGCCAGTAAATTAAATTGTAGCTGTAGGCAGCCAGGAACTTGGACCATCTCGTCATTCGTGGGGACAAAATATTAGGTGTTGCCTTATTCCCTGCTAGGATCCCCAATAGCGGCTTATGATCAGTGATTAATGAGAAGGTTCTCCCGTACAGATATTCATGAAACCTTTTTATTCCCGAAATTGCGGCCAATGCTTCTTTATCGAGCTGGCTGTAATTTCTCTCTGCTTTGGACAGGGTTTTAGAGTAAAAGGCTATGGTAGCTTCCCTTCCATCTGACAATATGTGGCTGAGAACTGCCCCCATGCCGAAAGGCGATGCGTCACAGGTTAAGGTTATGGGAAGGGTTTCGTTATACTGGATCAGTACCTTTCCGGATGTAATGAGGTTTTTTATCTCTTGGAACGCTGTGTTTTCCCGCCTTCCCCACTTCCAGGACGCCTCTTTGTCGAGCAATCTATGTAGGGGTTCTGCTACCATCGCTTTCTGCGGCAAGAACACATTATAAAAGTTAATGAGTCCTAAAAATGCTTGTAATTCCCCTTTGTTGTTAGGAATGGGTGCCTCCTTGATTGCTCGGATTTTTCCTTCGGTGGGGTGAATGCCATCTCCATCTATTAAGTACCCCAGGAATTCTATCCTGTTAGTTATTAGTTTGCATGTTTCCTTTTTTCCTTCTAGTCCTGCCTCTTTAAATTTTGTAAGTACTTGTCTTAAATGGTCTTTTAGCTGATCTTTGTTTTTGGCCACTATTAGTACATCATCAGAATAAGGTATCACTCCTTTTATTCCCTGTAGAAGGCGTTCCATTAAGCATTGGAATATCCCAGGGGCTACGCTAACCCCAAATTGTAATCGATTGCATTTAAACACTCCCCAATGTGTTACAATAGTTTGTGCTTTGGCCGTTTGATTATCCACCGGTAGTTGTTGATAGGCTTGGGCCAAATCTAATTTTGCAAAAAATTTTCCCCCCTTGATAGAATACAATAAATGTTGGACTACCGGAACTGGGTATGCGCTTTGTTGTAAAGCATGATTCAGGGTTGCCTTATAGTCCCCACAAATTCTTATCGATCCATCTGGTTTAATGGGGGTTACAATAGGGGTTTCCCACTTTGCATGGTCTATTGGTTCTAATACCCCTTGTTTTATGAGTTTGTCTAACTGCTCATCGGTTTTTGGTTTTAGAGCAAAAGGAACGCGTCTCGCCTTGAGTCTTATTGGGGCTATGTTAGGATTTAAATTAAATGAGATCGGGTTTCCCCAGTACTTGCCTAACTCGCCGCTGAATATGTCCTGGAACTCCCTTACGAGGTCCTCCTCCCAGTCTGTGTCGGTGATTTGGTTTATGCCCGTCACTCCAATTCCTAATGGCACGGACCATTCTAGTCCCAGTAAGCTGGGTCTGTTCCGATCAACGATAGTTAGCGGCAGGATGTCTGTGTGGCATTTGAAGTTAATTTTAAAATGCCCTACTCCCACCACCAGGATTCTGTTTCCTTGATAGTCTTTAAGCGTCAGTTCTTGGGATTCCAATTCTTCTCGTTGTATGTCAGGGATTAATTTTTTTATGGTCTCCCATGATACCATGGAGAGAAATGACCCTGAATCCACTTCCATCTCGCATTTCTGTCTTTCTATTTCCACTTGTATATGGACTTTCTTTGCATTTCTTGCATCTGAGTGACCAATGGTCATGGTTTGGTGGGTTTCTTCCTTCCTATATGATGTTTCCCTGTCTCTTTTGTTCCTCCCCTCGTGGCTCCAACAGCTCTCAGGTTTCCTATTTCTTTCTTTATTCTTCTGAGGTGGGCTCCATCTCCGGCGGGGGCTGTAATTATTCCTGGAACGGCATACCCTTGCCAAGTGTCCTCTCCTATCACATTTCCTGCAGATAGCGTCGCTGAATCTGCACTCCGAGTGTGGGTGGTTTCCCCCGCATCTAGCGCATTCAAATTCGGGTTTTCTTCCGCTCTGCTCTCTTCTGTTTTTTCCCGCTCATAGATGGTATACTTCTCCTTCGTCATCCTCCTCACTTCCGGTCCCCGATTCGATGTCCTCATGGTGTGTGGTGGTTTTCTCTTTGTCCACTTCTGATTTCGGTGACTCCTTACTGTTATTCCCTGCTGTTTTATTAATTCTTTTCATCATTGCGGCCGATTTGTGGGTGGCTTCTGCAGCAGTGACTTCTTCTATTGCCTCCTTCACAGTGATTTTAGGTCGGGTTAGCAAACGGCTTTGTAATGTGAGGTCTTTAGTCTGAGGACCACACGGTCTCTCAGTGCCTCGTCGAAATTTAGAAACTCACATTCTCCGCCAATGTCCTGCAGGGCTGCCACAAAATCGGCGATGCTCTCGTCCTCCTTTTGATTCCTCAGATAGAATTCGTGTCTCTTTATTAGGCTTGACACGGTCGGTGCATAGTGAGCCTGGAGAAGCTTCTCCAATTCAGGCCACATTATTGTTTTAACGTCCGTGGGTGCAGCCAGTGCCTTTGCTATCCGGAATACCGCGGAACCACAATGGGTTAGGAAGACAGCTCTTTTTCTGTGTTCCGAGACTACGTTTAGATCGCTGCTCCCCAGGAACATTAGAAATCGGTCTACGTAGGATTGCCATTCTTCTTTGGCTGGGTTGAATTGCGCGGGTAGCGAGTTGTTGGACATCGTGTCTCAGTCGAGCTTCGTGGCCGCGTGCTCAACTGGATTCTTTTGTCTCAAATCCCACCTTCGTTGCCAGTGTTTTGTGGTGGGAAAATGAGACACTCGCACTCCAGTTGATTGGGTTCTTTCTATTTTCTAGGATGGAGCACCGGTGGAAGCGTGGCAGCTTCTTTTATAATGGCTGCTCGTGGCTCATCGGCCAATGACAGCTATCCATGTTTCCCGCCGTTGGGTTGACAATTGCGGGTGAGTATGCAAATATAGAACAGGCTCTTTTAACAAGCCTGGCTAGGCTGGAGCCTATGGGCTCTAGCCTGGCCAGCAAGGACCTCCGAGGGCTTTTAGAAGCCCTTGGGTTGGGGGGGGCGCCCGCTATGGGCAGCAGCAACCCCACAAGCAATCATCATGGCTTGGCCAGCTGCGCAAGGCCTGGGCTTTATGCCATGGCCGCGGGAGGCTCCAGAAAGGCCCCAACGAAATCAGGCGATGGGGAAGTGTGGCGGGGGCCTCGGCAACATGGTGCAAACAACTATCGTGGCTTGGCTGGCTGCTCAATGCCCGGGCTTTATGCCATGGTCGTGGGAGGCTCCAGAATGGCCCCAATGAAGCCAGGTGTGTGGGAAGTGTGGCAGGGGCCTCGGCAATGCGGCGCAAATGACCATCGTGGCTTGGCCGGATGCACAAGGCCCGGGCTTTATTCCACAGCCGCAGGAAGCTCCAGAAAGGCCCTGACGAAGCTGGGCAATGGGGAAGTTTGGTGGGGGCTTCGGCAGCATGACGCAAGCCATTGTGAAGGCTTGGCCGGCTACGGGAGGCCCCGGGCTGGAGGCCATGGCCTCCGGAGGGCCCCAGAAGCCCAGGGCAAGGCTGGGCTGCGAGAAGAAGTGCTGGGGCTTTTGGAAGCCCAGCAGTGGGGGTGGGCAGCTTCAAGCCTAGTGCCTGGTCCACAAGGGACCTGCGGCAGCTTGGGGAGGTACACCAGGCCGCGGATTGAGGCCATGGCTGGCAGAGGCTGCTGGAAGCTGGGGCGAGGCTGGGTGGTGGGAAGGAATGCCAGGGGTTCAGCCCAGGGCCGGGGCTGGGGGCTGGGGGTTAGCGAGTCAGTGCTTACCTGGTCCTGTAGGCAGGTCCTGTAGAAGATCTGTTAGGGAAGAGTAGATCAGTCTCAAATCAGCTTAGACAGGCAGCCACAGATAAGAGCACGTGGCGACACATTTTTATAGGGTGGGCTTGGGATGGGCGGGCTGATGTATATGAGTGGGGCAAGTGAGCAGTGAAAGGATGGGCGGGGCAAGCAAGCGAGCAGTGACCACTTGGTGACCGGGAACCAGTTCGGGGCATGGCCAGCCATGTCGCTACTGGTTCCGCGACCCACGCCAAATTCTTGCTACTGGGTTGCCAGAACTGGTGTGAACTGGCTGAATACCACCTCTGAACCCAGGGGTGGAATGCTACAGGTTCGGCCTGGTTCTATAGAACCTATAGTTGCGAAGAGCAGCTGACACCGAACTGGTTTGGTGTTTGCCCCATTCACCTGCCCAGGCTCTAGGCTGTCCTTTCAAATGCTGCACATCCCACACGCAGCAGCACAGCTTTCTTGCAAATGCTGCACACACGCATGTTATGATTGTCCGCAGTTCGGAGAACCAGCACTCCACTGGCTGGGCCCTCCCCTCCCCGCCCACTCACTCCTTACCTGGCATGCAAGCCATCCAACTTGCCTGGTTGGTAAGTTGCTATTGTTCCTTCCCCTCCCCAACCATCAGCTGTTCTGCTCTTCTGGGAGATTTAGATTAGCTAGGAAGCAGGAAATCCTTGGATTTCTTGCTTTCTAGCTAATCTATAAGCAGAGCCGAACCTTCCTTAGGACTGAAGCTTTTCAGTGCAGACACAGGTAGCTGATTGCAGATAGATAGATCTCTAAGTGAATCTGTGATTCTGTGAGCAACTCAACCTGTCTGCCTGCTTTGCCTGATTTTGGGTAAAAGTTGCTCTTTTTTTAATAAAAAAAATCAATATTTATATGCATGTTGTGTTGTGAGTTAATTTTGTGCTTCAAGGAACTTGCATTTCAGTCAAAACAATGCACATTTCAGTTGGCAATGCCAAGGTCATCTCCATGGGAACATGAAGCTCCTAATAAATAACTGGATTTCTTTTGAAGCTTAGCGTGAGGCTTAGCGTTAGTTAAATCATGAGCCTCAGGCCAAAGCTTCAAAAGAAATCCAGTTATTGGTCAGAACCCTGACAGTGAGTCAACTCTCTCAAAACTAATAAAAATGACTGGGATTCCTGAGCCCTGGACTCTCCATCTGCTCCCCAACATCTGGGGTGCATGGAGAGAAACTCAGGCTACCATGTCAAAAGGTGGACTATCTAAAGAGAGCTTGCTCCAGGTGACCCAGAGCGGGGTAGAATTTTCCCCCACTCAGGGAACTCCAGGAACCAGCAGCCCAACTGGAACCAAATTGCAGCCCTCCCTGGACATCAAAGCTGAGGTGCCCATCTCAGCAACTGGAACGAGAAGAGAGGGGTATTGGTGGAAAGTCCCTAAAGTGGCTGAGGTTGAGCTCCCCACCCCAGAGCCCCGAGCAAGATAGGAAAACTGGAATGGATGATGGACTGGGAATGAGCCAGACTCACAAAAACTTTGATGGAACCCTTGGGGGGGATGCTTAGAAAAGCTGAGGGAGAAGTTTGAATGAACCACCCTTCATAATGAGGGGCTGTCGTGCCACTCAAAAGAGGGGGGAGTTGCAAGTGAGCTCTTTAAAGTGAGGAGAAGCAGACAGGAATGCAGGCTCCCTTTTCCATCACCCAAAGGGAGAATGAGCCCGAGGCTGCTGCCAGTGGCTCCTCTGTGCAACAGGCAAGCCACCCAAGGTGGGCGCCCCCCGTCTCCGAACAAGAGCCAAGAGAGACTGCCAAAGCACAGGCTTATGGGGACCAATATGATAAGGGAGGAATAGGGCTAAATGAACTGCCCTGATTCAAGGGGAAATTCGATGGGGACTTGGGTCAACTGGCTCTATAACTTGACTCTGCTAGAGTCCACCTAGAGTGCTACAGCTACCCATCACACAGAGCCATGGTGAATACCATCGCTTGGGAGGGAGCAAAGGAATGGCTAGCACCCCTCCACAAGATGAGAGTTCCCCAGCTGCAAGACATTAACAACTTCCTACAAGAGCTAGACGCCAGATTTGAGGAGTTGGAGGAGAATAAGTAGGCAGAGGATGAGCTCTTAAACCTAAAGCAGAGGGGGTGACCCATTAAGGAACACATGCATGAATTCAGGAGACTCATGGGGAAGCTACCCCCTTTGTCGGAGCAGCTATTTGTTCACTTTTTCAGAATGAGCCTGGACAAGCAAATTGCCTAAGTAACCGTCTATTGGGACATTCCAAACCGACTTTGAGTGATTCTGAGTGGCCATAAAAGTTGACTGCGGATTGTGTGCCAACAACATGCAGAAGCAACCAGTTACCAAGGAGACAGGCCAACCAGACTGGAGACCATTCGACCAATGGGAGATGGCAGCAGCACAGTTGGCCCCAAAACAAACCGTCCCACGAAGGCAGTTGAAATGCTACAGAAGTGGAGGGATGGGCCACATTGCCTCAGCATGCACAACCCCAGGTCTGAAACGCAAGCCAGAGCCAATACCCAGGGCCTGACCAGAATGAGGCCCCAGGCATGCCGCCAACATGTTCCGAAAAGCCCCCCAGCCCATAGAGGTCCCTTCTAACCCAGTTGAAGAGGGGGGGAACTCCAGCCAATGATGACCAATTGCCAGATCCTTATGACAATGAGGATGATAGTGAAGATGATCTGATGGTGAATGAATCAATCCACCCCTTTGTCTTCCTTAAAAGCCTCAAAGTCCCAAAAACAGGGACCCAGGGCACTTTTCAAACCCTAATAGACAGGCTGCACTAAATGCCTGGTTAACCTAGTCATGGTCCTGAAACTGGGAATTAGAGTGAAAAAACTGGCCCACTCAATCAGATTCAAAAGGTCGATGGGTCCCTATTGGGGAGAGCCTACATAACCCATCTGATTAAACCAGCGAAATTAGAGCTAGCAGAGCACTGGGAAGCAATTTGATTTATAATAGTCCCCAAAATGACAGACATGGTCATACTGGGGCTCTCTTAGCTAGACAAGTGGGGCCCAACAATCTCCAGGGGGCACCTGAAGGCTGAGGATAGCTAGATGATCCCAACCCCTCCTGCACCAGAACAGCCATCTCTGACAAAACTCAAGAGGTCAAACAGATCCACAAAGAATATCAGGACCTTGCAGAAGTGTTCAGTGAGGCCAAGTGTGGCATCCTACCCCCCCCCTCCCCGGTGAGACAGACTACGCCATTGAAATCATTCCTGGGGCAAAATTACCCAAACCCAAATGGTACGCCATAACACCCCGGGAAATGCAAGAAATTCACTAATACCTAGACAAAAACCTAGTAAGGGGGTTCATCGAGCCAGCCAAGCCACGGGCCTGCCAAGCCACAGGTCATAGCTCCAATCCTATTTAAAGAAAAAAAAGATAGAACTATGAGGTCATGCTTGGACTTTAGAGGTATAAACTGCACATGTGTGCACAACCTATGCCCCCTCCCTCTCATGAAGGATATGCTATCTCACCTAGCCAAGGGGAAAGTATTTACTAAATTAGACTCAGAGAAACATATTACTGAATTTGCATCAGGGAGGAGATGAATGGAAAACAGCATCCAACTGCCCCCTATTCACAGTAATGCTTTTGGACTGTAGGCTCCCCTGGCAGTGTTTATGCAGTTAATAAATGAGGTGCTGCCCCACCTCTATAACGGGGTCCTTGTCTACCTGAACAACATCCTCATTTACACCAAGACCATGGAGGACCACATACTCCTAGTCCGACAGGTACTGGAAAAACTTTGGGTGGCAAACCAAAGCTGTCAAAATGCTAATTTCATTATGAAACTCTATATTCCAGAGACTACATGGGCTACTGAGTGTCAAATGAGGGCATAGAGATGGACCTAGCCAGAGACAGCCCACTTGTACCCTCAGACAGCTACAAAGTTTCCTAGGATTCTCAAACATTTACAGGCAATTCATCTCCTCCTTCAAGAGAATTTCCAAACTCATGACAGACCTCAAGATGGGAGGCCCAGGGGCAAAGCCCCACCCAAGACAACCCCTGCAGTGGCAAAAGGCATTCGAAACACTAAAAGGACTTTTTTCAAAGGAATGCTGAAGCATCCGGACCCCAAACAACCCTTCATCATCCAAGCAGATGCTAGCAATGTGGCAGTGGGAGCAATGCTACTCCAAAGAAATAGCCAAGAAAAATTACATCTTTACGCCTTCACCTCCCGTAAACTCACAGACACAGAGAGATATAGGCTGCATGGGAAAAAGAAGCTTTTGTGGTAAGATGGGGACTACTAACCTGATGCCACCTACTAGAAGGGGGGGAACTGTTTGAAGTCTGGACTAAGCATAAAAATCTTGAGGCCCTTAGGACCCCATGGAAATTATTGCCCAAACAAGTCCTCTAGGCCCAATATTTCAACCAATTCAACTTCATGCTGAAACACATCCGTGGGAGAAGGAATTTCCTAGTGATGCCCTCTTCCACATGCCCCAGTACAAATGAGAATAGGAGAAGGTAGTAGACACTATCATCCCCTCTACCCAAACAGCAGCCCAAGTGACAAACAGACAACCATGCTACAACTGGCAGGACCAACCTGCAAGCGATCTAACCACAAAACTCAAAACTGTTAGCAATCTCTGGTTCTGTAACAACCAACACATCTTGACAAAAAGAGATGACTTTGCATGGAAGGGGGTGAAATTCTATATTCCAGAGTCCCTACGCACCCTAATCCTCCAACAAAGCCATGATATCAAATCAGCAGGCCACTTTGAGTTCCTAAAGACTTTATACTTAGCATGGAGGCACTTTTGGTGGCCCAGCATGAAAAGAGACATGGACAATTATCTGCACTATCTGTGCCACTATGAAAAAATGACCAGGAAAACCCTCTGGACTGCTGCAACCAGTGGCAGAGCCGACCATGGGAGGAAATAGCAATGGACTTTATAGTGGAGTTGCCAAAGAGTGGGGGGAACATAGTGATCTGAATGATAATTGACTTATTCTCCAAGCAGGTACACTTTATACTCTGCAGCGGACTACCCTCAGCCCGCCAGTTAGACAAATTGTTCCTGAAGCACATCTATCACCTGCATGGAGTACCACAAAAAATAATTTCAGACAGAGGGCTCCAGTTCATGGCTAATTTCTGGAGGGAGTTCCTGCAGTCTATTGGGCTGTCCCAGGGCCTTAGCTCAGCCTTTCATCTGGCTACCAATGGAGAGAGGGGCAGAATGTTTGAACACCAAAGTAGAGCAGTACCTGAGGTGTTAGGTGAACTATCAACAGTCCAACTAAGTGGACCTCTTGTCTTTCACTGAGGTCACATACAATAATGCTGTTCACAGTAGCACAGGACTAATTCTGTTCAAAGTAATGAGCAGCATGGACTTCAACCCAATGCCAGAATACCCGAGGGATGCCCCCTCCTCAATCAGCTTGACAGACTGGCTGTCAATGCTAAAAGCATCATGAGAAAATGTCAAGAAGGCACTAGCTAAAGCGGTGCAGACAAGAAACATGCAGACAAACACCAAATCCCACAATGATCATTACAGCTAGGGGAAAAGGTCTACTTCTCCCAAAAATACTTGAGGTTAAAACTCCCCAGTAAGAAGCTACAACCCAAGTTCATGGGGCCATTCCCCATAGTGAAGATTATCAACCCGGTCACGGGTCATTTAAAATTGCCCTGACTGCTAGGGAAGATACTCCTGGTATTCCATAGCAGCCTTTTAAAACCCATGGTTGGGTCAGCCCTGACACCACTACCCCATGAGTCCCTGGACCCAAGTGGCACAGGAGACAGCTCCAATACCTAATCAAGTGGAAGGGCTACCCCTTATCAGAGGCATCTTTGGTAAAGAGTAGAAACTTCCAAGCTGTCCACCTCACAGTTAAATTCCACAAAGACAACCCAAATAAGCCTGGAGGGTTCACACACCTAAAATCTATACTTGTACTCAAACTGTCTTTGCTTTGCACAGACCGCCTTCAGGAAGTGAGGGAAGGTGAGTGTCAACTCGCAAAGCATCCCTGACCTGCTCTTGAGTTGCCATAGGCAAGGGGAATGGGAAATTGAACCTCACAGGTGCATCAATGAACTTGCATTTCAGACAAAATAAAGCACATTCCAGCTGGCAATGTGAAGGTCATCTCCATGGGAACCCACAGTGGCCAGAGGGAGTGACTTCTACATCCCGCGAAATTGCTTCATTGGGGAATGTGACCAATGACACATCTTGGGGAGAAGGGTGAAACAGGGTCAGAGCCAAAGCATGAATTAAATGAGGTTAGAGTTGCCTCCATTTGGTCTATGCTGAAGTGAAGCTTCTAATAAATAACTGGATTTCTTTTGAAGCTTGGTCTGAGGCTCATGATTTAATTAGAGCATTGGTCAGAACCCTAACAAAATGATTACCAGTGGGATCCCTTGAAATAGTTTTGAATCATTATTTAGATTTAATTGTTGGGTCAAATTGGGTGACTAATTATTAGACTTCTAAATTAGTCTAAAGTAAATCTTTTATAACACCTGGATCTGTGTTTTGTTTCATTTAAACTGGAGTTTAAATCCATTATTGTGTTTGGTACAGAGTCCAGCTAAACTGGAATTCCAGTGGTGTGCTTTGAATGACTTTAGGAATAAATCAGAAATTTACAACTACATTTCTGAAGTTAATTAAATGAAGCTTTCTGTGAAAACCCTAATGAGTTGATGCTGAATACTTAATGGGTTTAAAACCAACAGCTTTGTTAGTAGGAAAATGCTTTATCTAATACTGTAAATATGAAAAAATGTGGTCAAGAATATGACCACATAGCATTACATTAACATTATATTACATTAACATTAACTCATCCTAAATAGAATAGAATAGAATAGAATAGAATAGAATAGAATAGAATAGAATAGAATAGAATAGAATAGAATAGAATAGAATAGAATAGAATGCTTTATTGGCCAAGTGTGATTGGACACACAAGGAATTTGTCTTGGTGTAAATACTCTCAGTATACATAAAGAAGGAACAATTATTATTGCTTATATTTATGCAATTTCTCTCTTCAAACATGGTGCTGAACAAAACAAAACCAAAAACACCACTAAGTTGTACTGTCAGGGTTCCAAATAACAAACCCAACACAATCAAAGTTCTGGGTTCTGCAGTTTCCTCAAAGTATAGATTTATTAGGAATGTCAAACTGGTGAAAACTTGACTTTGAGAAATCCAAGGTTTTCCCCACCCAAACTAAAACACAAAGTCCTTACATGGTCCAATCAGGTCTCAGTCCCAATTCAGTTGGATTCAGTCCACACCCTCCCAGCTCCTGTGAGAAAACCTTGGTTCCCAGAGGAAAGAATTTGATTATGGCTACAAATCCCCAGCTATCCCTATCTCCCCCCTTCTGTGCTCACAGCTTCAGCCAGCCTGGCTGTGGCAGCTCTGAAGATGCTCCAATATGGCTTCAGAGCTGACAGCTACATCAGGGTATCATATATAGTAGATGAAAATAATGCAAAATATGTCTTCAAACAAATATGTCTATAAATCAAATCCCTTCATATTTTGGTTTAAATATAATAGTGTTGTAAGTAAAAATAGAGCCCATTCAATTTGACAGATGCTGTTAAATAAGTTAAAAAACAAGTTGCATCATTTATAAAATATATATAATCTGCATTACTAATGGTATCCAGCAATTCAATCAAGAAACTTATTTAGAGAAACTATGAATCCACTAATAAATTGATACTATCTTTCATTAAGCTTGATTTTATAAACTATTCTATTCAGTTTTAAACATTCATGACATATAAAATAATCAGATGATATATTGTGATAATTGGCCCTTCTTTTTTATGTTTTTTAAAAAGAATGATTACCAAATACTATAGCTATATAAGACTAACACTATGGAAAACACTAAAATTTAGTTATATATTACTGTAGATATTATTTTTATAAGGAATGTATTTAATGAGTATTTATTTAATTAATCTCTGATAGATTTTTCTACTATGACAGAAAATATAAGTGCATTAGTCATAAGATGATATATATTAATATTTATTTCACAAAAGAATTGATCCATACAGAATATCATCTGGTTCTGAAAATAGATAATAATATAATTCCAATTCACCAAATTGTGACTAAATTTCCAATTTCTAGACCATATGCCCATAATCTCTCTGCCATAAACCAATTCCTCCATTTTCACAATGATAAAATCTGCACCTTACTTCAGTGCAATGTGATTCAAGGAATCTATATACTTCTATAATTGTGTTTTATCTGTCTCCTTGTACCCTCAAGTTAGCCCAAAGTTGTCTGATACCCAAGAAAATTCTGTACAGCTATTACAGATTTTCTGAATGACCACTTCTTTTAAGATTACCAAGAGCTTTTATTGACAGAAAGCAAGGATGGAAATGTATTCATTTGCATTCTCTTTCTTGATTTGTACTAATAGCAGCTCATAGTAGAAAGGCTGGATGCTCCTCTGAAGTACTATACTTCTCCTTGAAACTGAAGACACTGTTATCTTTCTATGTGCTTAATTGTTTCTAACATCAAAGAAGACAATATTTGTTGAGAACATAATTTCCATTAGATTCACCACATCATGATATGAATGCCAATCAACAATTTTTATTTAAGTGATTCTAATCACTCTTACCCAATGCTTGTAGAGTCAATAGAAATGTTTGGGGGGAACTTGCAAATGGAAATGGAAATGTTTCTATGAAAAGATCTGCATTAAAATTAATGTGAACAATAAGAAATCAAATACTTGCAATAGATCATTGTTGATCTAATAAAGATCTGATAAATTTTACATTTATTGCCTATGTAAATTCCCAACTTGTTTTAAAACTGTCTGTAATATTATATTTTGATCTGATTTGTCCAGATATGACTGGAAAATATTTCTAATCTAACAAGCAATCTTCCAGGGTAAAATAGTTTGTATGTCTTCAGTTCAGTTCAGTAGGGTAGCATATTTATGATCAGTCGATTCAAATTCCTTTTCATGTTTGAATGCCATCAAACTTCAGTCCAATTTATATAGAAAAACTGGGTTCCTCTTTTGGCATACTGTATCAACATTTCATTTACAATCCTCTGCAAAAATCAGAATGTGTTCTCTGTGAGTGTACAGAAAAGGGAACATTAAGACAGGGATGGTAGGCATGTTGGTGCACTTATGCACACCCCTTACAGACCTCTTAGGAATGGGGCGAGGTCAACAATAGATAGTCTGAGGTTAAAGTGTTTGGGGTTAGTGGAAGAAACCAGAGTCAGGTAAAGCAGGGCTTAGGGTTAGGGTTTTGGACCTCAGGGACCACCAAACTCATAATTTTAGATCCCAGGGACCACTAACCGGTTCTGTGGGCATAGCCTAATTTGTGGGTGTGGCTTGGTGGTAATGTGACTGGCTGGGCATGGCTTGTATGTAAATATTATAAATATTTATGTAAATATTGAATGTTTTATTAAAAAAAGAGCAACTTTTACCCAAAATCAGGCAAAGCAAACAGGCAGATTGAGATGCTCACAGAATCACAGATTCATTCACAGATCTATCTATCTGCCATTGGTTAGCTCAGTCTGTCACGTAAAATTTGCTTGCAAGCAAACTCATAAAATTTGCTAGCAAGCAAACTCACAAAATTAAACTTACAACACACCATGCATGTAAATATTGAATTTTTTATTTGAAAAAAAGAGCAACTTTACCCAAAATCGGAGGGGTGAGCGAAGAGGGGGAGACCACCAGCTGGGTTGAGGGGAGCCACATCTCCCCTGGAAGACAGGGAGAAATGGCAGCCTAAAATGGCTGCCCTGAAGACGGAAAGCTGCTGGGATTTAAGTTTTGTGCTGGAGCGGTGAAGTGGTGAGCAACGTGCAACCAGATAAAAGAATTTGATTTTTTTTTCTTAATAACCCTGAGAAGAAGAAAGAAAGTGCCCTCGCATAAGAATAACACAGCGGCAAACAGAAAAAAAAGAGGAAAATACAAGGTAAACAAAATTGGTTCATAAAAAGCTATAATGAAACTAGAGACTAAACTTGAATGATATAAATTGGCATCAATTAGGCATTGGATTAAATGCTGGACTTGCCTGGAATTGGTTAATATTAAGAAAATTTATTGTGGAAATGGTTGGAAATTATTGTTTAATATAACTAAAAGAGAAAAGAAAAACTTTAAAAAGTGGAAAATAATACAGAGCGCCACCTAATGGTCAAAGACTTTTTTCCTACAAATTATATGGAAAATTACTGGACTTATGTTATGAAAGAAAAGACAAATAAAATAATAAGAACCCCAGAAATTTTGAAAAAAGGGGGAGAAATTCTACCAAGAAGATATACAAATACAATTTCCTGGGACTGTTGGGTGTTGATTGTGACAAAGAGATAGAAGGATTAACAAAAGAAATAAAAATAAAAGGAGACTTGTGGCAAGGATTGCAAAAAAAAGACTTTGAATATTAATAATTTATTATAAAAATGTAAGAAATAAGCAAAGACTTTAAGCTGGAATTGCAAATGGTAAAAGGAATGTCAAAAGATAGAAGGGAATTATTGGAAATATTGGAAAAGAAAATAATGGCAATGGTTGAAGAACAAAGAAATTCCAGTGAGGCAGAGTTAAAGGAAGAAGAAAGAGGCTCAGACAGACATGGAGAACAAGAGACATTGCCAAAAGACACTAAAATAATTAAAACTATGATATTGATGACTGACTTAATAAATAAAAGAGAAAACACTCCCAGGATTAAACAGATGAAGAAGAAATTATACAAGAAGAAATTTCAAAAAAGAGAACAGGAAAGGCGGGAGAGAAGATGGGTGAAATGTTAGAAGGAAAGAAGGAAGACCAGAGAAATTAGAAAAGGGAAAGTTGGCTAAAATTAAAATAAATAATAAAGCCAAAAAATTTAGAGATAAGGGTTAGGGATTCTATAAGGGGGATACCACATGGAACATATATTGGTGTTTAATTTAAAATTTTTAGGGAAATATCTTAGGAATGTGTAATTATATATGTATCTGAATATTAAGTGTATATAAAATGTGTTGTTACGAACCCTTTTCTTTTTTGGAGGATCAAAACAAGGGCATGGAGATGAATTAAAAAAGAGATATGATTATCAATGATTATAAGCAAAGTGAAGATAAAATGAGAGATATTAAGAAGTTATCTTAGAGATTTATTGGAGGGGATATATACAGTTGAATTTATATACAGTTGATTATTTAATGGATATTAGAATTGTATAATGAGAATATTCTATTATGATTAAAGTAGGGGAATGGGAAATACCATGTGGATCCTAAATATATTGGTTTTATCTATATTTTATCTCTTCTTAGATTGTTTGTTATATATCGGCTTAGAGAAAACTAAGGATAGTAATGATGTGTAATGTAAAATAAAATAGGTGGCAAGCTGAAAATGGAAATAATAGAGGATAAAGATTTGAAAACTTATGTATGGATGAAATGATATTGATATTGAATTAATGAACTGAAATATGAAATGCAAATTTATTTAAAGATGAGTGAAATGGATAATGATATGAGTTAATATTATATAAGACTAATGGAAATGAAAATATGATTATGTACAAGTGTTATAACCTGGAAATATGTTGCTCACATGAAAAGATGCATAAAATTTAAAAAGTAAAAAACTTTTGGAAAAAAAAAGTCACACTCTCTAATCCAGGGGTTGCCAACCTTTTGGACCTCAGGGACCACCAAACTCATAATTTTATACCCCAGGGACCACTAACCAGTTCTGTGGGCATGGCCTAATTTGTGGGTGTGGCTTGGTGGTCATGTGATTGGCTGAGTATGGCTTGTATGTAAATATTATAAATATTTATATAAATATTGAATTTTTTTATAAAAAAGAGCAACTTTTACCCAAAATCAGGCGAAGCAGGCAGGCAGATTGAGTTGCTCACAGAATCACAGATTCATTCACAGTTCTATCTATCTGCCATTGGCTAGCTCAGTCTGTCACATAAAATTTGCTTGCAAGCAAGCTTATAAAATTTGCTAGCAAGCAAACTCACAAAATTAACTCACAACACACCATGCATGTAAATATTGAATTTTTTATTAAAAAAGAGCAACTTTTACCCAAAATCAGGCAAAGCAAGTCAAATTGAGTTGCTCACAGAATCATTCAGTGATCTATCTGCCATCAGCTAGCTCGGTCTCTCAAATTTGCTTGCTGTGAGTCTGCACTGAATTTACTTGCAAGCAAACCTTCAGTCCTAAGGGAGGTTCGGCTGTGTTGAGCCAAAGATCTAAAGACTAGCTAGAAAGCAAGAATTCCAACCATTTCCTACTTCCTAGCTAATCTAAATCTCCCAGCAGAGCAGAACAGATGATGGTCGGAAACAGGAAAAATAACAATTTAGCAGGCAAGTTTACTGGGTAAGGAGTGAGTGGGCAGGGAGGGTTCCCATGGGCCATGTGGGCGGCACAGCCTTGTGTTTCTGAGCAGTCTGGATTAATTGCTTTGGGGGGGTGCTCTAGGGGTGAGATTTCTCTGCAGCCCACCAAAATTTTCTCACGGCCCACCAGTGAGCCATGGCCCAACGGTTGGTGACCCCTGCTCTAATCCACCTCCATTCTGAATGCCCGTCAAGTCCAGTCACTCCCCTCCAACTCTAGCGACTCAACCTTGAGCTCCGGCAAAAGAATGTTGTTTTGCTATCCTCCTTCTCACTTCACTTTCATTCCCACAGTTACTCATCCTCCCTTGTGGCAGCTCCAAATCTGATTCAAGATGGATCTGGGGCTGATAACCATGCAATATCCATCCCTGGACTACTAAGTTCCTGTTTGGTTTTTAGCTCCCCTTTTTCATTCAGAATGTCTTTATATCTTACATTTTTCCATATTAATAACTTTAGGATGTATCAATGCTTCCATTGTGGAAAACCAGACTGGTATTTTCAAGTAGTGTTGTTCTTTAGTTTTAAGCCATATTGATAACAATGCATTTCTAACATAATGTCTTTGAAAGTAACTATGTATCTTATTCTTCCCATACTATAAAAAGGCATGCCATCCTAATTGAAGGTCATGTCCTTCTAAAGTTAATAGTCTTTTATGCCTCAAATTAATCCATTCTTGTAAGTACCGAGGCCTGATAATACAATTCCCAATCTGGCAGCCCAAAGCCCCCCCCTTTTTTGGAGTCTTGCAACATTTTCAAACCAATTCTTGTTTTTGTTCCTAGCCAAATATCTTAATATTATTTTATTTAATTCTTCAAAATATTTTCCTCCCAATTTTATTGGAATTATTTGGAATAAATGTAATAGACTTGGTAAAATGTTCATTTTATAGTAACTATTCTTCCTGTTAATGACAATTGCAGATCTTTCCACTTCTCCAAATCTAGTTTGGGTTGTTGTATCAGTTTCACATAATTGTCCTCTTTAATCGTTGCACATTTTGCTGTTAGTTGTATTCCTAGGTACTTCACTTTTTTGACTATCTGTATATCAATTCTTTCCATCAACATTCTTTTTTGTGTATTTGTGAGGTTTTTAACTAAAATTTTTGTCTTGTCTTTATTTTCAATTCTGCAACTTCCCCATATTCTTCTATCTTTTTAATTAACGTCAGTCCAGTTTCTAGGGTCTTCTAATATAAAGACCAAGTCATCTGCAAATAACTGTAGCTTCTATTTCTCTTTTTTAATTTCCATTCTTTTTATTTCTAGAAATACTACCTTTTGTAACATGTAAGATTTAAATATATGGCCTAATATTCTTCCTTCAATATTGGATAACTCAGTAGCTTAGGGAAGGCATATTGGAAAGAGCTATTGCCTTTTTCATCCTAAGTGACAGAGTAGCTTGTTAGATTTGGGCCTCTATGAATTCACCCACTTTGCTTTATAAGTCATGGCTGAAGTAATTAAGACATGATATAAAAGTTGACTACAATTAACTTGCTTGTACATATGCTTAAATATAGTAGTCCTAGTTAAAATTATCACTGTTGTGTGTTACAGATTTAATAGGAAGAAAAGGGGGTTAAACAGTCCATTCTGAACAGATATTCAGAACATTTATTAAAATTAAGGTGAGGCTTCTCATTTTCAAAAGTATTCAGGATCACACCAGGCTATGAGATCTCATTGATCTCTCTAATCACTCTGTGTGCAAAGCCTCATTGAACCTAATCCTTTCCTCCTTATCTTCACAATCCAACTGATAGCTCTTGTTATATCCTTCCTCAGACAAATTAAATTATTGGAAACAGAAAAAAAATTCTAAGAACTGTATAATTATATGAAATGTGCAGAGGAAGACATTTAATTCCCTGGATGCGATCCTTCTTTATGTTCCAACAAAAAGATATAGGGAAAGGGATACAAACTCAAGGTTAATCCCACCAAACTTGATTGCAGGAAATATGACTTCAGCAACAGAGTGATCAATGTCTGGAATACTCTACCTGACTCTGTGGTTTCTTCCCCAAACCCCAAAAACTTTAACCTTAGACTGTCTACTATTGACCTCACCTTTTTCCTAAGAGGTCTGTAGGGGGCGTGCATAAGCACACCAATGTGCCTACTGTCCCTGTCCTATTGTTTGTTTTTTTTATTTTCCTTATATGTATCCATGTATTCATAACTATGTTTTTACTTACACCTATTATCTTGTAAGCAATTGACAAATTGACAAATTTTTTAAAAAAGTACTTGAAAGGGCAATCCAAAAGTTAAGAGTCTGGAGGAACTTCTGAATAAGAAAATGTTATGCATGTTAGAGCCTCTTTAATCCAGCAAAAATGGGTATATTAGAAATGGTGTCATTAAATGAAGCCACCTCAAGACAAATACAATGAAATAGGAAAGCTTCTATGAAATAAAATTAGGGTTGTCAGTTTTAAAGGCTATTTGATAAATGAATGGAAAGTGGAAGCATATTCCTGAATACAATTCAACATATAATGCAATTAAAGCTATTATCAGAGGTGGGATTCAGCCAGGACAGCCCGGTTTATGCGAACTGGTGGCAAAAATTCTGGCTGGCCCCACCCTGCCCAGTCACTCTTCATTTCACCTGTCACCTGGCATAGCTGCTGCTGCTTTCATCAAGGCAGCCAATCAGCAAGGGCCTTGCAGTTCAGCACAATGAGACAAAGGAAGCAACCTCCCCTTTCATTGGCTGCTGCTGCTGCCTCAATCCCTGAAGCAGGAGGTCACATGGCCCCAGCCAAAGTCTTTTACTCAGAAGCTGGTGAAAATACAGTATTTCCTTAGATTTCACGTTCTTACAGCTTCACCATCTGAATAAAACACTTCTCTGACAGTGGGTCAGCCTCTTCTGGACCTCTGGAGATCTTCAAAAAAATAAGATCTTCAAAAAGTAAGTAATAAAGTAAATGGCATGATTAACATTTCCATTATTTTCAGTGGGAATTAAAGATAATTAAGTTATCGTGAATATAAATATTAAGGTTGTGTTTTAAAATATTTTATATGTTATGTCCATCATTTGATTTTTGCAGCAAATTGTACATTGTTGTTTTAATAAAAGCAAAGTGAATATTGAGAATCAATCTGTTTTTTCAGAGTGGTTCCTCTCTCACCATCCTCTAAAGCTCTACTTCTTAGCTTATTTTTCTTAATAATTTGTCTATTTAGAACAATATAAAGGTAGCAGAAAAAAAGGCAATAGAACTCTCCTGAGGGAACAAAATCCCTATAGCTACAAATGATGGTCTCTAAAGTGGTCTTATTGCCACAGTAAAAAGCAGTAAAAAAAAACCCAATGACTTTAAAATACAGCTATTACTGTTTCCAAAATATATACCGGTACTTGCTAAAATTTTGGAAGATACCTATGTTAACAGATAGCTGCTTCCATTAGCAGAAGAATAGCTTCCAATATAGGGGAGAATAATCACAAGTCCATCAAGTTTTTATATTTGCTTGAGAGTATGAGAAATCTTTTGCTAATGTTAGAATTAGACTTCACTGAACAACTAAGGTAGTTTTGTCTTCTTGTAGTTCTTGAAATCCATGTCACGGAATTCAATATTTCAAAGGTATTCATATCATTTTAGCCATTTTTGACCTAAGATTGCCAGATTTAAAAATTCTGAGTAAAAAGAAAGAAAGAAAGAAAGAAAGAAAGAAAGAAAGAAAGAAAGAAAGAAAGAAAGAAAGAAAGAAAGAAAGAAAGAAAGAAAGAAAGAAAGAAAAAGGGAGGGAGGGAGGGGAGAAAGAAAGAGAAAGAAAGAGGGAAGGGAAAGTGAATGAGATATGAATGGATGGATGGGCTGATGGATAGAGGGATGGAGAGAGAGAAAAAGGAGAGGAAGAACTACAACCCTGGCACTAGACGTAGCTTCAGATGATGCTTTGAAACAGCACAACAATCCAGGCCTGGAAGAGACCTTGGAGGTCATCTTATCCAACCTCCTGTTCCACCAGGAGAACAATATAATCTTGGTTATTTTGGTGCCTCTAACACAGAGGAGAAATTCCCAGAAAAGGAAAGGAGATTCTAGGCAAGGCTGTTCTGCTGTGCCGGGAGATTTAGATTAACTAGGAAGCAGGAAATGGTTGGATTTCTTGCTTTCTAGCTAGTCTTTAGATCTTCGGCTCTGCTTTTAAGCACAGCCGAACCTCCCTTAGGACTGAAGGTTCTATTATTCAGTGCAGACTCGCGGCAAGCAAATTTTATGTGACAGAATCAGGTAGTTGATTGCAGACAGATAGATCACTGAATGAATCTGTGAGCAACTCAATCTGCCTGCCTGTTTTGCTTGATTTTGGGTAAAAGTTCTTTTTAAATAAAAAATTCAATATTTACATACATGGTGTGTTGTGAGTTAATTTTGTGAGTTTGCTTGCAAGCAAATTTTATATTTATTTTACACCTGATCTAGTCCAACCCCCTGCCAAGCAGGAAACCCTATACCATTTCTGACAGATGGGAGTCCAATCTCTTCTTGAAAGTCTCAAATGATGGCACTCCCACAACTTCCGTGGGCAAGCTGTTCCATTGGTTGATTATTCTCACTGTCAGAAAATTTCTCCTTATTTCCATGTTAAATCTCTCCTTGTTCAGTTTCCATCCATTATTCTTTGTCTGGCCTACATGTGCTTTAGAAAATAGCTTGACCCCTTCCTCTCTGTGGCAGCCCCTCAAATATTGGAACACTGCTCTCATGTCTCCCCTGGTCCTTCTCTTCACTAGACTAGCCAAGCCCAGTTCCTGTAACCATTCTTCATATGATTTAATCTTCAGTCCCCTAATCATTCTGGTTGCTCTTCTCTGTACTTTTTCTAGAGTCTCAACATCTTTTTTAGAATGTGGTGACCAAAACTGGATGCAGAACTCTAGGTGTAGTCTTACAAAGGGTTTATAGAGTGGTATTAATACTTCACTTGATCTCGATTGTATCCCTCTGTTAATGAAACTTAGGATTGCATTAGCTTTTTTGGCTGCTGCTGCACACTGCTGGCTCATATTTAGCTGGTTGTCCACTAAGACTCCAAAATCCCTCTCACAGTTACTGCTATTTAGCCTGGTTTCACCGAGTCTATATATGTACTTCTGGTTTTTCTTGCCTAAGTAGGACTTTACTTTTCTCTACATTGAATTTTATTTTGTTAAATAAGGCCCAACGTTCTAGTCTGTCAAGATCCATCTGGATCTTGAGCCTATCTTCTTTAATCTTAGCTATTTCTGCCAGCTTAGTATCATCTGCAAATTTGGTAAGTTCCTTTTTTATTCCCTCATCTATATCATTAATGAAGATATTGAAGAGTACTGGCCTAAGATGGAACCATGTGGCACCCCACTGTTTACTTCCCTCCATGTAGACTTAGACCCATTAAAGACTACTTGTTGAGTATGGTTTGTCACTAGTTGCGAGTCCATCTGGTGGTGGTGCTATCTATCCCACTTTTTTCTAATTTACCAAAAAGTAGGTTGTAGTCTACTTTATTGAATGCCTTGCTGAAATCTAAATATATTATATCCACAGTATTTCGCTGGTCTACTAATTTAGTTACTATGTTGAAGAATGAAATAAGATTGGTTTGGCATGATCTGTTTTTAAGAAACCCGTGCTGACTGCTATTCATTACTTTACTTGTTTCTAGATATTGGCAGATCTGTTTTTTTATTATCTTTTCCAGTATCTTCCCAGGTATTGATGTTAGACTCTTTGGTCTATAATTTCATGGGTCTGGTTTTTTTTTTCCTTTTTTGAAGATGAGAAGCAGATCAGTTCTTTTCCAGTACAGGGGTTGCCAACCTTTTGGACCTCAGGGACCACCAAATTCATAATTTTAAATCCAGCGGACTACCAATATGAATTTTGATGGATGGTGGCTTGCTGACGTTGGTGGGAAAGTTGGTCCCATATTCCAGAGCTGCAGTAGTCACAGGACTGGCCCTTTTATCATCCCAGAGAAGCTGCTCCTCCACCTGGGTGCACCGGCCTGCCTTGGACTGTATGGGACCGACTTTCCCACCAATGTCAGCAAGCCATCCCAAGGTGGATTTCCCTCCCCCGCCATTGGTCTTACCTTCCAGTTCCAGCTCCTGTGGCTCTACTCAAGGTAAGGTTTGCGCTCCACTGAAGGGTGGGGGCCAGTGGGTAGGCAGGCCATGTGGGCGACACAGCCTTGTGTTCCTGCACAGCCTGGATTAATTGCTTTGGGGGGAGTGATTTGCGGGGGGACATTTCTCTGCGGACCACCAAAATTTTCTCATGGATCACCAGTGGTCCCCAGCCCACCGGTTGGAGACCACTGCTCTAGCAGTTCCCCAATGCTCCAGGATTATTGAAAGATATGGTGCAGTGGTTCTGAAATGACCTCTGCCAGCTCCTTTAAAACTCTGGGATGTAATCCATCAGGCCCCAGTGATTTGTGTTCATCAAGATCAGACATGTATTCTCTTACTAATTTTTTTGCTTATTTTAACTATTATTTCTGGTCTGTCTATTACAGTTGTTTTTGGTCGGTTGAGCTATAGTTTGTTTTTGTCTAAAGACTGATGCAAAGAATGAGTTACACAGCTCTGCTTTCTCTCTGTTGCCTGTTACTTCCTTGCCATTTTCTCTCCTTAGGGGACCGACTGTTTGCTTGTTTTTTTTCTTGTTATTTTTATGTTGGAAGAAACTTTTTTTTATTCTCTTTGACTTTTGTTGCAAGTCTTTGTTTGTTCTGAGCCTTTGCCTACCTGACTTCATCTTTGCAAATTATGGCTATCTGCTGATATTTTGCTTTGGTTATGTGTCCACTTTCCATTTTTTGTACTTGTTCTTTTTGTCTTTCAATTTTCCAGAGAGATCTTTGTGCAGCCATGCTGTTTCTTCTTGGATTTCTTTCTTTCTTTTTCTTCTTCTTTTGTTTCTCAGTGGTATTGTGCTGGTCTGGGCTTCTATGATCGTACTTTTTCAGAGTTTCCCAAGATTCTTGAGTTGTTTTTCCCTTTAGGATTTTCATCCGTAGAATCTTTCCCAAGTTGTCTCTGAATTTATTAAAATCAGCTTTTTTAAAATCTAAGACTCTGGTGTCATTATGTTTTATTGCTTGTGTTTGTATTATGTTGAATTCTAGTATGACATGGTCATTCTCACCCAAGGTTCTTGCAGTTTCAACTCCCTCTATCACTTCTTCTCTGTTTGTAAGAATTAAGTCCAGTATGGCTGTCCCTCTAGTTCCATCCTCTACCTTTTGGACAACAAAGTTGTCAGCTAGGTTGGTTTGGAACCTATTTGATTTCTCACTTGGTGCAGAATTAGTTTTCCAATTCATATCAAGAACATTCTAGTGTTCTGACCCAAATCTTGTTCCAAGAAAACAAACACGAAACAGAGGTAACAGAAAAACCTTTTAATGATTCTTTACAAATTTCGTTACTTCACACTTAAAAGGCTGTTTCAAACTAATTGTCTCTGATAAGAATGAGCCTTGCCAAGGTTGTGCAAGGCTGCCAAGAACACTAGATAAAGTTACTAAGAAATATTTCAAACACAGTCTCCAAACACCAACCAAGATATTCCAAACATTCATGAAGCTTGACTGAAAAAACTTCTTTGCTTCCTGCAAAGAACTCCAATTGCTCAGCTGGCTTTTATCTCTTAAGGGAGGGGCCATTATCTTGCAGCCTTACTCCTGAGTCACCCATGCTGTTGCAGCTGCTCTTTCCTTCAAGCAGCCCTGCGTGCACACGCACTGGGCACAGGCTTCTCAGGGACCTCTTCATCACTGCTGCCAGCCTCTATAATCTCTGAAGGCAGCATTCCATTCCCTATGGTCCTGCCTCATCCCTGCAACACATGCAGGGCCCTCATCTGAGTCCTCATTCTCCGAGACCTCAGCCATCTGCACCTGCTGCCAGTGAACCACAACAACTAGTCCTTTGATAAGCAAGACTTAAACTCAAAACATTTTCCATAGAAGTAAGTTGTGGTTAGAATTCTCTTAATGTCAATGATATATGGACAGTTTAGGCATGTTTGAATAGTTAGTCTATAATTGTTCTTAATAGTTAAAAGTTTGTGATCGATATTATGCAGCAGTAAATTAGTTATATGTAGCATATCATTCTACCCAGCCTATGTTTTAATTTTTAATATTTTCACCCTCCCAGAAGTCTCCGGACTCTGGGCGGGGGGAGGGGGGGCAAAAAAATGGCCCTCTTGGAAAACTGAAAAACCAAAATGGGCCTGCAGAGCCTGGGGGAAGCTGTTTTTGCCATCCCAGAGGCCTGGCGGTAACCTCCAGACCCTTGGGAGGGCAAAAATGGCCTCCCCTGGGTTCTGGAGGCTCACCAAAAGCCGGAATCAGGAAGTTTCGGTAGGCCATACCCACCATGGTCATGCCCATCCAGCAACCGGGCAGCGAACCAGTTGCTGGGATTTTTGAATTTATAATGAAACTGTTTTATCAACTTATCTGCTTTATCCAATGTACTAAACACTGTAGCTGGCCTCTATACAACGTAGAATCCAGAATTTTTTTTTTTACTTCATAAAGCGTTTTCCCTTGTATTACAACTGGTTTGACGGGAGCGGCTTTCTGAGATCTAAACCTTGAACTGACAGCCGGCTTTAACAAACTATTGTGAAAGACAGGGTGTATTTTCTCTAACATTCAAGGGAGGTTAAGTTGGATAGTTACCAAATTTATCACTTTCACTATGGAGAAAGGTCCTAAAAACTTTGGTCCTAATTTTCTACTAGGCAGTCTCAACTTAAGATACTTAGTTGACAAATAAACTCGGTCTTCATCCTGGAATGGAGGCTGAGGAGAACTATGTTTATCAGCCTGCTTTTTATACTCCTCAGCTGCTTCCACTAGAGCTTTTTTCGTAGTCTCCCAACCCATTTTTTATGAATCCATCCTTCTGTTAAAGATATGGAGGAGGGTGGTTCTATAGGCAATTCTATAGGCACTTGTGATCTGAAAAGGAATCAATCCTATGCTACTGCATTGTTATAAGCCCCTTCTGCAAATGGTAATAAGTCCACTCAGTTCTCTTGCTGGTAATCCACATAACATTTGAGATATTGTTCCACCATAGTGTTTGAACATTCAACGGCTCCATTCTTAGCTGAATGAAAAGCAGAGCTAAGTCCTTGGGATGATCCAAAAGATTTTAAGAATTCCCTCCAGAACTTTGTGGTGAATTGGGGTGTGATTTGATTGGGTGGGGACTTGGCTGTGTTCTGATTGGCTGGGGGTGTGTTCTGTTCCGGTGGGGGTTTGGATGTAGTCAGGTTAGTCTTAGTTGCTGGGGGATTTGAGCTGGTGAGCTGTGATCATGTTGTTTGGCTTCGTGTTCGTGGTCGTGCCACATCTTCATGGTGGGCATCAATTCCCTTCATGTATGGGTTGGGGGGGTTTGAAGCAGGTAGTGATGCAGCTGTGGTATGGCTTCTGGTCCGTGGTCGTGTTTCATCTTCTGTGTGGGTGTGAGTCTGCTTTGTACGTGGAAGTGTGGTGGTAGTTTCTTGTGTGGCCCTCGTGGGTGTGGGTCTGGTGTCCTTCTTCATGTTAGGTACTCATTTGTTAATGAGGGCGGGTTTCAAACACACAGCCAAGCCCCCACCCAATCAAGTCACACCCCCACTAGTAGTTAAAAGGAAGAAGTAGCTGCAAGCTCACATTACTCCGAGAAGCACAAGGCCGAAGACACAAGTCTGAAGATGATGAATGAGACTTCATCGAAACGTCGCCTAGATATTTCCAATTCTACGTGGGAGAAAACCCGAAGAACCAAAGATCCACATACAAATTCCCACGAAAACCTCCAAAAACACACACACACACACACACACACACACACACACACACACACACACACACATATATATATATATATATATTAGACTTTGAGGAATTGGGATTAAGAATAAGAACAAGAAGGAATAATGCTAATGTAATAGTGATGGAAATAAGAATTTATAATGGATTAATTAAATAAGATAGAAATGTTTATATAAGATGCAAGTAATTAATAGTTAAGACATGAAAAGAAATATTATGTGGAGTCTGATAGAGAATAGATATAACCATACGATAGGATAATCTTTTTAATGAATTATATACTTTCTTATTCATGTATATAGGATACTGAAGCAATAATATTATATGTTTGAACTTATTGGATAAGAGAAAATATACTTGTGTAAAAATGAGGTGTTAGAGGGAAGGGAACATATAGAAAATAAAATACAAGCAACTGTGGCAAATGTAATATTGGGGAATAGGAGACAATATAAATTAAGATGGAATTTTTACATGTTGTAAGCATGAAATTGTAAACACGGTGAGCACAAGAATACATGATTAAGGAAATTAGTAATTGATTAATATATGATTTAAAGATCCTGTTATCCATTTGTATAAGGTAATGAGGATATATTGTTATAGATTTGATAACATAAACCTGGTGATTAAATTAGAGAAGGGATAATCATAAATTAAGATGAAATTTTGAATAATTAATGAAATGATATGAATAAATTAAATTGTAAACATTTTAGAATATATGATTAAGGAGGATAGAGAATGAATAAAAATAAAGAGGCTGATACAAAGTAATTTATGAGAATATAAAGATGAAAAATGATAATAGATAATGAAGTGATATTGGAAAGTTGTATTTGTGATTGATTTAAAATGTGAAACACACCTGGTCTTCTTTTACTCTGGGCAACAAAAGAAGACCATGTGGAATCTCTACCACTTCCCAGAATAATCACAATGCAAAATCTTCACTCCCATTCTACCCCAGAGTAATCATAATGCAAAATCCTTACTCCCATCCTATCCCGCAGCAGCCACAATTCCCTCACTAACCAGCTTTACAGCTCCATTCTCCTGCATGCAGGGCAACAAAAGAAGACAACCTAACTAGTTGGAAAGTCTGACTGCACTTTTTAAAATATTTTTTTTAATTTTTAATATTATAATTCTATCTACAATTGAACAATGTGTTGTCTGGGTACAAATATCTTTGCTGAACAATACACAAAATTTGTAACATCATTTGTTACATTGATATTAATTTTACAATATTAAAATAGTAATATTGATTCTACAATATTAAAACAATAATATTCAACATACTAGTCATAATATTTACTTATCTCTTTTAACGTATCTTCTTTGTTTTGTTTCCCTGTTTCTAACTTTCACTTTTATTATTTAACCATTGATAAAATAGATCCCATATCATATAATATTCAGTTTGCTCTTTCTCCTTAATTGCCAATGTTAATCTATTCATTTCTGCACATTTTAAACAGTATCAGCTTTTTACTCAGCCAGAGACAACAGAAGAATTGGCCCAATGCCAACCACTCAACTGGCAGGAGACAAACAACAGATGTCCCCCATGGCTGGAATGCTACCGTAACCAGCTACCTCCCCCTTGCCAGCCGGCTTTCATGCTGCCACCAGCAGAATGCATTCCTCCTGGCTGGGGCCAGAGGTATCCTGGCCAGAAGTGGATGCAATATCAATGGACACCTGCCAGGACTGGTACTGGTCCACATCCCAAAACCAGGTCTGGTCCAACAACAAGCTCCAGCTCAGCAGCCTGTGCCAGCACAACACAGCTCAGTAGCCTGTCCCTGCCCCGTCACTGGCTGCTCAAGCAATATCTCCAGTTGGACAGCCACCCCCCTCCTGTAGTTGTGTAACTGCCCAGATTTAGGGCAACTTTTGATGGAACTCCATGAAAATTAACCTATTTCCTCAACTGACTGGGCTTATACTGATCAACATAGAGATCAGTACCAGTGGGACCACAACCTGATATCTGCAATTGCTGAAGGGATGAATGAAGGTGATGCAGCCAACTGCTTGATGAAGGGGCTGCCAAACTGAATGATGCAAACAGATTTGTCCAGCTGCTTATGGCCAGATTTGAAGACACAGACCACAGAAATGGGAATGAAGATATCGTAAAAACAATAAGCAAGAAAACAGCCCCATTAAATAGTTTGTCTGGGAGTTCAGAAGAGTGACAGGGAACCTCAGACAGTGGCCCAATTGAATTTATCTTCATTACATCAAGGAAGCCATTGACCAGGAGGTCAGGAAAGCTTGTGGCATTCAAGGAGTACCAGAACGTTTGCAGGACTTGTACACAATGGCAATAGCAATGGATCAGGAGATCTATCCGCACCAGAAGACCCCTCAAGAGAAACCATTGAGGAGACCACTGAGCTGGTGAACCCCTGCAAAGCCTCCTGAACAGCCGCCTGCTCAGCAACCTGGTACCATCAAATGTTACCATTGCAGACAAGCAGGACACAGTGCATCTGAATGCCTGGACCCTGCTTCCATCCCACAGCCTCAGCCAACTCCAGCAACCAGAGGAAAAAGAATACCAAGGAAACCATTGGATGTGAGCAGATTTACCTGGTAAGCCATAGAGGTTCCCCCTCCCGAAGATGAGGGTGAGGAACCTCCGGCTAAAGAAATTCCTCAGGGAGCTGCCAACGGAGAGATTGACCCAATGGTGAGTGGAGTCATCCACCTCTTTGCAGTAAAGATCAAATTAAGAGTACCAGGGACTAGGTAGTAGGGGGAATTAGAAGCAATAATAGACACAGGGTAAACCCAATGCCTAATTGGGCTTCCTATAGTTGAGCAATTGAGGATAAAGATGAACTTTGGGTACGGGGTACGACGTTCAGTGCTGTCCCCTCAGCGTCAACAGCGGAGGCGAAGACGGAGTCCGGGGGGGACATGGACACCACCCGAACTTTTCTGGACTAGATCTCGGTCCCAACCAGTGGGCCCCCAGCGTTGCCGACGTCGGTCAGGGGAGGCCCAGTTAAAGACGCCACTGAGATACTCTCTGGAAGATTTGTGGGCATTGAGAAATGTCCCCCTTTCTCAGAAGTGGCCCTCTAAACTTTCCAAGACTTTCCTCAAAGATGGATCCTGGGATCCGGAGAGATGGTGTGGCTGCAAGAAGTGCTTGAGGGAGGGTTGTTGTAAATTTTTATCTAGATTTTTATTGGGGTTAGGGGTGGCCGGGCGGGGGTTGGGGGACAACCCGCCTGGGGCTGGGGCCAGGCCACGGGTCGAGCGCTGCCGGGAGGTGCTGGGGTCGGGTGGGGCCGTGTTGAGGATGGGGGGCTGTTCCGGGGAGGGTGAAATAAAAGCTATTAGTACGGTGAGCGGGAGAGGCAGATTTGGCGGTTATAGGGGGCCATATTCTGTATTGGGAGCGCGCCCCCGCTGTTTGTCTGTGGTGGCGCGCTCCGACCCCCTTGTCATATCCCGTTCCCCGGGTGATCCAAGTGATCGGGCCCTGAGCCTTCGGCTGATGTGGTGTAACGCCAGGTCCGTTATTAACAAGGCCCCTCTCATTTATGATTTGATCTGTGAGGGGGGAGTGGACCTGGTGGGTATTACTGAAACCTAGCTGGGCCAAGAGGGGGGAGTTCCTCTGGTGGAGATGTGCCCAGCCGGGTTTCGGGTTTTTCATTGGCCGAGGGCCCAGGGGAGGGGAGGTTGCGGTGGTTATTAAGGAGGATCTGTGTCCTAGGGAATCCACTGTTTTCTCAGACGACCGGATGTGAGTCCCTTTTTGTGAAGTTCGGTCCCAGCGTTCAGGTGGGCTTGTTGGTCACATACCTGGCTCCCTGCTATGTGACATCAGCCCTGCCTGAGCTCCTTGAGGTCATAGCCGGCTTGGCGGTTGGGACCCCCAGGCTTATGGTCATGGGGGATTTCAACCTGCCATCTGCCGGTGGGGCCTCCGGGATTGCTCAGGAGTTCATGGCTTCCATGACAGCCATGGGCCTGACCCAACTAATTCGGAATCCTACTCACTTGGGGGGTCACACCCTGGATCTGGTTTTTGTCTCTGATCAGTGGCAGAATGATCTTGGTATAGGGGACGTAGTTGTGGAACCCCTGTCTTGGACTGATCATTCGCTCCTGAGACTCGACTTCCATTCCGCACCCCCTGGCCGCAGGGAGGCAGGGCCGATAAAATGGTACCGCCCCAGGCGCCTGATGGACCCAGATAGGTTCCTGATGGAGCTTGGGCCGTTTCCCGATGCTCACACACACGACTCGGTCGAGGGCTTGGTTGCCGCCTGGGATAGGGTGGCCGCTGGGGCCCTTGACCGGGTCGTGCCCTTGCGGCCTCTGACCCGGTGCCGATCCCAGGTGGCTCCTTGGTTTTCTGAGGAGCTAAGGGAGATGAAGCGCCAGAAAAGACGCCTAGAGAGTAGTTGGAGGGCCAGCCGCTCTGGGTCTGACCGAACACTATTTCGATCTTATATTAAGACGTATTTAGTGGCGATAAGGATGGCGAGGAGGTCCTACTTCTCCACCCTTATTGCGTCCGCGGAAAACCACCCGGCCACCCTGTTCAGGGTGACCCGCTCCCTTCTGAAGGTGGGGGCGCAGGAGGATCCCTTGCAGGGACAGGGTGAGGATTTTTCTAGGTTTCTGCAGGACAAAATCACTCAGATCCGGGATGAGTTGGACTCTGACTGGGCATCTCCGGGCGGGGGGACGGGGGTGGATTTCGGGGAAGTCATTTGGGATGAGTTCGATCCTGTTACTCTGGAGGACATGGACAGGATACTGGGGGGGCTTAATGCCACCACTTGTTTATTGGACCCATGCCCCTCCTGGCTGGTCTTGGCCACTCGGGAGGTGACACGAGGCTGGTTCCAAGGAATTATCAATACTTCCTTGAGAGAGGGGCTTTTACCCGCCACCTTGAAAGAGGCAGTGGTGCGGCCTCTTCTCAAGAAACCGTCCCTGGTTCCAGCATTATTATCAAATTATCGTCCGGTCTCCAACCTTCGCTTTGTTGCGAAGGTTGTTGAGAGCATGGTGGCACGTCAGCTCCCTCAGTACCTGGATGAAGCGGTATACCTAGACCCCCTCCAATCGGGTTTCAGGTCTGGGCACAGCACGGAGACGGCGCTGGTCGCGTTGGTGGATGATCTCTGGAGGGCCCGGGACAGGTTGTTCCTCTGTCTTGGTCCTGTTAGATCTCTCAGCGGCTTTTGATACTGTCGACCACAGTATCTTGTTGCGGCGGTTGGGGGGGTTGGGAGTGGGAGGCACCGTTTTACGGTGGTTCTCCTCCTTCCTCTCTGACCGTTCGCAATTTGTGTTGATGGGGAGGCAGAGGTCGACCCCAAGGCCCCTACTGTGTGGGGTGCCTCAGGGGTCGGTGCTCTCGCTCCTGCTGTTCAACATTTATGTGAAGCCACTGGGTGAGATCATCCATGGTTTCAGGGTAGAGTTCCATCAATATGCTGATGACACTCAGCTGTACATCTCTACCCCGGGCCACCCCAACGAAGCCGTTGAAGTGATGACCCGGTGCCTGGAAGCCGTGCGGAGTTGGATGGGTCTTAACAGGCTTCGTCTCAACCCGACCAAAACCAAGTGGCTGTGGTTTCCTGCGCCCAGATACAGCCAGCTTGTTCCTTCGCTGGCAGTGGGGGGAGAAATTTTGACCCCCGTGGAAAGGGCTCGCAATCTGGGTGTCCTCCTGGACGTACGGCTGTCTTTAGAAGACCATATCACAGCCATCGCCAGGGGGACCTTTTGTCAGATTCGTCTGATTTACCAGTTGCGGCCCTTTCTGGATCTGGACGCACTTCGCACAGTCACCTCCGCCCTCATCATCTCCCGCTTGGACTATTGCAACACTCTCTACATGGGGCTCCCCTTGAAGAGTGTCCAGAGGCTGCAGTTGGTTCAGAATGCAGCCGCGCGGGTGATCTTGGGAGCCCCTTGGAGCTCTCATGTAACACCACTTCTCCGCAGGCTGCACTGGCTTCCTGTGGCCTTCCGGATCCGATTCAAGGTGGTACTGATTGTATTTAAAGCGCTCCATGGCTTGGGGCCTGGGTACTTACGGGACCGCCTGCTGCCATTAACAGCCTCCCGCCGCCCAGTATGCTCCCACAGGGGTTTTTTTTTTTTATAGGTTTTATATACCGCCCTTCTCCCGAAGGACTCAGGGCGGTGAACATCCAACTAAAATACATATAGACAAATATAAATTATTAAAAAAGAATTAAATCCTAGGCTGTCCCTATAAAAATCTAAAAACCCCCAATTAAAATAAATTAAAACTTTGTACCCCATCCCAACTAATCTAAAAACCCCATTTAAAAACCCCATTTGAGTCAGCTCAGGCCGGCCTGCTCGAAGAGCCAGGTCTTCAGGTCATGTCTGAAGGCCCTCAGGTCACTGGTCGTTCGTAGTCCAGGGGGCATCCCGTTCCAAAGGGTGGGTGCCCCCACAGAGAAGGCCCTGTTCCTCGGGGTCACCAGGCGGCACATAGAAGGCGTCGGGACCCGGAGGAGACCCTCTCTGTGGGAGCGCACCGGTCGGTGGGAGACTACTGGCAGAATGCGGTCTTGTAAGTATCCTGGTCCGATGCCATGGAGCGCTTTAAAGACCAAAACCAGTACTTTAAAGCGAACCCGGAAGGCCACCGGCAACCAATGCAGCTCGCACAGGAGGGGCGTCACGTGGGAGTATCTCGACGCCCCCATAACTACCCGCGCGGCTGCATTTTGTACCAGTTGAAGCCTCCGGGTGCTCCCCGCAGGGAGCCCCATGTAGAGGGCATTACAGTAGTCCAGATGGGAGGTGACCAGGGCATGAGTGACTGTGCGTAAGGCATCCCAATCAAGAAAGGGCCGCATCTGGCGTATCAGGCGAACCTGATAAAAAGCCCCCCTGGAGACGGCCGTAATATGATCTTCCAAAGACAGCCGTACATCCAGGAGGACACCAAGATTGCGGGCCCCTTCTGTGGGGGTCAAGATCTCATCCCCAATAGCCAGCGACGGAGTCAGCTGACTATATCGGGCCGCCGGAAACCACAGCCACTCGGTCTTGGAAGGGTTGAGTCGAAGCCCTCCTCGGGGTTCCGCCGCCTGATCGTTGCCATCTGGCGACCCCGAGGGTGCGGGCCTTCTCTGTGGGGGCCCCCTCCCTGTGGAATGATCTGCCCCCGGAGATACGGGCCATTACCGACATCCAGACCTTCCGGCGCCCAGTAAAGACCCTGTTTTTCCAACAGGCCGGCCTGGCCCAGTAAACGGTTCGTGGGGTTTTAAATTAATTCGGTTTTAAATTTTTAAATTTTTAATTACAATCCTTGAATTTTAAATTTTGGTAATTTTATATCTGATGGGATTTTGGCTGGATCAATGCTATTTAATTTGTTTTTAATTGTACATACTGTTCGTTTTTTAGTAGGCTGTACACCGCCCCGCGTCCCTTTTTGGGAGAGGGGGCGGTATAAAAATTTAAATAAATAAACTCCTTAGTGTGTCCCTTTGAACAAGTAGATGGGACATTAATTGGAGGAACCCCTGCCACCCAAGCAACACAACTTCTCAAGCTCAAGATGGGGAAGCACAGGGAGCTCGTATGATTTATTCTAGCCCCCAAAATGATTGAATCTGTGATATTGTGGTTAGTATGGCTGGACAAATGGGCCCCTACAATCAAGTGAGAAGATGGATACAGGAAAATCATAATAGCTGTCTCCATTTCCTTCGGACAGGGGCTAGCCTCCAATTAGCCCGCAACATGCAGAAGCAGATAATGCCACAATGGAACAATTGCTATGTCAAAACGGAAACATTCAGTTTTATAAATTAGAGGAAATGGATCGTATTTTTCTGTTGCCAGCATACTTTATTTACAAAATAACTAAGAAACAAAGAAACAGCAGTACCATTCTACTAAGCAAGCTAAAGAAACTATAATGAAAGATGAAGTAGAAGTCAAACTCCTCCCCTGCACACATGTGCAGTAAAACAGAACTCACAAGACACTCATATCTTGTAACTATGGAGACTTGATAACCAGTCCAGCTTATTTTGTAAACATCTGTGCCAGCTCCTCAGACAAACAAAAACAAACACAGTGACACCCCCTTCTTTGTCTGATGAGCTGACATCAGGTGAGGCACATCTTCTCACTCAGGTATTCATGCTGAACAGCTGCTAGTGGCCTGTTGATGTAACCTAAAAACTGCAATATAAAACATTTCTGCAAAGTGTTAGCAAAACTCTCATTTATTTACTTATTTGGACCAATATAAACAATGTCATCAACATAAAAAAGAATTATCTCATATGCATTCCCAGATCTTTTTGTGAACACGAATTCATCAGTTTCGGATTTAATAAAATCCATTAAATTTAGTTTGTCAGTTAGACATAAATACCACATTAAACCAGACTGTTTCAGACCATAAGGACTTTTGTTTAATAGCTAGGTATCCCCTTCTTGCTTCTGGAACCCTGGAAAACCTTTTCTTCATCCAGTAGGAATTGCAGGCGTACACACCTTGAGTTGCTTTAGACTGTCCAATTCAGCCTGCATTTCCTTATGCCAAGGTAAGATTGCTTTTGTCAGTTGCCATGAAAATCGCTTCGGAGGGATCCCATTCTTGATCCTCTCGGAACGCCTCGGAACAACGGTCCATTCTTCTTCCATTTTGTCCTCGTCTTCTTCCTCGTCGCTAGCCTCAGCATCAATGGCATGCGAAGACAGAACCTCTGGTTGAGAATAACTAGTTGATGGAACATCCGCCTGATAATCTCGATCATCAGACTGCGTAACATCATCTCTAGGAAAATAAATTCCGGGATCATTGGAGAGAATTCTGGACCAGTCAGCATCTTCTTCAAAAGTAAAGGATTGAAAAATCACAATTACATTTCTGGAGTCAACGAACTTGCTGCATCTGGAATTGTCATCAATCCCCATAAATCTCAGTCTTTTTGCTGCTGGACCTCCTTTCCTTCTTTGAACTAATGGAATATTCACTATAGCGTAGGAACCAAAAATATGGATATTTCACAAGTCGAGTTTATATCCATATAACATGAAGAAGGGTGTCTGGTTAATCACACTGCTCCAGATATGGTTGACAATATAGTTTGCATATTTAATTGCTTCACCCCAGTATGGGAAACTCAGATTAGCGTCTTCCAGAAGACAACGCATCATTGTTTGCAGTACTCCGTTTCTGCGTTCCGCCACTCCATTTTCCGCAGGAACATAAGGAGCTGAGGTCTGGTGCAGAATTCCATTCTTACACATCCAGTTCTGAAAACGCTGGGACATGAATTCAGCACTGCGATCACTTTGAATTCTAGCAATGCGAACACCATGTTGAATGTTGACATAAGTTGCAGTCTTTAAAGATCTGAAAGGTCTCAGATTTTTCCTTCATAGGAAACACAAATCCATATCTAGAATAATTGTCAATAATTGTTAAGAAATATTTTCTATCACTAAGTGTTGGTGCAAATGGACCTACTATGTCAGTATGTACCAAATCAAAAATGCATGTTGACAGGCGTGTAGCGTGTTTTGGAACAGCTGCTGCCTTGGATTTGGCTTTCTTACAGACAGCACAATCCAAAAACACCTTATACCCCTTCAGATCCAAACCTTTTACGAATTCTGGCATCTTGCTAAGAACACGAAAACTGGCATGCCCCAATCTTCTATGCCACTTATGAATACACCTGGAATGCAATAGTTTAGTTAGTGAATTTTCAACATTCTTATTAAGAACTCTAGGCTTGCTTTACTTTTGTTGGTTCTATGAACCTTTGAGACAGCAACAGGATCTCTCTCTGGAACATCTCTCTCTGGGCCTGTGCTCCCTCTTATTGGAACAGGTATACTTGCCTGTGCTTGCAAAGTAGACTTCAGTTTTAGGTAATAAACACCACCAATTTCAGCAACAATATTATCTTCTTTCATCACATAACTTGCTTTTTCAAAATGGTGAACCTGGTACTTTGCAACTCTCGACAAATGACTCTGACTAAGCAAACTGCTGGTTGCTGTTGGAATATAATAAACATCAGGAATAAAAGCATCTAGCTCTTTAATATAAACAGTTCCTTTTCCCTTGACCTGAACAGTATTATTTGAAAAAGTGTACAGTTCACACATGTCAGGTTCAGGCTCATGCATCTCTGTGAAAAGATCCCTTCTGTAGGTAACATGCACTACTGCTCCACTATCCAAAGTCCAGAGATGTCTTCTATCATAATCCGGACTTCCTTCGTTGGTCAATGCCAATGTGATGTGTGGAGTTTGTAGATCACACCTGGAACCATGATGACCTTGTCTTTCACCTCTGCCCTTGCTTCTGGAATCTGTTCCTCTGGGCTGATACATGACAGGTGCTGGAAATCTCTGGGGACAATCACGGATGATATGTCCCAGATGACCACAAACCTAGCATCTTGGCATCATTGGAACAAAGGCATTTCCTCGGAAATCACGCCTAGTATTCAGAGCCTTCAATGCAGTCAGTCCTCTCAAATGTTGCGTGGCGTGCATGAATGCTGGCACGGGCTGGCTTGATGGAGACACCTGTACAGCAGACTGACTCCTCGACAACTTTGTATATGCACTTTGCAAATTTTGTAATTGTTCCTGTATTTCACGCAAGTCACCAGCAGATGGTGCTGCAACATTAGAAATGGCAGAAGCTCTTTCAACTGAGTCAGCATCACAAGACATATCACGAGGTAGCTGTAATGTAGGCATAGCTCTCTGCTCTGATTGGTCTGACACCACTCCCATGTGACCAATCTGTGGGTGGACCCTTGGCTTCAATGAAGAAGGCAAGATGGAGGACTCAGGAACTCTAATCACACCATTATCTCGGTGAATAGACAGTGCATAGGCCTTAGCTTGCTGTAGGCTTTGTTCAAAAACTGCAATCTGTTGCATATAATCCTGCATCTCAGGACTCAATGTAGAATAATAAATTTCACCTTTCTCTTTTGGTGAAAAACTATCAGCTGCCTGTATAACTTCAGAATTAGCTCCCAGCTTCTCAAATTCTTGGGCTTCTGGCTTCTCAGGCTGAGTTTGATAGCATGCATCATAAATAAAACTTGGTACAGACCTGCTATATTGTCCTCCTACAGCAGCTTCCTCCTCCAGATGAGTAGTGGTAGCCAGCGGACTTTTTATCTCTTCAGGAATTTCAGAAAATGACAAGAAATCCTCCGCCGACCGAGCTCTCTGCTTTGCTTTGCCTTTCTTTTTTGGCATTGTAGAGTTTATCACAATTAATTGCAAAATCCTCAGACTTTGTAATCTAATTATCAAAACATCAGATTAGCCGGCAATCCAAAACAAAAATAAACCATCCTCTGCTACCATGTCAAAACAAAAACATTCAGTTTTATAAATTAGAGGAAATGGATCGTGTTTTTCTGTTGCCAGCATATTTTATTTACAAAATAACTAAGAAACAAAGAAACAGCAGTACCATTCTACTAAGCAAGCTAAAGAAACTATAATGAAAGATGAAGTGGAAGTCAAACTCCTCCCCTGCACAAATGCGCAGTAAAACAGAACTTCACAAGACACTCATATCTTGTTACTATGGAGACTTGATAACCAGTCCAGCTTATTTTGTAAACATCTGTGGCAAGCTCCTCAGACAAACAAAAACAAATGCAGTGACATGCTAGGTGTCCCCATGGTTCCTAAGATTTGGCAGAAGCGTTTAGTGAGGTGGAATGCAAAATCCTCCCACCTCACCAGCAATTTGACTGTGCCATTGAAATAGAACCAGAAGCCAAGTTGCCTAAACCAAAGATGTACTCCATGACACCCACAGAAATGACTGAGCTGAGAAAATACATTGACACCAATTTAGCCCGTGGGCTCATTGAGCCCACTAAATCCAAATTAGTGGCTCCAATACTATTTAAGGAAAAGAAAGATGGGTGTGTGTGTGAGAGAGAGAGAGATTGTGTGTGGATTTTCATGGGATCAATGCCACGTGCATGCAAAATACCTACCCACTCCCCCTCATGAAAGACTTATTAAATTACCTATCCAAAGGCAATATACTGTATTTACCAAGCTAGACCTCAGAGAAATGTATTACAGAGTGCACATTTGAGAGAGAGATGAATGAAAATCAGCCTTTAACTGTCAGTCAGGAAATTACCAATTTAGAGTCATGCTGTCAGGATTCTGGCAGTTACTCCATTAAATCATTAGATCATTATTAAATCATGAGCCTTGAGCCACACTCCCAAAACTAAAAAGGATTTATTTAAAGTTAACATTCTATGTCTTGCATTACCTGGGCATAGCCAACTCTGAGATACATAATTCACTGTCCACCCTTGATCCTGCTTCCCCTCCATCCCTTTGGGTGTATCATCCAACGAAAAACGTCCAACGCCAAGAGTCATTAATCATGCTCTCCAATTAGATTTTTGCACTGCAGAAGCAGTCTTTGAAGAAAATATGAATGGAATGCACTTTTGATTCTACACTGTTGCCTGCTCTTTGAAACTCCCCCTTCTTTCTGTTGTCAACTATAAAATGTGTATACAAAATGTTTTATGAATTGATATATGTTTTTTGGACTCCAAGGAGCCCCACAGTCTTTATGCAATTGCTCAATGAATTATTGTATGAACATGAATACAAGGGGGTCCTAGTTTACCTGGGTGACATTCTTATATTCAGCAAAACATTAAAAGAACATGTTAAACTAGTGTAGCAAGTGCTAAAGAAATTATTAGCTGCAAAACTCTGTGCAAAGCTCTCAAAATGTGAGTTTCACAAGAACTCCCTAGATTACTGGGCTACCGAGTGTCAAATGAAGGAAATGAAATAGATCCAGGGAAAGTGGGAGTGGTACTAGACTGGCAAGCCCCTTGCTCACGCAAACAACTTCAAAGCTTCCTAGGTTTCGCCAACTTTTACAGACAATTCATTCCTGCCTTTGCGAAAGTAATACTTCCTTTGATGGAACTGCTAAAAACAGGGGGCCCTCCAGCAAAGCCAAAAACCCCTTAGCCACTAGCTTGGACAATGGATTGTCAAAAGCATTTGAGAAATTAAAAAGGCTCTGTGCAGAAGATCCTATTCTTCAACATCCAGAACCAGACAAATCATTTATCATACAAGCAGATGCCAGTGATATGGCTATGGCTGCTATACTCCTTTCAAAAGAACTCCCAAAATCAAGCATTGCCCTGTGCGTATGTGTCTAAACAATTGACTGACACAGAGCGAAGATGGGCGGTATGGGAGAAGGAAACCTTTGCAGTCTGATGGGCACTCCTTTCCTGGAGACATTTCTTAGAAGGGACTAAAAAGCTATTTGAGGTTTGGAATCACAAAAACCTCGAGGTGCTAAAAATACCCAGAAAGTTTTCCCTTAAACAAGTCTGCTGGGCTCAATACTTTAAACGCTTTAAATTCAGTTTAAAATATATCCCGAGGGGAAGAATTTACTGGCAGATGTGCTGTCAAGAAAACCCCAATTTGACAGCCAGTGGAAGAAGTTGTCCATGCAATAATTCTGGAAACACAAACAGGCCAAGCCACCACCAGGACTCAAACCAAACACCTCAGTGACCCACAAGGAGATAAATTAACCATGGACCTAAAAGCAGCACTCTTGATTGACCTGTGGTTCACAGAAAATAAAAGTGACTTGACTTTAAGAGATGATTTAGCTTGGAAAGGATCCAAGTATGTACCTAACAGATTGAGACTGTTGGTACTACGTCATGACTCTCGGTTAGGGGGTCATTTTGGATTTTTAAAAATTCTCCATCTAGCTAGAAGGCAATTTTGGTAGCCAAAGATGAAAGCGGACATGGAAGACTATGTAAAAAGTTGTTCTATTGATGCTACAAGGAAAACAAGGCCAGGAAAGCTGCCTGGATTACTTCAACAAGTGTCTGAACCTACTAGACCCTGTGAGGAAATTGCCATGGCTTTATAGTGGAACTCCCAGAAAGCAGAGGCAATACTGTAATATGGACTGTGATGGATTGATTCTCAAAGCAAGCTCATTTCATTGCTTGCTCTGGATTACCTTCCATGAAAATTTTTGCTAAATTATTTGTGAAGCATATTTACAGACTTCATGGAGTACCAAAGCAAGTGATCTCAAATAAAGGTGTCTAATTCACCACAAAATTTTGATGGGAGTTCCTGAAATCTATTGCATCATCCCAGGGACTTAGCTTGGCTTTTCATCCAACTACCAACAGAGCCACAGAGAGAGGGAACACTATGGTGGAACAATATCTTAGAAATTATGTTGATTACTAACAAAAGAACTGGTCTGATTTATTACCGTTTGCCGAAGTTCCTTATAATGCAGTACACAGTAGTTGTTGTAGTTCACCGGCAGCCTGTGCAGATGGTAGTAGAATCGGACAGAGAGGAAGAATGGAGACCAGTCCGGGAGTCCTACATCTGATGCAGAGATGGGGCCAGGACCATCTGGGAGTTGTGTGCTAACTCTGAAGCCTCCAGAGTCTGGCAGCAGTGAGGCAGAGGAACAAGGGGAGCCTGTTTCCAGTGTGCATGTGCGCAGAGCTATAGAAAGCAAGAGCAGCTAAGACAAAAGGGGTGACTCAGGAGTAAGGCTTGGAGGTGATTGCCCCTCCCCTAAGGTATAAAGGAAGTGCAAAGGTAGAGAAACCTTTGCAGGAAGCAAAGTCGTTCGCTCTGTTAGGATTAAACCTTGAAGCTCTATGTGGACTTTGTACTTTGGTTAGCTTTTTACAGTTAATTTGGCACTTTAGTTGTTGGCAGCAATTCAAAGGAGATAAAGGTGGGTGCTTATCTCAAGAGACTGTTTGGGACTCATTATGGGTGGGAATGAACATAATTCCCAGCCTTGAAATAAAACATGGATTATTTGGACTAAGCTTGTGCTTAATTATAGTCTCAGGAAGCCTTGGTCAGAACAGTAGCACGGGATTGACTCCTTTTCAAGTCACGAATAGTGTGAAGTTGTTCCTGTGCCAGAATTGCCCAAAAAGCTCCCCCCCCCCACGTCCATGTCATTAAATGAATGGATGGAGTCAGTAAAAAGGGTTGGGAAAGTATTTTAAAAAGTGCTAACAGAAGCAACAGAGAAATACAAAAAAAAAAAAAAAAAGCTGACAAACATAGGTCTCCCCAGCCTTCTTTTAAAGTGGGAGATCAAGTGTATTTATCAACCAAGTATCTTAGATTAAAACTATCAAGTAAAAAGCTGGGACCAAAATTCCTAGGACCTTTCCCTATAGTGACTGTTCAACTTAGCCTCCCCAGAATATTAGTGAAAATACATCCTGTTTTCCATAGTCGTTTATTAAAATTATTTGTGAGTTCAAGTTTAAGACTTCCAACAGTTGCTCTCCCACCCCCAAACCAATGGTAATACAAGGGGAAACCCTCTATGAAGTAAAAAGAATCTTGGATTCTAAACTAGTTAGAGGACAGCTACAATACTTAATACACTGGAAAAGGTACCCTTTGTCTGAAGCCATTTGGGTAAAAAGCTGGAATCTTAAAGCATATAAATTGGTGAAGCAAGTTCATGATAAATTCCCAGACAAACCAAAGTGCCCCCCTGTGGGGGGGTATGTGGTTAATTTGGGAGTTGGTCAGTAAATTAACCCCCTGTGTTTTGTTGTATTTTTTTCTCTCTTCCAGTAGGTGATTTTTTTCCTGAGGGGGGAGCCTGTCAGCCATGGAAACTATATTTGTATTAGCCATATATTTTCTTAGAAATTTCAAGGCTGCCACAGTTAATGCCTGGGAATTTGGGAGGGGGGATTCTTAGCAATTAGTAGATTAGACTCAACAACATTCTTCTCACAAGTCAAGGACATGTTATCCTGCACCTGGATGGGAGTGGGTGTCAGGCTACAGAACTTTCCCCATTCAATTAACAAGAATGAACCTCTGAAAACCAAACATATCAAAATAAATCCTTTATTGAGATTAGACAATTCATGTAGTGATTTAAAGCAGCATCTAAGGTCTCTCAGGCATGCAGAGATAGATAAGGGAGTTTAAAACCCTTCCCCTTATCTTGATGTATATTTAGTAAAACAAAGAGCCAACATGTTAATTCCCTCCACCCCCTTTTTAGAAAAATCTTTTTCAGAGTTTCCCAGGGCATACCTAATTTCCCCTTTTTAGAAAAATCTTTTTCAGAGTTTCCCAGGACACATCTCACTGTGGGATTTTTATAGTCTCTTCATCCCCTGGCTGTCTCTCCCAGAGGTGATAGGTTCCAGCCATCTGGGTTTCATCCCTCCATTGTATCATGTGTAGGTTATACAAATTCAACATAAGATTAAATATATTCAGGTTACATCAAGAAGGATTTCTTTATCAATCCCCCCCTTTTCTTCTTCCATTGAAGAAATGACAGATACATGGATCTGACAGTGGGTGAAGGTTTGGCTTCAGATAGAATGATGTTTGATTGGGCCATGTGATGGACTAATGAGTGCAGGGGATGGATCTTTGATTTTCACTTGGGGAAGGGAAAACCAAGAAGTTTCAGATTTGGGTTTTCTCAGATGTGCTAACATGACTTCTTTAATAAATTCTTACTTGAATGGACTTTGTCTCTGAGTGCTAAATGGAGTTGGGGAGTTTCTTTGTAATGCTGTCAGTAACCATGTATTTTATTTTTCCCATACCACAAAAAGGCATGCCAGCCCAATTACAAATCACATCCCTCCAAAGTCAATAGCCTTTTGTTCCTCAATACAACCCATTCTTTCACCCAAGTGAGTACTGCAGCCTCATAATATAATTCTCAATTCAGTAATCTGAAGCCTCCTCTGTTTCTCAAATCTTGCAGCATTTTTAGACTTCTTGTTTTTTCCCCTTGCCAAATATATCTTAATATTACTTTATTGAGTTCCTCAAAGTATTTTTTCCAGTTTTATCAGAATTGTTTGAAATAAATATAATAATCTTGGCAGTACATTCATTTTTTATTGTAGCTATCCTACCTATCAGTGATAATTGCAGATTTTTCAATTTCTCCAGATCTGTTTTAATTTGTTGCATCAATTTATAGCAATTATCTTCCTTAATAGTTACACATCTTGCTGTTAAATTAATCCATAAATATTTTACTTTCTTTGTAATCTGAATACCTATTCTCTTCATTAACTCTTTTTATTTTGCATTTCTGTGAGGTTTTTAACTAATATCTTAGTTTTCTCTTTATTTATTTTCAATCCTGTCATTTCACCATATTCCTTTATTTTTTTTTATTAATTTAGGCTCTGTTTTTTGTGGGTCTTCCAAAATAAAAACTAAACCATATGCAAATGCTTGTAGTTTATCTTTTTCTATTTCCATACCTTTTATCAATATACCTTGTATATTATTTCTATTAAATACTTCCAATGTCAATATTAATAATAAGGGAGACAGGGGACATCCTTGTCTTGTACCTTTTTAAATAACAACCTTTTCTGCCATATCTCCATTTACCATCACCTTTGCTGTTTGCTTATAATATATCGCCTTAATCGTATTAATAAATCTTTCCCCCAAATCCATATCTTTCAACTGTGCTGGCATAAATTGCCAGTACAAATTGTCAAATGTTTTCTATGCATCTAGGAAGATCAATGCCATTTGCTTCCCTGGATGTGCATAGTACTCCAATGTGTTTAAGATTATTCTCATATTATCTTTAATTTGTCTCTTAGGTAGAAATCCATTTTGATCTGGATGTATAAATTGATTTAAAAATCTTTTAAGTCTTTCTGCAAATTGATTTAAAAATCTGATTTAAAAATATTGAAGCGTATATTTTATAATTGGCATTCAGTAAAGATATCGGCCTATAATTTTTTATCTGTTGTAAGTCTGAGTCCTCTTTTGGTATGAGAGTAATGTATGCTTCTGTCCATGAGTTTGGTACTTTCGCATCTAACAGTACTTCATTGAACACTTCCAGCATTAGTATACTTGCAGTTTTAAAAAAACTGGTAGTCACATAATCTTCTTTTGTTGCCCTGCAACAAAATGCAGGAGAACGGAGCTGGAAAGCAGGTTAGTGAGGGAATTGTGGATGCTCTGGGATGGGGTGGGAGTGAGGATTTTGCATTATGATTGCTTATAAGTAAGAACCAGTCAAAGAATGGAAAAATCCCTATCTGAAGATCAGCATTTCTCAGTCTTGGCAAGTTTAAGATGGGCGAACTTCATGCTGCCTCAGGAATTATGAGAATTGAAGTCCGTGCACCTTAAAGTTGCCAGAGTTGAAAGGCATGGGTCTAGTCTAGAGTTTAGGATTTTCCATTCCTGTTTTACTTAGAGTTTGGTGCAATTAAATAAATCAGTTGTGGTTTCCTTAACAAACAGTGATTAAAGTGATATTAACCATCACTGGACTTTTTGTGAGAAAACTGAAATTAAAAGTTGAACTGGGTCTTTGATGATTAGATATGGGATTATGGATATAATGTAGACAAATGTTAATCTTAGAGTAAGAGTTTGATATATTTTTTACTTAAATCTGTACCAAAGAAAGTTGGAAGTCATTCTTTTTCGGTTTTCCTTCTTTCCTTTTTTCTTTTTTACACTTTCACTCTTTTTCTTTCCTGAGCCTTTTCTTTTTTCAAATCTGTTTTTTATTGGTTTATCCTTTAACTTTATATTTTTTTGATGTATGAAGGATCAAATACTCAGCCATTATTGTTAAGTAGGCATGCAAAAAGGAAGGAACAGGACTGTAGGAGTTGCAGAAACGGTTTATTTTAAAAGTGCAGGAAAAAAGCAGCAAGCCACAGCCAGCACCAGCTTTTATAGCTGGTGCTGTCCAACATTTCATCCACTGACAGACCTTCATTATTCCCGCCAGTGGCTATACCAATGAGTGGAGTCTGACATCAGACTCCACTCTACATATTACACATATGTATATAAATGAGACATCCATGAATATTTAACACCCCTCCCCTTTTAGTTAAGTCAACCAATCAAAGACTGTTTGGCAGACATAGTTACACAGGTAGGTAGGGTTTCGGTGGGTGCGACTGGGCCTGTGCAATTCAGTTGTTCCTGGGTGGCCTGTGTGGATAGGTCCACCCTGCTCCACACCCTGCCCTTGGAACCGCCTCGAAGATTCCCAGAGGCGTGGCAGATTCTGTTGAGCTGAAGGCCCCAGAAGTACTATACTGGACTTCTTCATCCAAAGCTAAGTTCCCCACTATTTACTTAGGTTTGTCAGGCTACAGAACTTTTCCCCATTCAATTAGCAAGGATGAACTTCTGAGAACCAAACGTATCAAAAGGAATCCTTTATTGAGATGAGACAATTCATGTAGGAGTTCAAAGTAGCATCTAAGGTCTCTCAGGCATACAGGGTTAGGTAAGGGAGTTTAGAACCCCTCCCCTTATCTCGATGTGTATTTAGTGAAACAAAAGCCAGTATGTTAATTCCCCTCCCACCCCTTCTGTAGGAATGACCTTTCTCAGGACATATCTAATTTCCCCCCACCCCCTTTTTAGAATGAACTTTTTCCAGAGATTCCCCAGACACACCTTACTGTGGAATTTTTGTGATCTTCTCATCTCTTGGCTGTGCCTCTTGGAAGTGATAGGTTCTAGCCATCTGGCTTTTCTCCCTCCATTGTATCATGTGTGGGTATACAAATTCAATATATGGTTAAATATATTCAGGTTACATCAAAAAAGGATTTCTTTATCAGTTCCCCCCCCCCTTTTTCTTCTTTCACTGAAGAAATGACAGATGCTCAGATCTGACACCCTGGCTCTGGCCTTCACGGACCACTGAAAGGAGCAAATTCCCAAGAGTGTGATAGGCAACAGGCTTTTAAGATGCTGCCAGAAAGAAGAGGGAGCAATGTAATTTCCAAAGCACCAGAAGCAAACAAGAAACAACTGAACAAAGAGAGAAGCAGCCTAAAACTAAGGAGAAACTTCCTGACAGTGAGAACAATTAACCAGTGGAACTGCTTGTCTCCAGAAGTTACAGGTGCTCAATCACAAGTTTTTAAGAAAAGACTGGACAGCCATTTCTCTGAAATGGTATAGATTCTCCCCAAGGTCCCTTCTAAGTGTTATTCTGTTATTCTGACACCTTTCCCAGGACCTCTACTCAGAGTTTGGCATCCTCAGTTTTCCTACCTGAGCAGGGGGTTGGAATAGAAGACCTCCAAAGTCCCTTTCATTTCTGTTAAACACATGTGTATTTATGCTCTGGACTATAGACATTGAATGCATGTAAACCCTGAAAAATAAGTTTTCTATTTTATTTATTTTATTTGGTTTGTCAATTGCTTACAAGATAATAGGTATAAGTAAAAACATAGTTATGAATACATGGATACATATAAGAAAAATAAAAGAAACAATAGGACAGGGACAGTAGGCATGTTGGTGTGCTTATGCACGCCCCCTACAGACCTCTTAGGAAAGGGGTGAGGTCAATAGTAGACAGTCTAAGGTTAAAGTTTTTGAAGTTTGGGGAAGAAACCACAGAGTCAGATAGAGTATTCCAGACATTGACCATTATGTTGCTGAAGTCGTATTTCCTGCAATCAAGTTTGGTGCGATTAACCTTGAGTTTGTATCTATTGTTTGCTCTTCTGTTGTTATGGTTGAAGCTGAAGCATTCATTGACAGGTAGGACATTACAATGTATGGTTTTATACACTATACTTAGATCAGACTGAAGGCGGCATAGTTCTAGTTTTTCTAGGTCTAGAATTTCAAGTCTGGTGGCATAAGGTATTCTGCAACGAGTAGAGGAATGGAGAACTCTTCTTGTGAAATATTTCTGGACTTCCTCAACTGTGCCATTATCAGATACATAATGTGGGTTCCAGACTGATGAGCTGTATTCGAGTATTGGTCTAGCAAATGTTTTGTATGCTCTAGTTAGTAGTGTAATATTATCAGAGAAAAAGCTATGTAGGATTAGGTTAACAACTCTTAATGCCTTTTTGACTATGTAGCTACAGTTACAGCTCTAGCACTTAGATCGTTAGAGATGAGTACTCCAATATCCTTGGCAAAGTTTGGATCCTCAACAAGGTCTTGACTATTCAGCCTGTATTTTATTTTCTGATTTTTTTTTGCCAATATGTAAGACAGAGCATTTGTTTGTTGAGATTTGAAGTTGCCATTTGTTTGACCATTCTGATACATAGTCGAGGTCTTTTTAAAGGATAGCAGTATTGTCTATGGTGTTGAATAGCTTTATATCATCAGCGAAGAGGACGCAGTTGCTCTTAATATGATCACAGTGGTCATTTATGTAGAGTATGAAAAGAGTTGGTCCCAGAACACTGCCTTGGGGGACACCACTATTGACAGGTACAGAATTTGATGGGACGCTCCCAATTTTGACCATTTGTTGTCTGTTTGACAGGAATGTGGTAGCTCTGGGCAAAAGAAAGGCAGTAAAATCACTCTAGGTATAGGGACAGTGTAAATTATTAATATATGATAATGGAACAATTAAACATAATAGAGTTTTCTCTCTCTCTCCCTTCTTTCCTATTTCTCTCTCTCCCTTCCTTCCTATTTCTTTTTCTTTCTTTCTTCCTTTCTTTTTCTTGTCTCTCTCTCTAACACACACACACACACACCGCAAACACACTCTCCCATCCTTCCTATTTCTCTTTCTTTCTTTCTTTCTTTCTTTCTTTCTTTCTTTCTTTCTTTCTTTCTTTCTTTCTTTCTTTCTTTCTTTCTTTCTCTTTCTTTCTTCCTCTTTCTTTCTTTTCTTCTCTCTCTCTCTCTCTCACACACACACACCACATACACTCTCCCTTCTTCCTATTTCTTTTTCTTTCTTTCTTTCTTTCTTTCTTTCTTTCTTTCTTTCTTTCTTTCTTTCTTTCTTTCTTTCTTTCTTCCTCTTTCTTTCTTTGTCTCTTTCTTTCTTTGTCTTCCTTCCTCTTTCTTTCTTCCTCTTTCTTTCTTTTCTTCTCTCTCTCTCTCTCTCTCTCACACACACACACACAAACACACACACACCACATACACTCTCCCTTCTTCCTATTTCTTTTTCTTTCTTTCTCTTTCTTTTTTCCTCTTTCTTTCTTGCTCTTTCTTTCTTTTTCTTTTTTCTTTTTTTCCTCTCTCTCATTCTCTCTCTCATTCACACACCACACACACACACACATACACACACATCACATTCTATCTCTCTCTCTCTCACGCACACACATACCTGGTCTGGAACAAACTGATCTGGTGAGCTCCAGAGCACCGGACAGTGGGAGAACGAAGAAAGTGAGTGGTGATGGTGGTAAGTAGATGTCCTGGACCGGTGCTGCCTTCCACTGCCTGTAGCAGCACCGTCATCACAGATGCTCACTTCCTTTTATCCCCCAGGAGAAGTGAGTGGCCATGGCCAGGGTGGTAATGAGTGTGCAGGTGGGCGGATGTCCCAGCTGCCTCCTGCTGCCCACAGCAGTGCCACTCTCACAGTGGCCACTTGCTTCCTTTCATCCCCCAGGAGAAGCGAGTGGCTGCAGTGATGGTGCTGCTGCAGGAGGTAGCCCTGGGACATCTGCCCACTCTTCCAAAGCACCTCCACCACTGCATTCTTTCTTCCTTCTCCTGGAGGATGAAAGGAAGAAAGGGAGCGGCAGCGACAGCCCCAGGAGCTCCCAGAGAGCTGCACCGCAGCCATTATGTGATAGGGAAAGCTGGGAGAGCACTGAGTAGTGGCTTAGCCAGCCAGCTGAGCCTGGGGATGGTGGGAGGGGGCATCAAGATCTGGAGATGGTGAGGGGTCCTGGCAAGATCTGGGAATGATGGGGGCCCCCAGCAAGATCCAGGAATGATGGGGGGGGGCTGGCAAGATCCAGGAATGGGGGTGCTCAGCAAGATCCAGGAATGGGGTATGGCAAGATCCAGGAACAGGGGGGCTTTGCAGGCTTACCTGTGAGCAATCAGTTCAGGGCTGCTCAGTTGGGGCACAGGCATCATGTGGGAAGGCAAGCCACAAGGACCCAGTGTGCCAAGTGACTGGGCAAGATGAGTGTCAGGCAGGCAGGCGGGATGAGTAAGCACCGGGTGGGCAGGGCAAGCAAGCAAGCAGCACCGGGCGACCTGGTCAGGGGTGTGACCAGCCAGAAGTCACTCCCAGTTTGGCAACCCACGCCAAATTGTTGCTACCAGTTTGCCTGAACCAGTGCGAGCCAGCTGATTACCACCACTGCTGCTCACCCATCCACCGGCTTTGTTGCAGGCTGGATGCGGGATCCAAGGCAGAATGAAGGTCAAGCAGGCAGCAGCCAGAGCAGGTCCTAAAAGGTGTCTGAGCCTAGCCATGTTCCTCACCCACACTAAAAGCCTTCAACCACCACCTCTTTGCCAGCATGAGAATCCTCTAGACGCCAGTCTTTGCCAGTGCGAAAACCCTCCAGCACCACTCCTGGCTCAGTTCCAGCTGCCAAAGGGGCTGCTTCTGCAGGCCCTTCGCACTTGCAAAAAGTGGCATGAGAATCCCACAGCTCAGAGGCGGTATTCAGCAGGTTCTGATCAGTTCTGGAGAACCGGTAGTGGAAATTTTGAGTAGTTTGGAGAACCAGTAAATACCATCTCTGACTGGAGATGTTACAATATCCTTCCCCTGCCATGCCCACCAAGCCATGCCCACAGAACTGGTAGTAAAAAATTTTGAATCCCACCACTGCTGCAGCTGCCATCTCTTTGCTGGCATGAGAAGCTTGCAGCTGCCATTCTTTGCCGGTGTAAGAAGCCTGCAGCTGCCACTCTTTGCCAGCATGGGAAGCCTGCAGCCACCAGTCTTTGCCAGTGTGAGAAGCCTCCAGCCACCACTCCCAGCTCAGATCTGGCTGGCAAAAATCAGTGGTTACAGGTTTCTTGTGCTGAAAAAAAGTGGTGGCTGCAGGCTTCTCGCACTGACAAAAAGTGGCAGCAGCTGCAGGCCAGTGTCTCGGGGTGGGGTTGTGTGCCAAGCAGCACTAACAAAGGCTGGAAGTAGATACCTGCCATTTCCTGCTGCAAAAACCTATTTAAAAAGACCCAGCAAGAGATGAGCTATTGGAGAATCACCATTGCTGTTGCTGCACAAAGATAATTCTAAGGCTCTGGCCACTGCTGCTTCAGCCCGTCTGTGCCGCCCCACCTTGTCATGAGTGACATTGAATTGGCCAAGCCCACTCAATCACATGATACACACACACACACACACCAGCCGCACCCACCCGGACTTTAGAATTGAACCAATTGATAAATTATTTGGAGCCTTCCACTGACTATAATAGTCTAAACCAATGTTTCTCAACCATGGCAGGTTTAAGAGGACTAGACGTCAGCATGCCGGCTGAGAAATTCTGGGAGTTGAAGTCCATCTCTCTTAAACCTGCCAAGGTTGAGAAACACTGGTCAAAACTGAGCACCAGTCCTGCTTCAGATCTACTGCAATCTGAAGTAGATTCTTTGAAGTTCACTTAAGAAACAGCTGAGATCAACATGGGAGATTAGCAGTTTGTTTCTAATGTCCTAAGTTTCTGTCTCTGTATCATCTATATCTCCAAATCCATTTTTATCCATGATAGTTTGTAAAGGGAGCTTCAAGTTTCTGTGGAAATGGTTCAGTTAAAGAAAAGGGAAGCATTTTATCAGTTGCTTAGTAAAAGTATAAATAGCCCCAATTCTGAACCTTGCCACTGAGGCATGCCAAATTCTTCTGGCTATTCCAAGCTAAGTCATTTATTTTGTGCCAACTTCAGGTCATTCTCAAGGTGTGCACAAGATTTCTTTCCCCCTTCAAAGCCCATATTATGAAGTCTTTGTTTCTTAAACCCATTCTTTCTGTCTCAGAAACACAGCAGTGTCTACTTCTCTGTATGAGGGAAATTGTTTTCTACTAAGTGATGACCTCAGCTTAGCAGTTTCTTTTCCTGCACATCAAAGCTCATAGTCAGCTTTGCTGCAGCAAGTGGACTTTTGAGTGGCTTTATGACATATAAAGACCCTCTTTGGCATTCATCTCTACAGGTGAAACTCAAAAAATTAGAATATCGTGCAAAAGTTCATTTATTTCAATAATGCAACTTAAAAGGTAAAACTAATATATGAGATAGATTCATTACATGCAAAGCAAGATAGTTCAAGCCGTGATTTGTCATAATTGTGATGATTATGGCTTATAGCTTATAAAAACCCCAAATCCACAATCTCAGAAAATTAGAATATTACGTGCAATCAATAAAACAATGATTGTACATAGAACAATATCAGATCTCTGAAAAGTATAAGCATGCATATGTACTCAGTACTTGGTTTGTGCCCCTTTTGCAGCAATTACTGCCTCAATGCGGCATGGCATGGAAGCTATCAGCCCGTGGCACTGCTCAGGTGTTATGGAAGACCAGGATGCTTCAATAGCGGCCTTCAGCTCTTCTGCATTGTTCGGTCTCATGTCTCTCATCTTTCTCTTGGCAATGCCCCATAGATTCTCTATGGGGTTCAGGTCAGGAGTTTGCAGGCCAATCAAGTACAGTAATCCCACGACCACTGAACCAGGTTTTGGTGCTTTTGGCAGTGTGGGCAGGTGCCAAGTCCTGCTGGAAAATGAAGTCAGCATCCCCATAAAGCTCGTCTGTGGAAGGAAGCATGAAGTGCTCCAAAATCTCCTGGTAGACAGCTGCATTGACCCTGGACTTAATGAAGCACAGTGGACCAACACCAGCAGATGACATGACTCCCCAAATCAACACAGACTGGAAACTTCACACTGGATTTCAAGCATCTTGCAATGTGTGCCTCTCCATTCTTCCTCCAGACTCTGGATCCTTGGTTTCCAAATGAGATGCAAAAGTTGCTCTCATCAGAAAAGAGGACTTTGGACCACTGAGCAACAGACCAGTTCTGTTTTTCTTTAGCCCAGGTAAGACGCTTCTGACGTTGTTTGTTGTTCAGAAGCAGCTTGACAAGAGGAATATGACATTTGAAGCCCATGTCCAGGATCCGTCTATGTGTAGTGGCTCTTGATGCATTGACCCAGCCTCAGTCCACTCCTTGTGAAAGTCCCCGACATTTTTGAATGGCCTTTTCCTGACAATCCTCTCCAGGCTGTGATCATCCCTGCTGCTTGTGCACCTTTTTCTTCCACACTTTTCCCTTCTACATAACTTTCTATTAATGTGCTTTGATACAGCACTTTGGGAACATCCAACTTCTTTTGCAATTACCTTTTGAGGCTTTCCCTCCTTGTGGAGGGTGTCAATGATGGTTTTCTGCACAACTGTCAGGTCAGCAGTCTTTCCCATGATTGTGATTCCTACTGAACCAGACTGAGAGACCATTTAAAGGCTCAGGAATCCTTTGCAGTGTTATGACTTAATTAGCTGATTAAAGTGGGACACTTTGAGCCAAGAATATTGAACCTTTTCACAATATTCTAATTTTCTGAGATTGTGGATTTGGGGTTTTTATGAGCTGTAAGCCATAATCATCTCAATTATGCCACATCACGGCTTGAGCTATCTTGCTTTACATGTAATGAGTCTATCTCATATATTAGGTTCACCTTTTAAGTTGCATTACTGAAAAAAATGAACTTTTGCACGATATTTTAATTTTTTGAGTTTCACCTGTATTGTTTACAAGCTGGCAGTGAATTATTTATGGAAGTTGCAGGACATGTGGTTTTCTTTTTACTCAGAAACTTTTTTTTCTTATAGAAATAATTCTGTGAATGCTGGTTTTTTCAGATTTGTATCCTTTTTGTATATATTTTGAGACTATGATATCAAGCCTGTGTTTTGCTTTTATTAATGTCAAAATCTTTCTTCAAATATATTTAACTATTGTATAACATTAACTCAATGGATATTTTTGGGAGGGGTGTTTTTTGATAGAAGTTTAATTTTGGACAATATGAGAAAAATACCAGCTGCAATTTTGACCAAGATAATCCCTAAAATAAAGCCAAAAGCCTGCTATCCTGTCCCCCACATGGGACAAATTGTTGATTACAGTATAACTAGATTCATATAGGGAGTGTGATGATTCAGCAGTTAAAGTCACTGAGTTTGTCACGTGTAAAGCTGACAGCCTGGGTTTGAGACCTGAATGCCCAGTGATGGGGCAAGCTTCTGTTACTTACCCCAGTTCTTGTGCACCTTGCAGTTTGAAAGTATGCAAGTGGGAGTAGATAAATAGATACCTCTTCAGGAGGAAGGTAATAGCATTCTGTGAGCCTCAGTGTATAGTCATGCTGGACATATAACAGTGGAAATGTCTTTGAACAATGCTGGGTTCCTCAGTTAAGAAACAGAAATCCAAGAGTCTGGACATCAAAGAAAAAACATAAAAGTCAAATTTATTCAGAAATAAGATGTTTCTTCAAAGTCAATAATATTTTGTAAACCTGTCAGGTCCCATATATTTCTATTGGGATGCTGGCATTCTAGTGGGAGGGGAAAGGATTGGAGAGATCACTATATGAAGCTTCTGTTTCTGTTTCTTGCATTGCTGTGATGTGGGAGGGGTTTTGTTTGCACTGCTTTTTAAGTGGGGAAATTTAGTTCCTGCCTCTACCTCTTGCTATCACAAGCCTTTGAATAAAAGCTCCTTTTGGAACAATTTCAGATTCAAGAGTCCTGCTTTCTTGGGAAGATTGGCAGGAACTGCAAACTGGTGAACCTGGAGAGGCAACAACCCTACTGTGGGGACAGTCATGTCTGTCCAGGGCAGTGACCACAAAGAGGCTGAATGCTGGGGGAGAACCCCCCCTCCAAGGTTCAAGCAGAGAAGGGCCTCAATGCCTGGACTGAGGAGACTGGCTTTGCTCTACTTTCCCAATGTGCCTGCGGGGCTGGTACCTCCTTTTTCCCATACTTCTCCTCCCCTTTCCTTCCCTTTCTCATTTCCTCACTTGCTTTATTTTTTTCTATTTTACACCATGATAAAATAATAATAAAGAAATAATGAAGAAAAACCATTTGAAAAAGGACCCTTATTTTAGCAGCGCTTCCTATTCCACAGCTGAGATATGCAAATTTCTGAGGGAAAAAAAGTTCATCACGACTCCACTTCTATGTTCACATTTTTATATTGGCAATTTCCCTCCAAAATGTTACTTTGTATATTTTTTTTCTGCTGAAAGTATCGATTGTTGCACTTTGAAATGATGGGCAGATGTTGAAATTGTCTGAGGAAAGGAGCAAAAAACAGAGGAGAAATGTTCTGGGAACTTCTTCATCAGGAGCTGTTTTGCAAGGAAAAGTGGGATCCTGAGCCACAGAAAGAAAGGGGGAGATGCCTTCCCATTGGGGGCTGAGGGGGGGATCGGAAGGGGCTTTTTGAGCGAGAGAGGTTTCTAGGACAGAAAACACTGTTTTCTCCTGTAAAGCTGAGAGATCCCTATGGAAATCTCCCAGTAAAGGGGAGGGGGCCTGCAGAGAGGATCTGGCCAGATTAGGGGAGATACCTGCAGATCCTCTCTGCCTCTTCCTGCATGGACTGTCAGCCAAAGGGAAAGCCATGGACTGGCTTCCCTTTGGATTGGGGTGAGTGTGGGGCCCCCAAGTCCAGGCTGGCTGAGGGGCTGCACCTCCCCCCTTGTCCTCCAGTGCAGCTGCTGGGGGCTCCCTTCTTCCAGACTGAGCAGGGGGGAGCCCAAAGGACCCCTCGAGTTCTGGCTCCATTTTGCCCATCTGGAGTCTCAGCAGCTCCAGCCTGGGTGCCCTCTAGGCACTGTGGGAACTCAAAGGGCATCTAGCCCAGCCCTCCAGGCACACAGAGAAAGGAGATTGGATGAGAATCATGGGTGGGTGCAAAAGGAAGTCCACCCTCCCCTCTGGAACTGGCATGAAAGACCCCCCCTAGAATGCATACCCCCAAGACTGAAAAGATTCCTCCTCCCACTTTCTCTGCTTCTCTCTCTGCTCAGAACTCTCTCCTCCATCAGGTGAAGTCAAGGAAGACTCTGCCCGGGGACTGATGAGGCTGGAGCAGGGAGAATTCCCATTGGTGCTTCAGCTTGTTCTGGCCCCTCCCAGCTCAAAACTCCAAGAAAAATGTTTCCTCCCCTCAACACACATTCCTCCACTCACACACACACACACACACACACACACAAACACACACATTCATTTCATGGTAGATTCTGCCATGGAAAAAGTTGCTGCATGGACAACAAGGGGGGGGAGAGATAGCCATTTGTGTGCTACCTGTTTTCTTCCCCCCAGAGGCTGCCGGACAGAGTGCTGCTGCTGCCGCGTTCGAGCGCCAACCCTGCAGGCTCACCCCATTTACTGTTGCACTGGAGTGGTTGCAACAGTCAATGGGGTGAGCCTGAGAGAGGAAAAGAGAGAGAGAGAACTAGTATAATCCCTAACCCTAACCCTAATCTTAACCCTAACCCTAACCTGCTCCAATTCACTAATAACGAATTACTCCGGAGTGAGTAACCCCACCAGACGAATATTGAAGAGTGAGGAGGTAGCTGTGACTGTGACAAATTGACCCCTACCAGGTGTCACCAGGGAATACTGAGATTTGATGGATGTTTTGAGTGAAGTGGCCTCAGATGAACTTCCTCCCATAGGTCTACAGACTGTGCCATCGAGATTTTACCAGGGTCCAAACTACCTAAGCCAAAACTTTATGCTATGACTCCCCAGGAACTGGATGAACTATGGCAATTTATAGACAAAAACTTCAAGTGTGTGTTCATCGAATCAGCGAGATCCAAGGTTGCCACCCCAGTTCTGTTCTGGGAGAAGGATGGCTCATTATGTTTATGTGTGGATTATAGAACTTTAAATGCTATTTGCAAGGAAATTATGTATCCCCTACACCTAATGAAGGACATGCTGGCCCATCTGGTGAAGGGGAGAATTTTTTCCAAACTAGACTAGGTTTACTATCAGATTCAGAATCGGTAGTAAAAATATTTGCATCCCACCTTTGATCTATTTATATACCTATGTATCCATTTTAGGATGGATGTCATAATTTAATGCACCCTCTTTTTTATCCAAATGCAGTAGCTTCTGCAAAAGAGGCACTAAAATAAGTCAGTGGGGATAATCACAGAAACAAACTTCCACACTTCATGCTTTTAAAATTAGATTTTATTTGCTTTGGACTAAGAGAAACAGAGAAATTGGTTTGAATATAGATCAAGACAGCTAAAAGTAGTAGGCATAAGAAAGAACTATATAAGAGAATTATACATACAATATATAAGGGAATTATTGTCATCCTACAAGAATTAGGCCTCATGGGGGGAAAGGTGCTGGAGGATGAAGTTGGTGAATTGTAAAAGTTGGGATGCTTTCTTGATTATGCTTACTTCAAATTCAGTAAAAGTCCTTTTCTCTATAACAATGGAGTCTAAGGTTTTCCTTCTTGGATTTTGAATTGAGCTACACCTGACATTATAAACGATCTTTGTTTTTACCAGCCCACCCAGAGATTTACTTTTTAATCGGGCCATTACCGACATTCAGACCTTCCGGCGCGCAGTAAAGACCCTGTTCTTTCAACAGGCTGGCCTGGCCCAGTAACAGTTTTTTGAGGTTTTAATTAACTAGGTTTTTAAATTTTAAATTTTTTTTTAAATTTTAAATCTATTAGTTTTATATTTTTATATTTAAATTGTATTTCGGCCTTGATTTAATTGTTTAATCTATTTTTAATTGTATATATTGTCCGTTTTTAGTAGGCTGTACACCGCCCCGAGTCCCTTTTTGGGAGAGGGGGCGGTATAGAAATTCAATAAATAAATAAATAATCTTCCAATGGGGTCTGAAAGCAATGTCTAACTCAACCAGCAATCAAGAAGATGCCAAGTTGCTGGCAGGGTTGCAGATTGAAGAGAAACTGGTGGTCCAACCCAAATGGTCTCTGGGAGTTGGATGGAAATTGCCAGAAGAAATCTCCTCTGGGGCGATGACTGCCAGACTCCATCATGGAGAAACTACATGGTGGGAGGAAAACCGAAAAGATCTTCTGCTGACCCAAGCTTTGCATCTATTTAATGAGGCAATGGAGGGCCGCAGAGCTGAAGAAAGGTATGAATTGCTGACCCATGAAGAGCCTGGGGGAGAGAGGAGGAGGCAGAAGCATTTGGAGCTCTGCTGCCCATTCCCATAGCTCAGCCCAGGCTGCTATAGCCCAAGCTCCCCCCTGGGAGGTAACACCACAGAGGCGCCAAATTCCAAAAGTTCCTCCACTGGAAGTAAAATACGGAGGGGATCCCAAGGAATTGGGATTCTTCCTAGCCCAAGTCTGGAATCATATGGAGGAATATGGGGATGATTTTGCCTCAGAGGCAGCTAAAGTGAGATGTGTCACCAGAGCATTAGAGGGGATTGCATCAAAATGGATGGTCACCCTGCATAATGATGATGCCCCTCAATTGAGGAACTATGACCTGTTTATGGCAGCCTTGCACACATATTTTGAAGATCCTCTTGCTGAACACAAGGCTAGGATTAGGATGAAAACCATAAATCAGGGATGAATGTCTGTGGCTGAATACATCCAGGTGTGCCATACATGAGGGTGGTCCCAAGAAGCCCTGATAGAAGCTTTCAAGGATGGGATGAATATATTTATCAAAGCTGTATCTCCAGAAGAGATCCTAGAGACCTATAGCTCTGGTACATGTTGGCTGCGGATGTGGAAATCAACCTGATCAGAAACAGATGCAGGGGTGGTCCCAGCTGGAGCAAGCTCTCTCCTACCAACTCCCGAGAGGCGCTCAAAGTTCAAAAGGGTAGATCGGCTGTGAAAACCAAAACCACAGCATACGTCCTATGGGAAGGAAGATCACCGAGCTGCAGATTGCCATGCTAAGCTGGATTCAAAGGGGATGCCGTCAGGAGGAGAAAAAGTTGAAAGAAATCCAGCCAAGCCATGCAAAACAGCCCTGAAGATAGCAGAGGTCATTGAGTTTACTCCTCCAGGAAGAGAGGAGCTGGGAACTCTGACCCCTTCTGGCAAGAGTGAATCCGACTCGAACGACGATCCTCTGGTAAGTCCACAAAGTGGCCCCATGACCATCTCATGAAATTAAGGGTGCCTACCTCTGGCACCCAGGGGAGAATGCTGGCCCTACTGGACTCTGGTGTACTAGATGTGTAATTAGCTCAAAATTCATGGAGAAACTGGGACTGAGACTAAGAACTTTAAAAACACCCATAGTCTTTTGCCAACTAGATGGATCAGTAGCTGGGGGTGGTCCTGATCATTTTATAATGGACCTAGTGGAAATCTTGATGGAAAGATATTGAGAAACTTTATGTTTTATTGTGGCCCAGGGATGGAACATCCCCTATTACTTGGATTATCCTGGTTTAGGAAATGGAATCCCCAAGTGAATTGGAGAAAAGGGCTCCTGCACGTACAGACTGACCAATCACCAGAAGGTGAGGAGCCTTCTTTAGCCAGACCCCAGAATCCCATGGAGTGGGCATCAATGGCTAGTGAATGCATTGTGGGGGAGGAAAAAGTTCCTGAAGAATACTGGGATCTCAGGGAGGTTTTTAGCAAGAAAGCATCGGATGCGCTCCCCCCTCATCACCCCACAGATTGCAGCATAGAGATTCTGCTGGGGATGAAGCTCCCTAAGCCAAAACTGTATTTGATGACACTGTGAGAATTGCAGAAATTGTGGTTGTTTATTGATAAAAAACTGGAGCAAGGGTTTATCCAAAATATCAGGCCTCGAGTGGCAGTCCCAGTGTTGTTCCAAGAAAAGAAGGATGGCTCTCTTCGCTTATGTGTGGACTATCTCAAATCTTAACAGAATTTGCATAGAAAATGTTTACCCACTCCCATTAATGAAAAACAAGTTAGCTCACCTTGTCAAGGGAAATTTTTTCACTAAGCTTGATTTGAAAGAACCATAATACTGAGTCCGAATTAAGGAAGGAGATGACTGGAAAACTGCATTTAATTGCCCTTTGGGCTGTTTCCAATTTAATGTTCTCCCATTTGGTCTGCAAGGAGCCCCAGCCATATTCATGCAGCTGATAAATGAGGTGCTGCATGAACATCTATACAAGAGAGTGTTGGTTTATCTTAACAACATCCTTATCTATACAGAGACCTTGGAGGAGGATGTGAAATTGTCAGTTTTGAAAAAACTTCAGGTGACTGAACTGTATTCTAAGTTATCCAAGTGCAAATTTGGGCCCTGGGCCTTCGGCTGATGTTGTGTAACGCCAGGTCCATCATTAATAAGGCCCCTCTCATTCATGATTTGATTTGTGAGGGGGGAGCGGACCTGGTGGGTATTACCGAAACCTGGCTGGGCCAAGAGGGGGGAGTTCTTCTGGTGGAGATGTGCCTGGCCAGGTTTCGGGTTTTTCATCGGCCGAGGGCCCAGGGGAGGGGAGGGGGGGTTGCGGTGGTTATTAAGGAGGATCTGTGTCCGAGGGAATCCACTGTTTCTCAGACGACCAGATGTGAGTCCCTTTTTGTGAAGTTCGGTCCCAGGGTTCAGGTGGGCTTGTTGGTCACATACCTGGCTCCCTGCTATGTGACATCAGCCCTGCCTGAGCTCCTTGAGGTCATAGCCGGCTTGGCGGTTGGGACCCCCAGGCTTATGGTCATGGGGGATTTCAACTTGCCATCTGCCGGCGGTGCCTCGGGGATTGCTCATGGCTTCCATGACAGCCATGGGCCTGACCCAGTTAATTCGGGATCCTACTCACTTGGGGGGTCACACCCTGGATCTGGTTTTTGTCTCTGATCAGTGGCAGAATGATCTGGGTATAGGGGACGTAGTTGTAGAACCCCTGTCATGGACTGATCATTCGCTCCTGAGGCTCGACTTCCGTTCCGCACCCCCCCGGCCGCAGGGAGGCGGGGCCGATAAAATGGTAACGCCCCAGGCGCCTGATGGACCCAGATAGGTTCCTGATGGAGCTTGGGCCATTTCCCGAAGCTCACACACACGACTCGGTCGAGGGCTTGGTCGCCACCTGGGATAGAGTGGCTGCTGGGGCCCTTGACCGGGTCGTGCCCTTGTGGCCTCTGACCCGGTGCCGATCCCAGGTGGCTCCTTGGTTTTCTGAGGAGCTAAGGGAGATGAAGCGCCGGAAAAGACACCTAGAGAGTAGTTGGAGGGCCAGCCGCTCTGGGTCTGACCGAACACTATTACGATCTTATATTAAGACGTATTTAGTGGCGATAAGGATGGCGAGGAGGTCTTACCTCTCCATCCTTATTGCGTCCGCGGAAAACCGCCCGGCCGCCCTGTTTAGGGTGATCCGCTCCCTTCTGGAGGTGGGAGCGCGGGAGGATCCCTTGCAGGGGCGGGCTGAGGAGTTTTCTAGATTTCTGCAGGACAAAATCACTCAGATCCGGGATGAGCTGGACTCTGACTGGGCATCTGCGGGCGGGGGGGCGGGGGTGGATGTCGGGGAGGTCACTTGGGTTGAGTTCGATCCTGTTACTCTGGAGGACGTGGACAGGATACTGGGGGGGCTCAATGCCACCACTTGTTTGTTGGACTCGTGCCCCTCCTGGCTGGTCTTGGCCACTCGGGAGGTGACACGAGGCTGGTTCCAGGGAATTTTAAATGCTTCCTTGAGAGAGGGGCTTTTACCCGCCACCTTGAAAGAGGCGGTGGTGCGGCCCCTCCTCAAGAAACCGTCCCTGGATCCAGCATTATTATCAAATTATCGTCCGGTGTCCAGCCTTCGCTTTGTTGCGAAGGTTGTTGAGAGCATGGTGGCACGTCAGCTCCCTCAGTACCTGGATGAAGCGATATGTCTAGACCCCCTCCAATTGGGTTTCAGGCCCGGGCACAGCACGGAGACGGCGTTGGTCGCATTGGTAGATGATCTCTGGAGGACCCGGGACAGGGGTTGTTCCTCTGTCTTGGTCCTGTTAGATCTCTCAGCGGCTTTTGATACTGTCGACCACAGTATCTTATTGCGGCGGTTGGGGGGGTTGGGGGTGGGAGGCACCGTTTTATGGTGGTTCTCCTCCTTCCTCTCTGACCGTTCGCAATTTGTGTTGACAGGGGGGCAGAGGTCGACCCCGAGGCCCCTACTGTGTGGGGTGCCTCAGGGGTCGGTGCTCTCGCCCCTGCTGTTCAACATTTATGTGAAGCCGCTGGGTGAAATCATCCGTGGCTTTGGGGTAGAGTTCCATCAGTACGCTGATGATACTCAGCTGTACATCTCTACTCCGGGCCACCCCAACGAAGCCATTGAAGTGATGACCTGGTGCCTGGAGGCCGTGCAGAGTTGGATGGGTCGTAACAGGCTTCGTCTCAACCCGACCAAAACCGAGTGGCTGTGGTTTCCTGCGCCCAGATACAGCCAGCTTGTTCCTTCGCTGGCCGTGGGGGGAGAGGTTCTGACCCCCATGGAAAGGGCGCACAATCTGGGTGTCCTCTTGGATGTATGGCTGTCTTTAGAAGATCATATTACAGCCGTCGCCAGGGGGGCCTTTTGTCAGATTCGTCTGATCTACCAGTTGCGGCCCTTTCTGGATCTGGGCGCACTTCGCACAGTCACCTCCGCCCTCGTCATCTCCCGCTTGGACTACTGCAATGCTCTCTACATGGGGCTCCCCTTGAAGAGTGTCCGGAGGCTGCAGTTGGTTCAGAATGCGGCCGCGCGGGTGATCGTGGGAGCCCCTCGGAGCTCCCATGTAACACCGCTTCTCTGCAGGCTGCACTGGCTTCCTGTGGCCTTCCGGATCCAATTCAAGGTGGTACTGACTGTATTTAAAGTGCTCCATGGCTCGGGACCTGGGTACTTACGGGACCGCCTGCTGCCATCAACAGCCTCCTGGCGCCCAGTACGCTCACACAGGGTTGCCCTCCTTGGGGTGCCGCCGCCTGATCGTTGCCGGCTGGCGGCCCCAAGGCTGCGGGCTTTCTCTGTGGGGGCCCCCTCCCTGTGGAATGATCTGCCCCCAGAGATACGGGCCATTACTGACATCCAGACCTTCCGGCGTGCAGTCAAGACCTTATTCTTCCAACAGGCAGGCCTGGCCCAGTAAATGGTTTATGGGGTTTTAATTTAATTTGGTTTTTAAATTTTTAAATTTTAACTTTTTAATTTAATCCTGGAATTTTAAATTTTGTAATTCTATAACTGAAGGGATTCGGCCGGATTCTTGTATTTAATTTGTTTTTAAATTGTATATATTCTATTTTTAGTAGGCTGTACACTGCCCCGAGTCCCTTTTTGGGAGAGGGGGCGGTATAGAAATTTAAATAATAAATAAATAAATAAATTTCACTAAGAGAAAATTGACTATTTGGGTTACCACATATCGCATGAAAGACCTGGAAAAAGTCTGGGCCATTTTGGAATGAACTCCCACTTGCACCAGAAAACAATTGCAGAATTTTCTAGGGTTCACTAATTTTTACTGTCAATTTATCCCAGTATTTGCAAAGATTGCATTGTCTATTACAAACCTCCTAAGGACTAAAGGAAAATTGAAACCAAAACCCAGCCGATCGTTGGAATGGTCCATGGAGTGCCAGGTGGCTTTTGAGAAGCTGAAATGACTCTTTGCAGCTGAACCATTGCTTAACATCCAGATATGGATGCCCCCTTTGTGATCCAGGCCAATGCAAGTGACGTGGTGGTGAAAACGGTGCTGCTTCAATCTAATGGGAGTGGAACTTTACAACCTTGTGCTTATACCTCCCAAAAACTGAGACCAAAAGGAAATGTGTTATTTGGGAAAAATAAGTGTCTGCTGTCCGATGGATATTATTAACTTGGAGGCATTTTCTCGAAGGGGCAAAATACCTCTCTGAGGTGTGAATAGATCATAAAAACCTAGAGGTCCAGAAAAATCCCTCAAAAATTTTCTCCCAAGCAAATTCATTGGGCACAATACTTTAAGCAGTTTAATTTTTCATTAAAATACCTGCTGGGGGAGGGGGTTTTTTATGGCTGACACTCTATCTAGATTGCTCCAATATAACAATGTCTGTCCAGAAATGATCTGTCCTACTGTTCCTACAAAGCAACTGGCTGCTCCAATGGTCACCAGAGCCCAGAAAAAGGGGTATGTTAACCTTTCAAATGATTTAATTGTATGGTTAAAAGAAGCTTTAAAATTGAATGATTGGTTTTTAACCCACTCAAATGATTGTACTATTCACAATGGTCCAGCAAATTATATGTCCCAACCAGCCTTAGGGGGGGCTATCTTAAAACAAGCCCATGATTTGATAGCTGCTGGACATTTTGTCTTCATGAAAATCTTACATTTAGTCAAATGGCAATTTTGGTGGCCATCTTTGAAAAAAAGACATAGAAGCAAATGTAGCTAGTTGTCCTGTTTGTGCTTCAGCCAAACAATCTCCTGGGAAACCTGCCAGTCTACTACAACATGTAGCTAGGCTGACTGCCCCATGGAAGGAAATTTCCATGGACTTTATTGTGGAATTGCCTGAGAGTGGGAGAAATACAGTCATTTACTGACCTAATTTCCAAGCAGGTACATTTCATACCCTGTGCAAAAATCCCTTCTGCAAAAACTTTGGCTAAACTGTTTATCTTACATGTGCATAGACTACATCATGTTCCTGAATGGATAATTTCAGATAAGGGGGTCCAATTAACTTCAAACTTCTGGAAAGAATTCTTGAAGTTATTGGGCTCTGCCCAGGGCTTAAGCTCTGCCCACTACCCACTAACCAATTGGGCCTGTGAGAGAACTAACTCAGTATCAGAACAATATATTAGATGTTATATCAATTATCAACAGGATGATTGGTCTGACCTACTGCCTTTTGTAGAGGTGACTTACAATATCTCTGTTCACAGTAGCATTGGTTTCACTCTGTTCAAGGTAACTACAGGTCAGGATTTTGTACCCATCCCAGAGCTACCACAGGAGAAATCCAATGTTCTATTATTAACAGAGTAGATAACCCAACTTCAGCTTACCTGACTGGTTACCCATAAAGCATTAGATGATGCCTGTCAAGCTCATAAAAAAACAGGCAGACAAGAAGAGACTTCCACAAAAACCATACCAAGTGAGTGATAAGCTCTTCTTGTCCCCTAAGTATTTACAAACAACCCAGAAATCTAAAAAATTGGAACCTAAAGACGTGGGATCTTTCCCGATTGTACAAATTGTGAATCCTGTTATGGTGCAATTACAATTGCCAAAAACTCTTAGAAGGATCCACCCAGTCTTTCATGTTAGTTTGTTGAAACTTGAACATACGTCCAACTTGCGACCTGACCAGGCCACCCACCAGTTCCTCTTCTAATTGAGGGTGAGCAACATTGTGAGATTAAGGAGATTCTAGATTCCAGAAAATAGAGAGGAAGATTCCAATATAGTTGTTTGGAAGCATTTCCCTCCTTCTTAAGCTGAGGCTAAAGCTGCATCGCCTCTCTTTACCTAGCATTTTTCTTGCTAATGTACGGTCTCTGGCAAATAAGATGGACAAATTTCGACTTTGTATTACTACCAACAAAGGATTAATGGATTGTAACATCATCATTTTTATGGAAACATGGTTGAATAGTGGCATTCCCAATAGCGCTATTGAATTAGCTGGTCCCTATACTCTATGGCTGGACAGAACAGTGGAAGGCTCCAGTAAGATCAGAGGTGGGGGTTCATGCATTTATGTGAATAAAACCTGGTGCACAAACTCTGCTACTGTTGAGAAACATTGCTCTGCTAACGTGGAATTCCTCATGATCAAGTGTAGACTTTTTACCTACCAAGGGAATTCACTTCTTTAATAATAACTGCTGCATATATTCCACCGAATGCTAATGCCAAGCTAGCAAAGAAAAAACTATATGCAGCCATTAGCAAACAATTAGCATTGCATCCTGAGGCTGCTTTCATTGTTGGGGGTGATTTTAATCACTCTAACTTGAGAATAGTACTCGCTAAATTTCATCAGAGTATTTTATGTCATACAAGAGGGAATAAAACATTGGATCAGGTCTACACTAATGTTGAAGATGCATACAGAGTTCTCTCTCCCCCACCTGGGACAGTCTGATCACCTCCCATTGTTCCTACTCCCTAAATACACACTACTCATCCAACGTGTGAAACCCTCTGTGACTACAATCAAAGTTGGGCCAGAAGAATCAGATAATATACTGCAGGACCAATTTCAGCACACAGACTGGAGTATGTTTGCCTCTCAAGCTACCACTGACTCTCACATGGACATTGATAAATATACCTCCTCCATTTTGGATCATATTAACTTCACGATCAACAGTGTCACAACTGAAAAACAGATCATTATATATCCTAACCAGAAGCCATGGATGAATAGGGAGGTCCATCTCTTGCTTAAGGCTCGAGATGTTGCCTTCAGATCCGGTGACAGACAGGCCTATAGTGCATCTGGGGCCAATTTGAGAAGGGGTATTAAGAAAGCAATGCATAGCTATAAGCTAAGTATTGAGGATCTTTTTGCTAACTCCAATCCTCGATGCATGTGGCAGGGCATCCAGAATATTACCGACTACAAGCCTGCCCATTTTACTCCCTCATTTGCTAATGTCTCATTTATTGATGAGCTAAATGATTGTTATGCTCGCTTTGAACGAGACAACCAGGAGATAGTCACCAAGGTCAGACCCTCTGTAAACTTACAGCCTTTCATACTCTTTACAACTGACGTCTGTGCTGTTCTAAGTTGGATCAACACACGTAAAGCTGCGGGCCCCGATGGCATTTCAGGACATGTACTTAGGGCTTGTGCTGAACAGTTGTCTGTGGTTTTGACTGATATTTTCAATCTGTCTCTTTCCCAAGCAACTGTACCAACTTGCTTCAAGACCACTTCTACTGTGCCAGTGCCTAGACACTCCAAGCCAGAGTGTCTGAACGACTACCGCCCTATAGCACTTACACCTACAATCATGAAATGCTTTGAGCGGCTAGTCCTGGCACATCTCAAAACTTGCCTCCCAACTACACTTGACCCCTACCAATTTGCCTACAGCAAGAACAGGAGTACCGTGGATGTTGTTTCCATAGCATTACACACCATTTTAACACACCTGGACAATAAGAATACCTATGCTAGAATAGCAATAGCACTATAGCAATAGCACTTAGACTTATAAACCGCTTTATAGTGCTTTACAGCCTCCTCAAAGTGGTTTACAGGGTCAGCATATTGTCCCCAACAATCTGGGTCCTCATTTTACCCACCTTGGAAGGATGGACTACTGAGTCAACCTTGAGCCTAGTGGGATTCGATCTGCCAAATTGCAGTAGGAGTAGCTTGCAGTACTGCACTCTAACCACTGCGTCACTGAGGCTCCTTATGAATGAATGCTGTTTGTTGACTTCAGTTCAGCATTTAATACAGTCATTCCCTCCAGGTTGATCACTAAACTTGGTGATCTTGGTATTAACGCTACTCTTTGTAATTGGATACTGGACTTTTTGACAAATAGACCACAACATGTCAAGTTGAATAACTCCACTTCATCTACTATCACACTGAGTACTAGCGTACTCCAAGGCTGTGTGCTGAGCCCCTTCCTGTTCTCTCTCTTCACCTATGACTGCAGGCCTGTGTATGGCTCTAACATCATTATCAAATTCACAGACAATGCTATGGTAATTGGACTCATCAACAATGATAATGATTCAGAGTACAGGGAGGAGATGCAGTGCCTAGCTACGTGGTGTGCTGACAATAACTTATTACTTAATACTAACAAGACCAAAGAGCTCATTGTGGACTTCAGGGAAAAGAATGGTCACATATACTCTCCTATATACATCAACTTCAAGTTCCTGGGGATCCACCTCTCTGAGGACTTGTCCTGACAGATTAGTCTAGTCTGATTAAGAAATCTCACCATCACCTCTTCTTCCTGAGATTACTGAGGAAGAATCACCTCTCCTCAGCTATCCTGACTAATTTCTACCGCTGCACAGTCGACAGCATCTTAACTAGCTATATCTCAGTTTGGTATGGAAATTGCACTATAAAATAAAAAAGGCATTACAGAGGGTGATGAAAACCGCCCAACGCATTATAGGGATTCCCCTTCCTGCCATTGTGGACATTTAGAGGAAACAATGTCTACATAAAGCCCACAGCACCGTTAAGGACCTTTCCATCCAGCCCACAAACTGTTTACTCTTCTTCCATCTGGGAAGGGGGTTCAGGTGCCTGCAGTCTAAGACCAGAAGGCTAAGGAACAGCTTTTACCACACAGCAGTTTCCTTGCTGAACTCCTCAGTTCGTTTGTCCCCACACATATGCTGATGCTTCCCTTGATAATATATGATGTATTTTGTATAATTTGCATTTGTACTTATATTCAATGTGTCCATAAAAAATTTTGTACAGTTGTATATGTTCATATATGTGAATCATACTTATCCTTGCGTGCTCGTGTACGTACATTTTGTTGTGTTTTCCATTGACATATTCATAGATGCCTTGCATATTTGCATATATATATTTATATTTTACTGTTGTTTTGCATTCTGGTTGGATGCTAACTGCATTTCATTGCCTGTATCCATGGCAGTGACAATAAAGTTGAATCTAATCTAATCTAATCTTAGTCGGAATGGGTGAATGAGCATGATGTTAGACCCCATAAGTTTATACAAGCATTTTGTTCAAAATATTCTGACCTTAAATTCTTTTATATGTAATATTGCTTCTGGAATGTTTATTTTCCTAATTTTACTCTCTTTTCTTTTCTAGGGCTAACACCTCTTTTTCAGGAGGGCTGAATGTCAGCCTATCAAGAATCCTTCTTCTACTTGTCTCTTTCTGGCTGCCATAGAAATGTGTGGGTGGGGTGGAATTGGGCTTCGTGGGGCGGGAAGGGTGCTGGAGGATGAAATTGGTGAATTGTAAAAGTTGGGATGCTTTCTTGATTATGCTTACTTGCTTACTGAGCAGATGTAGCCTCTCATCTTTTTAGGCCAAGGTCAACCATCTTGACATGAGCATTTCACACCAGATGTGTGAAATGCCACCTGAAGGTGCACCCACATGACATTATACACACCTAATATTGGATGGCCAGTTTGAATTATTGGGGGTGGGGACATGTGATAACTTTCTATATATAATTTTCATGCCTTTTGCCTCAGATCTTGTATTTCTTCTGGTGCTACCACTTCAAATTCAGTAAAAGTTCTTTTCTCTATAACAATAGAGTCTAAGGTTTTCTTTCTTGGATTTTGAATGGAGCTACACCTGACAATTATACACACAATATGAGAATCATACACCATAAGCGAATTATACACTGTAAGAAAATTATATGAGCTTAAATGGACTCCAGAAGATGGTAGAGGACAGGAAGGCCTAGAGGAACATTGTCCATGGGGTCGCGATGGGTTGGACATGACTTCGCAACTAACAACAACAACAAAGAGAATTATACACACAATATATGGCAAATATTGGCTGGGTGAGATGGAGAAAAGTCAAAGAGGAAGCAGATGGGTCTCAGTATTAGTGATAGAAAATGGATTGGCCTGAAGGATGGAAATGACCTGAAGAGAGAGCATACATTGAGCATTAGCTCAATAATTTATTTAGTGATATAAGGACTTTCTGCCAAGTTTCTACTCTCACTTCAGTATTTTTACTTGGTAACACTAAAAGAACAATAAAGAGCAAATTGTAATATTAGTATGAACTCAATAGCCAGTTCTGGGGTTGCAAAAATCAAATATCCTTAGTCGTCAAGTATGATGATTAACAAAACATCTATGGAAGGAAAAATACAACCCTAATTCATGTTTACTTAGAACTCACATTATATAGCAATAGGTAACTTCAGATTAAACAGGTTGTTGAAACCTAGTACTAAATGACATTGGAAATGTGTACTGTTTTAAATATGGAATATGTAAGGAAATAAGCAACATTGGTTGTTCAATAACTGATTATTTATTAGATGTATACCTGCAGCAAATATTTGATGGAAGTGTTCTGGAATCTTTTAAACACAGAGAAGCTCTATGACAGTGGTTCTCAACTTGTGGTCTGCAGGGCACTGGGAAGCTGTGATGTCATCACAGCGGGTCTGCGAAGGCTTGAAGAAATGTTATGATTTAAATCTTGAGTTACGTCTGTGGTGAAGAAAAGTTTGAGAACCACTGCTCTATGCCATTTGTTAGAGCAGAGATGTTTCTTTCGAGTTTTCCAGGCAAGCCTGTAAAAAGCTTCCATAAAACCAATAAAGCTGCATGTCTTTAATACAGCTCCTAAAGCATCCAAGTTTTCTTTTCAGGCTGATGTTATTTTGCATGTTTTAATAAATAACACAGAAGCAGAAAGGTGCTGTGTTTGCACAAAGCCAAGAGCATTTCTTCCAAATACTTTTTTTAAAATGTGCCAGCCCTATTAGCTATAAATATGCATATCTGAAATAAAATTGAGTTTGCCTGATTTGTTGGGGCTGCAGAATATGGAGGGAAAAGATTATAAACATATTCTTGTCCAGAAGATTTATTGTGCCACTAAATAAAAACTCAGTTTAGGGCAAAATATTCACCACATTCTAAAATACACTACTAAACTAGCACAGCAGGTATTAGAGGCAATTGTTCAATACAGGTATTAAATGGGGCACAGAATTTAAGTCTCTGTATTATTTGTTATGTGCAAAATGATAACTTGCAGAACACAAAATGTAGAGCTCTAATTTTTTTAAGAACAAGGCAGTCTTTTTCTCAGGTTCACATTATATGAGGTTTATATGATATTCATTGTTAAGTACAGGTTAGGTATCCTACAGAGTTTAATTTCCATGCTTTACTACTGAATATACTAAACTAAGCTATTACTCTTGACAATGGAGTATTAAATGAATGATGTGCAAGGAAAGGGTACCACTTATTGGTTCACCATTGATGTCAATTTGATTTATTTGTAAAAATTCTAAATAATTTCATCAAAATTTACTTACTGTTTAATATCTCCTTGCTATAGCAACCATGTCCAGCATGCTTCACATTCATTTGGATGTCTGCTGAATTTTCTAATAAACAGTATGTAATTTTGTCATTCAATGACATTTCTGCAATTACTAAGAAGCCAATAGAATGGTAGAGGAGTATGAACCATCCCACTGTTTTCAAAGGAGATAATGCCATTAAAGAGTGTTCATATCAGGTCCAATAGATTCCTATAAGGATGCTATCATTCTTGTGGCAAAGGGAGGGTTAGGAGATCTCTGTGTGGTTTCTGTTTCTATTCCTTACTTTGCCTTGCTGTAACTTTTGGGACCTTGGGTTGGTGGAAAGGAATGTGTTTCAAGCCACTTGCCTTATTTCGTCTCTGAAGAAGACCAACAGCATTGCTTTGGAGACTGGCATTTAACTTGGCCTCAGTTTCCCATAACATCTTCACACCTCAGGACTGGCTCGATGATGAATTGGACTTTGGGCAGGGCTCTGACTGCAATGGTTTAATCTAACATTTTGAGTGGGAAAATTTAGTTACTGCCTACATCTCTTGCTATCACAATCTTCCAATAAAAGTTCCTTTTGAAATGGCTTCTGTTTCAAGAGTTCTGCTTTCTAGAGAAAACTGGTGAGACAGTTCATTATAATTTCTCAATAATTGCCCCATGCATTCCTTTTTTAAAATTACTAATAATAAACTAGACAATTTAACAAATAACAATCATACTACACCATATTCTGGATATGATAGTGCCATACTGGATGCAAACATATTCTTAGGCTTGTCTTATTAACTTGAAAGGTTCATACAGTGGGCTAAGTCCTAGTTTATTTTAACCATATTTCTCGAACAAACCACATTACAACTTAATAGAATGAATGAAGTAGACATAAATCCCAACTTTTTAAGAAAGGCTTCAGAAGACCCATTCTCAAGATAGCAGCATCCATAATAATCATAAGATGACAAAATGATGACATCTATAAAATTATGTAACTCTGCAAATGCTGTAAGATGTCTGCAGGGCTTAACCCATGGCAGTAGCATATTTACATATCATGTGCACATTGTAATTCCTCCCATTATATATTTGAAAATGTTCCTGATTTCAGTGATCCATTTAATAGGTATGTAGAATGGTCTTCAGCTGCACTCCATTCAAGCTGTGGAACATGTTCCTTCAAACATTATGTTGGCCCTACTGTTGGTACCATATTAATCTTGCTAAGGTTTGAACTATTGATCATTTTCTCACCAATTTTAAAACTGTTTCTGTATTTTGGAGTATTTATTTTATATTTTAGCAAATGTTATCTGCCTTGAAAGTTCAACTTAAAAATAGTGGGGATACATATTTTTAAAAATTAAAAATGTAATTGTTGCGAACTAAGATACCTATATCATTTAAAAATATTATTGTGTTCAGTTGCAAACTCTACAATTTGTGGATGTACTACACACAACATGAAAATCACTGGAATTTCACATAACTTTCTTTGTATTATGGTATCTCACCTAGCAGATGTCAGATCCGTGTATCTGTCATTCTTCATGGAAGAAGAAGGGGGGGAGTTGGTATAAGAAATCCTTTTTGATGTAACATGGATATATTAAATCTTATATTGAATTTGGATAACCCATGATATACTATGGAGGGACAGAAACCAGATGCCTGGAAACCTGTCACTTCTAAAAGAGACAGCCACAGGATGAAGAGACCATAAAAATTCCTGCTGGGAGATGTCTCCTGGAAACCTCAAAAAAGATGGTTCTCAGAAGAGGGGGGGAATAAACATGTAGGTTCTTTGTTTTACTAAATACACATCAAGAGAAGGGAAGCGGTCTTAAACTTCCTTATCTATCCCTGCATGCCTGAGGCACATTAGATGCTGTTTTTAATCCCTATATGAATTGTCTCATCTCAATAAAGGATTCCTTTTTATACGTTTGGTTTTCAGAAGTTCATTTGAATTGATTGAATGGGAAAAGTTCTGAAGCCTGACATAAAGCAGCATCTGCAATAGAGGTCAGCCCAGAGAGGAATTTTTTTTTAAAAAAAAACTTCACTCTACCGAGGGGACCCTGCAAAAAAAAAATGTTTGAATACAGAAAGGATCAAAGGGAAGCCGAATGCTGGAGAGAAATGTCTACAGTTACCCAGCCAGACACTGACTCGGCGCACCCCATCGAAGATAGCGAAGCTGCCTGCAAAACCTCCACAAAGCCCCAGTGGTCTATAGGCTTAGGAAAAAGAGACAGCTGGGATGGAAGAACCAGGGGAGTAACCCTCACCCGGGGTAATCGTAAACCTGGGTGGAAATTGGAGCTGGAAGCCCTATCGGATCAAGAAGAATGGGGTGAGGAGCCACCAGCCAATGACTGACTGAGATGGTACATAAATCGCCTCATGAGGGAAGCCCTGGAGAACCTTGAGGTGAGAGATGCACCAGGATGCCAACGCAGGAGAACAAGGGAACCAGAAAATGAGAGAACCCGAGCTGCCACCCCGAATCCAGCTGAGAATGTTTGGGCAGTGGGACAAGCCAAAGAACGAGCAGCCATAACAGGTACCCAACCCCTAACCACCCCAGAACAGGGGATTAACCCTGGCCAAGCCAGAGACATACAACTGCAGAGGAAGGTCCCACCCCTGGGAGTAAAATTTGATGGAGACCCCCAGAAACTGGGATTTTTCCTGGCACAAGTGCTCACCTACATGCAAGAATATGGGTGGAATTTCGCAACCCAGGGGTCCTGAGTAGGAGTCGTCACCCTGGCCCTTGAAGGAGCAGCAGCCAGATGGATGGTGATGCTCCACAACATCAACGCCCCAGAATTAAGGAACATCGATCGCTTTATGATGGCCCTACGTCACCACTTTGAAGACCCCTTTGCCGATAGAAAAGCCCATGACCACATCAGAGTCATAAAGCAAGGCCGTCGCCCGACAGCTGAATACACCGAGGAATTTCGTGACCTGGCCGGCTGAGTCCTAGTCTGTTGGTTCAAAGATGGACTCAATGACAACCTATATGCTGCCTGCCTGGCCTGTGAGCCCCAAACCTTCTGCATGAATGGTACATGATGGCAGAGGAAGCAGAGATAGACATAACTCATAACCAGTACCACAGTGGCAAGCTTTGGAAAAGATCCCCACCCCAGGGGAAAAGGGAAATTTTCAAACCCCAAACCACCATGACTCCAAGAACATCTGGTTGTTTTAAGTGTGGAAAGGAGGGACACTGCACAACAGAATGCCATTCAAAAACCCCTGCCAGAAAGCTAGACCACCCATTGGGGGGAAACCTGGAACATCCAGCCCTTGAGGAAAGGAGACTGGCCTGAGAGGCCGAGTAGCTATGGGATTCCGATCCCCCCCAACCCAGAGGAAGAATCCCCAATGCTCCAAGGGGACCTGAGCCAGTCTGAAAGTGATCTGGAAGATGACCCGCTGGTAAGCAACCCAATTGAACCAATCATTCTACCCCTAAGACTGTTTATCCCCAGCCGAGAGAAGGGGGAGGAAGTTGCAGTGTTGCTGGTTTCGGGATGAATCCAATGCCTAATCAACCCCTCCTTGCAGAGAAATTGGGAATCCAACTGAAAGAAATGGAAAATCCCATCACTTTTTGCCAATTAGATGGAACTATAGTGGGGGGGAACCAGCTAGGTTTACCACAGAACCATTGAAAATAAGACTAGGGAACCATAGTGAGATGCTCACATTCATTGGAGCACAAGGAGTGGAAGAGCCACTAGTCCTAGGTCTCACATGGCTGCAGAAATGGAATCTAAAAATAAATTGTAAGAGAGGAACTGTGCATTTCCAGAAACATGTAACATTTGAAAATAACCCAGGAGAAAGGGTAAGAAGGGGAACAGGGAACAGAGAACTGGCCATGTCCAGTCAGCAGGCTGAACACATTAACCTCCCAAACAAGTACCTGGGTTTAGCCCAAGAATTTAGCAAGGAGGCTTCTGATGAACTCTCACCCCATCGCGCCACTGACTGACTATTGAAATCCTACCAGCTGCTAAACTTCCAAAACCAAAAATGTACTGCATGTCTCCCAGAGAACTAAAAGAACTCAGAGCATTTATCGATAAAAATCTAAAAAGGGGCTTTATCAAACCTACCCGACCAAAAATAGCAGCCCAGTATTATTCCGTGAAAAGAAAGATGGCTCAAAGTGTTTATGTATGAACTATAAAAACTTCAACGCCATCATGGTGGAGAATATGTACCCACTCCCCCTCATGAAGGACATGTTAGCCCACCTCTCAAAAGGGAAAAAAATTTCAAAGTTAGATCTATGAGAGGCATACTACCACATCAGAATAAGGGAAGGGGGTGAGTGGAAGACAGTTTTTAACACCCCATTGGGATGCTACCAATTTAAAGTGCTCCCTTTTGGATTACAAGGAGCACCTGCTGTGTTCATGCAATTAATTAATGAAACACTCCATGAATATTTATATAAAGGGGTTCTTGTTTACCTTGGTGATATTTTAATCTACACGGAAATGATAGAAGAACACATCAATCTACTCCACTCAGTTCTCACAAAACTCTTAGATGCTAAACTAAACTCTCTAAATGCGAATTCCACCAAGAAAAAATTGACTACCTGGGATACAGAATATTCCACGAGGGAATAGAAATGGACCCACAAAAAGTAAAAGCTGTGGTCGATTGGGAATCACCCCCCACGCGCAAGCAATTGCAAAGCTTCCTGGGGTTTGCAAACTTTTATCGCCAGTTTATCCCACCTTTTGCAAACATCGCCCTCCCCATCACAGACTTGTTAAAAATGAATGGGGGAGGGAGAAACCTAAACCAAGGCAACCTTTTATCTGGACAATGGAATGCCAAGCGACATTCGAAAAACTCAAACATCTGTTTTCAGCAGAACCAATCTTGAAGCACCCAGACCCTGAACAACCTTTTCTCATCCAAGCAGATGCTAGTGATGTTGCAGTTGAAGCAGTCCTACTCCAAAAGAATGTATGTGGACAGCTACAACTGTGCCCCTATACCTCCAAGAAGCTGACAGAAACAGAGAAAAGATGGGCCATATGGGAGAAAGAGGCATGTGTTGTAAGATGGGCACTCCTCACACGGAAACATTTTCTGGAAGGGAACCTAATCCCCTTTGAAGTCTGGACTGATCATAAACATCTAGAAGCCCTGAAAACTCCATGGAAACTCTCAGAAAAACAAGCAAGGTAGGCTCAATATTTTAAACAGTTTAATTTCTCTCTCAAATATCTTCCAGGGAGGAAAAATATTTTGGCAGATGCCCTGTCCAGAAAACCCCAATACAAAAAGGTTGAAGTTATGAAACCCATGTTCCAACCATCCCAACTTGCAGCCAAAATAATCATCTATGCAAAAGAGAAGAAAAAATCACTGACTGAAAACACGACTTCAATATTTAAGGAGGCACTACTTAAGGACAACTGGTTCCAGGCTAACAAAAACACTTGCTTCCTCAAAGATGGACTGGCCTGGGTAGAAAACAAACTTTATGTCCTGGCAAGCCAGAGGATGGACCTCATGAAATGCTGCCATGACTCAAAAATAGAAGGACACTTTGGGTTTGTAAAAACCCTGCACCTGATCAAAAGACAATTTTGGTGGCCGTCTCTCAAAAAGGACATTGAAGACTATGTTGCGAGCTGCCCCACCTGTGCTGCTGCAAAGAGAAGACAAGGAAAATCTCCTGGACTTTTATAGACAATAGCAGACCCTTCTGCACCCTGGAAAGAGATTTCTATATACTTTATAGTGGAGCTCCTGAAAGTGCTGGGAATACTGTCATTTGGGTTGTAACTGATCTTTTTTCCAAACAGGTTCACTTTATTCCATGCCAAAAGATCCCAACAGTCAAGGCATTGGCAAAGGTGTTTCTAATACACATTTATTGCCTTCATGGAGCTTCCCAATGGATTATCTCAGATAGGGGTGTTCAATTTACCAATTATCACATTAAACAAGAAGAAAACCTTCTAAGCAACAATTCCATCCGTGCTTTCTACAATTTTGTAAACAACAAACTAAAAGACTCAAGGTCCATCCCACCCTTGAAAGGACCTAATGTTCCTTTCAACTGCAACGACAGCACTATTAAAGCCAACCTCTTTAATGCATTCTTTGGCTCAGTATTTGTAAACAGCAATGGATCATGCCCAGTATTTCCTAGTCAAACCACAGACAACTACAACGATCTAATTCATTTTGATTTTACAGAAGACAATGTTGAAAAAGCACTATGCAATCTAAAACCATCTCTATCTATTGGACCAGACAGAATATGTGCCTATTTCTTAAAAAAGCTATCCACTGCCATAGCAGAACCTCTAAGCATAATCTGAAAAATCTTTCAGGACCAGCTCACATTGCCAAAACTATGGTCACAAGCCACGGTCATCCCCATCTTCAAAAAGGGAGACCCCAGCCTAGTTGAAAATTACAGACCAATCTCTTTATGCTGCATCATCTGTAGAGTTATGGAATCAATTATTAACCAATCCATCATCCTCCACTTAGAAACAAACAACTTACTCTCTAATAAACAATTTCGTTTCAGGAAAAAACTATCATGTAATCTGCAACTCTTACACTGCAAAATATAGGACCTGACCTACCGGGAATGGCGGCAGGATGGTCAGTTTGGCTGCCTTGGCCTCAGCCCCGGCGGCGACAGCGGCGGTGGTGGCGAAGGAGGCTGTGGCTGGCAGGGTGTGGAGTCACAGGGAGGACTGGGGTTGTAGCGGACAGTTCGACCGAGTTACCGGGAGTGATGGCGGGATGGTCAGCCTGGCTGCCCTGGCCTCAGCCCCAGCAGCATGGACGGCGGCGGTGGAGGCTGTGGCCGGCAGGAGCCCTGGGGAGGACTGGGGTTGCAGTGGCGGTGGGCGGCAGAGGCTATGGTGGAGAACTTGCTGGACGGGCCACCCAGCGCCAAGCGGACCAGGCTTAGCATGCACGCCTTCTCCACCTCTGATGCCATGGGCCGCCTGTGCCAGATTCCATCCAGGGAAATCCTTCGGGACTTTCTCCAGCCCCCTTGGCGGCGTGGTCGGCTGGGCGGTGTAAGACTAAGCCAATTATGTACTTAGCAGTGGACCTATGGGCCCTGGGAAATGTCCCCCTTTCCCTGAGGTGGTCCAGTGGACTGTCAGCAGCCTACCTTAAGGACAGATCCTGGGATCCCGAGAGGTGGCATGGCCAGAAGAAACTTTTGAGGGGTAGAACCCAGTTGTATTCTTTTCTATTTAAATTTTTATCTGGGTTAGGGAGGGCGACTAGATTGGGGTTGGGGGACAACCCACCTGAGTCGAGGGCCAGACCAGTGGCTGAGTGCGGCCAGGAAGATTCGGCATCGGGGAGGGTCAGATCAAGGATGGGGGGTTGTTTCCGGGAGGGAGAGGTTAATTTTATTTGCATGGTGGGCGGGAGAGGAAGATATGGAGGTTGCAGGGGGCCATATCATGTTTCGGGAGCACGCCCCCGCTGTTTGTGCGTGGTGGTGTGCTCCAACCCCCAAAGCATTTCCTGTTCCCCAGGTTGTCCAGATCATCGGGCCCTGGGCCTTCGGTTGATGTTGTGTAACACCAGGTCCATAGTAAATAAAGCCCCCCTCATTTATGATCTGATTCGGGAGGGGGGAGCGGACCTGATGGGTATTACTGAGACCTGGTTGAGCCAGGAGTGGGGTGTTCCCCTGGTGGAGATGTGCCCACCTGGGTTTCAGGTTTTTCATCGACCGAGGGCACAGGGGAGGGGTGGAGGGGTTGCCATGGTTATTAAGGAAGAACTATGTCCTAGGGAATCCACTGTTCCTCAGACGACTGGATGTGAATCCTTCTTTGTGAAGTGTGGTTCCAGGGTTCAGATGGGCAGGATCATGTACCTGGCTCCCTGTTACGTGGCATTGGTCCTGCCTGAGCTCCTGGAGGTTATAGCCGGCCTGGCGGTTGAGACCCCTAGGCTTATGGTCATGGGGGATTTCAACCTTCCTTCTGCTGGCGGGATCTCCAGGATTGCTCAGGAGTTTATGGCCTCCATGACAGCCATGGACCTGACCCAATTAATTCGGGACCCCACACACATCGGGGTCACACCCTGGATTTGGTCTTTGTCTCCGGACAGTGGCAAGATTATCAAGGTATGGGGGATATTGTTATAGAGCCCCTGTCATAGTCAGATCACTCGCTCCTTAGACTGGACTTCCGTTCCACACCCCCTCACCGCAGGGAGGCAGAACCAATAAAATGGTTCCGCCCCAGGTGCCTGATGGACCCAGATAGGTTCCTGGTAGAGCTTGAGCCTTTTCCCAACGACTCGGTGGGGGACCTGGTGGCCACCTGGGACAGTGTGGCAGCCAAGGCCCTTGACTGGGTTGTATCCTTGCAGCCTCTGACTCGGTGCCGATCCCAATTAGCTCCTTGGTTTTCCGAGGAGCTGAGGGAGATGAAGTGCTGGAAAAGACACCTAGAGAGCAGTTGGAGGACCAGCCACTCCGGATCTGACCGAACACTATTACGGTCCCATATTAGGGCCTATATAGTGGCGATAAGGGCGGCAAAGTGTTCTCACTTTTCCGCCCTTATTGCGTCTGCAGAAAATCACCCAGCCGCCCTTTTCAGGGTGACCCACTCCCTTTTGTATGTGGGAGTGCGGGAGGATCCTTTACAGGGACGGGTTGAGGATTTTTCGAGATATCTGCAGGACAAAATCGCTCAGATTTGGGATGGGCTGGACTCTGACTGGGCAACTCTGGACGGGATGACTGGGGCGGATCTTGGTGAGGTCATCTGGGGTGAGTTTGATCCTGTGACCCTGGAAGACGTGGACAGGAGGCTGGGTGGGCTTAATGCCACCACATGTTTACTGGATCCGTGCCCCTCCTGACTGGTTTTGGCCACCCGGGAGGTGACACGCGGTTGGTTCCAGGGTATTATTAACGCTTGAGTGAGGGGCTTTTGCCTGCTGCCTTGAAAGAGGTGGTGGTGAGGCCCCTCCTCAAGAAACTGACCCTGGAGCCAACATTATTATCAAACTATCGTCCGGTCTCCAACCTTTGCTTTGTGGCGAAAGTTTTTGAGAGTGTGGTAGCACGACAGTTCCCTCAGCACCTGGATGAAGCTGTCTATTTAGATCCACTTCAATTGGACTTCAGACCCGGGTACAGCACGGAGACGGCATTGGTCGCGCTGGTGGATGATCTCTGGAGGGCCCGTGACAGGGGTTGTTCCTCTGTCTTGGTCCTGTTAGATCTCTCAGCAGTTTTTGATACTATCAACCACAGTATCTTATTGCAGTGGTTGGGGGGGTTGGGAGTGGGAGGCACCATGTTACGGTGGTTCTCCTCCTTCCTCTCTGACCATTCACAATTTGTGTTGGCAGGGGGGCAGAGGTTGACCCCGAGGCCCTTGATGTGCGGGGTACCTCAGGGGTCTGTTCTCTCGCCCCTGCTGTTCAACATTTATGTGAAGCCGCTGGGTGAGATCATCCGTCGTTTTGGGGTAGAATTCCATCAGTATGCTGATGATACTCAGTTGTACATTTCTACCCCAGGCCACCCCAAACGAAGCCATTGAAGTGATGACCCGGTGCCTGGAGGCCGTGCGGAGCTGGATGGGTATGAACAGGCTCCAACTCAACCCTACCAAGACTGAGTGGCTGTGGTTTTCTGTGCCCAGATACAGCCAGCTTATTCAATCACTGGCTGTGGGGGGAGAAATTCTGGCCCCCATGGGAAGGGCGCGCAATCTTGGTGTCCTCCTGGATGTACAGCTGTTGCTGGAAGATCACATAACAGTTGTCACCGGGGGGCTTTTTGTCAGGTCTGACGGATGTGCCAGTTTGGCCCTTTCTGGATCTGGGCGCGCTTCGCACGGTCACTTCTGCCCTTGTCATTTCCCGTCTCGATTATTGCAATGCTCTCTACATGGGGCTCCCCTTGAAGAGCATCCGAAGGCTCCAGTTGGTGCAGAGTGCGGCTACGCGGGTGATCCTGGGGGCTTTTCATAGCTCCCATGTTACACTGCTCCTGTGCAAGCTGCATTGGCTGCCAGTAGCCTTCAGGGTGTGATTCAAGGTGTTGGTGATCATCCATAAAGCACTCCATGGCTTGGGACTCGGATACTTACGGGACCTCCTTCTGCCACCATCGGCCTCCCGTTGGCCTGTGCGCTCTCACAGGGTGGGCCTCCTTGGGGTGCCATCAGCTGGACGATGTCAGCTGGCGACCCCGAGGGTACGGGCCTTCTCCGTGGGAGCACCCTCCCTTTGGAACGAGTTGCCCCCAGAGATACGGACTATCCCTGACCTGCGAACCTTCAGGCGCGCATTGAAGACTCACCTTTTTCAATGAGCCAGTCTGGCCTAATAGTATTGCGGGATTTTAAATTTGTTATCTTATAGACCCTTGTTTTTATTATTTTTACTATTTTTAACTTCGGCCATTGATTTAATCTGTTTTAATCTGTTTTTAAATTTGAAATTCCTTGCATTGTTTTAATTTGGCTGTATACCGCCCCGAGTCCCAAATGGGAGAGGGAGCGGTATATAAATTAAATAAACATTAACATTAACAATATATGGACTACACAACTCGATCAGGGCAAAGCAATAGACGCAATCTACATAGACTTCTGTAAAGCCTTTGATTCAGTGGTACACGACAAACTACTCCTAAAACTAAAATCTTATGGTATCTCTGGACACCTGCATAACTGGATAGAAGCATTCCTGTCAAACAGACAACAAATGGTCAAAATTGGGAGCGTCCTACCAAATTCTGTACTGTCAACAGTGGTGTCCCCCAAGGCAGTGTTCTAGGACCAACTCTTTTCATACTCTACATAAATGACCTTTGTGATATCAAGAGCAACTGCATTCTCTTCGCTGATGAAGTAAAGCTATTCAATGCCACAGACAATACTGCTATCCTTCAAAAAGACCTTGACTATATGTATCAGAATGGTCAAATAAATGGCAACTTCAAATCTCAACAAATAAATGCTCTGTCCTACATATTGGCAAAAAAGAAATAAATCAGAAAATAAAATACAGGCTGAATAGTCAAGACCTTGTTGATGATCCAAACTTTGTCAAGGATCTTGGAGTACTCATCTCTAATGATCTAAGTGCTAGAGCCCACTGTAACTACATAGCCAAAAAGGTGTTAAGAGTTGTTAACCTAATCTTACGTAGCTTTTTCTCTGGTAATATTACACTAATAACTAGAGCATACAAAACATTTGCTAGACCAATACTCGAATACAGCTCATCAGTCTGGAACCCACATTATGTATATGATATTAACACAGTTGAGAAAGTCCAGAAATATTTCACAGGAAGAGATCTCCACTCCTCTACTCATTGCAGAATACCTTGTGCCACCAGACTTGAAATTCTAGACCTAGAAAACCTAGAACTACGCCACCTTCGATCTGATCTAAGTATAGTATATAAAATCATACATTGCAATGTCCTACCTGTCAATGAATACTTCAGCTTCAACCATAACAACACAAGAGCAAACAATAGATACAAACTCAAGGTTAATCGCACCAAACCTGATTGCAGGAAATACGACTTCAGCAACATAATGGTCAATGTCTGGAATACTCTACCTGACTCTGTGGTTTCTTCCCCAAACCCCAAAAACTTTAACCTTAGACTGTCTACTATTGACCTCAACCCTTTCCTAAGAGGTCTGTAGGGGGTTTGTATAAGCGCACCAATCTGTCTACCCTGTCCTATTGTTTCTTTTATTTTTTTCTTTTTCTCATATGTATTCATGTATTCATAGCTATGTTTTTACTTATACCTATTATCTTGTAAGCAATTGACAAAAATAAATATAAATAAATTCACATCCACATTCTGGCGGGTGTTTTTAAACCTATTAGGCTCTACCCAGGGGTTATCGTCATCCAATCACCCCCAGGTGGACGGTTCAATAGAGAGAGTTAATAGTGTATTAGAACAATATTTAAGATGCTTTATTAATTACCAACAGGATTATTGGGCTGACCTTCTTCCTTTTGAAGAGGTAGCATACAATAACTCGGTTCACAGCAGCACGGGTTTCACCCCATTCCAGGTAGCCACAGGCCAAGAATTCAACCTCATGCCAGAACTACTCACCAAGGAACCTGAAATCCCCTCCCTTAAGGAGTGAATAAATAACTTACAAGCCATATGGCCAGTGGTAAAATTATCTTTACAGGAAGCTAGAGCAGCTTTTAAAGTTCAAGCAGACAAAAAACACTGCAATCCTAAACCTTTCAAGATTGGTGACCATGTATATTTGTCCACAAAATTCTTAAAATCATTACAACCCTCTAAGAAACTGGAGCCAAAATTCATTGGGCCATTCCCCATCTCCAGAATTAACCCCGTTATGGTAGAGCTTCTACTTCCCAAATACTTCCCAAAACACTTAGGTAGTTCATCCAGTATTTCACTGTAGCTTGCTCAAACCGGAAATCACTTCAAACCTCAGACCCCCCCCTCCCACATCCCCATCTCCCATTATGGTACATGGGGAACAACATTTTGAAATTAAAGATATCCTTGATTCACACACACACCGTGGATCCACACAATATTTAGTAGCTTGGAAATACCTTCCTTCCTCAGAAAATGAGTGGATAGCCAAATGACACGGAAAAGCGCCCACATTACTATGAAAGTTCCACCTGAAATATTTTGATAAACCATCCTAAATTGCAAAGTGTAATGCATGATTTTTGTTTTCCAGGTAGATCTATCTGCTTTTTAAGGAGGGTAGGATGTCAGATCCATGTATCTGCCATTCTTTATGGAAGAAGAAGAGGGGGAAATTGGTATAAGAAATCCTTTTTGATGTAACATGGATATATTAAATCTTATATTGAATTTGGATAACGCATGATATACTATGGAGGGACGGAAGCCTGTCACCTCTGAAAGAGACAGCCACAGGATGAAGAGATCATAAAAATTCCTTCCGGGAGATGTCTCCTGGGAACCTAAAAAAAAATCGTTCTCAGAAGAGAGGGGGGGAATAAACATGTTGGCTCTTTGTTTTATTAAATACACATCAAGAGAAGGGGAGGGGTCTTAAACTCCCTTATCTATCCCTGCATGCCTGAGGCACGTTAGATGCTGCTTTTAATCCCTACATGAATTGTCCTATCTCAATAAAGGATTCCTTTTGATACGTTTGGTTTTCAGAAGTTTATTCTTATTAATTGAATGGGAAAAGTTTTGTAGCCTGACAGCAGCATTCTATATAGATTTTCTTCAATCTTAGAATGCCCAAAGATTGATTATAAATTCATAAATCTAAAAGATCGTAATTTATTGTGATTATTAACAAACATTGCATAACTGACCTTTCCGATTAATGCTAAAATTAGTGGAAGTCTCTGATTTTAATAACATCCATATTTTAAATAAATACGGAGTTTTAGAAACTCACTCCAGCCTGTACAAGAATTCTGAACCTGAATAAAATGAACGTAAGAGCTGTATGACATTGTGTTTTTTGGCAGCATCTGCACAATCTCATTATTTTTTCAAAATGAGGAAAATAGTGCCATGCTGCAAACTATGATCCTTTGGGGCATATATGCACCATTGCAGCACATGTAGAAAAAGTGGAATGCTTACACCACAGTGCCATGATACTGTTTTCAATTTTCTGATCCCCTTCACCCTCCACCCCTCCTCCCTCCATACATACCACTGGTGTAACACTTGGCATTGAATGTGCCACTACTGGCACAAAATAACAAACTCCCTTGGTTTGTTAATTGTATTTCCATTTTAAGTGTTTATTTTTCAATTCATTAATTGTAATTATGAAAATATCAGCCATTTTTATATACACCATGTAACATCTTTTTTATAGACTGTCATTTTCAAATCCACTTTTAGCTCCCTCTTAGTCTTGTCTGATGAAACTTGTTCCTCTTCCATAACATCTTTTAAACACTAACTAGCTATAGTGTCAGACACTCTTAAAAGTAACTGAATATTACTGATCTTCAATCCTTGCCCGCTTTCTTCACTTGCCACTGCCTTCACCACTCAACTTATAACAACAATCAAGTCCAAACCACTACATTGTTGTTGTTTTTTTGCAGTACCTTACCAGGATGAAAAGGCAAATGAGTTTGGCTGCTTTATTCAGTAAGAAAACAAAAGGAGATCTGAAAGAGTCACAATCACAACCTTTGGAGTCTGGGGAAAGCAACACATCAAGTACACTCCAACCTGGAGGTTTTTTTTTTTTTTTAAGTACACCCCAACCTGGGGAAAGCAGCACATCATCTACATTCCAACCTGGGAAAGCAGCACATCAAGTGCTGAAAGAACTGAGTCTAACATTGAAAGGAATTTTTTTATATATAATCAAGTTTTTTTTTTTTCAATCTACATATACACAATACATCAACAGTGTGGCATCAATGTATCATACATTTTAGTATAGGCCAACTTAATACCAATCATATCTCTTAGTACACATATTCACATTAAATCAAAATCATAATTGCTTATTTTCAACATTTCAATACTCTCTCCTAATGCCAGCCACTATATCAGTTAAACATACCTAGTAATTTCATTATTCAATTTCCTCACCAATTTTGTTTTTTTTTAAATAAAAAATTCTTATTTGGCAAGCAGTATGGTTCCAGGTTTCACATTTCAATACAAGCATGACCATAGTTACCTATTCATTTTATTTATTCAATTTCATATCACATTATCCTTATTAGTATTAAATACTAAACTTATCCAGTTCCAATTCATGTTATAACATTTCATTTACCTTAGGATATTCTCGTATCTCATTTTACAATATTATCTAAAATTCTTATCTCATTTCTATGTTCATTTCCCATTTTACCTTTTTCTGTCACATTTGCAATTTTATCCTTATTTTATTAATTCAAAATTGTCCCCTCAGGTTAATAATTCGAGCTATCCACTTCATTCTACCTTAATACCAGTCTTCCCTATTTTAGATAGATAGATAGATAGATAGATAGATAGATAGATAGATAGATAGATAGATAGATAGATAGATAGGTCAGATTCCGCATTACATTTTCTCAATCATCTTATAAATCATCTATACATTACATAAGTATTAATCTAATCAATTAATTATAGCAACTGACATTAATCTTTCCATAATAGTTCTTATTTCAACATTTCCCCCTTTTCTTATACATCGCTAATCATCAATTAATATATAATATTCTTATAATAAATTCACAATTCCATATTTATTCTATTAAGTCCCATGTCTAATAAAAAGAGAGGAGAAGAAAGAGAAACCAAGAAATAAAAAAAATCCATATAAGTTACATACTTATCTATTTTAAGTACTTATTCTTATATATCAAAACATATTACCTTGTGGAATCTCCTTCCCTTTCCTTTTTTTTTATCAATTATCTCTTACTCTTTTAACAATGTAATTTCTTTTCATCCTTGCTTGCTTCCTGTTTCTCTTTATTTTCTGAGTTGCCATTTCTAATTTCTGTAATATGTAATTACACATTTCAAGTTTGATTTTCATCATTTCCCTTATGTCTTGTAAGTCCAATCTTATTTCAACAAATAATTCCTCCATTGTATCTTCTTCTTTTTTCCTTTTTTTTCCCTCTTCCTTAGTAGATGTATGCCTCTTCCTTAATAGATATATTCAATCTCAGAGTCCAGTATATTATTTCAGCCAGTGTCTTTTAAGTTTATTTTCAACAATCAATGTCCTTAAGTCTTTGTTCCCGGTCTTCTAGTTGGCCCTTTCCCAATTGTTTCCCACAGGCATCGGGTGGTTCTTTGACAAAATTTTCAAATATTTTCCCCTTTGTAATATTCTAATATCACTTTCCAGGGTTTTTAATGGAGTTTCTTTTACTCTCTTCCAAAGTCCAATTTCTTAGAAAGACCAAACACTTTTTTAAAAAAGTCACTGAAATTTTTCCTGTACCATCAGGTGGCGCTCTTGAGTCTTTTCCACAATCCACTTCTTCCTTAACTTTAACTTTCTTTGTTAATATAGTACTTTTATTAAGTTTGCTAATTTCAATTATTAGCTATTATTTCTTTTCTTTTCAACACACTCAATTTCAGCATTTAGTTATGCCCTTTAAATGCCAATACTCCAATAGTTGTCCAGTTAAATTTCTAAACCTTTGTTGTGTTCAAATATTTTCCTTTAAATTTTCCCCTCCAAGTTAATCCAATACAATAATTCAAGCCAATTTTATAAAATCCAATTTCCTTCTCACTTTCTCTGGTTGCTGCTTCCACACACTTTCCTCCAATATAATTATACTCGTGTAAAACAAAAGAAAACTGCAAGTGTGGACGCCAATAAAAAAGCAATTTAGCAATACTTTAAATAACAGTTTTATTGTTTTTTATAAAGTATTATATTGTGTAATAATTTTTGATTAATATTTTAAAACTTTGTTGTAACAAAATCTAGTTTTGTGTACCTTTTTATTATTTAAATATTAAAGGCATGAAATAATAAACTACTTTTTGTTTTAATATATCTTTTTTTAATATTTAAAACAGTCATTAGGACAAAGAAGTTGAGTTGGCCATGCCCAGTCATGTAACCATCAAGCCACGCCCACCCAGTTATGTGGCCACCAAGCCATGCCCAGCTGATCACTTGACCCCCAAGCCACACCCAGCCGATCACTTGACCACCAAGCCATGGCCAGTCAGCAAACCATGCCCACCCAAAGCTAAGGCAAGTTAGCAAATGTTTCTCTTATTAAAGGACAGATATGGAAAAATAAATGTAGGAAGAAAGATTAAGCCATTCACCCAATTAATTGCTTTGAAACTGAAGGAGAGAACTGCATACTAACATTTTCTGTGTGGACTCAGTAAGTATGTGTTACATTACTCAAGTAACACTTTTTCTTTTCTTATTGAACAAAAAAACACAAGGTTTGCTCTATCCTTACCTCTGAGGAAGCTTATTTGAGAAATCAAATATTTATCATATCTGTTCTATATTTCCCTCTAACATAAACAGAAAGCAGCTATTTGAAATATATTAATTCTGTGTCTGCCTTTTCTTTTAAATTTTGCCTATCAAACTGCATCAAAGCAGCTTGCAACCTGAGGATAAAACTTATGCACAGTAATAGTGACCTCCAGTGGTAATAACAAGGAAATAAAGAACTCTCTTTTTGGAATAACTGTCAACAAAACTTGTGTGGTTAAACATTTCTGTTTCAGTAGATTTAAAAAAGAGTGCAATTTTGATATTGAACTTCATTTGAACAGAATGAAGCTACCTACCTCACATTTTCCCTGTTTAATCCTCCTAATTTCAACATACAGAAAACCCCTGGATTTAATATACACATTACTGTAAACCATAATGCAGATTAGTTTGTTTTGAATCAATATGAAAGGCAAACCCAATCTCTTTTTGAGATTAGCTGCCATTCCAATTTAGCTTGGCATTGTAATAGGAATGAATCCTTTGTGCCGTGGGACACCCCGCCCCCCTAGAAGAATGAAATATTTTGAGGAATTTTAAAAAGGGATATTGTATTTCCCCAAAGGGAGAAGTGGGGAAACATGCTCTTAAGGAAGACAGAAACCAGCCCCAGTCTTCCAAGCAGAAACTGAGACCTGCTTTTAGAAATGCAGATGTGGTAATCCATTCAAGGCAGGATATTTCGAAACTCCTTGGCAGAAAGGTAGGATTAGAAAGCAGCCCCTCACCCAAGATCCAACACAGGACAAAAGCCATTAGCCACAATAGGAATTGCCCAACACCCTTCATTACACCACCTCAGAACAGTCCAAACTTCAAAATCACAGAAACCTATAAAGATCTATCCACTCATTCAACCATTCATTCAGCTGACCCAGAACTGCACATTGTCTTTGTGGTTCTGTTCAATAAACCAACTTTCCAATCAGCCTCCATGTTGTTTCCAGCTTTTTCCCAGCTTGGAACTGAACCAGATGGATTTTTTCTCCCAACAATTTGGCACCCAAGAGGAGACTCCAAGCTAACCTGACCTATAGACCAGTGGTGGGGTTCAATTTTTTTTTACTACTGGTTCTGTGGGCATGGCTTGTTGGACGTGGCAGGAACAGGATACTGTAAAATCTCCAAATTAATAATAATTAATAATAATTCTCCAAATTACTCAAAATTTCTACTACCAGTTCTCCAGAACTGGTCAGAACCTGCTGAATACCACCTCTGCTATGGACCTGGCCTGGGTATGCCTCCATCTTGCTTGCAGCAGACCCATTGTGTCTCTGGGTGGGTTCCCCTAGACCTTGGCCATTTGGAGCAAGACTGGTATATGGAGTTTTGAGTTTTGATCTCAAATGCTGTTTGGAAAGAAGGTGGGTATTTCTAAATTTTAACTTTAAAAGCTCAGGAGGTGAAAGAGAGTATATGTCTCTCTATGTGGATGTGCTTCAGGAAAAATCCCTTCTCTGCCACAACTAGATCCTGCTCTCTCTGTGTCTTTCCTAACCACAGAAAAATATGTTCTACCAAAAAACCTGGAAAGTATGGGGGTTAGCCAGAGTGCAGGACCTTCTGTTAAGAAAGGCAGAGAGTATGTGGGAAAGTGATTGAATAAAAGGAGAATGAGAGGTTCACTACTGGCAATCAGCTGGGAAATCACTGAGCAAAGTCCTGTGTTAGGAGATTCCCATATTTGACTGCTTAGGAAAAGCAGCAGGTCCTCCCAGACTCCTGAGGTTATGAACATTGACAGCTATGTTAGGAGGTGCCTGTACTCATCTGCATAGGGGGCAGCAGGTCCTCCTGGGCCCCTTTTTGGTCCAAAAGTATATATATATATATATATATATATATATATATATATATATATATATATATATATATATATATATATATATATATATATATACTTTGTGTTACAACACCCTGTTAAGCCCCAGTTAAGGGAGGAAGCATACTGCTTTCTTTTCTGTCTTTCGGCTCATCACCAGAGACCATACCGACAGAAAGCTATTTGTTTCATTGTCTTTTGTTTACACGTGTGTTAGGTTTTTGAGCTGATAAATAATTAAATAAGGTAGACTAGGATAGATCTATTTCGAGCTGGTTAGCTCTCTTCAGCTAGCCATACCCTTACTGGCATTCGAATCAGGGAAGTATTACATGTGAGGTAGTTGTAATTGCCACTAGACCACTGGTTCTATCCTGTTCAGCTGAGGCAGGGGAATAAGTATATACTTTGTGTTACAACACCCTGTTAAGCCCCAATTAAGGGAGGAAGCATACTACTTTCTTTTCTGTCTTTCGGCTCATCACCAGAGACCATACTGACAGAAAGCTATTTGTTTCGTTGTCTTTTGTTTACATGTGTGTTAGGTTTTTGAGCTGATAAATAATTAAATAAGGGAGACTAGGATGGATCTATTTCGAGCTGGTTAGCTCTCTTCAGCTAGCCATACCCTTACTGGGATTCGAACCAGGGAAGTATTACATGTGAGACAGTTGTAAATGCCACTAGACCACTGGTTCTATCCTTATCAGCTGAGGCAGGGGAATAAGTATATACTTTGTGTTACAACACCCTGTTAAGCCCCAATTAAGGGAGGAAACATACTGCTTTCTTTTCTGTCTTTCGGCTCATCACCAGAGACCATACCGACAGAAAGCTATTTGTTTCATTGTCTTTTGTTTACACGTGTGTTAGGTTTTTGAGCTGATAAATAAGAAAGCAGTATGCTTCCTCCCTTAATGCTTCACAATCCTACCCCCTTGATTGATGAGGAGTTCCTAGAAGAGAAAAGAAACCAAATGGGGTTAATCAATTTTTGAACTAACCACCTCTCCCCACCCCCACGGGAGGTCCCTTTGGCTTCTGAGGGTACTGCTCGTGAAACTATTTGACTAGCCTGTCAGCTTTTACATTCCAGCTTTTTACCCATGTGCTTTGGAGAAAGGGTATCCCTTCCATTGTACTAAATATTGTAGCCTCCCTTTATATAACCTGGAATCTAATATTTTCTTTACTTCGTAATGCATCTCCCCGTGCACTTTGAAGTTGTTTGTGGATACAAGGGGCTTGCCAGTCTAAAATGGCTTTTTTCCCAGAGTCGATCTCTATGCCTTCATTAAATACCCAATACCCCAGGTAGTCAAGATGGGATTGGTAGAATTCATATTTGGAGACCTTGGCATACAGTTTGGCCGCCAAGAGCCTTTTTAGCACCTGATGTACTAATTTAATGTGCTCTTCTAGTGTTTCAGTGAAGATGAGAATATGATCCAAATATATGAGGACCTATTTGTACAGGTGCTCATGTGGCACCTCATTGATCAGTTGCATAAACATCTCAGGGGCTCCTGGGAGACCAAATGGCATTACTTTAAATTGAAAGTTCCCTAGGGGACAATTGAATTTTGTTTTCCACTCGTCTCCTTCCTTAATCCACACTTGGAGGTATGCCTCTCACAGGTCTAGCTTAGTAAACACCTTTCCTTTTGCAAGGTGGGCTAGCAGGTCTTTCATGAAGGGGAGTGGGTAGATATTTTCCATACAAATGGTGTTAATTTCCCTAAAATCTATGCATAACCTCACTGACCCATCCTTTTTCTCTTTAAATAGAATCAGGGCAGCTACCCTTGTTTTTGCTAGTTGTATGAACCCCCTCAATAAGTTCATGTCAATGTACTCTCTTAGTTCTCTCGTTTTTTGGGGGGTCATGGAGTACATCTTTGGCTTGGTTAGTTTCACCCCAGTGGTGAATTTGATGGTGCAGTTGGTGGGGTAGGGTGACACATTCTTCTTCACTGAAGACACCTGCCAGGTCCTAGTACTCCTTGGGGATTTGGGACATCCCCGGAGGCTGCTCAGATGTAGACTTTGCTTTGTCATCTTATTTAGTGATGTTCCAGAATCTTCCCTTTTTGTATGGGAACTGGAGCCAGGCATTTGGCTGCTTGGTGGCCTTGTTGACCACAATGGAAGCATTTTATGGGTTGCCCTGATGTTCCCCCTTGGTTGCTCTTCAGCTTGGCAGGAGTTAGATCAACAACTCAGTTGGACACTACTCAATCCAGCCCTTCAGTTTCTTTTCAGTGGAACCACATTTCTTGTGGCAATTGAATTTGATGTCCATGGCCACTGCCATTTGGTACCAATTGTGGATGCGGTTGGAGACTTCTCAGCAGACACATGTGTGAAACAGCTCTGGGTCCAACCTTTCCTTGAACAAGTAGACTAGGAGTCATTCAGGCCACTGTTGCAGTTTCCCAGCCATTCTTCTGAACTCCCTGATGTACTTTTTGGCAGGATGACCCTTTTGTTTAATTTCATGGATCTCAGCTTCAGCTTGCTGGGTTTGGGACTGAGGAACCAGTGCAGGAGCCAATGGTGATGTCAGCCCTGGAGTTATCTTTAATTAGAGTCTTCAAGGCTGCCACAGCGGTCGCTGAGCAACCTGTGGGAATGGGAGGGGGAAGGTGAAGATAGTGTGGGGTGTATAATCATAACAACATTCTTTCCCTTGGAGTCAAGGACATCTAGCCAGCACGTGGGAAGATGTGACTAGAAGTTATCTGTAGTTAGGACAGTGACTTGATTGGACCATGTGATGCAGATGTGAATGGAGGAGAAGGAATTTTGAATTTACTTTGGGTGGGGAAAACACAGAATTTTCAGATGTACCAATATGACATCTCTAATACAATTATATTAAATTTGAGGAAGGTGCCTGCCTTGGAGTTTTAATTATGTTGAGGGTGTTACTTGGAACCCTGGCAGGCAGTGGTGGTGGCAGTGCAGGAGTCCAGTGGTCTTGGACCCAACCATGACTGGGGTAGTAGGCCCATCTGGGAGTGCCTGTAATCACAGGTGGTGATGTGGGTGGCCAGGTGGGGTCCAGTGGTAAAATTCAATTTTTTTTACTACCGGTTCGGTGTGCATGGCCTATTTTGTGGGCATGGCCTAGAGGTCATGTGACTGGCTGGGTGTGGCTTGGAGGTCATGTGACTGGCTGGGCGTGGCCTGGAGGTCATGTGACTGGCTGGGTATGGCCTGGAGATCATGTGACTGGCTGGGTGTGGCCAAGTCGACGTCACTGACTTCTTTGCCCTAATTACCTACAAAAAGAAGATATACAAAAAGGTAGTTCATTATTTTGTGCACTTACTACTTAAATAATAAAATAAGTACACAAAACAATAAAGGAAGTACACACAAGTACTTACTTAAGAATGATAACAGTGCTCTGTGTCTTCAATGTCTCAGACTTCTTTGGCCTAATGAATGACCTGCAGAAAGAAGGTATTCTCTTAAGTTTTTAATTTCACGCACTTATTGCTTAAACAAGAATAAAACAAGCACACGCAAACAATAAAGGAGGTACACACAAGTACTTACATAACAACGATAACAGTGCTTTCTGCTGTATGTCATTGGTCACCGACTTCTTTCCCCTAATGCAGAGATCCCCAAACTTGGCAACTTTAAGATTTGTGGACTTTAACTCCCAGAGTCCACAAGTCTTAAAGTTGCCAAGTTGGGGACCCCTACCCTAATGAATGACCTACAAAAAGAAGATATACAAAAAAGTGGTTTATTATTTTGTATACTTACTATTTAAATAAGAATAAAACAAGCACACATAAATTATGAAGGAGATACATACAAGTACTTACCTAAGATTGATAACAGTGCTCTGTGTCTTCAATGTCTTAGAATTCTTTGGCCTAATGAATGACCTGTAGAAAGAAGGTATTCTCTTTAAGTTTTTAATTTCACGCACTTACTGCTTAAACAAGAATAAAACAAGCACACGCAAATTATGAAGGAGGCACATACAAGTACTAGTACTTACATAAAAGTGTTATTTGAGATGTTTCTACAATGTTCTTTCATTGGTGTCCTCCTCGCTTGCACTTTTCTTAGTTTTCACCCTCGGATCATTGGCTGTGTGATGGTGTGCTCGTAACCATTTTTTGACAGTAGGAAGAGGGTCCCATTCTTTTAGAGGTAGGCCAATCACACTAATGGTCATCAGAATGGTTATGTTAGAAACAGTTAGCCGACTTCTCTGTTCTGAACATATAAGGTTTATTTTTGAGAAACCCCTTTCCGCTTCTGCTGAACTTACAGCAATTGTTCTGACAATATCTTTAGCTTTTTTAATACTGTCAGGAATTGTATAGTTCTTCGAATCTTTTAAAACATTTTCTATGAAACTCCTATAATCATTGATATTAATTTTGTAATTAAAGATTTCATTAAAGGTAAGCAATTGTTCTTCAGCTTCTGGCCATGGAACTACAACTTCTTCAATTTTCCAGTAATTTGGCTCCAAAAAATTGAGAAATTGTAATTTATTTGTGGTGTCTTGCAATTGGCTACCTGTTTGTAAATGTTGACAATCCATTAGTCTTTTCTTCAAATTTATTATTATGCTTTCCAAAAGTCTTTGCCGAGGAAGTTCAACAAATCAATTATTTTGTACAAATTTTATATTTTTGAAGGTTTCTGAAGTAATTAATCCATCAACCTTGTTTTCGTAGGGACCCTTCCTCTGTCTGAGCACTTCAAATGCTTTAATTGATCTCAGCACAAGTTTTTTGGCCTTTATGATATCTGTATTTCTTTCTTGCAGTGCATTTGACAGAAGAGATATTTCATTGAGAATATCAATCATCAATGCCAAATCATTTAAAAAATATATGTTTTCAAGACGGACAGCCATACCGGAGTATTTTTCATTTGCATGAAAGTACTGATGTAGCACTGGATAAGCACGCCACACAGCTAGGGTTGACCTTAAACTACAGACAGCCCATCTTGGTCCCAAAACTCTACCTATCTTTACAATTTCAATTCCAAGTTGTTTGGATATTTCAAACAGTTCATTTTGGCTCTTAGAGGATTTATGGAAAATACTGTGTATCTTGTCAAGAAATATTTTGAAATGATTTAGTTGCTTAATGTCCTTTATGGAATCATCTAAACAAGTTGGAGGCGATGGTTTAAGCAGTGCCATATTATGATGTTAGGGAAGTCTTTTGCTATTCTTGTGCTCGCTTCAGATTTTCTTCCAAGCATAACACTGGCACCATCAGAGCAAAATGCTATTAAATTTTTTTGCAGATAGTCTGTAGTAAACCCAACATTATGTAAACTTTCCAAAACTGAAGAACATACTGTTTTTGCATCTTGTTTTTCCAATTCAACAAGCTCAACAAAAATTGTTGGTGGGTTATCTGAATCCTCAACTTTTACGAAAACTATCACAACTGGTTTGCATGATAGCGTTGAGGCTTCATCAATAATTAAACATATTTTCAGGTTCTGTTCAATAATGCTATTAAACATTTTGGTTTTAATTTCTTTTGCAATGAAATCAACTATTTTCACTGCAGTTGGCCGTGAATGCAATCCTACTCCAAGATCTACACCCATAACAGTTTGCAATTCTACCTGTCCTTCTATGTCTGAAATGGTTTATGTTCTGGATTGGTTATTTTTTATATATTTGAAATACTTACTGTTTATTGGTCTACATTCCGGCGGGAGATCCTCGCCCCGTCATTGGCTGACTTGGGCGCGGGAGCCCTTTAAAAGAAGGGCTGCCGCGCCGCCGAGTCGAGTCGGTGTTCCTGCAAATAAACAAGAAGACCTGAATCACTAATCGTGTGTGCCCCATTATTGCCGCTACTAAACACTGGCGACGAAGGTGGGATCGAGGCAACACGTTTAGAGAGTGAATAGCGGCAGAGAGCGAGCGGCATCATGTCCGGAAGCAACGCATCGCCAGAGAAATTCAATCCGGCGAAGGAGGAATGGCAGACGTATGTGGACTGTTTCCTCATGTTTTTGGAAGAGTAGTGATCTGAGCGGAGTGTCGGATCATCGGAAGAGAGCGGTTTTCTTGACCCACTGCGGCCAAGCCGTTTTTCGGATGGCGAAGGCGTTAGCGTCTCCAATCGATGTCAAAACGCTAACCTGGCCCGAGCTAGAAAAGATCCTGCGAAAACACTACGCTCCCACAGTCTCCTGCCTGATTAAGCGCCATGAGTTTTACCTCCGGAATCAAAAAGAAGGTGAACCTATCACTGACTTCGTGGCAGACTTAAGAGAAATAGGAGGGGAGTGCGAATTCTCGGACTTCAACGAGGCTCTGAGAGACCGGATCGTATTAGGCTTAAAAGATCCAATATTGCAGAGTAAATTGCTAAACCGACCCAAGATAACAGCCACAGAGGCCATTGAAGAAGCCACCGCAGCCGAAGCCGCTCACAAATCGGCGGCAAGAATGAAACAGATTAATCAAGCTGCACACCACAATCCCAAAGAGGCCACCAAAGCTGAAGGCGAACGGGGAAAAACCTCAACACACTACGAGGATCTGGAAACTGAGACCAGTAGTGAAGAAGACGAGGTTTGCCACCTAAAAGCCGGGAGAGGGAAAAAAGAGCGGGCAAACAGGCGGTTTGATTTTGAATGCAACCGTTGTGGCGGAAACCACCCCAGATCAGAGTGCCGTTTCATAGACGCAATATGCAGAAAGTGTGAAAAGAAAGGGCACATCGCAAGAGTATGCAGAGCCAGATCAAGCTACAGCCCCAGGCGGAGAGAAAGTCCTCCCCCAAGAGAGAAAGAAAAGAAAACAAGCAGCCGTTGGAGCCAGGAAGGAAGGAATAGAAAATTTAAGGAGTCATCTTACAAGAAAGAAGAAACTCACCAAACAGTAATAATTGGACACTCAAATACAAAAAACGTAAAAAAAGTCCACGTTCAAGTAAGAATTGAAGGAAAAAATTGTGAAATGGAAGTGGACTCGGGATCATTCCTTTCCATGGTCTCGTGGGACACTATCAAAGACTTGATTCCAGACATACGGCAAAGCGAACTAGACAAACAGAACTTAACGCTTAAAGACTACCAGGGAAACAAAATTCCGGTAGTAGGAATTGGACATTTCCAAGTAACCTTCAAAAACCACACCGAGATTCTACCCCTAACAATTGTTGACCGGAACAGACCAAGCCTTTTAGGACTGGAATGGTTCGAACCGCTTGGAATAGGGATGACCGGTATCAACCATATTACAGACGCTGACTGGGAGGCAGACCTCATTCAAGAATTCCAGGACCTGTTCAGCGAAGAATTAGGCAAGTACCGGGGTAACCCGATATCTTTTAACATAGACCCTAAGGTAGCCCCAATTAGACTAAAGGCAAGACGGGTACCTTTTGCCTTAAAGCCAAAAATAGAGGAACAACTGGATAAATTAGTCAAGCAAGGGGTCCTCGAACCAATTGACCACGCTAAATGGGAGACCCCTATAGTGACCCCTATAAAAGCGGACGGGTCGGTTCGTATTTGTGGGGACTATAAGGCGACCCTTAACCATGCATTACAACAGAGCGCATACCCCGTTCCCGTCGTACAACACTTGTTACATTCTATCAAAGGCGGCAAAATTTTCGCTAAACTCGATTTGGCTCAGGCTTACCAGCAACTGCCCGTTGACGAAAAAACAGCTGAAGCCCAAACTATTGTGACACACCGGGGCGCCTTTAAATGTAATCGCCTCCAATTTGGCGTTAGTGTGGCACCTGGCATTTTTCAATCTCTTATGGAACTCCTCCTTCAAGGAATTCCGGGAGTCATCCCATATTTCGATGACGTCCTAATTGCAGCTAAACACAAATTGCAACTGCGAGACCGCCTAAGAAAAGTGCTTACCAAATTTACTGAGGCTGGTTTAAAAGTCAAAAAAGACAAATGCACCCTAATCACAGACAAAATAGAATTCTTGGGATACCAAATCGATGGCGACGGCATCCACCCAACAGAAGGAAAAACCCGTGCCATCAAAAATGCCCCCACCCCAACTAACAAAGCTGACCTACAAGCCTTCCTAGGGTTAATAAACTTTTATCATGTTTTTCTGCCCCAGAAAGCCACGGTGGCGGAACCCTTGCATAGACTTTTGGACAAAGACACGTTGTGGAAGTGGGGAAATCGGGAGGAAACAGCATTTAACAAAATTAAAGACATGATCACTTCAGCAAAGGTACTAATACAATATAACGAGACTTTGCCATTGTTATTAACTTGTGATGCATCGCCTTTTGGGATCGGAGCTGTTCTGAGCCACCTTCTACCTAACGGCAGAGAGGCTCCGATTGCCTTCTATTCAAAAACCCTGTCTAAAAGCCAAAGAAATTACAGTCAACTGGACAAGGAAGCACTAGCCATAATTTCTGGTATTAAACGTTTCCATGAATACCTTTATGGCCGACCATTTTCTATCATCACCGACCACAAACCCCTACTAGGTATTCTGGCGGGAGACAAACCAACTCCTCACATTTTATCACCCAGAATGACAAGATGGTCAGAGTTCCTTGCCGCTTACAATTACACCTTGTCTTACCGTCCGGGTCCGTCCATCACGCACGCAGATGCTTTAAGTCGTTGCCCGTTACCAGACACTGATCCTGAACCAAACCCCAGCACCTCAACATTTTTGATTGAAATCCTGCCCGACCTCCCGATGACAGCAGCAGACATCGCGCACGAAACCGCTAACGACCACCTACTGCATACCGTGAGTAGGTGGATCATAAAGGGATGGCCAGACTCTAATTTACAAGAACATTACAAACCATTTAAACAGAGACAAATGGAACTTTCCGTGCTAAAGGGTTGTGTACTATGGGGGGATTGAGTGGTCATTCCACTAAAACTTCGAAATCCCATATTGAGACTATTGCATGAGGGACACCCCGGGGTGGTGAAAATGAAAAGTTTAGCCAGGAGTTATGTATGGTGGCCTGGGTTAGACAAGGATGTTACCGACTGGGTCGCGGGTTGCCAGCCCTGCCAGACATCCCGGCCCTCACCCCCAAAGGCGCCAGCCACTGAGTGGGATCTACCTAGGGGCCCTTGGTCTAGACTCCACATAGACTTTGCGGGTCCGACCAAGGGGCATACTTTCTTGATTCTGGTGGACGCTTATTCAAACTGGCTAGAAGTAAGCCTAATGAAATCAACCTCTTGCGAGGCTGTCATACGACAGCTCAGTCACTGGTTTGCCACCCACGGATTACCAGACGTCCTGGTCTCAGACAACGGCCCTCAATTCACGGCTACAGAATTTGAGGGTTATTTAGCAAGTTTGGGCATACGCCATGCCCTAACCGCGCCGGCACATCCGGCAGCGAATGGACGAGCCGAACGCATGGTTCGGTTTACCAAGGAGACACTTCTTAAGTTAGACCAGGGCCCTATACAAGCACGCATCGACAAATTATTATTTATCCAACACACTACACCTAGTAGCACTACTAACAAAACTCCTGCTGAATTACTTATGGGGAGGAAATTACGTTCCCCTCTAGATAGACTACACCCTACATACTCTACAGACAAGCCTCTAGATTCTTCAACCAGAGTCCGAACATTCCGAATTGGGGATTTAGTTTACGCTAAAAACCTGGTAGGGCACCCTTATGGGTGCCAGCCACCATCACACATCTAACCGGACCACGTTCATACCGGCTTACCACTTCTGATGGCAGAAGCTGGAAGCGACACATTGACCAACTTAGAACTCGCACCCTTGCCAGACCTTGCGATTCTCCTGGGGGGGAAGGGGAGCTACCACCAAGCAGTCAAGAAAAGGCAAGCCCACTAACAAACAATGACGCCCTAACTCACACACACACACCCTCAAATCTAGCTCCGGTCGGTTTTCGCTGCTACGCACCTGATCCTGGAGAACGTCCCGTTGAAACATCTGACAGGGCCGACGATGATCCAGGCCGGGTAGGGAGCGGCATGGCCACATCAACTAGCCTAGCTAGGCCCGTTGGTAGTGACGCAGCCGGCTCAACCTGCCCGAAGTTTCCAGGGCCGGAGGCGAGAGGAGCAACAGGTCCTTCCGCACCGGCCAGTAGCAACGATGCAACTGAACCGCGCAAGTCCAGTCGGGCCCACAGGAGCCCCGCCTATCTACGTGATTACATAACATAGGCGCGGCTCCTGATTGGTCAGACTGGACCAAGGAGGGAGGGGTGTTCTGGATTGGTTATTTTTTATATATTTGAAATACTTACTGTTTATTGGTCTACATTCCGGCGGGAGATCCTCGCCCCGTCATTGGCTGACTTGGGCGCGGGAGCCCTTTAAAAGAAGGGCTGCCACGCCGCCGAGTCGAGTCGGTGTTCCTGCAAATAAACAAGAAGACCTGAATCACTAATCGTGTGTGCCCCGTTATTGCCGCTACTAAACAGTTTACATCTTTGTGCCAAACTGTAAACTGTCAAAAATACTCTACAAGTAGTAGCTAAATATTTGTCAGACATCTTATCTACTGATTTTGTTACAGCATCCTGCTCCCCTTGTTTTAAGTTATCACTGCAAATTGCGTGAGCTTTAGACGTAAAATGTTCTTTCATTTTTTTCCTCAGAGAAGCTTGCTGAACTTCGTTAGTTGTCCCTGATGCATCAATCTTGTAATGTTTCCACTCCTTGGACACATGAACACCTTTCTCTACTGTAAAGTCATGTTTTGCGCAGTACTTACAACCTAATTTTTTCTTTGAAACTTCCAGTCCCTCATACTTCTCTTGAAAACTTCTATATTGCGGCAATGTCCAGCGTCCGGAAGATCAGGAAGGCTTTCAGTTTCGGAGATTGACTTGCTGCTTTCTCCACATTCAATTGGTGGCAGTGCTGCTTGTGACCCTGATGGTTGTGAATCTGTTGTGCCTGATTCTGATTGTTCCATTCTTGGTTTCTTGCCAAAGAAAGCGGTCAAACTCTGTTGTCTTTTCATCCTTGCCTATCAGCTACTACTGCAAAAGACATAAAACAATATTGTGCTTTGATTGAACTTAATTGTGGGTAGTGAGGACTAAGATAACAGAAGGGATCTCTTTTTTCACCCAACAATGTACAGTCTTATCAGCATGGGGTCCAACAAACAAGAATGATACATTTTTCACTGTTGGAAGTCAAAACCCTCTGCTCTCCTAGGAAAATGAAATATTTTAGGATATATTAAAAAGGCAGAATATTTCCCCTAAAAAGAAAAGTAGAAACTCAAGAGAGGCAGAAACTCACCTCCCCACACACCTTTGCTAATGGGCCATTACTCTGGCCTAGGCCAGTCTATTTTACATAACAAAGATCTACTCCAGGTAGAGTTATAATAGGAATTGCCCAAAGCCCTTTCATTACATCATCATCCAGCAAGGCTCAACCAAGTCTGGGACTCAGGACAGCTTACAGAGTTGCCCCTGCATGGCCCCATGGGAGTCTGACAACCAATCAGAATACAAGCTCAAATTCAAATCCTGTTAGTGGTGTCATGGTTAAAACAATGGTAAAGCAACATATGGATTTAAAACCAGAAATATTTTGTTGGGTGTTCTATTTAATTTTACACATGTTAATTTGCTGCTAGAATTGTGTTTGCACAACAATGGAAAAACAAAGATATGAAAATGAATAAAAAATATTAGAATGTGCAGAAATTTAAATTTAAAAAATTTACAATCAAGGAGAAGGCTTAGAATACTTTTTAACATGGGATTTCTTTTATCAATGGCTAGAAAAAGAAGTTAGAAATGTAAAAGTATAAAAGAAAACACCAGTTATATAAGGAAAGTTCAGTAAAAAGGATAAGTAAATATTATTAGTATTTGATCATTGTTAATATGTAGATAACTTTGACAGCATACCTCCCAGCCCCCCCAAAAATACTGCAGATAAAAACCAATTTTTTACTTAACCCCCAGACAAAGCCACTGCAATAAAAACTATGGATTGTTCCCCCAAGGACCCAAAACCTCACATCAGAAATCTCAGCCCTTCTGACTTTAAGAAACCCCCAGGCAAACAAGCCAGACAACAAGAAGCAACACTAAAGTACAGCCATGATTAAGGTAATTCACCTGGAGGTCCCCTTTTCCTGATTCCGGGCAGAATTAACCACCATGATAGGAAAGACGAAAGACCCAGGCAAGAACAAAAGCAGGGCAATCATGAACACTAAAATCTATCAATCAGGCTCAGTTAAAAAAACCAGCTTTAATAATGACAAAGTGTTATACATTTGGTTACTAATTTTCTCAGAACTGCACTTCACATAAAATGTCCCCTGGCCTGCATGCTGCAAACATCAACATCAAGAAATGCTAGAACATGTTGTTATGTGCCTATAAATTAAAACAATATTTTTAGATTTTTCCAGCTGTTTCTACTTTGTGAGTGTGTGTAACAGCAGACCCACAAAACCACCCAACACACTCCCTACACAACTGAAAACTACACACACACACTCACAAAACAGATACAGCTGGAAAAATCTAATTCTTTAATTTATAGGCACATAACATTTCACACAATTTAAAAGAACTTCCATACACACACAATGACAACCTCACAAAGCAGCTGATTTCTAAAAATAGAAAAGCAGCTAAAATTTCCCAAATTTTATATGACTATTTTTTTAGGAAAAAAATTAACACACTGTTTTTTTAAATCAAGGGTCTTCAAACTTGACAGCTTTAAGACTTGTGAACTTCAACTCCCAGAATTCCTCCTCCAGTCAGGTTAGTAATTCTGGGAGTTGAAGTCCACAAGTCTTAAGCTTGCCAAGTTTGAAGACCCTGCCCTGCCCTGATTTAAATGAATAGGGAAAAAAACTACTTACCCAATTCAAGAATGGCAGAAACAGTTGCTCACAAAGCAGGAGATTGCAGCAGCAGTTCAGGAATCAGGAGAAGACCTCTGAAAGAGGTAGGTGCTGGCTGGAGGTGGGAGGGAAGTGGGTTATAAAAGGGTTTCTTTCTTTTTTCTTTTTAGAAGCCCTGGTGGGGGGGAGGAATTGCTATGGCTAGGAAGGTTCGGAAGAGGGCGGGCAGCAGGAGGGCAATCCAGGGGCCTTCAGCAGCTGGCACAAGCCATCGTGGTGGCTTGGCTGGCTGCACCAGGCCCCAGGTTGGAGGCCATGGCCTCCGGAGGTTGGGAAGAGGTGGGCGGCAGGAAGGCGATCCAGGAGCCTTCAGCAGCTGGCACAAGCCATCATGGTGGCTTGCTTGGCTGCGCTAGGCCCCAGGCTGGAGACCATGGCCTCCAGAGGTTCCTGAAACGTTGGGAAGGGGGCTGGGGCTGGGGCCGGGTGGCGTAGCAGCGTACTTACCTGGTCTTGTAGGCAGGAAGAGACAGGAAGGTCAGTTGGGAAGAATAGGAGTCTATGAGACCAAATCAGCGATAGGGCCACGTGGCAAAGGGTATTTAAAGGGTGGGCTTGGGATGGGAGGGTTGAGCTTCATGGGGGCGGGGCGAGGCAGGCCGGCAGGGCACGTAGGAGAGGACAGGCGGAGCAAGGAAGCAAGCACGGGGAGCCAGGCAGGAAGTCAGGAACCGGTTCGGGGCGTGGCCAGCCAGAATCGCTAACAGTTCTGCGAGCTACGCTAAATTCCTAACAGTTCGCGAGAACTGCCACGAACCGGCTGAATAGCACCTCTGGTGGGGGCCCCCCCTGCATTGCCTTGATGGACTGTGCCACAGCCCAGGGCTTGACTGTGCTAATGAAGCTGTTATAGGGCTAGCTGCTCAAGCTGTTGGAATGGAGGCTTGATCCAGGGGTGGGATTCAAATTTCTTAACAACTGGTTCTGTGGGCATGGACTAATTTGTGGGTGTGGCTTGGTAGTCATGTGACTGGCTGAGCATGGCTAGGTGGTCATGTGACTGGGGTGGGTATGGCTAGGGCATGTGACTGGCAAACCAAATATAAGTGTTCCTTGCTTAATGGCCAGTTGCTTAGCAAGTGTTCTAATTTATGACTGACCTCCCCAGAGCTACTTGACCTGTTTTTGGAGTTTTATCAGCCATGCACACACACAGACACACAAATACACACACACACACACTTATGACCAGTTACAACATCCCACACAATCATGTAACTGAGGTTTTCTATGTTTTTTGCCAGTTTCCAACAATTCCTTCTGATTTCCGATTAAAAATGTCCATTGGGGAAAAGGGACTTTTTTAACAACCACTGTTCACTTAATGATCACAAGGTTCATTTAACGACCATGGTGTTTGCCTAACCCGGGGTCTGCAACCTTAAACACTCAAAGAGCCATTTTTCTATTTTCTTTTAAACAGATATATATACAAGGGTGGGTTTCTACCAGTTCTGTCCACCTCTGTAGAACCTGTAGCTCTGAAGAGCAGCAGACATAGAGCTTGCTTACTGAAACTGATATCTGTTCTGAGCCCTCTGAGCTGCTGCTGCTTGTGTTTTGCTTATGTTACATTGAAAGAATCAACAAATGGTATTGTAAACTTTACTTCAAATATTAAGTTTATAAAGAAGTTAATGATCCTGTTGAATCAGTCATATGTGTGTTTTCTGGACTTGAATTTCTGCTGCAAAGTCTACCAGGTTATGGGTCCAGGCAGAACCAGAACACACATAAAGACTGAATTGTAATATTAAGCTGAGAGAGAAAGTCTGTGATTAAAAAGAGAAACAAGTAGAGAGAACAATTTTGCAGGATGGCTGATAAAATTAAGAAGACCTCTCTTGTTTGGGTCAGAAGAATTATATTATTTGGGCTGCAAAGTTGGAATGTTTCCTGAAAGCTAAGGAACTGTGGGATATTGTGGGAAACCCACCTCAAGTGCCCTCTGTCCACCAATTAGTTGGGTTGGCAATATATAAACCAACAACGTATGTTTGTAGCTTTAAGACAAAATCACTGTATTGATTTATACTATATTCCAATTGGTTGATTATACTATGAATTACCATAAGAGGGAGCTAGAGATCATAGCTTGCTCTCTCTGACATTCTGTTTCTCTGACATTCTATCTAAGGTTCTCTGTTGTATTTATGCTGTGCTTATACTTTGATATTTTGTTTACTGTAAATGACAAAGGCAACCAGTAAGAAGACTTTGTAATTGGATATTATTTGGACTGTAAAACGTATATGACCTAGACTGTTTAATGGACTGTGCTATTTCTTAAAGTAAACTTTAACTCAATTTAGTGTAGCTGTGTGTGGCTGAATAATTATTCATAACTACTCTCATAAACATTTCCATGTGCATATCTTTGTTACTCAGGGTTATTCTGTACATATCATAACATTGGTTATAGGCCCAGAAAGATATTGAGAATCAGTGTGAATATACAGTTTCGTATTCAGCCAGCTGATTGCGGTTTATTGTTAAACTACCAATGGCACAAGAACAGTTAACCAGTATATCCCTGATAACCCGGTTGGATGGAACAAACTATGTTTCTTGGTCTATGAAGTGCAGCCTACTTCTGTGTAAAGACGGATTATGGACTGTAGTTGTCAGATCCGTGTATCTGTCATTTCTTCAGTGGAAGAAGAAAAGGGGAGGGCTGATTAAAGAAATCCTTTCTTGATGTAACCTGAATACATTCAATCTTATATCGAATTTGTATAACCCACACATGATACAATGGAGAGAAGAATCCCAGATGGCCAGAACCCATCACCTCTGAGGGGCACAGCCAGAGGATGAGAAGACCATAAAAATTCCACAGTGAGATGTAGGCTTGGAAAACTGTGAAAAAGATTGTTCCTACAGCAGGGGTGTGGGTGAGGAATAAACATACTGGCTTTTGTTTCACTAAATACACATTGAGAGAAGGGGAGGGGTTCTAAACTCCCTTATCTATCCTGGTATACCTGAGAGACCTTAGATGCTGCTTTGAACTCCTACATGAATTGTCTCATCTCAATAAAGGACTCCTTTTGATACGTTTGGTTTTCAAAAGTTTATTCTTATTAATTGAATGGGAAAAGTTTTGTAGCCTGACAGCAGCATTCTATATACAAGGCTGCCTGCGAAACATCCACCAATCCCCGGTGGTCTATAGGTGTAGGAAAAAGAGACAGCTGGGACAGAAGAACCAGAGGAGTAAGCCTTACCTGGGGAAATCGTAAACCCGGGTGTAGCTGTGTGTGGCTGAATAATTATTCATAACTACTCTCATAAACGTTTCCATGTGCATATCCTTGTTACTCAAGGGATTCTGTACATATCATAACACCCTTAACTGCTGCAGATCAGAGGCAACATGATAGAGCAATGGCTTATATCATCTTAAATTTAGAGAATAATCAGTTTATCAATGTAGCTGATTTAAAGACTGCAAATGAGGTCTGGCTGAAGTTAAGGACTGTACATGTGAGTGTGTCAGCATGCAATATAGTGCAATTATCAAAAAAGTTGTGCGACATCAGTTTGCAACTGGGAGAATCCATTGAGCAGCATCTAGTGAACATGCAAACTTTGTTTGTGGAGTTAGAATAGCGTGGAATGCAGATTCCTGAATCTCAGAAAGTGCTTTTAGTTTTAAACAGTCTAGATGACTCGTAAGATATTGTTTCTGCAGTGTCTGAATGCAAACCAGAGCAGGAATTGCGTTTTGAAGCACTTAAAGTGTGTTACTAGCAGAAGAAAGCAAATGCCAATATAGAAAAAGCCACGAGGAGGAGAAATCCCTGAGGGGCTCAAGGAGCAGAATGGAAAATTCCACAGACTGGCTTGTCTCCAGAGAAGAGAAGAGTAGCAGGGGATATCAGATTACAACTAAGCAACAGAGGCGGTGCTTCATTTGTGGAGAAACAACTCATTTAAAGAGAGACTGTTTGCAAAGAAGCAAGTTTGCAAGAAAGAACTGTTTGCAAAGAAGCAGTTTGCAAGGAAGACAATTAGCTGATGGATAGGATCATCAGCTAACTGGGATTTAAATTGAGAGAGAGTCAAGATGGCGGCCGGAGGAGGTCGGCCTGAAGAGCTCCGCCATGACGGCCGTTCGGTGTGGTGAGTTTCCCCCCCCGGGTCCTCACCCGTGGCAGGGGTGGCGAAAGGACCCGTGGGGGGGTGGGCGACCCCCGAGGCCGTGGCGCGGCGTCGGGCCTGGCACTGTGCCCAGCGGCTGGCGGTTGGCGGCTGGCGGTGTGGCCGCGCGATTTCGCGGCTGGCGGCTGGCGGCGTGGCCGTGCGAGGTCGGAGTTTCCAAGCGCCTGGAGTAGCTGGAGGCTGGTGGCGTGGCTGTGGGACTGCCGCCGGGGCTGGGGCTGGGGCCGTTGTGGAGGCCCCAGCCGAAGTTGGAGAGCGCGCCGCGGCTCGAGCGGCTGATAGGCGGCCGCCGCGGGCAGAGCCGGGGCGGCGTGGCTGTGGGACTGCTGCCAGGGTCGGGGCTGGGGCCGTTGCAAGGGCCCCAGCCGAAGTTGAAGTTCACGCCACGGCTAGAGCGGCTGGAGGATGGCCGCCTCGGGCAGAGCCGGGGCGGTTGGAGGACTGCCGATCCCCGGGGCTGCTGGAGGACCATCGACCTCCGGGGCCATGGTGTGGTGCCGGGCCTGGTGCTGGTCCCAGCAGCTCGTGGCGTGACCGGAAGACGGCCGCTGGGGCTGGGGCTGGGGCCATTGCAAGGGCCCCAGCCGAAGTTGGAGTCATTGCTACAGTCCAAGCGGCTGGAGGAGCGACTAGAGGGCAGCCGCCGCTGGCAGATCCTGGATGGCTGGAGGACTATCGACCCCTGGGGCCGTGGTACGGCGACAGGCCTGGCGCTGGGTCCAGCGGTTTGCGGTGCGGCTGGAGGACGGCCGCCGGGGCTGGGGCTGAGGCTATTGCAGAGGCCCCAGCTGGAGTTGGAACTGCCGCCGCGGTTCGAGCGGCTGGAGGACGGCCGCTGTGGCCAGGGCCAGGGCGGCTGGAGGACCATTGTCGCTACCAGAGCCGGGGTTGGAGAACTGTCGCTGCGGTTGGAGCCAGGGTTGGAGGACCGCCGCTGCGGTTGGTACCATGGCTGGAGCCGGGACGGCTGAAGAATTGTCATCGGAGTTGGGGTTGGCGAAGTGCCGCCTCGGCTGGAGCCTGGTCTGGAGGACTACCGCCGCGGTTGAGGTCCTTTTTCTCCTTCTCATCCAGTCGGCTGTATTCCGAATGGTCTCGATCTGGACTCGGGCCCCGGCTGGCTAGTTTTCAGCTTGGTCGGGGTCAGTTACAGAAGAGGACTCAGGCCGGGACGCTATCTTATACTAGGAACGATCTTTGGGCCCTGAGATGTGTCCCCCTGTCTCAAAAATGGCCCTCTGCTCTCTCGGAGGCCCATCTCAAGGACGGATCGTGGGATCCGGAGAGATGGTGGGGGGGTTGTAGGAAGCGTGGGAGGGAGGGGTGTCTTAATAAATTTTTAGCTAGGTTTTTAAAGGGGTTAGGAAAGTCCGGGCAGGAGTTGGGGGACAACTCGCCGGAGGCTGGGACCAGGCCGTGGGTTGGACATGGCCAGGAGAGTCAGAATCCGGATAGGATTGTATTGAGGATGGGGGGGGTCACCGGGGAGGGTGGAATTAAATCTATTGATACGGTGAGCGGGAGAGGCAGATTTGGCGGCTATAGGGGGCCATATTCTGTATTGGGAGCGCGCCCTCGCTGCTTGTCTGCTGTGGCGCGCTCCGACCCCCTTGTCATCTCCCGTTCCCCAGGGGGTCTGAGCAATCGGGCCCTGGGCCTTCGGCTGATGTTATGTAACGCCAGCTCCATTGTTAATAAAGCCCCTCTCATTCACGATTTGATTTGTGAGGGGGGTGCGGACCTGGTGGAAGTTACCGAGACCTGGTTGGGCCAGGAGGGGGGAGTCCCTCTGGTGGAGATGTGCCCAGCCGGGTTTCGGGTCTTTCATCGGCCGAGGGCCCAGGGGAGGGGAGGGGGGGTTGCGGTGGTTATTAAGGAGGATCTGTGTCCGAGGGAAGCCACTGTGTCTCAGACGACCGGGTGTGAGCTCCTTTTCGTGAAGTTCGGTCCCAAGGTTCAGGTGGGCTTGCTGGTCGCATACATGGCTCCCTGCTATGCGGCAGCGGCCCTGCTTGAGCTCCTTGAAGTCATAGCTGGCGTGGCGGTTGGGACCCCCAGGCTTATGGTCATGGGGGATTTCAACTTGCCATCTGCCGGTGGTGCCTCGGGAACTGCTCAAGAGTTCGTGGCTTCCATGACGGCCATGGGCCTGACCCAGTTAATTCGGGACCCTACTCACGTGGGAGGTCACACCTTGGATCTAGTTTTTGTCTCTGATCAGTGGCAGAGTGATCTGGGTATAGGGGATATAGTTGTGGAACCCCTGTCATGGACGGATCACTCGCTCCTGAAGCCCGACTTCCGTTCCGCACCCCCTGACCGCAGGGAGGCGGGACCATTAAAATGGTACCGCCCCAGGCACCTGATGGACCCTGATAGGTTCCTGACGGAGCTTGGGCCATTTCCCGAAGCTCACACACACGACTCGGTTGAGGGCTTGGTCGCCACCTGGGATAGGGTGGCTGCTGGGGCCCTTGACCGAGTCGTGCCCTTGCGGCCTCTGACCCGGTGCCGATCCCAAGTGGCTCCCTGGTTTTCTGAGGAGCTAAGGGAGATGAAGCGCCGGAAAAGACGCCTAGAGAGCAGTTGGAGGGCTAGCTGCTCTGGGTCTGACCGAACACTATTACGATCTTATATTAAGACGTATTTAGTGGCGATAAGGATGGCGAGGAGATCTTACCTCTCCACCCTTATTGCGTCCGCGGAAAACCGCCCAGCCGCCCTGTTTAGGGTGACCCGCTCCCTCCTGGAGGTAGGAGCGCGGGAGGACCCCTTGCAGGGACGGGCTGAGGAGTTTTCTAGGTTTCTGCAGGACAAAATCGCTCAGATCCGGGACGAACTGGACTCCGACTGGGCATCTCCGGGCGGGGGGGCGGGGGTGGATATCGGTGCGGTCAATTGGGTTGAGTTCGATCCTGTTACTGTGGAGGACGTGGACAGGATACTGGGGGGACTGAATGCCACCACCTGTTTGCTGGACCCGTGCCCCTCCTGGCTGGTCTTGGCCACTCGGGAGGTGACACGAGGCTGGTTCCAGGGTATTATAAACGCTTCCTTGAGAGAGGGGCTGTTACCCGCCGCCTTGAAAGAGGCGGTGGTGCGGCCCCTCCTCAAGAAACCGTCCCTGGACCCAGCATTGTTATCTAACTATCGTCCTGTCTCCAACCTTCGCTTTGTTGCGAAGGTTGTCGAGAGTGTGGTGGCACGTCAGCTCCCGCAGTACCTGAATGAAGCGAGTTATCTCGACCCCCTCCAATCGGGCTTCAGGCCCGGGCACAGCACGGAGACGGCGTTGGTCGCGTTGGTGGATGACCTCTGGAGGGCCCGGGACAGGGGTTGTTCCTCTGTCCTGGTCCTGTTAGATCTCTCAGCGGCTTTTGATACTGTCGACCACAGTATCCTATTGAGGCGGTTGGAGGGGGTGGGGGTGGGGGGCACCGTGTTGCGGTGGTTCACCTCCTTCCTCTCCGACCGTTCGCAATTTGTGTTGATGGGGGGCAGAGATCGGCCCCGAGGCCCCTACTATGTGGGGTCCCTCAGGGGTTGGTGCTCTTGCCCCTGCTGTTCAACATTTATGTAAAGCCGCTGGGTGAGGTCATCCGTGGCTTCGGGGTGGAGTTCCATCAGTACGCTGATGATACTCAGCTGTACATCTCCACCCCGGGCCACCCCAACGAAGCCGTCGAAGTGATGTCCCGGTGCCTGGAGGCTGTGCGGAGTTGGATGGGTCGTAACAGGCTTCGTCTCAACCCGACCAAAACCGAGTGGCTGTGGTTTCCTGCGCCCAGATACAGCCAGCTGGTTCCTTCGCTGGCCGTGGGGGGAGAGGTTTTGACCCCCGTGGAAAGGACGCGCAACTTGGGTGTCCTCCTGGACGTACGGCTGTCTTTAGAAGAACACATTGCAGCCGTCGCCAGGGGGGCTTTTTATCAGATTCGTCTGATCTACCAGTTGCGGCCCTTTCTGGATCTGGGCGCACTTCGCACAGTCACTTCCACCCTTGTTATCTCCCGCCTGGATTATTGCAATGCTCTCTACATGGGGCTCCCCTTGAAGAGTCTCCGGAGGTTGCAGTTGGTCCAGAATGCAGCCGCGCGGGTGATCGTGGGTGCCCCTCGGAGCTCCCACGTTACACCGCTTCTCCACAGGCTGCACTGGCTTTCTGTGGCGTTCCGGATTCGATTCAAGGTGGTACTGATGGTATTTAAAGTGCTCCATGGCTTGGGACCTGGGTACTTACGGGACCGCCTGCTGCCATCATCAACCTCCCACCGCCCAGTACGCTCCCACAGGGTTGCCCTCCTTGGGGTACCGCCGCCCGGCCGTTGTCGGCTGATGGCCCCGAGAGTTCGGGCTTTCTCTGTGGGAGCTCCCTCCCTATGGAATGATCTCCCCCCGGAGATATGAGCTATGACGGATATTCTGACCTTCCGGCGCGCAGTTAAAACCCTACTTTTTAAGCAGGCTGGCCTGGCCGAGTAAATGGGTTCTGGTTTTAAACTAGTTCGGTTTTAGTAATTAATTTTTAATTTTTATCTAGATTCCCTGATTTTATATTGTTGTATTTGGTTTTGATGGGACACAGCCGGAACAATCGCGTTTAATATATTTTTAACTGTATTTATAATGTATTTATGTGTTTTTAGTCGGCTGTACACCGCCCCAAGTCCCTTTTTTTGGGAGAGGGAGCGGTATAAAAATATGATTAAATAAATAAATAAATAAATATTGAAAAAGTCAGCTACTGCAGGAGAAATCAATGGCTAATTGACAGTGGGGCTAGTCAAATAATTGTTAATAATTCTAAATTGTTTTACAGGATGGATGCAGCTGCTGGAGTTGCAGTAGCCTTGGCAAATGGCAAAAAGGCTAAAATCATTGGAAGAGGCAGTGTGCAAATTCCATATCTGGAAACAAGGTTCAATTATGTTTTTTTAAAATATTTTTTTACTTTAGAAATATATCCATCTTTCAGTTATACAGTGTGTCAACTGTATATCTTGTGCAAATGTTTATATTTTGTATACATTTCTTACTAAGATTACATTCATGTTACAACCTACTCAACCTTATATATCTTATAACAATATCATTTAACTTCTTACTTTGTTTTCCAACCATTTATAAAATAAATCCCATATCATATAATATTCCCCTTCTTCTTGTTCTTTGCCAATGTTAATCTACTCATTTCTGCACATTCCAATATTTTCTTAATCGCTTCCTCCTCTATTGGAATTTTTCATTTTTCCAGTTTTGAACAAATAAAATTCTAACTGATATTAATATATGTATGATTAAATATGTTTTTTCTTTACTATAGTTTTTGGGTAAAATCCCCTATAAGAATATCTCAAGTTTTAAATCTACATGTTGTTTTGTCATCTTTTCCAACAATTTATGTCTTTTTGTCCAATATCTTTTAGCTTCTGTGCATGTCCATCACATATGATAGTATGTTCCAGGTGTCTGATGACATTTCCAACGTTTTGTTGATTTGTCTTTAAACATCTTTGCCAATCTTGCTGGGGCAAAATGCCACCTATAAAACATCTTATACAAATTTTCTTTATAAGCTGCTGACATTGTTAATTTATACTTTCTGTTCCATAGTTTCTGCCATTTATCCAACTCTATCCCATAACCAACATTTCCCCCCAGGGCTATCATCGTCTTCTTCACTTGCTCTTCTTCTAATTTCACTCCTAGTAAATAACCATACAATTTCTTGATCTTTTCTTCTGTTCCTGTTAAAATTTTATCTAATTCCGTCAATTCATTATAAAACCCCTCTGCTTTAACATCTTTTTTATAACTAGAATGTATTTGCATATATTAATACCAATTCATATCAATCCTTTGTTCATTCAATTCTTGTTTTGTTTTGAGTTCACCCCTTTCATTTAAAACATCATTATATCTAACAATATGTCCCATTTTAAAAACATTTGGATATATAAATGCCTCCATTGTTAATAACCAGACTGGTATCTTCATATAATGTTGTTCCCTTGTTGACAATAAAGTATCTCTTACATAATGTCTTTGAAAGACATTATGGTTACCATGATCTTATTTTTCCCATACCATTAAAAAATGTGCCAACCCAATTGTAAACTGTGCCCCTCCAAAAGCAAAAGTCTTGTATTTCTTAATACAATCCATTCTTTCATCCATGTCAATTCCATGGCCTGATAGTATAATTCCTAATTGGGTGGCCCAGATCCTCCTCTAGTTCTTGCATCCTGTAACAATTTTAATTTAATCCTTGCTTTTTTTCCTTGCCATATACATTTTAATATTATTTTATTTAAATCATCAAAATATTTTTTCCAGTTTTATTGGAATTGTTTGGAATAAGTATAGTACTCTTGGTAATACAATATATTCATTTTAAATGTTGCTATTCTCCCTATTAGTGATAGTTGTAGGTTTTTCCATTTTTCCAGGTCTATCTTAATCTGTTGTTTTAGTCTATCATAATTATCTTCTTTAATCATCCCATATCTTGCTGTTAATTGGATCCCCAAATATTTCACTTTTTTGTGATCTGGATATCTAATCTGTCCATCAATTCTCTTTTTTGCATTTCTGTAATATTTCTTCATTAATATCTTAATTTTCTCTTTATTTATTTTCAATCCCGTAACTTCCCCATATTCTTCTATCTTTTCTATCAACTTGGGTCCTGTTTCTAGTGGTTCTTCTAGTATAAAAACCAGATCATCTCCAAATGTCTGCAATTTATACTCCTCCTTTTTAATCTTCATGCCCTTTATTTCCTTGTTTTTTTCTAATATTTCTATTTAACACTTCTAAAGTCAGTACTAATAGCAATAGTGACAAAGGGCATCCTTGTCTAGTTCTTTTCTTAATGTTAACATTTCCAGTCATATCACTATTTATCATTATTTTTCCATTTGTTTATAATATATTGCTTTAATCATTTTGATAAACCTGTCCCCAAAACCCATTTCTTCTATTTGCACCAACATGAATTGCCAGTTCACATTGTCAAAAGCTTTCTGTGCATCTAAGAATACCAACGCCATCTGCTTTTCTGGATGTGCTTCATAGTATTCCAGTGTATTCAATATTGTCTTCATGTTATCTTTTATTTGTCTCTTAGGCAAGAAGCCATTTTGGTCCACATGTATAAATGTCAGGTTTCCAAGCTACACATAATCAATTTCTGGCTTGACATAAATTAAAGATGTCTTTAATCTTTCTGCCATTATTGAAGCAAATATTTTATAATCCACATTCAATAAGGATATCAGTCTATAGTTTTTTATTTGTTGTAGGTCAGAGTCTTCTTTCGGTATAAGAGTAATGTAAGCCTCCATCCATGAATTAGGTACTTTTGCTTTTATCAATGCTTCATTTAATACCTCTAACATTATATTGCAAAGAGACTCCTGTAATGTTTTATATAGTTTTGCTGGTAGCCCATCTGGGCCAGGAGGTTTTCCTTTATCTTGTCTGTTTAATGCTTCAGTTAGTTCCATCATTGTTATCTTTTCTTCTAGCATTAATTTGATGTCTTCGGATATTTTAGGTAGTTCAGCTTCTTTCAAATATTGTTTAACTTTCTCTTCTGTAATTGTCTCTTGATCATATAGTTTCTCATAATACCTTTGAGCTATTTCTTTCTTTTCTTTGTTTCTATGGAAAACAGTTCCATTATCATCTATTAATTGTATTATCCTTTTCTTTTCTGTTCTTTTTCTTTTTTCAGCCTATATACTAACCATCTTCCTGGTCTGTTTGCATTTTCAAAAAAAATTGCTTAGATCTTTTAATTTTTTTGTGCCAATTCTTCCTTCTCTATTAATCCCAATTTATGTTTTATTATGTTCATTTGATTTTTTACATTCTTTTGCCGCAGAAATTTTTGTAATTCTTTCTCTAGTCTCTTATAATTCTCTTCTGGTATCTTTTGATCTTGTCTCTTTTTTAATTTCTCCTTCTTGTATAGATTATAGTTAACCCTCCAATATAAGCCTTCATTGTGTCCCATACATTTTGTAATGAGGTTTCTTCTTTTTTATTTTCTTTGAAAAAAAAAGCCAATTCTCTTTCTGTATCTTTAATAAATTCCTTTTCTTTCAAAATTAAATTATTCAATGTCCATCTTATCCTTTTCTTTTGTCCCTTCCACATGACCCTTGTTGGGTTGTAGTCTGCCCAGGTGCTTGCTTAAATGTTTATTTCTTGTATGTTTGAGATTAGTTCTGTTAACATCCAAATCATATCAATTCCATATCAAATGTCTATTTGAGTAGAATGTGTATTGTGTATTGTTTACTCTTAGTGTTCATTTCTCACCAGGTATCCCTATTATCTAATACTTCTGCCATCTTAAAGAAGGGTTTCGGTAATATTTTTCTATTCTTCTTATTTATCTTCTGTTTTTTGTAATCCAATTCTGTATCTATTATCACATTAAAATCTCCTAAAATACATATATTTCATATTCTAGTTCTATTATGTTCTTGTGAAATTTGGTTCTCATTTGGTGTGTATATTGCTACTAGAAGTGTCTTTTTATTGTTCTCCATTATCTCCACCATCAACATCCTCCATTCTTCATCTGTAGCAATTAATTTAGCTTTTATTGTATTTTTAATATGTAAGACTACACCTCTTTTACATTGCTTTGCCAATGAAGTATATAAATTACCAGTTTTAGGATAGTCCAAAACTTTGATATGTTGTTTTTTTAATGTGAACCTCTTGTAATCAAATTGTATCTAATTTAAATTTTTCTATTTTACTAAAGGTCAGTTTCCTTTTGGTAGCTGAGTTCAATCCATTTATATTTATTGACATTAACTTCTTCTCTTCTTGCATCATTTATACTTTATAAGTAGGGTTTATTGTTCTTGTCATTCTTTGCTCTCTTGTTTCTTTTGGTTCTGCTCTTCCTCCTATTGCTGCTTCCTCTTGTGCTCTCTCCTCTCACTTTTCTTGTCTATCTCTTTCTTCTGCCATTTCCTCTTGTTATTTAATTATTTCCCCTTCTCTCATTCTCTCTTCTTCCTTTCGTGTAAAATATTCATCATAAAATTGCTCTGCTTTTTCTATTGAATCCAGTCTATGTCTTTGTTCCTACCTAGTAACCATCACATTTCCTGGTGTTAACCATCTGTAATTCACTCCTTTCTTAATTAGAATCTTTGTCAAGAACTGATATTCCTTTCTCAGGTCTTTCATTCTTCTCAGAATTTGTTTTAGCATCGTAATCACTTTCCCTTTATATTTTAAAGGGTCATCTGAAATAATTCCATTTGTATTCTTGGTAAATCTCACATGCACTTCTCTGGATAGTTTATTTCTCATTACATATCTAGTGTATATTCTGAATATTTCATCAATTCCATCCATCATTTTTTCTGTAGGCACCTCTAAAGCTTCTGCAGCATTATCTTTGCAAGATTTTCTCCTTTTTCTTCCTCCACATTTTGAAATCTTAAATAAAAATCTGTACGATCCATTTCTAATGAGATCATTGTCTTTCCTTTATCTTGATCTGCTAGTGTCAACCTGTAATCTGTTTCTCCTACTCTTTTCTCTTTTTGGTCTGCTCTTTCTTCAATTTTTTGCATCCTCTTAAACTTTTGGCTAGGGTACATGTCAGACTATTCAGGTTTCTGGAATTTCTCATAGATAGCTCTGGCACCCCCACTAGAGAGACTGCCAATGAAACATATTCAGCTTTTGTAAGTAAGGAGACTTTTGAATCACAGTCTGATTCTAAAGTATGGAAAGCTCTTCTGTGTCATCTCTGCAAGGAGGGCATAAGCATTGTCAACCTTCCTAGAGTACATGGCCTGCCTGTGGTGTTTGCAGGAAGATATGAAAAAGCTTTCAAGCCACACAGGAAGAACCATCCTGGGGGAAGCCTCAAGTAACTGTAGGAGAATGGGATGGTTTCTGTGTGATTGCATTTGAGATCTATATTATCTAGGTTAATGCAATCAGTGATGATCTTTTGAGGTTGGTATTCTGTGAGGTTAAAACATTGTTCAGAGGTAGTGGTTGCAGAAATGTGTAATGTGTACATAGTGTGGTCCTTTGTGTCAGAAGAATAACCCCAGTCAAAGATAGTAGAGTAGGAATCAGGGAGGTGGAAATCCTTAAGCCTAGTGTAATTAAAGATGTTGTGTGGTCTAGATGCTACTCCCATTAAGCATGTGGTCAGAATGTCCTTAACTGATTTTTCCCCCTGCTAGGCAAAAGTTGGTGGTATTGACTATTTCCTTGGCTAGATATTCCCATATATTTCCTTTCTCTGGGAAAAGACTTGGTTCCAGGAACACTGTTACACTTTACAAATAATATACAGTACAAGTTACATAGCATGTTTACACTGAGTTTCCCGCTTCCCATGGTTGAATCCTTCCCTACTCCCCTTCCCCCCCCCCCTTTTTTTCTTTTTTTAAGAACAAAGAAAGAAACAATAATACAATGAAGGAAGAAGAACTATAACAGCAATAAAAGGCAATATTAACAATAAAGTCTAGAGTCCTATTCTCACCCCTAAGAGTTTTTTTTTTAAAAGGAGAGGGGGGGGAGGGAGGGAGGGAGGGAGAGGGAGAGGGAGAGGGAGAGGGAGAGGGGAACAAAAACTTATGGTTCAATGTCCCAAAAAGGGTGTATAGTCCAATGTCCAAAGAAAAATAATAATAATAAAAAAAAATCTATAGTCCAATGAATTATAGTCCAGTGTCAGTCAAAAAGGTGTATAGTCCAGTGTCAAAAAAAAGAATGAAAAAAACCTATAATCCAATGTACTATATAGTTCAATGTCTTTATACAGTAATGCCAGGTTCTATGGTATCAAAGAATGCTTCTAGTGACCATTGGACTGTTTCAGAGTCTTTTCTAAGCTCAATGGGTGGGACTGGTTGTACTGGTACAGAGCTGTGGTCTATAATTGCTGGTTTGGCATGTGTCCAATGGATCCAGGAATCTTTCTCAGCCACTCTGATGGCTGTATGTGTGGTTAGCAAGACTTGGTAAGGTCCCTTCCACCTGGGTTGTAGTGGTGATGTTCTGGTGAAGAATTTTATCCACACCCAATCTCCTGGTCCAAAGGGATGCAGAGCCTCTTCCAAGGGCAAGGTGTCCACAGGGTCTGTAGTCTCTTGTGAAGAGCTGAAGGATAAGAAGAGAGAACCATATCCCCCTTATCTAAGCTGAGGGAGTGGGGATCCAGGCCTTATAATGTGTCTGGGGGACGTCCAAAGAGAATTTCAAAAGGAGAGATTCCTATATCTTGTCTAGGTCTTGTTCGAATATAAAAGAGAGCGATTGGAAGCACTTGTGACCAAGAGAGGTGGGTTTCTTGGCATAGCTTTCCCAATAGGGTCTTTATTTCCTTGTTAGCTCACTCACACACACCCAGTGGAAAAGGGGAGTATGGCATGTGGAGGTTTTGGGTGATGCCAAGGGCCTGAAATATATAAGTGAGGACCTGGGCTATGAAATGTTTTCCCCTATCCATATCCAGTACAGTGGGTACTCCAAATCTGGGCACAATATCCTTAAGAAAGTGTCTGGCTGTTTCAAGGGCTGTGGCATGGCAGCATGGGTGTCAGGCTACGGAACTTCTTCTCATTTAAACAATAAGAATGAACTTCTGAGAACCAAACGTATCAAAAGGAATTCTTTATTGGGGTGAGAGAATCCTGTAGGAGTCCAAAGCAGCGTCTGAGGTCCCTCAGGCATACAGTGATAGATAAAGGGGTTTAGAATCCCCCCTCCTCCCAATGTTTACTTAGGGAAACAAAAGCCAATATGTTAATCCCCCTCCCAGCTCCTCTGGGAGGGGATCCTTCCCTTTTTGGAAGGTTTTTCCTCATGTAACTTTCCCAAGACGTACCTAGCTTCCTCCCCCCACCCCCTTTTTAGAACGGACTGTTTTTTGAGATTTCCCAGAGCACTTCATTGTGGAGTTTTATGGATCCCTCATCTCCTGGCTGTGCCTCCCAAAGGTGATAGGTTCCGGCCATCTGGTTTCCTTCCCCCCCCATTGTATCATGTATGGGTGTGCATATTCGATACAAGGTTAAATATATTCAGGTTACATCAAGCAAGGATTTCTTTATCAGTTCCCCCCCCTTTCCTCTTCCTCTGAAGAAATGACAGATACACGGATCTGACATCCTGCCCTCCTTTAAAAAGCAGATGGGTCTACCTGGAAAATAAAAATCATGCGTTAAATGTGCAGTTCAGGATGGTTTATCAGGGTATTTTAGGTGGAACTTTCGTAGTAATGTGGGTGCTTTTACATGTCTTTTGGCTACCCACTCGTTTTCTGAGGAAGGAAGGTGTTTCCAAGCTACTAAATATTGTGTGGATCCACGGTAAGTGCGTGAATCAAGGATGTCTTTAATTTCAAAATGTTGTTCCCCATGTATCATGATGGGGGTTGGGGGTATGGGAAGGGGGGGTCTGAGGTTTGAAGTGATCTCCGGTTTGAGCAAGCTACAGTGAAATACTGGCTGAATCTGCCTAAGAGTTTTTGGAAGATGAAGCTCTACCGTCACGGGGTTGATAATTCTGGAGATGGGGAATGGTCCAATGAATTTTGGCCCTAATTTCTTAGAAGGTTGTAATGATTTTAAGTATTTTGTGGACAAATATACACGGTCTCCAATCTTGAAAGGTTTAGGTTCACAGCGTTTTTTGTCTGCTTGTGTTTTGTAAACTGCTCTAGCTTCCTGTAGAGATAATCTTACCACTGGCCACATGGCTTGTAATTTATCCATCCACTCCTTAAGGGAGGGGATTTCAGGTTCTTTGGTGGGTAGTTCCGGCATGGGGTTGAATTCTTGGCCCGTTGCTACGTGGAATGGGGTGAACCCTGTGCTACTATGGACTGAATTATTGTATGCTGCCTCTGCGAAAGGAAGAAGGTCAGTCCAATTGTCCTGCTGGTAATTAATAAAACATCTTAAATATTGTTCTAATACGCAAATCACTCGTTCTGATGCTCCGTCCGTATGGGGATGGTTCGACGATGATAATCCCTGGGTGGAGCCTAATAGGCTTAAAAACGCCCGCCAAAATTTGGATGTGAACTGAACACCCCTATTTGAGATAATTCGTTGGGGGGCTCCATGAAGGCGATAAATGTGTATTAGGAACATCTTTGCCAACGATCTGGCAGTTGGGATCTTTTGACACGGAATAAAATGAACCTGTTTGGAAAAAAGGTCAGTTACAACCCAAATGACAGTATTCCCAGCACTTTCGGGAAGTTCCACTACAAAGTCCATAGAGATCTCTTTCCATGGGGCAGAAGGGTCTGCTACTGTTTGTAAAAGTCCAGGATATTTTCCTTGTCTTCTCTTTGCAGCAGCACAGATGGGGCAGCTCGCAACATAGTTTTCAATGTCCTTTTTGAGGGACGGCCACCAAAATTGTCTTTTGATGAGGTGCAGGGTTTTTACAAAACCAAAGTGTCCTGCTGTTTTAGAGTCGTGGCAGCGTTTCATGAGTTCCATTCTCTGGCTTGCAGGGACATAAAGCTTGTTTTCTACCCAAGCCAGTCCGTCTTTGAGTGAGCACGTGTTTCTGTTAGCCTGGAACCAATCATCTTTAAGTAGTGACTCCTTAAAAATTGACGTCGTTGTGTCTTCAGTCAGGGATGATTTTTTTTTCTCTTGTGCCCGGGTGAGTACCTTGGCTGCTAGTTGGGTCGGTTGGATCATCGGTTTTATAACTTCAATCTTTTTGCTGTTGTATTGGGGTTTCCTGGATAGTGCATCTGCTAAGAAATTCTTTCTCCCAGGAAAATATTTGAGGGTGAAATTAAAACGTTCAAAATATCTAGCCCACCTTGCTTGTTTTTCGGAGAGTTTCCGTGGATTTCTCAGAGCTTCCAGATTTTTGTGATCAGTCCATACTTCAAAGGGGATTTGGTTTCCTTCCAGGAAATGTCTCCATGTGAGCATTGCCCACCGCATAGCAAATGCTTCTTTCTCCCATACAGCCCATCTTTGCTCGGTTTCCGTTAGTTTCTTAGATGTATAAGCACATGGTTGTAATTGTCCACTTCCATTCTTTTGGAGGAGGACTGCCCCAACTGCAACATCACTGGCGTCTGCTTGGATGACAAAAGGTTGTTCGGGATCTGGGTGTTTAAGGACCGGTTCTGCTGCGAACAGGCGTTTGAGTTTCTCAAATGCTGCTTGGCATTCCATTGTCCAGATGAGGGGTTGCCTAGGCTTGGGTTTCCCCCCCCCCTTCGTTTTTAGCAAGTTTGTGATAGGGAGGGCGATGTTTGCAAAAGCTGGAATGAATTGGCGATAAAAATTGGCAAACCCCAGAAAACTTTGCAATTGTTTGCGTGTGTGGGGTGGATCCCAGTCCAATACAGCTTTCACTTTCTGAGGGTCCATCTCTATTCCCTCATGGGATATTCTGTACCCCAAATAGTCAATTTTCTCTTGGTGGAACTCACATTTGGAGAGTTTTGCATATAGTTTAGCGTCTAAGAGTTTTGTGAGGACTGCACGGAGTAGTTTGATGTGTTCTTCCATCGTTTCCGTGTAGATTAAAATATCATCAAGATAAACTAAAACCCCTTTAAATAAAAATTCATGAAGGGTTTCATTGATCAATTGCATAAACACTGCAGGTGCTCCTTGCAGTCCAAACGGGAGCACTTTAAATTGGTAGCATCCCAATGGTGTGTTAAAATCAGTCTTCCACTCATCCCCTTCCTTTATTCTGATGCGGTAATATGCTTCCCGTAGGTCTAACTTTGAAAAAAATTTTCCTTTCGAGAGGTGGGCTAACATGTCCTTCATGAGGGGAAGTGGATACATATTTTCTATGCAAATACAGTTCAGTTTTTGATAGTTCACGCAGAGACGTGAGGAGCCATCTTTCTTTTCACGGAATAACACTGGGGCCGCTATTTTTGGTCTGGCAGGTTCGATGAAACCCCGCTTTAAGTTTTTATCGATAAATGCTCTGAGTTCTTTCAGTTCTCTGGGAGACATGCTGTACATTTGTGGTTTGGGGAGTTTAGCCCCTGGTAGGATTTCGATAGCGCAGTCTGTGGCTCGATGGGGTGGGAGTTCATCACAAGCTACCTCACTAAATGCTTGGGCCAGATCCTGGTACTCATTGGGGATGTTAATGGGTTCCACAGACTGTCCAGTCATGGCTGATTCTCTGTCCTCTTTCCCATTCTTTATCCTTTCCTCAGGTCTTTTTGCAATTATTACATCTCTCTGGAATTGTATGGTCCCTGTCCTCCAATTTATTTTTGGATTCCATTTCTGTAGCCATGTGAGGCCCAGAATTAGTGGCTCTTCCATCCCTGGGGCTACAATGAATGTGAGCATCTCCCTGTGTTTTCCTAGTCTTATTTTCAATGGTTCTGTGGTAAACCTGGCTGGCTCCCCCCCTGCTATGGTTCCATCTAATTGGCAGAAAGCGATGGGATTTTCCATTTCTTTCAGTCGGATTCCCAATTTATCTGCCAGGGAGGGGTTGATTAGGCATCGAGTGCATCCCGAGTCCAGCAACGCTGTAACTTCCTCCCCCTTCCCTTGGCTGGGGATAAACAGTCTCAGGGGTAGGGTGATTGGTTCAATTGGTTTGCTTACCAGCGGGTCATCCTCCGGATCACTTTCGGACTGGCTCAGGTTCCCTTGGAGCGTTTGGCATTCTTCCTCCGGTTTGGGAGAGGTTCGGAATCCCACATCTACCCGGCCGCTCAGGCCAGTCTCCTTCCCTCGAGGGCTGGATGTTGTGGGTTTCCTCCCTGAATGGTGGTCTAGCCTTCTGGCAGGGGTCTTCGAGTGGCATTCTGCTGCACGGTGCCCCTCCTTTCCACACTTAAAGCAACCAGGCGTTCTTGGAGTCATGGTGGATCGGGGTTTGAAAACTTCCCGTTTCTCCAGGGGTGGGGATCTTTTCCAAAATTTACCAGCACGGTACCTGTTCCGAGTCATGTCTATCTCTGCCTCCTCTGCCATCATGTACCATTCATGCAAGAGGTTTGGGGCCCCACGGGCCAGGCAGGCAGCGTAAAGATCATCATTTAGTCCATCTTTGAACCAGCAGACTAAGATATCCTCTGGCCAATCTACCCGGCCGGCCAGGTCACGAAATTCCTCGGTGTATTCTGCTACCGGGCGACGACCTTGTTTCACGACTCTGATGCGGTCCCGGGCTTTTCTATCGGCAAGCGGGTCCTCGAAACGGTGGCTTAAGGCCGTCATAAAGCGATCTAAGTTTCTTAATTCTGGGGCATTGACGTTGTGGAGCGTTACCATCCATCTGGCTGCCGCCCCTTCAAGAGCTAGGGTGACAATTCGCACCCGGGACCCTTGGGTTGGTAAATCCTGTCCATATTCTTGCATGTAGGTGAGCACTTGTGCCAGGAAAAATCCCAATTTCTGGGGGTCACCATCGAATTTTACCCCCAAGGGCGGGACCTTCCTCTGTAATTGTATGTTTCTGGGTTGGCCAGGGTTAATTCCCTGATCCGGGGCGTTTAAGGGTCGGGTACCTGGTGTGGCTGCTGGTTCTTCAGCTTGTCCCTCTTCCCGCTCAATCTCCGCTGAATCCGGGGTGGCGGCTCGGGTTCTCTCACTTTCTGGTTCCCTCGCTCTCCTGCGTTGTCGTCTTTGTGCATCCCCCATGTTGAGGTTTTCCAGGGCTTCCCTCACTAGGTGATTGATGTACCGTCTCATACGGTCATCGGCCGGCGGCTCCTCATCCCATTCTTCCTGATTCGATAGGGCCTCTAGCTCCAATTTCCACACGGGTTTGCGATTCCCTCGGGTGAGGGTTACTCCCCTGGTCCTTCCATTCCAGGTGTCTCTCTTTCCTACACCTATAGACCACCGGGGCTTGGTGGAGGATTCGCAGGTAGCCTCGCTGTTTTCGATGGGGTGCATCGAGTCAGTATCTGACTGGGTAACTGTTTCTCCCCAGCATTCGGCTCCACCTTGCTCCTTGCTGCATTCAGACATTTTTTTCTTTTCTTGCAGGATCCCCTCAGTAGAGTGAATTGTTTTTTAAAAAAAAATTCCCTCTCCGGGTTGATCTCTATTGCAGACGCTGCTTTATGTCAGGCTACGGAACTTCTTCTCATTTAAACAATAAGAATGAACTTCTGAGAACCAAACGTATCAAAAGGAATTCTTTATTGGGGTGAGAGAATCCTGTAGGAGTCCAAAGCAGCGTCTGAGGTCCCTCAGGCATACAGTGATAGATAAAGGGGTTTAGAATCCCCCCTCCTCCCAATGTTTACTTAGGGAAACAAAAGCCAATATGTTAATCCCCCTTCCAGCTCCTCTGGGAGGGGATTCTTCCCTTTTTGGAAGGTTTTTCCTCGTGTAACTTTCCCAAGACGTACCTAGCTTCCTCCCCCCACCCCCTTTTTAGAACGGACTGTTTTTTGAGATTTCCCAGAGCACTTCATTGTGGAGTTTTATGGATCCCTCATCTCCTGGCTGTGCCTCCCAAAGGTGATAGGTTCCGGCCATCTGGTTTCCTTCCCCCCCCATTGTATCATGTATGGGTGTGCATATTCGATACAAGGTTAAATATATTCAGGTTACATCAAGCAAGGATTTCTTTATCAGTTCCCCCCCCCTTTCCTCTTCCTCTGAAGAAATGACAGATACACGGATCTGACATCCTTTCCCAATAGGGTCTTTATTTCCTTGTTAGCTCATTCACACACACCCAGTGGAAAAGGGGAGTATGGCATGTGGAGGTTTTGGGTGATGCCAAGGGCCTGAAATATATAAGTGAGGACCTGGGCTATGAAATGTTTTCCCCTATCCATATCCAGTACAGTGGGTACTCCAAATCTGGGCACAATATCCTTAAGAAAGTGTCTGGCTGTTTCAAGGGCTGTGGCATGGCAGCATGGGAAGGCCTCCACCCAGTAAGTCAATTGGTCCCTACATACAAGAACATATTGATAACAGTTTGCCCTAGGCAACTGTGTATAGTCCATTTGTATCTTTTCAAAGGGTTTTTGTTCCTAAGGTCTCCCTCCTTCATGGATTGTTTTTCTGAAGGTGGTATTATTTGCCTGACAAGTTTCACAGATGCTGGCTACCTTTGTTGCCTCACTATAGGCTCCAGGCACATACCATACTCTCCTCATAGCATCTACCATGGCTTGTGTCCCACAATGCCCTTTTGTGTGTAACCGTTGGCAAATTAATCTAAGGAGACAGCATGGGGCTATGGGTCTGCCATTTTGGACTCTCCAGAATCCATCCTTAAAGACTGGCCCTAATTTTAGTTCCTATTGCTCAGCTTCTCCTTTATCCAGAAATTCTGTGTAAGGTAATTCAGGGTTTATCGTTAGGGTAGGAGCCATGGTGTGATGAGGCAGCAGTTCTTGTGCTATCCATTGGCTGTTTCATATGCATATCTGTTTCCTTTTGTCACTGTGGAGTCATCCTTTTGATGGGCTCTACAGTGAATGACTGCCAAGGCTTTTAGTAATTGTATGGCTTCCAATAGTTGGGCTACTAATTTCGCATGTATGATTTGTTGGTCAGCTGATGTTAAAAAACCTCATTGCTTTCACAAGGCTCCAGTTGCATGGCATATCCCCAAAGTGTGTTTAGAATCAGTATATATAGAATAGAATAGAATAGAATAGAATAGAATAGAATAGAATAGAATAGAATAGAATACAATACAATACAATACAATACAATACAATACAATACAATACAATACAATAGAAAAACTTTATTGTCATTGTACAACGAAACTATGGATGCACCCCAGCAATTGTTTGCAATACAATAAAACCAAAGCACTTAAAGATGAAAATAAGAAAAATAAAGTACCCACGTCTCATTTGCAATTTGAAAGTACAATATCTGCGAATATACACAAAATATACATCCAACACTGATTGTGACGCTTGCCAAGCGCAAGAAATGAATTGTACTGTAATATGTTATTATACATCTAAATGAGGTATTGCGGTTTCACCTCTTTTCACATCTTAATAAAGTAGTAACTTACATTTATTTGCAGTACAGATGGCCCAGGGAAAGAAACTATTTGTTAGTCTAGTGGTGTGGGATTTTATTGACCTAAAGCGCCATCCAGATGCCAGCAGGTCAAAAAAATAATTGCCATGGTGTGAGGGATCTTCTATGATGGCCTTGATTCCTGGCTTTGATGGCCTGGCTTTGGCAGCGGAACCTGGCTAAGTCTTCCAGGGAGGGCAGAGGGCAATCAATGATCTTTTGAGCTGTGTTTATCACCCTCTGTACAGTTTTCCTGTCCCCAGCTGAGGAACTTGCATACCACACACCCAGACAGTATGTCAGAGTGCTCTCCACAGAGGCTTTATAGAAAGTCAGCAACAGCTTCTTTTCCAGATTGTTTTTCCTGAAGACCCACAGGAAGTGCAGCTGCTGCTGAGCTTTCTTCACTATGGCCTTGGTGTTAGGGGACCAGGAGATATCAGCTGAGATATGGATGCCAAGGAATCTGATCGTAGAGTTAGTTTCCATTCATTCTCCATTGATGATGAGTGGGGCATGGTCCTGTCTATGTTTCCTGAAGTCCATAATCAGTTCTTTGGTTTTATGGACATTCAGTGACAAATTGTTCTGTGAATACCAGACAGACAGGTTCTCTACTTCTGCCCTATATGCCATCTCATCCTCTCTGGAGATGAAACTAATCACGGTCATATCGTCTGCAAACTTTATGATGGTGTTTGTTGCATGGCTTGGTGAGCAGTCAAAGGTATACAAGGCATATAACAGGGGGCTTAAGACACAACCCTGGGAGGAACCAGTACCGAGTGTAATAGTGGAAGAAAGGTGGGGGCCAAGTCTAACAGACTGTGGTCTGTTTGTCAAAAAGGTTTTAATCCAGGAGCACATGGGGGTGGGGACCTGCAGATTATATAGTTTGGTTACTAGTATATCTGGGATGATAGTATTAAACGCAGAGCTATAGTCCACAAAGAGCATCCTCACATAGCTCTGTTAGCTCTCCAGATGACTCAGCGCTCCATGAAGTGTGATGGCCACAGCATCTTCTGTAGATCGGTTTGCTCTATAAGCAAACTGATGTTGATCAAAAGAGGGTGGGAGGCAACCTCTGATGTGCTGTGAGACTAGTCGCTCAAAAACCTTCATGATGGAGCTTGTTAACACTATGGGCCTATAGTCATTGAGAGTGTTTATCTTTGTTTTTTGGGGAACGGGGATGATGGTTGCAGCCTTCAGGCATTGTGGGATGATGGCAGGTGTTAAAGATAGATTGAACAGCTCTGTAAGTATTTCTGCCAACTGGTCAGCAAACACTTTAACTACTGCACCAGGAATGCCATCAGACCCTGCAGCTTTCCTGGAATTTACTGCTCTCAGTGTTTTTCTCACCTCATGCACCTGAAGAGAGAGAGGTGCAGCATCATGGTCCTCATGAGGCAGTATGTCCAGGTTCTTGGTGGTCTCAAAGCATGCAAAAAAGCTTTTTAGCTCCTCTGCCAGAATGCTACTGCTCTCGCTATTTGTTGGGCCCTGGCCTTTATAGTTGGTCAGGACCTGTATCCCCCTCCACATCTGCCATGGGTCATTGTCAGTAAAGTGGCCCTTGACCTTCCTCCTATACATCTCCTTAGCATGTTTGATGCCCCTTCTCAACTCAGCTCTGGCAGTGCTGTACTGTAAGGTATCACCTGCTCTAAAAGCCAGGTCACGGACCCTGATCAGAGCCTGTACTTTGCTGGTCATCCAGAGTTTCCTGTTTGGGAAGGTCCACGTGCATTTGTCCATAGTGACATTTTCTACGCAGGTCTTCATGTAGAAAAGCACAGTCTCTTTGTATAACTCGAAATTCTGTTGTTTAAAGATGCTCCAATCTGTGCGGGCAAAACAATCCTGAAGCTGGGAGAGGGCATTTTCAGGCAAGCATCTAATAGTTTGACTGCTAGGTTTTGTTCTCTAAGGGGAGTGTAGGTTGGTAGTAAAAGCAGGGTGAAATGGTCTGATTGTCCTAAGTGGGGAAAAGGTTTTGCTCTATAGGCATGCTTGATATTTGAGTACACATGATCAAGTGTTTTTTCCCCTGGTTGGGGACTTAACATGTTGGTAAAGTTTGGGGAGCACAGTTTTTAGACATGCTCTGTTGAAATCCCCAGCAATGATGTGAATGCCCTCAGGATGAACTCTCTGTTGCGTAGTAATTATGTCTTGAAGGTGACTGAGCGCCATGCTAACATTAGCATCTGGAGGTAAATATACAGCAGTGATGGTATAACTACTGTTAGCTCCCGTGGCAGATAAAATGGTCTACACTGAACAGTCATGGCCTCTAAATCTGGTGACCAATGGCTGTTTGTTATTTTGATGTTTGTGCACCAGTCTTTACGTACATAAACAATTAAGCCCCTTCCCCTTCTCTTACTGGAAGCTATATTGCAATCTTGACGGTGCAAGGTCCAGTCCGCTAGCTCCATTGTAGCATCAGGGATTTGCGGGTGCAGCCAGGATTCTGTGATGATTAGTAGACAGCACTCACTAATTGTGTGATTGTGGGAGATCTGCAGCTGTAGTTCATCCTCTTTGTTTATGAGGGAACTGGTGTTTATGAGGAACATAGATGGTAATGGGGGTTTCTGCGGTCTCTTCCTCAACTGAGTTAGCAGACCTGCTCTGCATCCCCTCTTCTGTTTTCTCTCCCCCTGCCGTCTTCTACATTTGCTTAATCCAACAGCAATCCACAGAGCTCCCGGAAATCTTACTAACTCCAGTGGGGTATTGTGGGATTCTGTATTAGCATAGGTGACTTCAGTTTTGAGTTTCTGTCTTATACTTATCAGGTCTTCTCGACAGTACATTAGTCCATTGTAGGATGGAATAAAATGCAGGAACAAAAAGAAGTAAAAACACAAAAAGAACAGTAGTCAGGAGCATTGAGCCGCTGCGACCATGTGTGCTGCCATCTTGTGGCCAAAAAAATATTGGTTAACCGGCCTCTCGCAGCTTCACAGGCTTTTGTTAAAGCCACAAATTCAGCTACTTGAGCGCTGTGGGAGGGAGGGGGGGGAATGCCCAAATTCTTCTTATACGTACCCATTTCATGTATTCATAACTATGTATATATTTATACCTATTATCTTGTAAGTGATTGACAAATCAAATAAATTCTAAATTCTATTGCAGCCCCAGCTACTCTCCTGCCTTCATGTAGGTATGAAGAGCCGTCTGTAAACAGCTCGAGGTCTGGGTTTTGCAGTGGAGTATCTGTCAAATTGGGTCTTGATAATTCATCATCATGGACTAGGTGGAGGCAGTCATGAAGAGTTTCTCCAGTCTGCTCCAATGGAAGTAATGTGGCTGGGTTTAAGGTGTTACATCTTTCAAAAGTGATATTTTCCGATGTAAATAATTCAGCCTCATATCGAGCCAGGCACAGCTGGGTGAAGGCTTGGGTCTGAGATTTTAAAAGGATAGCAAAAACGTCATGGGGGACCTTTAAGGTTAGAGGTTGTCCAAGCACCAAATCTTTAGATTTTTTAACTATTTCTACAGTGGCTGCCACAATTCTTAAGCATGGAACTGTCCCCTTTGCCACTGGGTCTAGTGTTAGTGAATAATATGCTACTGGTTGATGTGTATGTCAAATGGTTGTGTTAGGATGCCTGAAGCAATGCCTGATTTTTCATGAATAACAAGGTAAAAGGCTTTTTGTAGTCAGGGAAACCAAGTGCCGGGGCTGAAGCTAAGGTTTGTTTTATTGTTTGAATTGTTTGATCTAATGTTTTTGACCATTCAATGGGGTCAGGCATATCTTTTCCTGTCAGTTGTATTAGTGATCTAGCTAACTCTCCAAATGAGGGGATCCATGGGCGGCAAAAACCTAATACTCCCAATAGGGCTCTTACTTGTCGTTTTGTTTGTGGAGGCTTCATGCTTAAGATTGTTTGTACTCTGCTGGATGCCAATTTCCTAATTCCTGGTGCAATGATGTACCTAAATATGTTTCTTCCTGTTTTAAATTTTGTAATTTTGAAGGGGAGGCTTTATGTCCACTGTCAGCCAGAGCTTTTAGTAGATGTAAGGTGTCAAATTTACATGCCAACTCAGTGTGTGAGGCAAGCAATAAATCATCAACATATTGAATCAGAGTTGATAGGTATGGCAAGGAGATAGAGGGGACATCTGCCTTTAAAATTTGGGAGAATAAGGTAGGGGACTCAGTATAGCCTTGTGGCAATCGGGTCCAAGTATATTGTTGGTCTTCCCAGGTAAAAGAAAAGAGGTATTGGGATGCCTGGTCTATTGGGATGCTGAAAAAGGCTATGCACAAGTCTATAACTGTGAAAAACATAGCTGAAGCTGGAATTTCAGTTATTATCGTTGCAGGGTTAGGTACTATAGGGGCACGTGGTATCACATAATTGTTAATGAGGCGCAAATCATGCGTGAATCTGAAGATGGGGTTTCCTTCATTATCTACCTTTTCCTTCTCAACTGGAAAAATTGGGGTGTTACAGGGAGATGTACATTTCTTAAGGACTCCCTGTTCCAGATAAGCTTTTATCAGTTTCCTTATAGGTTGGATAGCCTCAGCTGGAATTTTGTATTGGGGAACACATGGAGGTGGTCCGTCCTTACTTTAATAGTGACTGGGGTTGAACTTTTCAATAATCCCACCTCTGTTGCATCCCAGACCCAGAGAGAAGATGTCCATTATATCCATGTGAAGCTCTGTGTTGTTTTTGGCTATTATATGGGTGACTTTTCCTGGAATGTTTAATGTAAGGCCCCCCTTTCCAGACTTTATGGTGGCTCCCATTTTACATAAGATGTCCCTTCCCAAGAGGGAGAGTCGGGATTGGGGACATACTGTAAAAGAGTGGTTTAAAGAGAACGGTCTCAATTCTACTTTTAAGTCACGAGTGCATTCTACAGGAATAATTTTTCCTCCAACTCCCATTATATTGTCCTGAACCCCTGGAATCACTGAGTCTTTATATGGGGGTGCTGTAATTAGTGATGAAGTTACTCCGGTGTCAAGTAGGCAGTCATATTTCTTTCCTCCTATGATCAGAGAAATCATGGGTTCCCCTTTCAGGGCCATTCCTTAAGGGAATTGCTAGCCCAGTGAAGGTAGCAGTGTTTTCATTGGGTTCATTTTCATTTTCTAGTCAGGAAAATTTCTCATCCCTCCCCTGGCCCCATTGAGATCTATCATTATCTCTGTGCTCGTTGTTATGTGGAAAGGGGGCTGTAGGTGTCTCGCAATGTTAGTTATATTTCTGCTCACCTCTGTGATATATTGATAATTGCTTAGCATGGAGCCTCTGGGTGAATCTTGAGGCTGATTGTGAAACCAAGTTTGTTTATAGTATCAGCCAAAATGCCCTGTTTTACCACATTTATAGAAATGTTGGCACCTATCTTGGGGCCATCCTTCCTGCCTACATTGCCAGCATCCCTGCCTGATACCAGAGATCCTTCGCTATACTTGCCTGGCATTATGGTGCATGGCAGCAAAACCTCTCAGCTCTTCATGTCTCTCTATCTTCCTTTTCCTATCTTTTTCTTCCTCTTTTAATTTATCCCTTTGGTCATAGACAAAGTTTGCGATCCTGCGCAACTCTGTTATTTCCAAGGTGGGCCAGTTAGATACAATACAGTGGAAGTGATCCCTGATGTCACTAGTAGCCTTGTCCACAAAGGCTGAGGCTAAAATTCTCTGGTCCTTTTGGCAGCTTGGGTCTAAGTGGGCATATGTTACAGATGCCTCCGAGAGATGAACCCAAAAGGCGTCAGGATTTTCCTTTTCCCTTTGGGTTGTCTTTTAAAATTCTGACCAGTTGAGGGGCTTTTTTCCTATTTCCTCTAGGGCTTCCATTAGATTAGCTTTTGCCCTTTTGTATCCTCCCAGTGATTGGCATCATTGTAATCCCAATCAGGGTGATGAGTTGGCCATGCAACTCTTGCCTGGGCAGCCTGTCCTGGGATAATAGGTTGATTCGTTCTTTGTGTTGTTTTCTCAAATAGTTTCAATAGTTCATCCTGAGTTAGGAAAATATGCAGTAATTGATTCATGTCTTCCCAGGATGGGTTGTGGCTCTCTATTATTGATTTCAGGGTTCAGATCACTGCTTGAGGGTCTGCCCTGAATGTTGGTGTGTCTTTCTTCCAAATAATACGATCTGAGTTGCAACTTCCCATGTTTCCCCTTCTGATGTGGGGTATGACACTTGGTTTGCAGCTGGGCTACACGTCAGTTTTCTGAAGAAAAAAAGTCTGAAGAGGATTCTGGTTTCCTCACAGAGTAGACACACCTCTTTTCTTAGGGAATTCTCTGTTTTCAGATTCCTCTTTAAAAATGGGAATCTGGGAGGACCTGCTGCCCCCAACGCAGACGAGTACGGGTCCCTCCCATAATTTCATAACTTCACAACTTCACAAATTCCTAACTATCTAATTTCAGAAGTATGTAGAAATCCCTGGGTTTGCTCTGGGAGACACTGGAGTTCCCCTAGTTATTTTTTTTTATTTTATTAGTCACTTCTCACCTCATATCCACTCGGCTTATCCTTGCGCCCTTCAGAAGGTCTCACACTCCGTAATCCTCCTTGCTTTCCCAATCCTGCCGGGCACTGCTCTTTTCGAACTAGCAGCAAGTGGGATACAGCTAGAGGTCAACGGAAGAGGTGGGATCCAGCTGTTTTCTGCAGGCAAAGCCCACATGCATGCACACACAGCATTTCACTCTTCCTTCCACTCCCCACAGTTCTAGAATTTTAAATTTAAAGCGGTACTCACCAGCTTTCAAACAGCTTTTGAGTTCAAGTCTCAAGGATTCCCTTTACTACCCAATGCCTCCTGGGCAGGGTCTGTGGATGTCTTCCCTGGACAAAGAAAGTCCGTGATGGCTGGGTTTTTATCTCTGGACCCCGTCCGGTGGCTAGGTTGGCCGGGAAACCACCAGAGTCACCAATTGTGGAAAGGAAAAAGAAGGCTTGCTCTTTAAGAAAAAGGCAAAGTTCCTTTCTTTGTGGATTCAATTTTAATTGGTCAGCTGCATTGGAAGTCAGAATCAGTTTAGTAATAGGAAGGCAAGTAAGAAATCCTACAGCATTCCTGAGATTAATTTAATCTTATGAATAGAGAAACTCCTTTCTTATACCCTTCAGATCCTTTGATTTTGTGTGAACCCCTTGAAGTCTTTGATTTTTGTGTGTGTGTGATGAGTTCCTGTCTCTTGAGATTGGGATCTCTTCCTGGGATCTTGGTAGGAGTAATTGTTTTATAGTAGCTGCTTGTTCATTTTGTAGCTGCTTGTTGTATTAGGTTGCAATATCCCGAGTTTCCTATTATGCTTTTTGGTTTGCTTTTCACAAGTTTTTTATAGCTTGCCATCTATTTTTCTATGGGAAAGGATCTTAGCTAATTTGTATCCCATGCAAAGGTGGGGGGGATAATGGAACTGACCCTGCGTTTTCACCTCTCCTTTCTTTTAGGGGAATTTTCCTTCCCCTTCTAATGTTTTAAGATTTCTTTTTTTTTCCTAGAAGAGAGGGGAATCATAACTTCCAACACTGTTGGAGCCAATCTTCTTTCTTCCATACCCCTCTCTTCTAAACTAGTAAGTTGCTCTGCTTTTTCATGCCAGGCTTAGCATGGTAAGTTCAGAATGGATTTTGTAGAGAACAGCTTACCTTTAGATCTCATACATTTGCTCAATTTCAGAGCATACATTACACAATGTCCAAAGCATAATTGAGACTATTCAGCAGTTTGCTTAGCTGCTGCTTCATTACTTCTATTGCTGTCATAACCTTTATGGAGTGTCCAATGGCCTTTTAAGTTTGACAAGCAAAAAACATAGTAAATATTTCTCACAAATATTTTTCTTCTTCCACTTTATGGTTCATTTAACATACTAAATTATGTGCTGTGTTACTATTCAGGCAGTTTGCAAACTTGTGTTTTTTGTTATTGGAAGGCAACTCTTTAATTTGAAGATGGTGGTAAATTCTTGGTAATAAAATGGCAAGAAAGGCTCACATCTACTTACCATTTAGAAAGGGTTAGAAAGAATGATAAGGTTACCTTTGCTTTGTTTTCAATCTTCTTTTCTTGACTTGGTTTTCATAAAAAGTAGCTTTGGAATTGAAGCCATATGTGTTAAAATAAAATTCTTTCTCTATAAGTACAAGTATGCAAAAAGTTTCAAGATTAATCCAAGTTGTTTAGTGGCTTTAAATATCAGGATGTTGTACTAAGGTTTAAGTCAGAGATCTTCAAATTTGGCAACTTTAAGACTTGTGGACTTCAACTCCCAGAATTCTCCAGCCAGCATAGCTGAATGGAGAATTCTGGGAGTTGAAATCCACAAGTCTTAAAGTTGTCAAGTTTGGGGACCCCTGGTTTAAGTAGAAAGAGGTTCCAGCTGAAAATATACCATGAATACCATAGAGATGCTTGCTTTCTTGCTTTCTTTCTCTTAAAAGGAAGAAAAAGAAAGAGGGAGGAATGAGAGTAAGAAAGAAAGGGAGGGAAGGGAGAAAGAGGGAAGGGAAAGGAATGTGAATGAGATATCGATGGACAGACGGACAGACGGATAGAGAGAGAGAGTGAGTGAGGGAAGGAGGGAGGGAGGAGGGAGGAAGGAAGGAAAAGAAAAAGGAGAGGAAGGAAGGACCACAAACTCTGGCCCTAGACACAGCTTCAGAGGTTGCTTTGAAACAGCACAGAAATCCAGGGCTGGAAGGGACCTCAGAGGACATCTAGTCCAACCCGCACCAAGAGCATTATTAAAGTGAATTTCTATCTTTTGACCCACCCAATCATGTGACCACCAAGCCACGGTCAGCCAGTCACGTGACCAGCAAGCCGCGCCCAGCCAACAAGCCACACCCAGCCAGTCAAATGACCAGTAAGCCACACTCACAAATTAGGCCACGCCCACAGAACCGATTGTTAAAAAACTTGAATCCTACCCCTGAAATGAACACAATATGTTCAGAGAGTAGAAGTCACCTAATGGTTTCCAAAGCAACTAACCTACTGATTATTAATTGAATTGGCCTACCTCTTCCAGAATGGGACCCTGTTCCTATAAAAAAAATGGTTGTGAGCACATCACTGATGATGCTTGTATAAAATAAAAGAAAACTGCAAGTGAGGATGCCAATAAAAAAACAATTTGGCAATATTTTAAATAACAGTTTTATTGTTTTTTTGTAAAGTATTATGTAATAATTTTTCATTAATATTTTTTAAACTTTGTTGTAACAAAATCTAGTTTTATATACCCTTTTTATTATTTAAGCATTAAAGGCATGAAATAATAAACTGTCTTTTATTTTGGTATATCTTTTTTTTATAATTAGAACAGTCATTAGGGCAAAGAAGTGATATTGAGTTGGCCATGCCCACCCAGTCAGCAAGCCATGCCTACCCAATCACATGACTACCAAGCCACACCCACAAATTAGGCTATGCCCATAGAACCAGTTGTTAAGAAATTTGAACCCACCCCTGATTATAATTTAATAGTCATTTACTTTACAATTAATGCCAATAAGTTTGCCCAGTAAGTTTGCTTTCTATTATTTTGAGGAAAAAAGGCCATCTTCAATCACATTGTTTTCATCCTCTTTTTCCACTAATGAAAACAGAGCAGTACCAAAGATTGTTCTAGATCGTGCACAGGAAAATTAATGATAAGAATTGTTTATATAATACCAACTAAGTACAGTAATCTATTAGCCTACAACAGAGTAGCCATAAGTCAATAGAAATATTTAGATTTGAATCAAAGTTTTCCTGAGGAAGTTCAAAGAAGAAAAAATGCATGCCTTCTTCTCCCAGCAGGCCATCTAGCAGTAATTGTACAAGGAATACAGTTCCTGAATAGTATGGATTAGATATATGGGATTATTGTAGATACTATATGTGGCAAAGATCTTTGTTCAAAAAATGGAAAAGAAATTATGTACTTTTTTATATGAGTTCACATATACTTTAGTCTTATTCTGTATACATTATCACTATCCTTAAATACACTACACATTTATAATTTTACTAACTTCAAATGAAAGTATCTCAACTGAAATTCTTCTGATACTTTAACTTGATATTTTAATCAACTATGCAAATGCTTTTGAAGGACCTAAGCCTTACTTCTGTGGGGCTAATTTCTAAATCTACTACTGTAGTTTATCAACTTAGCCTAAGCACAGGGATATTGGGAGACAAAGTCCTATAAACATTAAGTGATTTTAAAGTTTGATGGATTATGTTGTATTAGAATCTTTTAAAGTTCACTGATTCAATCATGCTGTATATAAGATGCATTCATTTTTGTATACTCAACAGATATACATTCATTTTTGTATAGACAACAGATATACAAAGCAAAAGACTATGTCTGGTGAGGGTCAATATCCCTTACTCATACTAACAACATACCCAAGGCTTTTCCTTAATAGCATTAGAAAAATAACATTTGGTAGAGATTAATGTGAAGAAAGCTCAAGTTAAAACAACAAGATTCAAACATGCTGAGAGAGCCAGTGTTACTCTTAGATAAAGCAACTCATGTCAAGAGGAGGATGGTAACAAATATTGGGTGTATTCCTTTTGATCTGTGCCTATATCCTGTGATGAACTAGGAACCTGTCTACCCAGTATTATAAAACATGTTTATTCTTTGCAAGTGTTGCAACAAAATTGAGCCATATGTCCTACAACATTTGAGTTTTGTACTTGTAACTATTGTTTAAAGCAAGCATCACAAATCAATAAATTAAAGCAAATTTATATTGTGTATAAAATTAATTTATATTTTAAGTTAATTGAACAACTAATTTCCTGGTAATAACATTTAATAAAAATAACCAGGTTTCTTTCTTTGCTTATTTGTTTTGTTCAGCACTTCCTTCTACTATATATTCTTTCTTTAGACCAAATATCACCTTCAATTCAGATATATATGCAATATAGCATTGAGCACATAAATCTGTTTGAACCCCAATGAATTGAGAAAAAAGCCAAGGATCTAGAATATTGAATATATATTTTAAACACTGGGACCTCTATTGTATCACAGTATGTATTTCTGTGGACTGTTTATGTGAAAATTTAATGGAGTTAATAGGTTTCCTCTAAGACCAGATTCTAACCTTGAAGTTCAACAGCTGAAAAATTATAATTGCCACTTGGTTTTGCTCTGAAAAGCAAAAGGATGCTTCATATCTCCTCTTCTCAAGGCTCAGTTGCTGCTATTCCTTGTAACTATAAGTTTTCATTTGGCTTGCTATGCAAAAAAATTAACCTTCTGATAGAACTGTTTTTCTGTCCCTTTTCAAAGTAGTATTTAAAACCTTAACTAATCATATATGCATATGGAAATCTATTATCATTGTTTTAAACAGTAGCAGTGTTTCAGCATTGACTTCATGTGACTGATTTATTTTCTTGTCAAATAAACTCTTTAATAGTTTGCATTTTAAAGGGTTGACTCTTTCAATAAAATCAATTTAATTAACTATCACATTCTGACAGAGTGCACTTAAGCGCTGTCATTTATTGCAACTGAACAATAATTTCCATCAAATAAAACATGTCAACTATTTTAATGAGCTATTTCAACTTTAGCAGGGTTTCATCTTAATAATAAAAAATACATCTCAGGTTTCTATCAAACTGATTACTAACCACTTCTCATTAATATTGTGATAGACTGTCACTAGTTATTTACCAAATGATCAGTGCTTAGTACTAATCTTTAAATTATTATGTAAATCAAGGAAAGATGGAAGGAAATGGCCAATAATATTAGCCTTAATTTGTTTGTCAGTACCTTAGAAATTCACTGTTACATTATTACAATCAAAATGTGTAAGAGGGCAAAGTCTTACATGATTCCATCAAATGCCATATGTCAAAAAATACACCAGATGCATTTCAAGTTGAATTTCAATATCTCCTAAGGATACTAGAGAGCTGGTGGTGTCTTATCTGAAACCTTAGAATGATATTTTCAATTACGGAACTTAATTTTCCAGAAAAAATGACATATTAATGTAAATTGAGGATTTTTTTTTAAAGCAAAGGATGCTAATTACATATTTGTTTACGTGTTTGTTTGTTTATTAAGCTTATATGCCACTTGACTCAACAATTCTTTGTAGCTCATAACAATCAAACAAAGAAAATTTTAAAACAATGGAAATATAAAAAATGGCAGAATAAAATATTGGGGCAAGTTGACCGCAGACAAGAAAATCCATGAGAAGACAGATCTGGTTCCCTAAGATCACTAACTGAAGTTCTGAAGTAACGAGTGAAGAATAGCCTTCTGCCAAAAGACTTTCATCTAGACTTTCATCTAGACTTTCAACCTAATATATGCCCTCTTCCTATACCCCACAGGAGCCAACCAAACCAAATCTCCTCTTTCTGCCCTACACCCCTATTTTCTCTTCCTGCCCTAATTTTTTTCAATATAACTCTGTTTAATTGATTAACTGATCTTAACTAATTGATTAATTAATTTTTATAATTATTTACCACTAGTGATTAATAGATTATTATAGAGTATTATAAACTAGTGGTTATTGTTTAGTTTGATTAACTGTTTTGAATATTATTTTGATTAGAATGTTTAGGGCAAATTAGTGATTAGGGCAATTAATTGACTAGTGTGTTTAGTGATTAGTGTAATTAATTATAGGGTGATTAGTGATTAAATTAATTGACTAGTGTGATTAGTATAATTGATTAATGTGATATTGCTTTATTGTTTACCATAATATATTGTTTGATTGAACAACTCAATCAACAAACCATCTCAACAAACCCACCATGCCAGGAAAACAATCCAATGTCAAACCACAATCTAAAAAGAAAAAAAATCCCTACTCTTTACTCAAGACTCTTGCTCTTGCCTTTTATGTAAGGAAACTTTAAAGGAGAATGAAAATTACATTAAATATTCTCTTTGTGACAACTATGCTCACCATAATTGCTTAGGATTACCCAAGCAAATGGTTCTATTCCTAAAATCATCCGCCAATGCTTTTCCATATTTCTGCCCACTGTGCAGACCCAAACTAGACAAATATATTGCCCTCTTCAAAAGAGTTGACACCATTGAAACACATATAACATCCCTTGACACCATTGTAACATCCCTAGACACTATACAAACAAGATTAACAAACCTTGAAAAAAAGAGACAGCACAAAAAAATGAACTTCAAACATCTACAAATCATATCTCTACCCAAGAACCAAAACCCAATCCACAAAAAAACACAAATCCTACAAATATTGATATCCCCATCCTCATCAAACCTAACCTTCGTTCTCACCCTGATCTAACCTTACAGCAACATGTACGATCCCGTGAACTACGCTCTGAGCTCAAAAGACTACATGAATTAGATAATACTAATCTATACATTGATTACCATGCAGATTGTATCAAAAGCAAGAGCCACAACCCACCTCACAATAACTATCACCCAAACATCCAACGTTAGGGATGCACGCCCCTTACTTCCTCCAGACCCACTACTTCATATCTTAAATGCAAACTACTCAATGCAAGAAGCCTCTCAAATAAAATGCATGAATTCCTCATCTTACTAAGCATAGCCACATTCAACATTATATTTGTCTGTGAGACATGGTTGAATGCATCTTGCCCAGACTCCATTACCACTGTAAGAGAATATCGCATTTATCAGTCTGATCGCAAAATCTGTAGAGGAGGTGGAGTTGCTATATTCTATAAAAAGTCTCTAAATCTAAAAAAGTTTCAAATTATACAAGAGCTTGTTCTTCCTGAGACCATCGTCTGTGAAATGTCCTTAAATACGTCAATCCGCTTCTTACTTTGCTATCGAGCTCCTGACTATGATATAATTCATGCAAACAAGCTAACTTCACTACTGACATGGGTTGCCTCTTGCCCACACTCTCTTATTTTTCTTGGTGACCTCAACTTACCTCTTATAAATTGGACACTAAATGAATATACATCTGAACCTATTCATACAACCCTGTACAATACATTCATACAACCTTGTACAATGCACTCTAGGACTGGATCAATTAAGATATAACAACACCAGACGAAGCAACTGCCTCGATCTCATCTTCTGCAACAGTTCAAAATCAATTTATGGCCTACAAATACGGGAACCATTTTCGAACAGTGACCATAGCATGATTGACTTTTGTCTAAATTTACACCCTCTCAAAGAGGATCATAATGATGGGTCTTCAAAATACAATTTTAAAAAAGCCAATTATGAACTCATAGCTGCCAACTTATCATCCCTTGATTGGCACATTCTGTTCTCTGGCTGTAACAATACAGAAGAACTTTATAATACCTTCTTGCTTGAACTTGAAAGAGTCAATAAACTATATGTTCCATTAGTAAACCCCCCCAAAAAATTTACCCAAAATAATAAGAAAACGTCAATCTAACAAAAACCCTTATGGCGTAAAAACAAAACTAAATACGTAGCTAACTTTAAAAACCGATACAACACCTTATGCTGACAGATAAAGGCAGAATGCATCAATTACCACTGCAAGCAAGAGGAAAAATCTTCTACGCACAAAATCCACCAGTGCCTTTTATAACTTTGTAAACACCAAACTTAAAGACTCAACCCCCCCCACCCCAAAAGGGCTTAATGGGAAAGGCTATAGCGATTAAGCCGTTAAGGAAAACCTCTTCAACATGTTCTTCAGTTCAGCCTTTGTAAACAGCAATGACTCATGCCCCACATTTCCTAATCATATGATAATTAACTGCAACGGTCTACAAATTGACTTTACTGAAGATAACATAGAAAATGCACTACACTACCTAAAACCATCCTTATCTATTGGCCCTGATGGCTTATGTGCATTCTTCTTAAAAAAGCTCTACACTACCATAGCAGAACCTCTAAGAGTGGTCAATGTCTGGAACTCACTACCCGATTCTGTTGTCACCTGCTCAAACCCCCACTCCTTTTCCCTCAAACTAACCTCTATTGACCTCACCCTATTTCTAAGAGGTCTGTAAGGGGTGTGCATAAGCACACAATCATGCCTATCATCCCTGTCCTATTGTCCCCAATTATTAATTCCTATTTCTTATATTTAAACTTATGTTTATTCGTATTTCTATTGTATTGTAAGCTTTTGAAAAATAAATAAATAAATAAAATAATAAATAATAATAAGTTAGATTTTTGTTAATTCTTTAAAGGAATCAAAAGACAGCATAGTCTACTTAAGTTCACATATCCTGATGGTAGTTTTTTAGTTTAAATTCATAACATAAAAAATGGTCAGAGGGAAAATGAACAAAACCTTCACAATAAAATAGTAGTATTTAGTGTGCAAAAGAATTACTAACATACACGGGCCTCATTCTGTATTAATTCATCTTATCAGAAATTCTTACTTTTTGCTTTAGGTAAGCATTCTATATTGCAGACCTTGGGGTTTTGATCTGTGTATTAGAAATCCTTGCCTTGGCTTCAGGATGGTTACTAGCAAGCAGAACAGTTTCTATTTAAAGGAGTTTACATAAATGAGACATGGGAAAAAGAAAGAAACACCAAGGTCCCAGCCCAGGATCTTTCCCACCCTTGAATGCTGCAAAACAACCAAGAATTGAGAAGCATTTTGCCGGAAAGATAATCATAAGTAAAACTAACCACCACCCCTCCATCTCTAACAAATCTGAAGTGTTAGAACGGGATCTGCAAAGAGAATTGACAAAACAACAGATATTAGACTTTCCCATACTTATTGTGGGGGGACAACAAAATAGCTAGCCAAGTTACACCCACTACAGAATCAGAGATAAAGTCTAAAAATGCTAAGAACAACAAACTAATTCAGAGTACAGAGAGATTACCATGGGAAAATACAACTGAGTTTATGGCAAAGCAATGCCTTCTCACAGCGCAAACTGTTGTTTCAATATTTGAGAAATTAATAGACACACAACATGATTTCTTCAAACACAAGATCTGAGACCCTTCACTCCCACCAAACACCTTACAGAAGACTGGGTTAAATCCCATACTCTGGGTAAGTCTGTGATCAAGAGCAAAGAGACAAGAAAACAGTTAAAGAACCTGCTAAAAAGCTGCAGCCTTCCCAGAAAAACTGGCTTTCTCCAGACGAGGCAGTGAGAGGGGGAGGTATTAAAACAGTAAAGCATCTCCCCTCCAATTACATTGTTCACTGCAAACACAACAGATTCATCTTAGAATCCGTATGAATATAAAACTATGGATGCTGGAATACCAAGAGCGTAATACTAAATTCCCTAATCCAGCTTCTACTCTGCCAAGGGGGACAGATCAATCTACATGTGGTGGAGTGGCTCCCTGAGGCTCCAAACTGGAAGTGGATACTCCTATCTTTTAAGCAGTCCAGCATACCCCTGATGCAAAGGTATTTACCAGGTTCTGATCAGTTCTGCAGGTATTTACCAGGTTCTGATCAGTTCTGCAGAACCGGTAATGGAATTTTTTAGAAATTTTTAGGAGAACCAGCAAATACCACCTCTGACTGGAGATTTTATAATATCCTTCCCCTGCCATACCTACCAAGCCATGTCCATAGAACCAGTAGTAAAAAAATTTGAATCCCACCACTGGGTTAAACCCCTAATCATTAACAAGCGAGCTCCCAACGTTGCTGTTTTTCCCTCACTTTCAATCTTGGGAAGGCAAGGGAAGGAGAATGAGAACCAGTCAACCTTATTTGGTGCAGATGTATTTAATAACACAGAAGCAGGCCTTATCAATGCTTTTGGCTCTCTACCAAAGAAAGAACAAGACAACATACTATTTAAGTTAGAAAATTTAAAGAAATTCTTATTGGTCACAATGGACACAGCTGAGCCGCTTATAGATCTTGTCTCCCCAATAATTGAGCCTCTTATTCCTCCCCCAGAGAACAAGGGATTGCATGAAAATGAGATCATGGGAAACAGAAGCCAAGATTCACTGGGGCCAATAGAGGTCCCAGTGGATATGGAGATGCTATCATCCTTATTTGAATACCCTATGATACCTTCAGCAATAAACCAGTAGTGGGATTCATTTTTTTTACTACTGGTTCTGTGGGCATTGCTTGGTGGGCGTGGCAGGGGAAGGATACTATAAAATCTCCAGTCAAAGGGGGTATTTTCTGGTTCTCTGAACTACTCAAAATTTCCACTACCAGTTCTCCAGAACTGGTCAGAACCTGCTGAATACCACCTCTGCAACAAACCAAGAGATCGAGAGGGGATCCACCAACTCAAAGTCGATAATTCCTTGCCCTACATCTCATGAGGAAATACTTGAAAGGAAAGCTATGTTAGCTGATGATAAAGCCTCTCACTTTGAACAAGCTCCGCAAGAGTCTGCTCAGGACTTGGATTAGACTCCCCTCCTTTTAGAGAAGGTCAATTTTGTCTGTGATGAAACGTCAACCCAATGTAACAAGCCTACAACTTCCTCATATATGAATCATATCTCCTGATGAATGGTCAAATGATGACACTATTTCCCTTTTAACCTGGAATATAGCAGGCTGAGCTATCCCATCAAAAGACCAACTCTTTTTTGACTATGTATCACAATTTAACATCCTTTTTACATGAAACCTGGGCCTCTTCGGAGATACAGCTAGATGGTTATTTGGCAAACTCTATTCCAGCTGCCCCAAGTGGGTGGGTGAGAGATCTAAGTTAATACAGCCCTGCAATTTAAATGTGTATTACTGCCACCTTTACAGCCTTGGGTTGCATCTATCTTACTTTCATCTAAACAGGTGGAAATTCTGCCTTTTAATATCTATATTCTTCACCTTAATAAGAATAATCTGTCCAACAATATTTGGGATTGCATAAAAATTTTTATTCTTGGCTACACAGACAAATATCCCACAGCAGCAATAATCATAGGGAGAATTTAAACACTAAGATGGGACCAAATGATCAAGCATTATTTAATCAATTTAACATCTATTATGATAAGAATGCACCAGGAGAACATCTGTATTCTACACAGTTTAAAGATCCTAAAGTTAATTGGGCAGGTTTGTGTGAAAGATAAATGATTGCACCTATGTACCCTTAATGGTTCCACACGTGGCGATTACCCAGCAGAATATACTTATCAGGGAGCAGGAAGAAAATCTATTACTGAAGTTCTTACAGAAGATGGAGGTAGATTCGTGATTGGAAAGCGATCATGATCCAGTAACCCTTACCCTTACATTACACCAGAAATTTTTAAGGGCCAACTTAATCTACCTACCCAGATTCAGTGATGGGATTCAAAAATTTTTACTACCGGTTCTGTGGGCATAGCTTATTTGGTGGGCATGGCTTGGTGGTCATGTGACTGGGTGGGTGTGGCTTGGTGGTCATGTGACTGAGTGGGCATGGCTTGGTGGTTATGTGACTGGGTAGGTGTCAGAGGTGGTATTCAGCAGGTTCTGACCAGTTCTGGAGAACCGGTAGTGGAAATTTTGAGTAGTTTGGAGAACCGGCAAATACCACCTCTGACTGGAGATTTTATAGTATCCTTCCCCTGCCATGCTCACCAAGCCATGCCCATAGAACCGGTAGTAAAAAAATTTGAATCCCACCACAGGTGGGTGTGCTTGGTAGTCATGTGACTGGGTGGGTATTCTTGGTGGTTTTGTGACTGGTTGGGTGTGGCCAATGTCACTCACATCAAGGGATGCCTCACCTGGCCCCTCCCCTCCCAGCCATTCCTTGTCACCCAGCCTCAACTTATCTATAGTTCTGTAAAAATGTTGTTCACCTTTTTTGACTTTATTATCTGCATACTATAGATGTATTTTCATGGACCACTGAAAGAAGGAAATGGCTCACCCAAGAGTGTGATAGGCAACAGGCTTTTAAGGGGCTGCCACAAAGAAAGGGAGACAATGTATTTTCCAAAGAAGCAGAATGCAAACAAGAAGCAATGGATGGAAACTGAACAGAGAGAAGCAACCTAAAACTAAGGAGAAACTTCCTGACAGTGAGAACAATTAATCAGTGGAACTGCCTGTCTCCAGAAGTTCTGAGTGCTCAATCACTGGAAGTTTTTAAGAAAAGACTGGACAGCCATTTCTCAGAAATGGTATAGGGTTCACCCCAAGGTCTCTTCTAAGTGTTATTCTGACAGCTTTCCCAGGATTTCTACTCAGAGTTTGGCATCCTCAGTTTTCTTGCCTGAGCTGGGGGTTGGACGTAAATTGCACTCGTGCGAGTCGCGTGACTCACATGACTCGCGCATGTGCACACAACGCAGAGCAACAGAACCAGTAATTATACCAGTCGGATCCCATCCTGAGAAGAGGTAACCCAGCTGACCGAATCCCTTAAGGCTAACAAAGAATCAGGGGCTGACAGTGTTCTGCCAGAAATAATTAAAAAGAATGTCAGTTGGTGGGCACCTCTATTAGCATCTCTTTTTACATATATAGATAAAATGGGCTGTATGCCAAAAGATTGGGAATTAGCAACCATTATACCAATCTACAAAAAGGGTAACAAAAATGATCTAGGCAAAAAAGCAGCTAGGAGAGCTGTTAAGAGCCATAATTAGAGCAGGGAATTGGCTAAAGGAGTTTAGTTTTAGTTTTAGGAGTAGTTTGTCGTGTATCACTGAATCAAAGTCTATGTAAATTGCATCTATTGCTTTGCCCTGATCGAGTTGTGTAGTCCATATGTTTTTGCAGTGTAAGAGTTGCAGATTACAGGATAGTTTTTTTCTTAAACCAAATTGTTTATTAGAGAGTAGGTTGTTTGTCTCTAAGTGGAGGATAATTGATTGGTTAATAATTGATTCCATGACTTTACAGGTGATGCAGCATAAAGAGATTGGTCTGTAATTTTCAACTAGGCTGGGGTCTCCCTTTTTGAAAATGGGGATGACCATGGCTAGTGACCATAGTTTTGGCAAGGAGCTGGTCCTGAAGGATTTTTCAAAGATTATGCTTATTGGTTCTGCTATGGCAGTGGATAGCTTTTTTAAGAAGTAGGCACATATTCCGTCCGGTCCAATAGATAGAGATGGTTTTAGATTACATAGTGCTTTTACAACATTGTCTTTTGTAAAATCGATATGTATTAGATCATTGTAGTTGTCTGTGGTTCAACTAGGAAATACTGGGCATGATCCATTGCTGTTTACAAATACTGAGCCAAAGAATGTGTTAAAGAGGTTTGCTTTGATGGTGTCATCATTGCAGTCTTTACCATTAGGTCCTTTCAAGGATGGGATGGGCCTTGAGTCTTTTAGTTTGTTGTTTATAAAATTGTAGAAAACGCAGGAGGAATTGGTGCCTAGAAGGTTTTTCTCTTGTTTAATGTGATAATTGGTGCATTCAGTCTTTATCTGGTGGCATAAATTTTTGTATCGGCTTTTGAAGTTGGCAACATAATCAGATTTGTTTTTTCGTCAAAATGATCTCTTTTTGGACTGAAGCTTCCTTATTGTTATGGGTAATCTGTTTTTTCTGGTTTTGGGAGTTATTATTGGTACATATAGTTTTATGACTTTTGACTTCAATTGACTTGCTGAAAGAATCTATTTAAGAAGCTGGACTGGGTATTTCAAATAGAATATAACACCAATTTAGAACTTTTGAATAACATAAAAGACTATATGGAACTTTGTTTTAAATATATTTATATATTTTACTACTTCATTTTGCAACTTGAAAACTTATATGGATATACAGTATATAAAAGGAAAAGAAGGGAGAAGCAGTGCAACAGTGCCACCTGAAGGCAGAAGTGAAAATTGAAAGGGAAATTATGCTGATTGATAAACATAGCCTTGAAGCTTGAGAACAAAATGATAAGGAACTGTTTTGACTGAAGAATCAAAATAGGGAGCGGATCACTGAGAGTTTTTTTTTTTAAGTGTAGCTCTTGGAACTTAAATGAAAGCAAACAGATAAAGTCAACAGAAGCTGAATATTGCCCTTCTGCTTGGATTTTTTTGTTTGTTTGTTTCTCTTTTTGCTATGTGAACTCTCCCTTTGAATATAAACCTCCTGGTGGTGGAATTTTTGGGCATGGTGCAGGGGTGAAACTCAATCACCTTGGCTCACCTCGGGAGAGGTGGTAGGGATTATTTGAATCGGTAAAACATCGCCCTTGGATGCTGTTACTACTATACCAAGTATACCAAGTCATGCCCACAACCACATCCACAGAGCCAGTAGGGAAAATTTTTGAATTTCACCCCTGGCATGGTGGGCCTATTTGTATTATAAATGATTGCTATATTAATTCTTTTCCTATGTGAAAACGAATTATGGTTTGAAGAACCTGAAGAAAAGAGAAAGCTTTAAAGAATGACAAAATGTCAGCCTTCAAGATTTTCTTCCTTTGCTTTGCATCTTTTGGCTGTCAAGAGGAGACAAGGTTATGGGAAGTGAGCTGGAGGTGTTACAAAATAGAACTGTATAAGTTGGGGGGGAAGTTTCTTGCTTCTATCCTATGCTATGCGCAGCTGCAACTCTTTATCAAAATATGTCAAGGTCAATGGACAGAGGCCTCATCACCACCTGGAGATGCCCACATGATACTATACAAAACTTTTAATTGGATGAGCCAATTGAACTATTGGGGGTGGGAATGTTGCCATCACTTTGTATATGTGATTTACACGCTCATTTTCTCAGATTATTTGACTTTACCAGCCCACCCGGAGAATTAATAAATTTTCTTCCGAGGGGGTCTGAATATAATGTCTAATCCAGCCAGCAACCAAGAAGACCTGGGAGCTACTGGAGAACCAGAATCCCTGCTGTTAGAGGAGACAGGGGAAGCCGATTTATTAGCAGAATTCAGTCTTGGCGAAAAATCAGCTGTAAAACCCAAATAGTCCCTGGGAGTTGGCTGGAAGGATCCTGAAAAAAAGCCTCCTCTAGGAATGACCACTACCCGTCAGCATGGAAGAGAAGAGCCATGGCAAGAGAAGGAGAGAAAGAATTTTTTACTAACTCAAGCCTTGCATCTTCTAAATGAAGCTGTCAGAGAAACTCAAACTGATCAAAGGTATGAGAGAAAAGAGGGAGGGCAGCCCTAGCCAGAAGAATCAGAGCAGCCACCCCCATAAATCAACCTGGGCTGGCGCAACAGGCAGCAGCAGCCTAGGGGGCCCCGGCAGGGGGAGTAATTGCCAGAAGGCATAGAACTCCAAAGGTGCCTCCATTGGAAGTAAAATATGGGGGGGATCCCAAGGATTTAGGATTCTTCCTAGCACAAGTCTGGAGCCATACGGAGAAATAAGGAGAGGATTTTTCCTCGGAAGCAGCCAAAGTTAGATGTGTTACCAGGGCTCTTGAGGGAACAGCTGCAAAGTGGATAGTGACTTTGCATAATGATAATGCCCCCCAGCTGATGAATTATGACCTGTTCATGACTGCGCTGTGGGCCAGGTTTGAAGACCCACTTGCCGAACGTAAGGCCAGAATTAGGATGAAAACAATAAATCAGGGGCGGAGATCAGTGGCCAATTACACCCAGGAATTTAGAAAGCTGGCGTGTCATATTCGAGGCTGGTCCCAGGGAGCCCTGATAGAAGCTTTTAAAGATGGTTTGAATGAAGCTGTTTATCAAAACTGTATTGCCAGAAGAGACCCCAGTGAGTTGCAGCTGTGGTATGTGCTGGCAGCAGAGGTGGGAATTGATCTGACCCGAAACAGACACCGGGGGGCCTTGGTTGGAGCAAGTTCTCCCCCACCAGCCCTCAAGAAACCTTAAAACCTCAAAAGGGAGGGATGGCAGCAAAACCCAAGACCACTGCATGCTTCCAATGTGGGAAGGAAGATCACCGGGCTGCAGACTGCCATGTTAAGCTAGAGCCAAAGGGGGCGCCACGAGGAGGAAGAAAACCTGAAAAACCCCCAGCAAAGCCATGTGAAATGGCGCTTAAAGCAGAGGAGGTTGTAGAGATCGCCCCTCCAAAAGAAGAGGAGCTGGGAACTCCAACCTCTTTTGAAGAAAGTAAATCTGAATCAGAAGACAACTCACTGGTAAGTCCAAACAAGGGCCCTATGACCATTCCAGTGAGATTAAGGGTACCCACGTTGGGAGCCAAAGGGGAAATGTTTGCCTTGTTAGACTGCCTTGTAAGACTGCCTTTGCCTTGTGTACAAGGTGCGTAATCAGCTCGGAGGCAGTAGAGAAAATGGGCTTAAGGCTAAAGACTTTAAAAATGCCCATAGCCTTTTGCCAACTGGATGGATTGGTAGCTGGGGGCAGCCCTGCACATTTCATAACAGAACCAGTAGAAATGACGATGGGGAAGCATAGAGAGATTTCATGTTTTATTGTGGCTCCTGGGATGGAGCGCCCCCTAATACTGGGTTTGCCCTGGCTCCAGAAATGGAACCCCCATGTTGACTGGAGGAGGGGATCATTGCGCAATGTACTGACCAACCCCCAGAAGGGGAGTGGTAATTTCAACCTGAAACCCGAGAATCCCACAGAGCTGGCCCCCACTGGCACCAAGAATCTGAGAGGCGAGGAGAAAATTCCAGATGAATATTGGGACTTAAAGGAGGTATTCAGTGAGAAGGCCTCGGACGAGCTTCCCCCCATTGCTCAACAGATTGCAGTCTTGAAATTTTTCCAGGAGTGAAACTCCCAAAACTGAAACTGTACTCGGTGACATCACAGGAGCTAGAAGAGCTGCGGTCATTTATTGATAAAAATTTGGAATGTGGTTTTATCCAACCTGCTAGGCCCCGAGTAGTGGCCCCAGTATTATTTCATGAGAACAAAGATGGCTCTCTGCATTTGTGTGCTGACTATAGGAACTTCAACACCATTTTGGTGGAAAACGTGTACCCCCTCCCCTTGATGAAGGATATGTTGACCCACTTGGCCAAAGGGAATATTTTTTATGAAACTCAACCTGAGAGAAGCATACTACCAAGTTCGAATTAAGGAAGGGATGAATGGAAAACTGCTTTTAACTGCCCAATGCGCTGTTTCCAATTCAATGTTCTTCCATTTGGCTTACAGGGGGCCCCTGCAGTATCCACGCAAATGATAAATCAGGTGTTGCATGAACATTTATACAAGGGGGTGTTGGTTTATCTTGTTGATATTCTTATCTACATGGAGACTCATGATGAACATGTGAAATTAGCGTGGTCAGTTCTGGAAAAATTTCAAGCTGCTGAATTGTACGCAAAGTTGTCCAAGTGTGAATTCCACTGGGAAAAAATTGACTATTTAGGCTATCGCATATCACATGATGGCATAGAAATGGATCCAGGGAAAGTTTGTACCATTTTGGAATGGGCCCTTCCCCGCACCAGGAAACAACTTCAAAGTTTCTTGGGATTTGCTAATTTTTACCATCAATTTATCCCTGCTTTTGCGAAGATTGCAATGCCTATCACAAATCTCCTAAAAACCAAAGGGGAGATGAAACAGAAGCCTAGTAAACCGCTGGAGTGGTCCATGGAGTGCCAAGCTGCTTCTGAGAAGCTGAAACGACTGTTTGCTGCTGAACCAGTACTCAAGCACCCGGACATGGATGCCCCTTTTGTAATCCAAGCTAATGCAAGTGTCGTAGCAGTCGGGGCGGTGTTACTAAAGCAAACGAGACAGGGACTCTGCAACCATGTGCATATACTTCCCATAAACTAACTGAAACCAAAAGAAGATTTGGGAAAAAGAAGCTTTTGCACTTCACTGGGCTCTGTTAACCTGGAGATAGTTCCTAGAAGGGGCAAAACACCCGTTTGAGGTGTGGATGGATCATAAAAATTTGGAGGCTTTGAAAACACCTCAGAAGCTGTCTCCCAAGCAAGTTCGCTGGGCACAGTACTTTAAATGCTTTGATTTTTCATTGAAGTACATTCCGGGGGGAAAGAACTTCATGGCAGATGTTTTATCTAGATTACCTCAATATAATAGTGCTCACCAAGTAGTGGTACAGCCTATTGTCCCAACCAAATAGTTGGCGACTCCAGTGGTTACCAGAGCCCAGAAAAAGAAGGAAGTTGATTTATCAAATGATTTATCTGTGCAATTAAAAGAGGCTCTAAAACTTGATGGTTGGTTCCTGGCTCACTCATGTAAGGTTAGAGATGGATTGGCATGGGTGGGGGCCAAATTATATGTGCCAGCAAAACTGAGTAACTAAATATTACAGCGAACTCATGACTCAAAAGCTGCTGGACATTTTGGATTTGTGAATACCTTACACTTGGTTAAAAGGCAATTTTGGTGCCCTACCTTGAAAAAGGACATTGAGACATGTGGCTAGCTGTCCTATCTGTGCCTCAGCCAAACGGCCTCCTGGTAAACCAGCAGGCTTATTACAAAATGTGGCTAGACCAACTGCTCCATGGAAGGAAATCTCTATGGATGTTATAGTGGAATTACCTGAAAGTGGGGGAAATACAGTTATTTGGGTAGTAACAGTAAGGGTAGTTTTTTTCCAAACAGGTACATTTCATACCTTGTGCGAAAATCCCATCTGCAAAAATGTTGGGTAAACTGTTTATTTTACATATCTACAGGTTACACGGGGTTCCTGAATGCATAATCTCAGACAGGGATGTCCAGTTTACCTCAAACTTTTGGAAGGAGTTCCTGAAGTTATTGGGCTCTGCCCAGGGCTTAAGCTCCGCCCACCACCCACAAACCAATGGGGCTTGTGAGAGAACTGGTATTGAAACAGTATCTTAGATGTTATATAAATTATCAGCAAGATGATTGGGCTGACCTACTGCCATTTGCTGAGGTGGCATATAACAATTTGGTACATAGTAGTACTGGGTTTACTCCATTTAAAGTGACTTCAGGACAAGACTTTATACCCATACCCGAACTTCCACAGGAGAAACCCAACATTCACTCATTAGATGAATGGATAACACAGCTCCAGCTTACTTGGCTGGTTACCCGTAAAGCATTAGATGATGCTTATCAAGCCCATAAAAAATTTGCAGACAAAAAGAGAACTCCATAAAAACCATATCAAGCTGGTGACAAGGTCTTTTTATCCACCAAATATTTGCAGACCACACAAAAGTTAAAAAAGCTTGGACCTAAGTATGTTGGATCTTTCCCAATTGAATGAATTGTGAACCCTGTGGCAGTCCAACTGAAATTACCTAAAACCTCCGATGGATCCACCCTGTCTTCCATGTTAGTTTATTAAAACCTGAACTCAGGTCGATCCCCCTGTGCCATTGCTAATTGAAGGTGAACAACATTTTGAAATTAAAGAAATTTTGGATTCTCAAAAACAAAGGGATCAACTCCAATATTTGGTTGTTTGGAAACATTTTCCTCCTTCTAAGCTTGTCAAGATATTTTCTACTAAATATCCTGATAAACCCTAAAATATAGTATTGTGGTGTTACATGTATATTTTCTGTTATCTTCTATTTTTTATCTTTTATAGGACTAACACATCTTTTGCAGGAGGGCCGAATGTCACCCTTCAAGATTTTCTTCCTTTGCTTTGCATCTTTCGGCTGTCATAAGTAATGGGGGGAGGAGGGGGGACATGGTTATGGGAAGCGAGCTGGAGGTGTTACAAAATAGAACTGTATAAATTGGGGGGGATTTTTGCTTAGGCTTCTATCCTATGCAATGTGCAGCCGCAATTCTTTATCAAAATATGTCAAGGTCAATGGACAGAGGCCTCATCACCACCTGGAGATGCCCACATGACGCTATACACAAGTTTTAATTGGATGAGCCAATTGAACTATTGGGGGTGGGAACCTTGCCATCACTTTGTATATGTCATTTACATGCTCATTTTCTCTGATTCAGAATTCTTTTGTTGCTACAACTTGACTTCCAGTAAAAGATATCTTATCTCTAATTAATGGAGTCTAAGTATTTCTTGGTTTTGGATTATAACTCCCTGGTATAACAACGGAAACAGTTTTCAACTGTTGGGGACTATAAATACTGAAATATCTTAAAATGAAGAAAACAACATCTGCACCATCCTCAGCATCCTCTTCGGCAACCTCCAGCCCTGTGGACCAAAGAACTTTGTATGCTTTACTCAGCAAAAAAAAAATGTACAGCAAGCAGAATTTAAAAATATGATACAAGTGCTCCATGAGGACATGAAAGAAAGGAGAAAATGGAAGGGAAAATAGAAGAGAAAGTAGAGAAAGTAGAAGGAAAAATAGAGACCTTCCAACAAATGATGGCAAAAAATGAACAATGTATACTGTCAGAGTTTGTTGCAGAAAATCAAATCCAGAAAGTACACACAGGTAACTGATTCAGTAGGATTCATTAACTTCTTTATGTACATAACACATAAAGTAAATTTACAATACCAACAGTAGACACTTCCAATGTGGTAGAGAGGAGAGATTGTAAGTAATGTCTTCATTTCAGTTCAGCAGACAGAGAAGAGCAGACTAGTTTCATTTTAGAGCTGAGTACAGAGCTAAGCCATGCCTAAACTGCTTCCTTAAATTTCTGTTTCCAAAACAGCCCTCATTGGCAAAACCAGTTGCCATGCCTATTGATTGGCTGACCTTGTTATCATGTCTCTGCCAGTTCATGAATATTCTGACATATACAAAAAGTAGAAGAATGAGTCAAATTAACAGAAAAAGAGTAGAAGAGCTTGACTATAGATTGATACAGGCAGATAAGAGCAAAGGAAGGACAATTATAGTATTAGAAATGGATAAGGCAGATTTTTATTTGAGATTTCAAAATGTGGAAGAAAAAAAGGGAGGAAATTTAGCAGATATAATTTCTTTATTTTTATTTTATTTGTTTATTTTTGTCAATTGCTTACAAGATAATAGGTATAAGTAAAAACATAGTTATGAATATATGGATACATATAAGAAAAATAAAAAAAAAATAGGACAGGGATGGTAGGCACATTGGTGCACTTATGCACACCCCCTACTTCTTAGGAAAGGGGTGAGGTCAATAGTAGACAGTCTAAGGTTAAAGCTTTTGGGGTTTGGGGAAAAAACCACAAAGTCAGATAGAGTATTCCAGACGTTGACCACTCTGTTGCTGAAGTCGTATTTCCTGCAATCAAGTTTGATGCGATTAATCTTAAGTTTATATCTATTGTTTGCTCTTGTGTTGTTATGGTTGAAGCTGAAGTATTCATTGACAGGTAGGACATTGCAATGTATGGTTTTATATACTATACTTAGATAGGACCAAAGGCGGCATAGTTCTAGGTTTTCTAGGTCTAGAATTTCGAGTCTGGTGGCATAAGATATTCTGCAACGAGTAGAGGAGTGGAGAACTCTTCTTGTGAAATATTTCTGGACTTTTTCAACTGTGTTAATATCAGATACGTAATGTGGGTTCCAGACTGATGATCTGTATTCGAGTATTAGCCTAGCAAAGTTTTGTATGCTCTAGTTATTAGTGTAATATTACCAGAGAAAAAGCTACGTAAGATTAGGTTAACAACTCTTAATGCCTTTTTGGCTATGTAGTTACAGTGGGCTCTAGCACTTAGGTCATTAGAGATGAGTACTCCAAGATCCTTGAAGAGTTTGGATCCTCAACAAGGTCTTGACTATTCAGCCTGTATTTTATTTTCTGGGTTTTTTTGTCAATATGTAGGACAGAGCATTTATTTGTTGAGATTTGAAGTTGCCATTTGTTTGACCATTCTGATACATAGTCGAGGTCTTTTTTGAAGGATAGCAGTATTGTCTGTGGTGTTGAATAGCTTTACATCATCAACAAAGAGAATGCAGTTGCTCTTAATATGATCACAAAGATCATTTATGTAGAGTATGAAAAGAGTTGGTCCAACTCTGCCTTGGAGGACACCACTGTTGACAGGTACATAATTTGATAGGGCACTCCCAATTTTGACCATTTGTTGTCTGTTTGACAGGAATGCTTCTATCCAGTTATGCAGGTGTCCAGAGATACCGTAAGATTTTAGTTTTAGGAGTAGTTTGTCAAAGTCTTTACAGAAGTCTATGTAGATTGCTTTGCCCTGATCGAGTTGTGTAGTCCATACGTTTTTGCAATGTAAGAGTTGCAGATTACATGATATTTTTTTCCTGAAACCAAATTGTTTATTAGAGAGTAGATTATTTGTTTCTAAGTGGAGGATGATGGATTGGTTAATAATTGATTCCATGATTTTACAGGTGACGCAGCATAAAGAGATTGATCTGTAATTTTCAACTAGGCTTGGGTCTCCCTTTTTGAAAATGGGGATGACCATGGCTAGTGACCATAGTTTTGGCAAGGAGCTGATCCTGAAGGATTTTTCAAAGATTATGCTTAGAGGTTCGACTATGGCAGTGGATAACTTTTTTAAGAAGTAGGCACATATTCTGTCCAGTCCAATAGATAGAGATGGTTTTAGATTGCGTAGTGCTTTTTCAATAGTCTTCTGTAAAATCGATATGTATTAGATCATTGTAGTTGTCTGTGGTCCGACTAGGAAGTAATGGGCTTGATCTATTGTTGTTTACAAATACTGAGCCAACGAATGTGTTAAAGAGGTTGGCTTTAATAATGTCATCATTGCAGTCTTTACATTAGGTCCTTTCAGGGGTGGGATGGACCTTGAGTCTTTTAGTTTGTTGTTTACAAAATTGTAGAAAGTGCAGGTGGAATTGGTGCGTAGAAGGTTTTCTTCTAGTTTAATGTGATAATTGGTGCATTCAGTTTTTATCTGGTGGCATAAATTTTTGTGGCAGAGTTCTTGGCCGGGGCCCTGGAGGTAACTAAGGAAAAATTTTTAACAGAGATGGACGAAGTATTTAGAGTACATACCACATATGCAATGAGAAATAGACTTCCCAGAGAGTTTAATATGAGGTTCATCAAAAAAAAGCAATAAAACAGAGATTATGTAGAGAATGAAAGATGATCCCATAAAATATAAAGGAAAAGAGATGGTGGTCCTAAAACAAATTCCAAGAAGAGTTAGAGATTTAAGGAAGGAGTATCAATTTTTGACAAAAAAAATTATTAAAAGGGGAGTGAACTTTAGATCGCTGATACCAGAGGGAATATTGGCAAATTGGTAGGAGCAGAGACATTGATTAGACTCAATAGAGAAGGCAGAACAATTTTATGATCATTATTTGGGAGCACAAGAGGAAGAGAGAGTGAGGGAGGAAAAGGTAACCAGAAGTCAGGAAGAAGCTGCACAAGAGAAGGAAATACAATAAAAAGAGGTTGAAAGAGGTTTGGAGGAAAAAACCATAAGAGAAGGAGCAAGGACCAAAGAACCAAGAGAGGCAAGGACGACTAGAACACCAAACCCCATCTATAAGTAAAAACATGAGCTAGAAACAATTAATAAAATTAATGTCAATTAACATAAATGGACTGAACTCTGCAATAAAAAAGAATCTTTAGTAAACTAGAAAAATTAAAATTGGATATAATTTGTCTACAAGAAGTTCATATTTAAAAACAAGTTACTGGAACATCCTAAAATTGGGAAGTTGTATGCTTTGCTGGCACAACAAAGTAAGAGAGCAATAGCACTGTATATAAAAGAGACAATAAACCCTAAACAAATCTTCATAGATGAAGAAGGAAGGCTCTTGATGATGGATATAATGATGAATGGTAAATAGGTATTGTTGGTAGCAATATATGCACCAAATAGTGATCAAGAAGACTTTTATGACAAATTGCACAAGAAGATAATAGAATTGGAGTATCAAAACATATGTATAGTAGGAGATTTTAATGCAATTATGGACTCCAAACTGGACTATAAAACTAAAAAAAAACAAATAAGAAGCCTAGGAAAACACTTCCAAAAGTCTTTTTTTTAATGGTGGAAGAACTAAACATTCAAAATGTATGGAGAGAGACCTATCACATTGAGGAATACAAGATTATTGATTCTGGAGGGACATGATTGGTATGCCTTTCTATGGTATGGGAAAAATAAGATACATGGCTACTTTATCTTGGACTATATAAGAAATGCTTTATTGCTAGTATGGGAGAAGATCAGAGAACAGTACTATCTGAAAATACCAGTTTGGCTTTCAACAATTGGAAGCATTTATTCATCCAAATGTTTTTAATATGGGAAATGTTGTCAGGTACAAAGATATTTTGAATGAAAAGGGTGAGCTCAAATCTAAACAAGAACTGGCTGAGCAAGAGATCGAAACGGTTTGGTATTCACATATGCAAATACAATCTAGATATGAAAAAGATGTAAAATATATGGTTTTTATAGAAAATTGATAGAACTGGATAAAATACTAAGAGGAACAGAAGAAAGATTGATTAAAAAATTATATAGTTATTTGTTGAGTGTTAAATTAGAAGAGAAACAAGTGAAGGAGACAATGATAGCATGGGCAAAAAAAATTGGTTATACAGTAGAATTAGATAAATGGCAGAAATTGGGGATAGAATTTATAAGTTAGCAATGTCAACTGCATATAAAGAAAATTTGTACAAGTTGTTTTATAGATGGCATTTAGCACCAGCAAAGTTGGCAAGAATGTTTAAAGATAAATCAGCTAAATGTTGGAAATGCCACCAAACACCTGAGTCATATGTGGTGGACATATGTAGAAGCTAAAAAATATTGGACAAAAATACACATGTGGTTGGAAAAGATGTTATAGCCGCATATCGATTTAAAACCTGAAATATTTTTGTTGGGGATTTTACCTGAAATCTATAGTAAAGAGAATGCATATTTGATTATTCATGTATTAATTGCAGCTAGAATTGTATTTGCTCAAAATTGGAAAAACAAAGAGATTCCTACTGATGAAAATGTGATTAGAAAAATACTAGAATGTGCAGAAATGAATAGATTAACACTTGCAATTAAAGAGAGGGAAACTGAATATTATAAGATATGGGAATTATTTTATTAATGGCTAGAGAAAAAATATGAAGCTAGAAATAGCTAATAGACTAGTGTAATATAGAAAATTTGTTAATAGAATTAAACATGTTAAGAAGAGGAGTGTTATAGTAATAGAGATATTATGTATATTAAAAAGGTAAGAATAAGATAAGAATAGAGATTAATATGAAAGTAATGAACATGGATGTAAACTTTAATTGTTACTGCACAAGATATTTGTACCTAGATGACACACCATTAAATGGAAGATGAATTGTACATACTTTAAATAAAATAAAAAATTTATACAAAAAAGAAAAAAGAAATGACCCAGGCAATTATAGGCCCATTAGTCTTCTGAGTGTTGTTAGTAAAGTGTATGCCAAACATCTAAATTGTAAACTTCAGGATTGGCTAATTTCAGAGGGAATAATAAAAAATGAACAAGCCGGATTTAGATCATATGTTGGTATGATCTAATCTGGTCCAAAAATACACATATTTTTAAAAATCATCTCTTTTCATGGCCTTCATGGCCTTGATTTTAAGCAGGCCTTCGATTCAATATCCAGAAATACCCTCTGGGAGAAATTAAAACTCACTACTATTGATAAACACTTCCTCTATCTCATACAAAAATTGTATGCTAATTCCACCTTGAAAGTTAGGGGTATCCCTCGAGGGACTATCCGGCCTAGTAAGGATACAAAAATGAGTACAGCAGGATTGTATTCTATCCCCCTCCCTCCTTAACTTTTACATCAATCTTTTGATCATTCTTTTTCAGATCCCTGACCTACACTCTCCTAACTTGCCACAACATAAAATCCTGATACTCTTATATGCCGATGCTGATGCTATTATCTCACAAACAGCCATTGGACTAAAGAGAGCAATCACAACAACATTAGGATACTGAAGACAAAATAAGTTGCCCCTTAATTTTGACAAATCGAAAAATTTAGTTTTCACTAGAAGACCTGTTCAATACTCCTGGAAAATAGAAGGACATAATTTAGAACAGGTTAGGATATTTAAATACCTTGGGGTGGTTTTCCACTCACAAGGTACATGGAAGGCTCACCTGGATTATACATTACAATCAGCCCTCAGGTCTTCAAATGCCATTAAACATTTCTGTGAGTCATTCTATGAAATCTAAAAAAAGGCAATGAAAACAGAACACTGCAATAAACTGTACTTACATAGATTACTTTCCATTGAAAATATACATTTGCAATTTCTTTTTAAAAATCCTAATCTGTCAATTAATTTTTTAAAATAATTGTATTTAAATACTGTTTTCAAAGCAAATACATCGGCAAAGACATTTAGTAAGATATATCAAATGATCTATTGCCTTAATTTTTAGTAAAAAGAGTCTCATTGCCTCATGTTAATGTACTTTATCAGAGGAAGAACATCCCTCATTATGAAAACTTGCTTCCAACCTAATGATGTGATAGCTGTCATTTCCCCCAAACCCTATCAAACAAGACCTAAGAACAAACTTGGTTTTGAGGTTTCATTACAAAATTAAGTCTAGCTAAATTTTTATGTATGCAAGGTGAATTATGAAGGAAGTCTGATCAAAAGTATGGGAAGCCACCCCCCACCAACCCCACCCCCCCAAAGAATGAAATATTTTGAGGAATATTTTTTAAAATGGCAGAATATTATATTTTCCTAAAATAGAAATGGAGAAACATCCTCTTGGAATCAGAAAGCAACCCCATATTCCTTAATAGCCCCAGCAGATACTGAGGCCAGCTATTACAAATACAGATTTGGTAATCCATTCAAGACAGGATATTGTGAAACAAAGACTGAATGGTAGAATTAGAAGCAGCCATCACTCAAGATCCAACACAGGACATAGCCATTAAGCCACAATAGGAATTATTGCATCACCCTCAGAGCAGTCCAAACTGCAACCAAACTTAACTCAGACAAACACCTAGGATTTGTACTTTGCCTATAGAGCCAGCTATGATCCCTACATAACTCCTCTTGCACAGGAACAGGAAGCTCAAGTGTAAAGTTCAAAGAAGGCATAAAAATTAATCACTCTCAACTCCACTTGGTCAGCTGCCCAGAACCCAGGTGGTTCTGCTTCATCAATAAATAAACCCTCTTCCCAATCAGCCTCCAACTGTCATTTTATTTCCAGTGCCTTCCTCCTAGCTTGGAACTGAATCAGATGGATATTTCTTCCCATAAAAGGATCAATAGATAAATATTAAAGGAAATGATTGAGACATTTTAGGACAAAACTCAAATGGCAAGAAAGGGGTCAATGTTCATAATTGTTGGAAGGAAAATCCATCTAGTTCAGTTCCAAGCTGGGAGAAAGGTACTGGAAATAAAATGGAGGCTGATTGGAAAGAAAGGTGTTGTATTAATGAAACAGAACCACCAGCAGCATGTAGTTCTGGGATAGCTGACCAAATTGCTGTATGAGTGGATGGATCTTTATAGTTCCTGTAACTTTGAAGTTTGGGGTTTGTGCAAAATGGGCTTTGTGTTCTGAAAGGGTGTTGGGTATTTCTTATTGTGGCTGATGGCTATGTCCTATATTAGATTTTTGGGTGAGGGGTTGCACTCTGCTTTTGTTAGCTGTCGAAATTGCTGTAAGGGGTTTGGAAATATCCTGTGTTGAATGGATTTCTCCAGGCATTATTTGCTTTGCTTATGAATGGAGCCATTAGATACTTGACTATCTCTATCAATAAATTCGTTATCTCTTTAAGTGCTAGCATTTGCAGTTAGCTTCTTGTTACAATGTTTGTTTAGATGTCTGGCAGTTTTTTCTTAGCATCTTGGTCTTTTGACTTTTCTGAGGCTTTTTCTTATGGCCTAATATTTCTAAGCCTTATGGCTAATATTTTATTTGGGATAATGGAGGGAGGGTTTGATTTCTTCTTTCAGTCCCCCATTTTGTACTAATTCAAATATTTTCTGAAATATATGTATTTTGCTCAATTTAGGTCCTGTCTGAGTAGCTTGGTATTTGTTGTCTTTTTGGCTCATCATTTAGGGATATTTAGCTGGCATCCTTACTTGGATGTCTGTAGAGATGGGGGATGATTTTGCAGGCTACTGGGGTAAGGGAAAATACACTAGTAAAAGCAGCAGAGAAGCATTCCCACGATGTTAATGACAGCAGCCCCCAAAATTTCCTGTGCCAATTTTTTTTAGATGTTTGATGTCACATTCTGTGAGCTTTCAGTCAGGTGTGAAGCAAGCAAATGTCCCAAAATTCTTTGCAGCCATGATCATGCCTTAATAGAAAATCAAAGACTGCCCGTGCCCAAAGGCTGCTTCCAGAACCTGCCTTAATTCTTAGTTTAGAGCATCCAGTGTTTGTAAGGCCAAATTGAGGTTAGCCAGTATACAATCCAGGCTATTAATATTTTTGAAATTGCACACAATGAGCCCTGGGGCTCCTACTAATGAGACCAACAATGGAACATATTCAGCCTTACTAGGCAACTGGGCAGTATCATTTGTGAGTCACAATCAGGGCGTGGAGTTTGGAAATCTACAGGCCTCTACAGGGGTGCAGGTCCTCTCAGAGATGAGCTTCATAAATTTTAGCAATGGATTCTCTGTCCGGTTGCTGGGTGGGCGTGGCCATGGTGGGCGTAGCCTAGTTGGCCTCCTGCACCACAGTGGGGGGCATTTTTGCCCTCACTTGGTTCCAGAGGCTTTCCTCAAGCTTCCGGGAAGGCAAAAACAGCCTCCCCGAGCTACGGAGGCTCTCTGGAAGCTGGAAATGGGCCCATTTCCAGCCTTCCCGAACTTCTGAGAAGCCCATTTTTGACTCTCCCTGAACCTCTGCATGTGCCCTGCACTTACCTCAAAAATGGGCTGTATGGGAATTCCTGGGAGGGGAGGGGCCAGCCATGAGTGGGATTTGCAGGTTCTCTGAACTGAACAGAATCTTAGCTAGGGGCCCTCCCGAACCCCTGAGAAACTGCAGCATTCCACCCCTGGTCCTGCTGCCTCAAGATGACATGTGGCCTCTGAATGATAAAGATTGTGGTCTGATATAGATTATCAGGAAAGACAATCACCCAAACTGTAATAAGGAACAACAACACTGAAAATAAAATTCCCTAGGTTACAAAATAAATTAATAAAAATTCAATGAGTGAGGGAACAATATTTATTTATTTATTTATTTATTTATTTATTTATTTATTTATTTATTTATTAAACTTATATACCACCCTATATCCCTAACAGGACTCAGGGCGGTGTACAGCCACATTAAAATACGAAAAACAATACAAAATTAAAAGCTATTAAAAGGCCAAATATAAAAGGCTGAGTGCTAAAAAAGAGGGCTAAAAACTAAAAACCAGACGAACCCTAATTAAAAATCCCCTAAAAACCCTAGGCCAGACCGGCTTGGTGAAATAAATAAGTTTTCAACGCGCGCCAGAAGGTCAAGAGATCAGGGATGGTCCTCATCTCCAGGGGTAGTTCGTTCCAGAGGGAGGGTGCCCCCAATGAGAAGGCATGCACCCTCGGGGTCGCCAGCCGTCCAGCTGGCAGCACCCCGAGGAGGCCGACTCTATGGGAACATATTGGCCTACGGGAGGCCAATAATGGCAGGAGGCGGTCCCGCAAATATCCTGGTCCTAAGCCATGGAGCGCTTTTAAGATGGTAACTAGAACCTTGAAGCACACCTGGAGGGCCACCGGGAGCCAATGCAGCTCACACAAGAGTGGCGTAACATGGGAGCCCCGTGGAGCTCCCAACACCACCCGCGTGGCTGCATTCTGCACCAGCTGGAGCCTCCGGGTGCTCTTCAAGGGAAGCCCCATGTAGAGAGCATTGGCATAGTCTAGGTGGGAGATTACGAGGGCAGAGGTGACTGTGCGAAGTGCACCCTGATCCAGAAAGGGTCGCAACTGGTAGATCCTATGGACCTGACCAAAAGCCCCCCTGGCAACGGCCGCCACATGGTCCTCCAATGACAGCCGTATGTCCACGAGGACACCCAGATTGTGAGTCCTCTCTGTGGGGGCAAGAATTTCCCCCCCACAGCGAGCGATGGAACCCGCTGGCTGTATCAGGGCGCCGCTGGAGCACCCCAAGCCAGCTGGTTTCGGGGCTAAGCCACCCCGTAGAGATGGTGAAGAGGGGGGAGACCACCAGCAGGGTCAAGGAGAGCTGCATCTCTCCTCCCAAGCTGGCCATTACTCCCTTTCCCGAAGGCAGTTGCAGTGGTGGTCAGAAATGGCCACCTCAAAGAAGAACTTGGCTGGAAAAGAATGTGCAGGAGGAAGATAAGAAGAGAATGTTTTGGCTGACCGGGTCAAACTGAAAAAGCAACAACATAAGGTACTCTGGTATTTGAACTATAAAGAATTACATTGTTCCCAAAGAAGATTTCTGAAGTGGTGAAGGAGAGAGAGAAGGGAAAAAATTTGTTTTTTTTTCTTTCCTTCCCCATACTGACAGCTAAGAGATTTAAGTAAGAAACTGACAAAAATCCATTTTGACATTAACAGGCATTTATGCTGAAAATAAAATGTCAAAGGGATAATAAAGACTTCTGGATTTTCAAAAACTTTTAAAAGAAGGAAAGGAGAAAAAAGGAAAAAACAGAAGGGTGGGATCTGGAAAAATGGAGGAGACCACCTGGAAGTAAAAGGAATTAACAGTGAAACTTTAACAAGATTCCTAAAAGATACATTCCAACTGAAAGTTTGTAATAAGATAATAGAACCCCAGGAAGAGAAAGTGGAAAAAAGAAGCAAGAAGAAACAACTTTGGATTATTTGGATTACTTGGTGATTTTTGGTTATTGGATCTAAAGGACTAAAATCAATTGGGTGGCTGTTTAAAAGTTTTTAAAATGGTATCACTCTTGGAAGAATTGAAAATGGAACTTAAAAAACAGAAAGAAGATGCACAAAAAGGAAGAGGTTTTCTTGGCTTTGTATTTCAATTTTTAGAAATGGAGATCCTGAACTATGAGGATCAACAAGAAATGCCTGTAGAACAAGAAGGGTGGAACAAAGAAGAAGCCATCTTCAATGACCAAATAATTCTATGTGGGGGGGAAGGAAAGGGGGGAAAGAGAGTGAAAAATTTAAGATCTGAAAAAGCAACCAAAAGAAATAATAGTTTGAAAAGTAATTACAATATTAGGAAGAAACAGAAGAGAGGATTACAGAAGAGAGAATTAGAATTAGAGAGACAAGGGGTCAAAAAGGGGAGGGGGAAGAAAAGGGGGAAGAGGGAAAGGAAAAGAAGTTATAAAGGACAGAAACAGGATATAGAGAAACAGAAAATGTGCATAAGTATATTTAAAAGTATAAGTCTATTTAGAAGACATAGAGATAATGGGTGACAACTTAATTGAAAGAGGGATTCTGCAAGGGTACATAAAATAGTATTGTTATATTAGAAATAGAAATGAACTTAGAAAATATGATACAAGTGTGATTAAAATGATAAAATACTCATTGTAATGTAATGTAATGTTTGTTAATAAATAAATGAAATAAAGAGAATGAGAGAATGAAATTAGGAAAGGATGGGAACATTTTAATTATTATTGAGTTATAAAAATTTAAGTGAAGAGGAATATGAAAGAAATAAGAAAAAAGTATGGAAATATTATAAGTGTTCCTAAGGAAGTATGATATCTCATTGAAAAGAAATGTTAAAGGTGTTAAAGATTATAACTAACATTAATGATAGAGCTGAATTGGAATAGAATGAGTATTTTATTTATTATTGTTATATGTATACTTTCTCTTTAAGAACTTAGTGTGTATTTTAAGAATGTACCAGGCAGAATTCGATTGGAAGTTATGTGTTATATTGAATGTTATAATTGTAAAGGCATAAATTGAAGTTTAAATAAGAGTTGAATGGATAAAAATTAAAAGATACAAAGGTGTCATACTCCAATGAGTAACTACAGGGGAAAATTTTGTTTAATGAGAAAAGAAAATATGAAATTGAAACAGGACAGAAAAAAGTATAAATATAATGATTAGAAAGATATTGAAACTTAGATAAAGATATATATATAATTGAATTTAGAAAGGAATGAGATAATTAAAAGCAAGGTTGAGAAAACTAAGGGAAGGGAAAAATTATTGAGAAAATATTAAAATAGTAATAAGATATGGAATAGAACACAAAGATGAATATGAAATTGAGTTTGTGTCTGTATGGAGAAGTGATAACCCGGGACCATGCTATTCTCAAAAAAAAAGATATTTTATTTGTATTGTTTTGTGAAAACCCAAATAAAACTTTTACAAAAAAAAAAAAGAATTAGAGGGACAGAAGATCAGTTCCCTGAGCATCTACACCATTTTTAGCAACTAAGTAATTTCATGTCTGACATTGGATGTAATATTCTGGATAGGTCGCACCCAGCCTGGTATGCAGAAAAGGAATAGAAAAAACTATGAGCCAATCAATATATTATTATATTAAACCAGGCTATTTTTGCATGATCAGCAAAAACTCTTTAAATTTCCACTAAAGGCAGGGCTTCTGGTTGGGTGCTATGTCGGTGCAGAGCTGAGGACTGGATCTCCACTCTGAAAGATTCCAAATTTCGCTAGTTGGTGGCTTTTTGGAGCGTGCTGGACCCCAGGGGGGTAGGCAAAAGAAAGGGGAAGACAGGGAGGTCTTGGGGGGGTGCCGCAATCCCAGAGACTGGAAGAAGAACCCCCTGAAAACCAACAGCAGAAGAGGGAGATCGTGATGACCGTGACAATCGGAACCAGAGACGCAGCAACCCAGCCGATTAAAAGAAGCAAAGAGAGGGAAACAGCAGGCTGAGCAGTGGAAAGGCGCATTTAAAGATTTCCAGAATATTGGTGTATATTGTGAAGGAAGATAGAAGCTCCGAACTGAACGGTGTGGAGAAGCAGCGGCATTATTGGCAGGAGCATTGACTAGAAAAATGGCAGAGATTTATGCTGACTAATGGAATTGTGAAACTTGAGGAGACAAAGGGTGAGGCAATAACACTTGCTTTGAGAGCTGAGGAGCAAATTATAGAACTATATTGTCTGTTTATTTGAAAATTGGAGAAAGAAAAAGAAGTGAAAGTGGTTAAGTGGTATGGGAAAACGAAAGAACAGTTAAGAGTGTAAGATTTGGAAAAGAACTCTTGACTCATTGAAAGATCGGAGGAAAGGACTGGGGAAAAGAAACTTTAACTTGACAAATATTAATAGACAATTGTGACAATAAAATAAGGAAGATCTACTTAAGATCTATAAGTGGAACTGTGACTGTGTGGGAATAAAAGAATAAAAGAACAAGAAGAAAATATATAAATAGAAAGAAGAAATGAAATGGAGAAAGTGTCTGTGCAATTTGGAAAGAGGACATTTTGAATTAAGAGTTGTAGCAAGATATTTAACAAAAAGGCTTTGGACTTGAGTTAAAAGATACTGGTGAAACATAAATTTATTTAAGTGACATTGGTGGAGAATTAATTTGATAGATATAAATACATTAGAAATTTGAATATAGAATATTGTTTAATACTGATTGAACTTTTTTCTTTTGATTAATTGAATGATTATTGAAAAGTGATTGTATAAACATATAAAATAGATGGTTAAAGAATAACTACAGTATATAGTACTATTATCCTCATCTTTTTGTTAATTATTGATAAATTATATTAACTAGTATCTACTTAAAAACAGATACTTTAGAAAAAAGAAATTAGATACATTTACTCCGAGTTAAATATATAATTAAGAATCTTAAGGAAATAGACAAATTTATATATATAGGAATTTAAATATCTTAATGAACTGGGTCCTCTGATTATTTATACTAATTAATTAATTATATAGGACTGTTATTTTCTGATTAATTATATTTATAGTGGATTAATATTTAACTTTTTAAACTCTAGAATATTTGAGTACATAAAAATTAGAAATAATATTTGACTGGGACTATCTATAATAGAAAATTCTTAATTAATAATATATGTATTAATACGTATACTGAACTCAAAGGAGAGGACAATATAACTCTACTAGGGATAGTTGATGGTGGACTGGAAAGAGCTGCTACAGATAGTTAAAATGGCAAAAATAACTACAACTGTAAAATCAGGAAAGAAACCTACAACAGCGACATCTTCACCTCTGGGACAGAGATCGATTGATGCATTGTTATTGGCGGAAAAGACAAGCGCTGCCCAAAGTCTGCAGACAGTACAGGCAACACTTGCTATGATGCAGGAAATGATGGTAAAAACCCACGAATTGATAGCGAGGAATCACGAAGACATGAAATTAGAAATAAGAACTGAAATAGGAGGAGTGAAGAATGAGATACAAAATCTGGACAGTAAAATTAGAACGATGCAGGAGGCAATGATAAAGCATGAACAAAAATTAAACACAGTAGAGGCAAGAACTGAAGTGGTGAAAAAGAGATTAGAGGATTCGGAACAAAATTGGAAAGTCCTATACTGCAAATTTCGAGATTTGGTGGTGCATATAGAACTAGAAAAGGCATCATTTTATCTGAGATTCCAGAATGTTGTTGAAGATAGAAAGGAAGACCTACATGCAATAATGGCGAATCTAATAGCAACAACTCTACAGAAAAACAAACAGGAAATTGAGAATGACATCAACAAGGTTTATAGAGTATACACATACTACGCCCGAAGACACAGACTACATCGAGAAGTCCATATCCGGTTCATGAGAAAGACAACATGAGACATGCTATACAGTAAGACCAGAGACAAGCCATTGATATATAAAGATCACGAAGTGGTAACGTTGAAGCAAATATCCAGGAGAGTTAGGGAGCAAAGAAGGGGCTACCAGTTTCTGTCATCTCAGTTAATCAAGAACGGTATATCATTCGAATGGCTCACCTCGGAGGGGCTCCTAGTAGCATGGCAAGACAAAAAATATAAAATTGATACAATAGAGAAAGCACATCAATTTCACGAACAATATGTGGGACCTGAGGAAGAACACGAAAGTGGAGAAGATTAAAATACGAGAAGTCAGGAAGAATAACTCTCCGAAAGAAAACCTATATCACAGCTAGAATCTCAGAAACTCAGAGAAGAAGAAGAGGACAACAGACTAAGAACAAGAGAACCCAGAACAAGGAAAGAAATAAAAAATGCTCTACACAGACAGTAACACGAACAGGGAAATCACCTTATTCTCATTTAACATCAATGGTTTAAATTCATCATTAAAAAGAAAACAGCCATTCAAAAAACTCTAAAAACAAAACGCAGACATAACTTGTATACAAGAAGTTCACATTATAGATAAACAGGAAGACCTTTTAAAGCAGTGGTTCCCAAACTTTTTCAGTCCACCGCCCCCTTGGTGCTACAAACTCATCCTCAATGCCCCCCACCCAGGGGCAGGATTCAAATTTCTGTGGGCATGGCCTAATTTGAGGATGTGGTTTGCTGGTAACGTGATTAGGTGGGCGTGGCTTGCTGGTCACATGACTGGGTGGGTGTGGCTTGCTGGTCACATGACTGGTGGCATGGCTTGCTGGTCACATGACTGGGTGAGAATGGTTTGGTGACTGGCAAACCAAATACAAGTGGTCCTCACTTAATGGCCGGTTGCTTAGCAAGTGTTCTAATTTATGACTGGCCTCCACAGAAGTATTTGACCTGTTTTTGGAGTTTTGAAAGCCATGTACACACATATACACATACTTCCTTCCAACCCTGCTGGAGCAGGTCATTGGACTAGAATCAGCAAAACATCTCTGATTAGATTCTAGTAGTGAATAAAATCTAATCAGAGATGCTTTGCCGATTCTTGTTGATTTGTTTTATTTGTATTTCTTTATTTTATGTTGCTGAATTGTATTGACATGTGTGTCCCTTCTTGTGCACAACCCAGAAGCTTTTGTGATTCTTTGCAGCAAAAATTACTGACCTCTGGCTTTGCTCTACTTTTCAAATGTGCTGGCACTGCCGCGTTCTAGGTGCCGGCCCTGCAGGTCCACCTCATTGAGCCCGCTGCACTGGAGGGATCTGCCCAAGCAAATCCGAGCAGAGCTGTGCACCAAATCAATGGGGTGAGCCTGGGAGAGGGAAAGAGAGAGAGAGAAAAGAAAGAGAGAAAGAGAGAAGGAAGAAAAGAAAGAGAGAAAGAGAGAAGGAAGAAAAGAAACAGAAAAGGGAAAGAAAGAAAAAGGGACAAAGAAAGAGGGGCATGGAGGGATGGAGGGGGAGAGGGAGAGAGAGACCTGATGCATCAGATTGAAATGAGGCCTAATTTAGAGACCTTTTCCACATTGAAACATCTTTGGCTTCTATTAATTAAAGATTTTGTGGACAAAACATGGCCAAGACTATCAGGAAGCTCTCACATTTTGTTGAGGCTTTAAACAGGATCCATTGGACCAGATCTCCACCCTAAAAATTACTTTTCCCCAATGTATTACAGTGCCAATTCTGAAGAAGGCAAAACCAAAATGTATTGGTAAATTACAAGAACACACACACTCTCCCTTCTAACCCTGCTGGAGCAGGTGATTGGACTAGAATAGACATCTCATTATCTACCTCCTCCCTCCCTCCCTCCTTCTTTATTTCTTTTTCTTTCTGTCCCTTCCTTCCATCCCCCCTCTTTCTTTGTCCCTTTTTCTTTCTTTCTCTTTTCTCTTTCTCTTCTTCCTTCTCTCTTTCTCTCTCCCTCTCTATTTCCTCTCTTTCCCTCTCTCAGGCTCACCCCATTGACTTCATGCACCGCTCCATTTGAACTTGCTTGGGCAGGTGCCTCCAGTGCAAGGGACTCAATGAACCTGCAGGGCCTCACCCCGAACACAGCGGCGGTGGGATGTTTGAAAAGGAGAGCCAAACCACTCTGGCTTTGCTCTCCTTTCCCAACTCTGCTTTTGGGGCAGAGCTCCTTGCACCAGAGCGTGCAAGTCAATGGGATGATCCTGCGGAGCCTCGCCTCGAATGTGGCAGGGGGGATTTTTTTCTCACCCCTGAATTGTGCCCTGCCGCTCACCTCCAGCACCCCCTGCCACCTCTTAGTGCCCCCTGCCAGCCCCCTTGCCTCTCAGCGTCCCCCTAAGGCATCCCACCACCCCCAGGGGACGGTACCACCCACTTTGGGAACCACTGTTTTAAAGGATAATAATTTAGATAAAATGTATTGGGCTCTTTCAAACCAAAGAAAAAGGGGTATTGTAGTATATGTAAAAGACTGGCTGCAACACAAACAAGTATATAAGGATGATGAAGGGAGAATGTTATTTATAGAAATAATACTAAATCAGAAAAATATTTTATTAGTTACAATATATGCCCTGAATATAAATCAAAAAGAATTTTATGCCAAACTCCATCACAAGATAATAGAAACTGAGTATACAAGTGTATGTATTTTAGGAGACCTCAATGCTGTTTCGGACAAGGATAAAGATTACAGAAGTTCCAAAAATAATAAAAATAAAAGGAAACTATTCCCATCTTTTTTTAACAACATGGTGAGAGAACTGAATTTGAAGGATGTGTGGAGAGAACTGTATCCAACTCAAAAACAATATACTTTCTTTTCCAATCCCCACCACTCTTGGTCCAGAATAGATCAGATATGGATGGACCCAGGTTTAATGGAAAACACTGAAAATATAGAGATCTTGCCGAATGCATGGGCCAATCATAATCCTATTCAAATTAAGTGGAAAGGAAAGAGAATGACCGGAAGATGGACATTTAATAATAGTATACTAAAAGACAATGAATATATTGGAATGATGAAAAAAGAACTGAAAATATTTTTTAAAATAAATAAGAGAGAACATACGTCCCTACAGAACCTCTGGGACACAACAAAAGCTTATGTGAGAGGTCTAACCATTGCTTATAGCATTAAAAGGAACAAAGAAAAAAGGCAACAGCAAAGTGCATGGAGAGGGAAACTTAATGATTTGGAAGCAAGTAGACAAATCGATCCGAATAATCAAAATATTAAGAAAGAAATAGATTTGGTAAAACATAAGATAAATTTAAGCATGCAGGAAGACTTGGCCCGAAAAGTTAAATTAGCAAAACAAAACTATTTCGAAAACACAAATAAACCAGGGAGATGGTTAGCCCATAAAATAATAAAAGAACAAGGAAAAAGAACAATTGTAATTCTCCAAGACCAAGAAGGGAAAGTATGTACTCAGGCCAAGGAAAAGAAAGAAATTGTTAAGGATTTTTTTTTATGAATTTATACAATCAAGAAGAAGTACCAGAAGAACTCATTAATCAATATTTGAAGGAAAATTTTTTGCTGAAAATCACTGATGAAGAGAAATACATTTTAAACAATAAAATATTGATAGAAGAAATTAGAAAGGCAATTGGAGCACAAAATAAAACTCCGGGCCCAGATGGAATTTCATCTGAATTTTATAAGGAGTTTCAAGAACTATTGGAGGAGTTAATGACAGATTTATATAATGAAGCCTTGGATAGTGCTAATATACTGAAATCATGGACCCTTATTCAGAAAGAGCAATTTGATCCACAAAAAATTCAAAATTATAGGCCAATATCACTTTTAAATGTAGATTATAAAATTTTGGCCACAATATTGGCAGAAAGATTAAAGAAAGTATTAAGCAGGATTATTCATACCGATCAGATGTCTTCAAATGAAGACAAACACAAGAATAATTATGGATGTTCTAGAATTTTATGAAGTACATACAACTAAATCAATGGCACTGATGTTTTTAGACACCCTGAAGACTTTTGACAACTTGAATTGGAATTTTCTAATTAAATAATCAAAGGCATGAAATTTGGTGAAAATTTTTTAGGATTCATCAAGATAATATATAATACCCAAACTGCAAAAATATTAATAAATGGGGAAAATACAGATAATATAAGGATAAATAAGGATTGTAAGACAAGAATGCCCCTTAGCTCCTCTACTTTATATATTAGTAGAAGAGACGCTATTAGTACAAATCTGGCAAAATCAAGATATCAGGGGATTAAAAATTAAAAAAGAGTACAAACTTCAAGCATTTGCTGATTATATGGCATTTATACTGGAAGACCCCCTAGAAACGACCCCATTTGAATGAAAGAAATAGAACAATATGGAAAAGTGGCAGGGTTGAAAATTAATAAAGAAAAAACAAAAATGATAACAAAAAATGCACAATTGAACAAAAGGAAGAACTAACAAATAGATTAGGGATATAGGTGATAAACAAAGTAAAATATTTGGGGATATGGCTGACAGCCAGGTGCTCATCAATCAAAAAAGACAATTATGATAAATTAACAATTCAAATATTTAAAGATTTAGATAATTGGGCTAATTTACAAATATCTTTATTGGGTCATATCGCAATAGTAAAAATGAATGTGCTGCCAAAATTATTGTTCCTATTTCAGACAGTGCCGGTCAATTTGGAGAAAATCTTTTTTGAAGAATTAAATAAACATATATCTAAATTCATATGGCAGGGGAAAAAACCCAGAATAAAATATAAATTGTTACAGGACAACAGAAAGAAAGGAGGCTTCAGTCTTCCAAATTTTGAAGTATACTATTATGCTGCAATAGCCACTTGGCTTAAAGACTGGGTTAATCTGATAAATAGAAGGATCTTAATATTAGAGGGCTTTGATCTCCAACTTGGGTGGCACGCATTCATGTGGGATGGAAAGAGTAAACATAATTTGTATTTTCAAAGGCATTATATAAAGGAACGTGTTATTAAATATTTGGGGAAAGGTTTAAAAAGCACACTATCCTAAGGTCCCACTTTGGTTATCCACACTGGAGGCACTTACACATCCGTGCTGCTATGTACTGCATTATTGTAAGCAACCTCTGCAAAAGGTAATAACTCAACCCAATTTTCTTGTTGATAATTTACATAGTATCTAATGTATTGTTCAATCATGGTGTTAGCTCTCTCCACTGCTCCGTTACAAGCAGGATGGAAAGCTGAGGATAATCCTTGAGAGGAACCAATGGATTTCAGCAATTCCCTCCAAAATTTTGCGGTAAATTGTAGCCTTCTGTCTGATATTATTCTACAAGGTACTCCATGTAGTCTATAGATATGTTTCACGAACAGCTTTGCAAGTTTTTTCACAGATGGAAGTCCTTTGCAGGCTATAAAATGGGCCTGTTTAGAGAATAAGTCAATTATAGCCCAAATAATTGTATTTCCTTCACTTTTAAGTAATTCAACAATAAAGTCCATTGCGATCTCTTCCCAAGGTTGGGTTGGTTCAGCAACTTGTTGCAAGAGGCCAGGGTTTTTTTCAGTTCTGTATTTCATTGTGGCACAAATTGAGCAACTTTTTACCTAGTCCTCGACATCAGGTTTCATTTTTGGCCACCAGAACTATCTTCTCAGTAAATGTAGGGTTTTTAGGAATCCGAAGTGGCCTCCCAGCTGTGAGTCGTGGCTACGTTTTAGTACCAGTAGTCTTAGGCTTGTGGATATATAAAGCTTAGTCCCTTTCCAAGCTAGTCCATCATTCATTATCAACTCCATTTGGTGGTCCAGGAACCAAGGATCGGGTTCTTATGATCAGTCCATACCTCAAAGGCCTCTGGTGCTCCTTCTAGAAAATGCCTCCAAGTCAATAAAGACCATAGTATGGCGAATGCTTCTTTCTCTCAGACTGCCCACCTTCGCTCTGTGTCTGTCAGCTTTTTGGACACATAAGCGCAAAGCATCAGTCAGCCTTGAGAGTCTTTTTGCAGCAAAACGGCTGCCACCGCTACATCACTTGCATCCATTTGGACAATAAAAGCCTTGGTCGCGTCTGGGTGTTGGTTGCGTCTGGCTCAGCTGCGAAGAGGCATTTTAAGGTCTCGAAAGCTTTCTGATAGTCCATAATCCAAGCCAGGGGTTGACTTGGCTTCATTTGGGTGGGTGTCAGGCCCGTTTTTAATAGCTCCGTTAATGGGAGGGCAACTTCAGCAAAGGACAGAATGAATAGTCTACAGAAGTTGGCAAACCCCAAGAAACTTTGAAGTTGCTTTCGAGTTCTGGGAGGTTGCCAGTCCAGCACCGCTTTCACCTTTCCGGGGTACATTTCAATCCCCAGGTTGGATATTCGGTAGCCTAAATAGTCCAGCCACTCTTTATGGAATTCGCATTTTGAGAGTTTCACATATAATTTGGTGGCTAGAAGTTTTTCTAGGACTTGGACCAATTGAATATGTTCTTCCATGGTTTCACTGAATATAAGGATGTCACTCTGGTATACGAGGACCTCCTGATAAAGGTGCGAGTGTAGGAGCCCCATGAAGTCCGAAAGGCATGACTTTGAATTGGAAGCTACCCAGAGGGCAGTTAAAAGTTGTTTTCCACTCATCTCCCTCTTTGATGTGGACCCGGTAGTAAGCTTCCCTGAGATCTAACTTGGTAATACCTTGCCCTTCGACAGATGGTTCAATAAGTCCTTCATAAGGGGGAGAGGATACATGTTTTTGATGCATATGGCGTTCACGCCTCTAAAGTCAACCCACAATCTCAACCTGCCATCTTTCTTCTCCTTGAACAACACGGGGGCAGCTAACCTTGATTTGGCAGGCTCAATAAAGCCTCGTTCCAAATTGCTGTCGATGTATTTGCTTAATTCAATCATTTCAGCAGGCGTCATGGAATACATCTTTGGTTTTGGTAATTTCACCCCAGGTTCTAATTCTATGGCATAATCAGTGGCTCAATGGGAAGGTAAAACATTACACTCTTCTTCACTGAATGCTTCAGCCAAGTCTTTGTATTGGTCGGGTACCTGGGGGTTATCTGGGAGAAGGTGGGATGCTATGGATGCTGGCTCAGGCTCTGGGTTCAAGCTGACTGATGGCTTTGTAGTGGGCAGAAGAGGGGGCAATGGTCCCGGTCCAATGAGGATTTTTCTGAATCCATCCTCCCATTTGATCATCGGGGCCCATTTGTCTAGCCAAGCAAGTCCCAGTATGATTGATTCTGACATCTTGGGGGCCACCACGAAACGTATGAGTTCGCAATGGGGCCCGAATTCCATCTTGATCAATTCTGTCATTTGGGTGGCTGGGGTCCCCCCAATTAAGGTTCCATCCTCTTGCTTAAATCTGATTGGGCATTTTAGCGGATTAGTCTTTATGCCCAATTGTTCAATGATAGGGAGTCTGATAAGACATCTAGAACACCTAGTATCAATGACAGCTTCTAACTCCCCGGCCTCCCCCATGTTTGGTACCACCTAACTTGATCTTGACTGTAAAAGGTATGATGGGATCATTCAGCATTGGGTCATCTTCGCAGGTTGGGTTCTTGGGGACATGGTGTCAGTCTGGTGGTCCGTTGCTCCCATCTGCACAGAGGGGGTTTTCCCAGCTGTGTTTGGCAAACCTGCCAATGCCCGGAAATCTTCCTTTATTCTTCTGACCTCTAACAGCTGGATTAGACTTTGACTGTGGTGCTTGTGGTACAGGAGCAGGGGCCAGACAGTCTGCTGCTCTATGGCCGGCTTGGCCACAGCAGTAACATTTCAGCACCCTGGTGGGTCGGGTATGAGCAGTTTTGGCCGGTCCAGTCGGCAGTCTCCTAGCCACAATTCTCTTAGGCGAGGCTGCTGGAAGGGGTTTCCTGTGTGGGTTGATGTTGCGATCTATGCTGAGGCAGGCAGCATACCATGATTGTAAGGTATCTGGGATTCCCTTAATTTTACAGGCCTTCTTTACTTCGGGATCAATGGCATTTTTAAAATAGTGTAAATTCATTCTTTCAGACCAATCCATGAGGTGGTTTGCGACCCTTCTAAAGTCCCAAATAAATTCTGACAAGGGTCGCTTGCCTTGCCTCATTTCCATTAACTTCTCTTCATTCTCTGCTACCCTGTTTGGATTTTCAAATCTGAGTCTTAATAATTGAATAAATCCTTTTACATCGTATAATTCGGGGGCTTGTTCATTGTGTAGTTGGGCCACCCAGTCTGAAGCATCCCCTTCATTCATCCCATTTGTTATGGCTGTAATCAAATCATGCTCTGTGGCATATTGATCTCCAAATTGTTCATTATGGGATCAGATTTGAGTGAGGAAGTAATTGAAATGTTCATGGCGGCCATCGAATATGGCCTTAAAGGGTATTTGGTCGGGCCTGGGTTGTGGTTGGGGAGGTGGCACATGCCAGGCCCCCGCAGGTTGAACTGAAATGAATGGAACCAGATGGGTGGTGTACGTAGGCTGGGTAGGGCCCTAGAAACCTGGCTGGGTGGTGCCTCTCTGGAATAGGGGTCCCTGTGGCCTTGCTGCCAGTTGGGGTTGCATTTGTGGTTGCCAGGAGAAAGATGGGTGTGGCCTGGTTCCCTGATTGGGTGGAGGGGAAGTGGCTGCTGTCTACTGTCTGGGCAATCCTCCTTCAGACCATGGCTATGTTGGTGCTGACTTCCATTGGCACTGAATCCACCCCTGGCCTGGATAAAATCCCCACCCTGGAGGGATACTCTCTGCAGGGAGCAAAATTCCTTCTGGAAAATGAGGGGATTGCCTCAGAGGCTGCAACATACCTCTGACAGTTGATGCTTCTTTCTGGCCTCCTCCAACTGGCATCTGTATAGTCTCCTCATTCCTCACGATACTTCTTTGGGGAATAAATGTAAGATATCCAGAAAGTATCCATGATATCAATCACTCCGAGACATATTCTCTCCAATTGATTTATTTAGGAACAGATCTGGTATGTCTAAGGCAATTTCCCAAAGTGAAAGTATTTTCGTGCGTTACACAGAATCCACCTTCTCTCCTCCCACTTCTACACTTCATAAAACACAAGAACCAATTAACTGCAACTGGAATTTCTGAATGCATGTTGAAATGAAATCAGCATGATGTTGTGGCATTTGTCTGATTGTATGCAAAACTCCTGAACCATACAGTCATCCTTCTCCTTTAATTTAATGGAATTTACTCTGAACTGAGCACCTAGGTTTGAAAACTGGAAAGCATAATAAGATAAAAGTCACATGCGTGCACACAGGGAGAGAGAGAGAGAGAGAGATCATGGGAAAACAGATCACCTGACAACTCTAGTGTTATCCATTTCTGATTTTTAATATAGTGCAGCTTTGCCAAAATAAATTAACTCAGTTGCCAAATACAAGCCATAGCTGAATGAAGAGTCTCCTAGGTAAAGTATTAAGAGAAGTTTGGGAATGACTCCCATGGCTTCTCATTTGCTTGCTAAATTCACTGGTTCTATTTATGTGGATACCATGTCCATTAGATTTCTTCACAAACGTGTCCCACTTTTATAGCCTTAGCTCAGCATTGTCAAACTCGCAGCCTGTGGACCAGATGCATCATGCACTGGTCATGCTCATGGCCAGTTTAGTGAAGGGGGGGGAAGTCCCGATACATCATGGCAAACACGAGATTGATATCCCTGCCTTAATTAGTTCTTCTTACCTGCTACTATAGCATCAACTAAAGAGATGTGAAAGACTAATAAATGCATACTATTTTCAGCTTTTTATTCAATCCCTGTCAACTATGCATTTTTAGTCACATATCATATATCATATATTTTTCATAGGGAAAAGTAAAGGATTCTAAAGATTACCCAAGATTTCCTGTGTAGGAATAAGTACTCAATCTTTCTATAGGACAGGAAGAAAAAAGAGAAGGAAATATAGCTTATCTGTATCAAGGAATAAAGGTCAGCTTCTTTCTTCCTCCTCCTCGGTTTCTGTCAGTCATTTTTGCAGTTCAATGGCTGGTGCTTCAGAGATTTCTCATTAGTTTGACAGTTTTAGTTATTTCAAAAAAAAAAAAAAAACCACCCTCACCATTAGTAGATAGCCCCAAAACATCTAGGGATGATAATAATGGTGATAGTGATGATATCCATTCAGTCATGTTCAACTCTTGGCAATTCCCTGGGCCAGGTCTCTCCACATCTTCCAATTTTGCACTACTTCTTTGAGTTGTTGTATTTTAGCATATTCCATCCTAACTTGGTTCATTTGTATTCTTGTTTCTTTGATACTCTAATTAATCATTCCTTCCTCTTCTTTCATTAAGTACCTACCCCTCTCTTCTGGGTTCATAATAATCTGTTTCCCTTTTGTGTGTGCATATGCCTTTAAGTCAGTATTCATTGCTAGTGATTGCTAGACAAGTCCCTACAGTTTTCTTGACAAGACTTTAAAACTGATCTCCTATTGCCTCCACTTAAGGATAAGAGAGAGTGACTGACCCAAGGATATCAAGCACTGTGAAACTGTTTTAAGTCTACGTGTTATTGCTATCATGTATTTGCATCAGGATGTCGGATGCAAATATGTAGGTGATGTTATCATGACACACATTTTGTTTGGTGGTTCCCTTCCTATAGGTGTCCTTGTTTTCATCTAGGTCTGCTTCAAGGAACCTACAGCTACTAAACATACAAGCCAACTGTGATTTTAGCTTCTTCTCTCTCAGAAGTGTCTTCTTCTTCAGCATTCTATCTGGTCAATGTAAGAATAACCATGTGATTTTATGTTTAAGAAATATTTATGAAATATTTGTGATAATAACCCTAACCCTTGTTGCATCTTATATATTATTTTCATGTAAAATTCAAATTCCTTATGATAGATAAATAATCTCAAATATCAGCAAGCTCCTGAAGATAATCACAGTTTAATTAGTCAACAAATATTTCACTAGAAGATATTTGCAAACGAAGACCTGCTTATATTGTCATATTCTTCAAGAGCAGCAGAAGCTATTTTCTTTTTAATTTTCCCCCGAATTTTCTAACATTGTATTTTTCAAATCATAGTAAAGCAAATTATTCTCCCAACCCATCAGCGCACCTAGACATTTACACTTGCATACATAAAACTAAATTTTATTTTGTGAACTGCCCAGAAGCAATTGGAGTCAGATGCATCAAAACTTAATTAAATAAATAAAATCATTGTTTACATTTGAATTATTATTAAACATTAAATTATTATTAAATAACCACCCAACATATTCCTAGATGATAGGACTAGATCTATAGTGTGAAAGATATTTCAAATTACCTTTTTCCAAGTATTGTATTAATGGACACGAATGCCTGAAGATCTCTATCTATCTATCTATCTATCTATCTATCTATCTATCTATCTATCTATCTATCTATCTATCTACCTACCTACCTACCTACCTACCTATCTGGGACTTTTAATCAGGTGAAAAATGCAGAAATCTTCAGTCAGTTTTCACCAGAACTGTGCCAATATGATATATCCAATAAAGCTATTCTTTGAGGAATCCACCTGCCTTGGAGGTTTGTTTGCTATGGGTGTATTTCTTGGAACCCTGACATCTGATTCCCTCACAGAGTAAGGGTACATTCTTTCCAAGGAATACAGCAGTTAGTTTTTGGACCAAAAATGATCTGGGAGAACCTGCTGTCCCCTATACAGTGAGTAAGGAGACATCCTCACAAAGCCACCAGTTTTCAGATCCTCAGGGGTCTGGGAGAATCTGCTGCTTTTCCTAAGCAGTCAAGTATGGGCACTTCCTAACAAGGGCTTTACTTATATGACATTACCAGGGTTTCCTTTCTTCCCAACCACTTGTTGATCAATGACCACTCAGCCCCCTCACTCCTATGCTCTGGCAAAACCTGCTTGCTTTCCCAATTCTGTTGGCCATGGCTCGAAGGAGCTAGCAACAGGTCTGGCTGTGGCTAGAAATTACATGGAGGGAGTGAGATCCAGCTGCAGCCAGAGGATGAGATCCCTTACACACATATACACACACACACACACACACAAACATACACACATATACATACACACATACATACAATGTGTGTGTGTGTGTGTGTATAAAAGTTCCCCTCGCACATACATGCTAGTAATCTCTGGTTCTAGGGGGTGGTGCTCATCTCCGTTACAAAGCCAAAGAGCCAGCATGGTCTAAAGATGTCTCCATGGTCATGTGGCCGGTATGATTAAACACCAAAGGTGCACGGAAAGCTGTTACCTTCCACCAAAGTGGTCCCTATTTTATTACTTGCATTTTTACATGCTTTCGAACTGCTAGGTTGACAGAAGCTGGGACAAGTAACGGGAGCTCATTCCATTATGTGGTGCTAGGGATTTGAACCGCCACACTGCCAACCTTTCTGATCAACAAGCTCAGCATCTTAGCCACTGAGCCACCACACACACACACACACACACACACACACACTTTTATCTTTCAGGTTTACAAGATGAATATTTATTGCTCAAGGGTTTTGCCCTAATTATGCATTCAATTAGCTTCTTCCTGTCTTTGCAAATGAATTTGACTATTATCATGTATTTCTTTCTCAATACCAACAAAAGTTTGTGTAATCGTTTATGAGAAATCAATGTATTTCATGTTGTTCGGTAAAAGAATGCTGTTCTGTCCAATAGCTATAAATGAGAGGACACATCTTTGTCACTCAAGCATGAAAACAGCATTCGTGTTCCTGCTGGCAAACAGCATGGTTTCTAAAGGATAAAGTTACCTCATTGCAGGTCCACACCAAATTGTTTACCTGGAAGGAAAACCATGAATATCATAAAACAGAGGGCGGGGGGAACCTTGTCACATAGCCACTTAAAATCACAGTATGGAAAGAAAATAATGATATTAATTGTATTGTATTGTATTGGGATCAGGGATAGCTTCATCTAAAAAAGATACAACTTTTTTCTTAATTTAAGCTTTTTTCTTAAAGAATATAATGACATTATTTTGATTTGTCTAAAATTAGTGACATATATGATAACATGTAGTTCTATACCTTTCTTTTTGTAGGTACCAATTTTTATTGGTCACATAAATCAACCTTCCCTGATAATTCATCCCCAATTCATCTCTCCAGGTCTTCTAAGAATGTACTAATTACCATTGTACCATCCTTCATTTAATAACAAATTGAAGGAAGAAAGAAGTGAGGGGGACAAGAAGGCAGTCTGTTCCAAAACCTAGTAAGTTGAGAGTTATGAAATAATTTTAAATATTAACCTTTTCAAAGTGAGTAACTCTACACAACACCCAAAGCTTCCTTAATTTGAAATATATTATATCCAATTATTCTGTAATTCTTAAATAAATTTAATATATTTGTAAATAACTAGATATCCATTACACTAAAATAATGTAGGTGTAGTCATAAGAGGGCAGCATAAATTAAAATTAAAGTTAATATAATGTCTTATACTGTATATAAAAATTACACACACACACACATACACACATACATACACAAAAATGAGACCGTGTCTTTTCTTTTCTTTTTTTTTTTTGACCTCCAAAATAAGCGCTCGACTTTATTTTCAGGGAGGTCTTTTTTCCCCCCATCTACCAGTTATGAGGCAGGGGGCAGGGCAAGGGGCCTCTCATGCCAGCTTCCCAAAGGGTCACAGCAGGCCATCTCACCATCCATAAAACAGCTGATTTGTGGGTGCCACTCAGGCCATGGCCTCCAGCAATCATGGCTGTTTTTGCAGCTGATTGTGGCTGCAAAAGCAGCAGGAGGCCAAGCAACATGCCCCACACACCTCACACCCTCCTTACCTAACAGTGATGGTCACAGCAGGAAATTCCATTCACTGAACAGCTGCTCATGTGTGCTACGCAGACCATGGCCTTCATCAAGCTTGGCTGCTTTTGCAGCCGATTGCAGCCGCAAAAGCAGCAGGAGGCCAAACAATGCACCCCATGCATCTCACGGCTCATGCTGGCCTTCCAAAGGGTACTGTAGCAGCAGCTATCCACATTTTTTTTAAACAAATTTTATTATTTTTTAAACAAACATACACAAACACAACATAAAAACATCAAGCCATCTTCCACTTACTTACCTTCAGTGTGTCGGTTGGTTTACAAATTTTTTGTGCATCCACTTCATAGTCATCGCTTACAATTACTTGCATATATTCTCATATTATCTATCAAATATTCCTAAATACATTAATATCCTTATTAATCTATCATTTGACTATACTGTTATTTATTCATGTTATGCAAAATAATCCATATTTTAATTGGTTTATTTTATGACAATTCATATTATCATCCCAAATCTATCCCATAGTTATATTATAATAATACATCTTTATATATTCTTTATATTCTATATTTCATTACCATATTTTATTGTCTAATCATTGATAAAATAAATCCCAAATCTTATAAAATTGTTTATCTTCTTGTTCTCTGATTTCAAATGTCAATCTACTCATTTCAGCACAGTCCATGATTTTCTTAATAACTTCCTCCTGCGTTGGTATTTTCTCATTTTTCCAATTTTTAGCAAATACAATCCTAGCCGCAGTTAATACAGTTACAATCAAAAATTTCAATTCCTTACTGTATATGTCAGGTAAGATTCCCAATAAGAAAATCTCTGGTTTCAAGTCTATGTGTTTTTTTGTCATTTTTTCCAACCATGTGTTGATTTTAGTCCAATATCTTTTAGCATCTGCACATGTCCACCACATATGGTAATATGAACCAGGTATCTGACATTTCCAACACTTTTCTGATTTGTTCTTGAACATTCTTGCTATTCTTGTTGGGGGTAGATGCCACCTGTAAAACATTTTATATAAATTTTCTTTATATGCTGTTGACATTGTCATTTTATAATTTTGAGACCACAATTTTTGCCATTTCTCTAAATCAATCCCATATCCAAATTCCCCCCCCCCCCAAGCAATCATTGTTTCTTTAACTTGTTCTTCTTCTAGCTTAATTCCTAATAAATATCCATGCAGTTTTTTAATCACTTTTTCATCAGTACCTGTCAAAATCTTATCTAAATCAGTCAACTTATCATAAAAACCTTCTGTTTTGGAATCTTTATCATATCTAGAATGTATTTGCACATATGAAAACCAATTCATCTTTATACCTTGTTCCTCTAGTTTTTGCATAGATTTAAGTTCACCTTTTTCATTCAATATTTCACCATATCTAACTGTTTGTTCCTTTTTATATGTTATAGGATAGGAAAATGCTTCAATAGTCGATAGCCAGACTGGAATTTTCAAATAGCATTGCCTTTTAGTCTTCTCCCAATTTAACCACAAAGCTTCCCATATATAATGTCTTCTAAAGTACACCTGTGTTTTAGTCCCCTTGTACCATAAAAAGGCATGCAACCCCAACAACAAATCATGTCTTTCTAATGTCAACAATCTAGTATTTCTTAATGTTATCCATTCTTTAACCCACAATAGATTTGTAGCTTGGTAGTATAACTCCCAATTAGGCAGGCCAAATCCTCCTCTTATTCTAGCATCTTGCAGAAGTTTTAGTTTTATTCTCGCTTTCTTTCCCTGCCATATATATTTCAACACAATTTTATTTAAATCTTCAAAATAATCTTTTCCTATCCTTATTGGAATTGTTTGAAACAGATATAGAATTCTAGGTAATATATTCATCTTGATTGTTGATATTCTCCCTATTAATGATAATTGTAAATTTTCCCATTTCACCAAATCTGTCGCTATCTGTTGCTTGAGTTTAATATAATTATTCTTTTTAAGTGTGCTACATCTTGCTGTCAAATGTATCCCCCAATACTTGATCTTATTTGTGACTTGAATTTTCAAAACATCCGCCAATTCATCCTTTTGTCTTAGTAACATATTCTTTGTCAAAATCTTTGTTTTATCTTTATTTATTTTCAGACCAGCTACCTTTCCATATACTTCTATCTTTTCTATCAGTTTTAATGCTGTTTCTAATGGATCTTCTAAAATGAAAACCAGATCATCTGTGAATGTTTGCAATTTAAATTCTTCCTTTTTAATTTTCATCCCTTTTATATCCTTGTCTTCTCTAAAATTTCTATTTAGCACTTCCAAGGTTAACACAAATAACAGAGGTGACAGTGGACAGCCTTGCCTTGTTCCTTTTCTTATATCAATGGATTCCATCAATTCTCCCTCTAGCATTACCTTTGCTGTTTCTTTATGGTATATAGCTTCTATTGCATGGATAAATGTTTTACCGAAGCCCATTTGCTCCAACTGTAATAACATAAATCTCCAATTCACATTATCAAAGGCCTTCTGTGCATCTAAAAAAATCAAAGCCATTTGTTTTTCAGGATGAGCCTCACAATATTCCAGAGTATCCAAAATTATTCTCATATTATCTTTAATTTGTCTCTTTGGCAGGAATCCATTTTGGTCTGGATGAATAAAGTTATTTAGATATTTTTTAAGTCTTTCTGCTAATATTGAAGCAAAAATTTTATAGTCTGAGTTTAGTAGGGAAATAGGTTTATAGTTCTTGATTTGTTGTGGATCGGCGTCTTCCTTTGAGACAAGTGTAAGATATATATCTTTTAATGTTGTATAGCAGTGGTCTAAAGTATTTTTACCTCTAGTGAGACAGTTGACATGCTGAAAGTATTTTGGTACTGTTAAAAAAATTCAAAAGCCTACCCTGGAACTTATAAGAGTTTTTGATTTTACTTTTTATGGTGCAAAGCAATCTTCCTTGCCTAGTTGAAAGTGAGTACATCTGACTATTTATTTGTACAAAATAAATTGCATGCACAGTTCTCTAAACAAAAACAAAAGTAATTAATTGCAAATTATATGTTATTTGGCAACTAGTGTAAAGATTTAGGCTTTTTTAAAAAAAAATTAACAGCACAACATCTCACAGTGCCTTCCTCCGAATTAAATGGGGATTCGGCAGAAGAGAAGTGTGTGCCCAAAGTCTTTGTTCATGGTCTCAGGAGTCTGCATCCTTGAACTTCAAAGGAAGACTTCTGTTTTACCATACTATGATGTACAATAGTAACACTAAATTTATTTCTGTACAACTGATATTGGCAATCATATGTGCGAAAGCATTTAAATGGGAAGCATTTTGTTTGCTATTAATCTAAGAGTGTTAGTTCTTTTTGAAATGATTGAGGTCAATACCTCATCATTAAAATAGCTGAATGGTGGGGTACTGGTTTGTGTGCTTAAATAAAGAAGTAATTTGGCTTTCCTCAGCAAATTGTATTCCAGTGGTGGGATTCAAACTTTTTTACTACCGGTTCTGTAGGCATGGCTTATTTGGTGGACATGGATTAGGGGATCATGTGATTGGGTGGGCGTGGCTTGGCAGTCATGTGACTGGGTGGCCATGGCTTAGGGGCTCATGTGACTGGGTGGGCATGGGTTGGGGTCATGTGACTGGGTGGGCACAAAACAATAAAAGAGGTACACACAAGTACTTACATAAAAGTGTTATTTGTTTTTAACTTTGAGATGTTTCCACAATGTTCTTTCATTGGCGCCCTCCTCACTTGCACTTTTCTTAATCTTCACCATCAGATCATCAGCTGTGTGATAGTGTGCTCATAACCATTTTTTGACAGTAGGAATAGGGTCCCATTCTTTAGAGGTAGGTGAATCACACTGATGGTCATTAGTTTGATTATGTTAGAAAAAAATAGTCAAGTTCTCTGTTCTGAATATATGAGGTTCATTTTTGAGAAACCCCTTTCTGGTTCTGCTGAACTTAGAGCAATTGTTCTGACAATATCTTTAGCTTTTTTAGTATTGTCAGGAATTGCATAGTTCTTTGAATCTTTTAAAACATTTTCTATGAAATCTCTATAATTGTTATTAATTTTGTAATTAAAGTGTCAGGCTACAAAACTTTTCCCATGCAATCAACTAGAATGAACTTCTGAAAATGTATCAAAACGTATCAAAAGGAATCCTTTACTGAGATGAGACAATTCATATAGGGGTTAAAAGCAGCGTCTGAGGTCTCTCAGGCATGCAGAGATAGATAAGGGAGTTTAAAACCCCTCCCCTTATCTTGATGTGTATTTAGTAAAACTAAGAGCCAACATGTTAATCCCCCCCACCCCCTTTTCAGAATGATCTTTTTCAGAGTTTCCCAGGGCATACCTAATTCCCCCACCCCCTTTTTAGAATGATATTTTTCAGGGTTTCCCAGGACACATCTCACTGGAATTTTTATGGTCTCTTCATCCCCTGGCTGTCTCTCCCAGAGGTGATAAGTTCCAGCCATCTGGGTTTCATCCCTCCATTGTATCATGTTCAGGTTATACAAATTCGATATAAGATTAAATATATTCAGGTTACATCAAAAAGGATTTCTTTATCAGTCCCCCCCTTTTCTTCTTCCATTGAAGAAATGACAGATACATGGATCTGACATCCTGCCCTCCTTAAAAAACAGATAGGTCTACCTGAAAAAACAAAAATCATGTGTTACATTTACAATTTAGGATGGTTTATCAGGGTATTTTAGGTGGAACTTTCGTAGTAATGTGGGTGCTTTCAAGGGTTGTTTGGCTACCCACTCATTTTCTGAGGAAGGAAGGTGTTTCCAAGCTACTAAATATTGTGTGGACCCACGGTGAGTGCGTGGATCAAGAATATCTTTAATTTCAAAATATTGTTCCCCATGTACCATGATGGGGGTTGGAGGAGTGGGAAAGTGGGGTCTGAGGTTTGAAGTGATCTCTGGTTTGAGCAAGCTACAGTGAAATACTGGATGAATCTGCCTAAGTGTTTTTGGAAGTCAAAGCTCTGCCATCACAGGGTTAATAATTCTGGAGATGGGGAATGGGCCAATGAATTTTGGCCCTAGTTTCTTAGAGGGTTGTAATGATTTTAAGAATTTTGTGGACAAATATACATGGTCCCCAATTTTGAAAGGTTTAGGATTGCAACATTTTTTGTCTGCTTGAGCTTTAAAAACTGCTCTAGCTTCCTGTAAAGATAATCTTACCACTGGCCACATGGCTTGTAAGTTATCCATTCTGTAAGGGAGGGAATTTCAGATTCTTTGGTCGGTAGTTCCGGCATGGGGTTGAATTCTTGGCCCGTGGCTACCTGGAATGGGGTGAACCCTGTGCTGCTATGGAATGAGTTATGTTGGCAATTAATAAAGCATCTTAAATATTTTTCTAATACACTGTTAATTCTCTCTGTCGAGACATCCACTTGTGGGTGATTTGATGATGAGAACCCCTGGGTGGCGCCTAATAGGTTTAAAAATGCCCACCAAAATTTGGATGTGAACTAAACACCCCTATCTGAGATAATCCATTGGGGAGCTCCATGAAGGTGATAAATGTGTATTAGGAACATCTTTGCCAATGCCTTGGCAGTTGGGATCTTTTGGCACAGAATAAAGTGGACCTTTTTGGAAAAAAGATCAGTTACAACCCAATTGACAGTATTCCAGGCACTTCCAGGAAGCTCCACTATAAATCCTTTTTTGAGATGAGACAATTCATGTAGGAGTTCAAAGCAGCATCTAAGGTCTCTCAGGCATACAGGGATAGATAAGGGAGTTTAAAACCCCTCCCCTTATCTCAATGTGTATTTAGTGAAACAAAAGCCAGTATGTTAATCCCCCCCCCTTCTGTAGAAATGATCTTTTTCAGTTTCCCAGGCATACCTAATTACCCCCCACCCCCTTTTCAGAACAAATTTTTCCAGAGGTTCCCAGGACATATCTCACTGTGGAATTTTTATGGTCTTCTCATTTCCTGGCTGTGTCTCTCAGAGGTGATAGATTCCGTCCATCTGGATTTCCTCCTTCCATTGTATCATGTATGGGTTATACAAATTCAATATAAGATTAAATATATTCAGGTTACATCAAGAACGGATTTCTTTATCAGTCTTCCCCCCTTTTCTTCTTCCACTGAAGAAATGACAGATACATGGATCTGACACCCAGTTACATCTCTGATACTGCTCCACCATGGCATTCAGATGTTCAGCTACCCCATTCGTACTCAGATAGAAAGCCAAGCTTACCCCTGGGTCAACCCTATTGACTTCAAGAACTCTCTTCAGACCTTCAGTGTGAATTGGACCCCCTGGTCCAAGATATCTCTATGAAGCACCCTGTGCAGTCTATACACCTGCTCTATAAACACCTTGGCTGGTTTTCTGACTGAGGGTAACCCTGAGCATGCAGTGAAGTGGGCTTGCTTTGAGAATAGGTCAATACTGGTCCAAATGACCATGTTTCTTCCACTCTCTGGGAGCTCGACTATAAAGTCCACAACAATTTCTTCCCACAGCCAGCAGAAGTTTTCCACTGGTTGGACAAATCCAGAGGGTTTTCCCGATCTCATCTTCATGGTAGCCTATGTGGCACAACTCCTAATGTAGTCCTCCATGTCAGCCTTCATCATTGGCCACCAGAACTGTCATCTGGTCAGATAAAGGGTTTTTAAGAACCCAAAGTGACCAGTCAACTTGGAGTCATGGCTGCTCTGCATGACTTGAAATCTTAGGCTGGAGAGACATGTAATTTGGACCCTTTCCAGGCCAGTCCATCCCTTAGAGTCAAGAATCCTTGTCATCAAACCACTGATCAGCCAGGAGGGCAGACTTCAGTGCTGATGTCATTTGGTCCGCTCTAGGGGAGTCCTGTTGCCTAGCTTGGCCTCTGGTGATGACCTGGGCTGCTAGTTGACAGGAGGAGGAATGATGGTGTGAATGACCTCCTCTCAGCAAATATTGAACTGTGGCTTTCTTGATATGGTGCACTAAGTTTAAAGGTGTTGTGCAGTGCAAGGCTGCTCGATATGAGAGGAATATGGGGGGCAAGTAAAAAAAATTTACTACCAGGTCATGGCTTGTTTGCTGGGTGTGGCTTAGGGTCATGTGACTTCAGAAGCCCAGGGATGGAGATGGGCAGCCAGCTATGGCTAGTGGCCACAGTGCAAGCATCACTGACCACTTCAGAAGCCCAGGGATGGGGACAGGCAGCCGGCTATGGCTAACAGCCATGATGCAAGTGATCGCCAGTGGCTTTGCTAGCTACACAAGGCCAGGGACAGCGGGCCCCAGCAAGCAAGGGGTGCTGGCAGCTTCAGAAGCCTGGGGATCAGGATGGGCATCCAGTTACAGCTAATGGCCATGGTGCAAGTGATCGCCAGTGGCTTTGCCAGTTACGCTTGGCCTGGGATGGTAGGCCCTAGCAAGCAGGGGGGGGGGGGGCTGCAGTGCTGGCAGCTTCACAAGGGATGGAGATGGGTGGCAACAGTTAATGGCTGCAAGTGATAGCCAGTGGCTTTGCCAACCAAGAGAGGCCGGGGATGGGTGGCACACTGGGTATCCACAGATTGCAAGCCCAGGGATGTGGGGGCTAGCAAGTGCTTACCTGTAGCCAGGAGGAAGCAGCTCCTTTGGGGTTCAGGCATCGTGGGAGGTGAAGCGATGAAGTCAGCTTAGGCAGTCAAGCTGCAGAGTAGACTGTGCATGCACAAGTGATAGGGGCCATGTGGCAAAGCATTTTCTAGGGCTGCCTTGGATGGGCAGGGTGAGAGTTGAGTGGGAAGGCAGGGAAAGCAAGTGTCCAGTGCGTGGGTAGGCAGGGCAAGCAAGTGAGTGGTGACCTCTGGGCAACTGGGTGTTCGGGTCAGGGGCATGGCCAGCCAGAAGTCACTACCAATTCAGAGACCCAGGCCAAATCATTACTACCGGTTCACTTGAACTGGTGCGAATTGATTGAATCCCACCACAATGGGGGAAGGAGATGTGCAATTTTTCTCTTGAGACACTGATGCCACTGCCCTTGCCATGGAGGTGAGAGAGAGAAAGTGCAGCAGCATCAGTGTCTCAAGAGAAAAATCATGTGTCTCCCCCACATATTCCTCTCACTGCAAGCAGTCCCACACAGCACCAAACTTAGCACCAAACTTAGTGTGCTTCACAAATGAGGAGGAGGAGGTGCCACTGGCATCCTCTCCTCATTTGTGAAATGTGCTAAGTTTGGCAGTAAGTTTAAAGGTGCTGTGCAATGCAAGGCTGCTCGTGGCAAAAGGAATATGGGCAGAGGAGACATGTGACTTTTCTCCTGGCACCAGGGTCCCCTCCTCATTTGTGAAGCATGCTAAGTTTGGCACTGTTTAAAGATGCTGCAACACACGAGACTGCTGGTAAAAGGAATATGGTGAGACAGCCAGTAAAAGGAATATGAGGAGGGAGAGACACATGACTTTAATCCTGGTGCCAACATCCTCTCCTCATTTGTGAAGTGAGCTAAGTTTGGCACTATGTTTAAAGGTGCTGTGCAACACAAGGCTGCTTGCAGCGAGAATAGTGGGGAGACCATGACTTTTCTCCCATTGCCGGCATCTCCTCCTCAGTTGTGAAACATACTAAGTTTGGCGCTAAATTTGGTGCTGCATGAGGCTGCTCACAATGAGAGGAATATGGGGGGAAGAGACATGTGATTTTTCTCCTGAGACACTGATGCCGCTGTGCTCTCTTTCTCCTGCCTCCATGGTGAGAGCAGCGACATCAGTGTCTCAGGAGAAAAATCATGCATCTCCCCCCACCCATATTTCTCTCGCTGTGAGCAGCCTGTTGCTGCACAGCACCTTTAAACTTAGCGCGCTTCACAAATGAGGAGGGGATGCCAGTGCTGCGACTTTTGTATCGAGACACTGACATCACTGATGTCATGGAGGTGAGAGAGAGAGAAAGAGATGAGAAAGAGAGAGAGATGAGAAATTGAGAGATAGGGAAAAAGAAAGAGAATGCTATACTAACATTAGTATTCCACAAGCAACATACTCCCTTCCATTTCCACAGCCCCAACCCATCTCCTAGGCAACAGGAGCAGAAATGTCATCCATGCAAAAGCTGCATGACAGGAACAGGAAATTAAGTCTTCAAGTTCCTGTATACTGTTTCTAGCCATCACTGAGCCTCAACAAACCAATGTTCCCCACCCCCCTTTCGGATAATTGTGTTATTCATCACATGCCTCACCTTCAAAACATGTTATGAATCTGTTAAAGATGGCATAAATGATGGAAATTACCAGGATTTTTAAAAGGTAAAGAAAATCAAGAATTTTAAAAGGTAAAGCGCATGCGCACACACACCTCCCCAACTCATCCACCCAACAGAAATACAGATTGATAAGATGAAAACAGAGAGAAATACTGATACCCTGTATTCATTTGCTTGGTTAACAGTATTTGCAATCTATTCACTTCCAAAACACAGGCAGCTAATAATGAAATACAAAGAAATGAAAACCATGCAAAATGAAAAGTATAAATACCATAAAGAAAAACAAATAAATTTATCTGTAAAACTCATATTTAAGCGATCACAATATATCCAAGTCTATATCAGTAGAAGCAGACTCAGCTCAAGATATTTTCCTGCCCCAGATTGAGTAGTGAACTACATATTATTTAAATCTGGTCAAGTTGTAATGGCTTCAGTGAAATTCTCATAGGTACTTTTCTCCCAAAAAGTAAAAATACAGTTATGATTGTCAGTCTTTTCATGATACCAAAGATGAGTTGTCTGAAGCAGGGACCTCACTGCCTCTTTCCTCTGCTTGGACAGGTACTAACATAGGCTTAATCCCTGCAGTGAGTGGGAAAGCCACTATAATGCCCTCTGCCCATTTATTAAAACAGAGGGAACAAACTGGTGTTGGACAGCAGTTGGGCAGGTCTTTTTAAGACAGTGGCCCCCAACTTTTTGGGCACCAGGGGAAGGCTTTTCCATGGACCTTAGGGGGCGTGGTTTTGTGAGTTGCCTGTATCCCGCAGATGGGGTTTACCTTGTTTGTGCAGCCTGATTGCTGGCATGCTGCAGACCACTGCTGCTCCATGGACTGAAGATTGGGGACTGCCATTTTTAAGTGACCGGGGCATGTTTGAACTTACTTTTTGGTAAGAGTTTAATCTTTGGACCTGTGCCTCTCCCAGTTGGTAAAGTCCTCCTGGAAGGTGGCATGCAATTGGATCCAAGTGATGATAATCTCTTCATGGGATCAGGGGTACTGCCTGTCTTGAAGAATATCCCCTTTCCAAAAGATCATCCTTGGACTTGACCATGTTAGTTTGTCTGGTCTCCTTTCCTTTTGGAGGAATATTTTTGAGAGAGTGGTAAGCACTCAGTTTTAGAGGACTTGGATAAAGTGGATTATCCGGACCCCCTTTTAGTCAGGATTCAGGCCAGGTTGCAGCACTGAGACAGCATTAGTCATGTCAGTGTATGACCAGCGGAGGACTTGGGATAGGGTGTATTACATTAATCTATCTTTCCTGGATCTCTTGTTAACTTTCAATACTATCAACATGGTATCCTTTGATGAGAGAGAGAAGAGTGAGAGAGATGGGAGAGAGAGATGAGAAAGAGAGTGGGAGAAAGAAAGAGAGAGACACACACAGTGAGAGATACCTGTTTAAAAGAAAATAGAAAAATGGCTCTTTGAGTTTTTAAGGTTGCAGACCCTGGGTTAGGCAAACATCATGGTCGTTAAGTGAACCTTGTGGTCATTAAGCGAACACTGTGGTTGTTAAACAAGTCCATTTTCCTCGATGGGCATTTTTAACCAGAAACCAGAAGGAATTGTTGGAAACTGGCAAAAAACATAGAAAACCTCAGTCACATGACTGTGTGGCATGTTGTAACTGGTCATAAATGTGTGTGTACGTGTGTATGTGCACGCACGCATGGCTGTCAAAACTCCAAAAACAGGTCAAGTAGCTCTGGGGACATCAGTCGTAAATTAGAACACTTGCTAAGCAACTGGCCATTAAGTGAGAACCACTTGTATTTGGTTTGCCAGTCACATGGCCACCTAGCCATGCCCACCTTTTAGCCACATCTATAGAATCAGTAGTAAAAAAATTTGAATCCCACCACTGTGTGCAATACCAGCATAAATTAAACAACAAACTTCATTATATCCATTCAGGCTGTTACTGAACTCAGGCAGTCAACAAAAATGCTAGTATAATTTCTTTCTTATTCCATAGTGAAGAGCAAAGCAAAATTGTCATCAGCATATTGATATCACACTGCAAAATCTTGAATCATCTCTCCTAAAATTATAATATAGACATCAAACAATACAAATAAAAAAGTATATGGTGTGTCATCATTGGCCTAAAGCTACTGATTATAACCTAACAGAAAAGATGAGAAACCTTCAAACAGAGTGACTAGTACTGTTAGAAAAATACTGCAAGTAGATCACCAAAAATATATTAACATACAAGTGAGAAGACATTTATTAGTCTACTCATTTATCCTTAGTGATATCCCACAGTACCTCCAGCAACAACATAGAAAACAGCGAAATATTCACAAATGTATGAAGTCTTGAAAAGGAAGTTACCCTTTGCTATAGAACTTCACACAGCTGAACATTCAAGAAGCAAAGATAGTATCATTTCAAAGCAGCAGTTTCCTGGAGCAAGAAGCCATTATAAAAGAAATTATAAAGTATATTTCGGAGGCAAACAAAAATGTTATCCTTATTAGCACAGCATCTTAATCCCCCCCCCCCCAGTTATATGGCAATTCCTAATGATATTGCATTTTGGACAATTAACTTGTGAATTTCAAATCTTTCTTATGATTGGGACATCATGTATAGTTCAAGGACATAATAATTCATCATTGATTTATATCTTCCTGAAATATAGATGAAATTCTAGTATCTTTGAAGACAGTGTTATAGAAATTCAACTTTCTTTTGAGCAGAAAATTTCCACTTTGTATAAATAATGCAGTACATTTCAGAAACACTGTTGTGATGTGATGCAGAGGTGGTATTCAACTGGTTTGCACCAGTTCTGGAGAACCAGTAGCGGTAATTAGGTGTGGGTCGCAGAACTGGTAATAACTTCTGGCTGGCCATGTCCCCGAACCGGTTCCCCAGTCAATCAGTTGCTCCACCCATGCAATGCTCATGCACGTGCGCAGCTCACTCAACCCCACTACTGAGGCTGCTGCTTTCTTCACTGTCCCACCACTTGCTGCTCTGGAGTTCGCCCAATAAGTTCTTCCCAGAAAAGGTATGTGTGAGATAGAGACAAGGAAAGAAAGGGCGGGAGGGAAGGAGGACAAAAAGGAAACAGCAAGAAAGGAAGAAAGAGCAAGAAAGAAAGAGGAAGGGAGAGAAAGAAATAAAGAGGAAAAAAGAAAGAGAAAGAAAAAATAGGAAGGAAGAAAGAGCAAGAAAGATGAAAGGAGAGAAAGAAAGAGAGAAAGAGCAAGAAAGAAAGAGGAAGGGAGAGAGAGAAAGAGAGAAAGGAAGGAAGAGCAAGAAAGAAAGGAAGGGAGAGAAAGAAAGAGACAGAAAAAGAGAAAGAAAGAGCAAGAAAGAGGAAGGGACAGAAAGAAAGAGAGAAAGAGAAAGAAAGAAAGAAAGAAAGAAAGAAAGAAAGAAAGAAAGAAAGAAAGAAAGAAAGAAAGAAAGAAAGAAAGAAAGAAAGAAAGAAAGAAAGAGGAAGGTAGAGAAAGAGGAAGAGGAAGGGGAGAAAGAAAGAGAGAAAGAAAAGAAGAAGGAAGTGGGGAAGAGAAAATTCTGCTATTATTTTAAATTTTTCCATTATTTATCATATATTAATATTTTTCACTATCCCTACACCTAGGGTGATTTTACTGCCTTTCTTTTGCCCAGGTATTTTTCAGGGTTTACATGTCAATCATCCAGAGCATAAATACAGGTGCGTTTAACAGAGTTGAAAGGGACTATGGAGGTCTTCTAGTCCAACCCCTTGCTCAGGCAGGAAAACTCTGAGGATACCAAAATCTGAATAGAGGTCCTGGGAAAGGTATCAGAATAACAGAGTAATACTTAGAAAGGACCTCGGGGGAACTCTATACCATTTCAGAGAAATGGCTGTCCAGTCTTTTGTTAAAAACTTACAGTGTTGGAGCACTCAGAACTTCTGGTGACAAGCTATTCCACAAATTCTTGAATCCCACCACTGATGTGATGCATTGTCTTTGCCTTTCAGGGCCATTTGTGCAAATGCAGATGATTTTTGTATACAAATATTGACAGATTGCTATAAAGATAATAGGAATATTCAGTTATATTACTATTTTGCAAAATGGACAGATAAATAAAGTGAAGATTCAGCTGAAGATGGGAATTGATGCCCAGACAAGGACTGGAAAGTATAGCCACTTAAAATATTCCCATATGGTCCTGAAGAAATTTGAAAGCATTTCAAATACAACTTAATGAAGAGTTAAGAATAGAGCAAGAAAAAACCCCAAACCCCAAATAGGTAATTATATAACCACAATCTCCATTGATAGCTATCATCAAATTGATAGTCATCAAAGCAGGAAATTATAATGTTGAAAGTAAGGTGACCTCAAAAACTATTACCTGATGAAGTCTGAGACACCTCTGCACTAAACAAACAAAAGCATATCTTAATTCCTGTTGATTGATATCAATTAAAACCTTAGGAATGTTGTGAAGGGACATTCACAGGCAACTGGTGAAAGAAATTCAAAGGAACAAGAATGATCCACTTAAGATTCTGAAGATGGCGGTACTTGACTAGGAAGGTGAGGCTCTTGCTCCGTTGGTCAATTGATTGCAAGTGAGGTTTTTACCATTTCCGTTCGTGATTGAAGTAAATAATTGATCATAAATAGATTTATGATTAAAAAAAACTCTGTTAGGTCGCTGCCTTTATTAGTTATCAGCAGTAATCACCTGATCCTGTGACAGAAGACAGATTTCTGGATTGCTTACCATCTTTAATTACCAATTTTAAAGATCAGTTACACCGGAGATCTCAGAGTGCTGGAGCTCCTAATTTCTTGTTAGCGCTGTAACATAGAACATGTTAGAGCCTTTATCACACATAAAGATCATCGTCTGCATAAGAGATTTTGGGCAATTGATGCTCCTAATTTCTCAGAGATTTCTCAGAGTACATTGGAGTCTTGATTAACGGCAGAACTCCAACCGTTAAACTTCCAACCAGGGGTGGGATTCAAATTTCTTAACAACCGGTTCTATGGGTGTGGCCTAATTTATGGGCATGGTTTGGTGGTCATGTGACTGGATGGGCATGGCTTGCTGACTGGGCGTGGCTAGGTGGTCATGTGACTGGGGTAGGCGTGGCCAGGTGCCAATGTAACTGGCAAACCAAATATAAGTGGTCCTCACTTAATGACCAGGTCCTCGCTTAATGGCCAGTTGCTTAGCAAATGTTTTTTGCCAGTTTCCAAGGCCTGGAGAGGGCAGGGCAAGGCCCAGGCAGGTGGCCATGTGACTGGCAAACCAAATGTAAGTGGTCCTTGCTTAATGGCCTGTTGCTTAGCAAGTGTTCTAATTTACGACTGACCTCCCCAGAGCTACTTGACCTGTTTTTGGAGTTCTGACAGCCATGCACACACACTCACTCACTCCCTCTCTCTCTCTCTTTCTCTCTCTCACTCAGTCATGTGACTGAGGTTTTCTATGTTTTTTGCCAGTTTCCCACAATTCCTTCTGATTTCAAGTTTAAAATGCCCATTGGGGAAAAGAGACTTGTTTAACAACCAGCACCTCTCCACATGTTCTCCTGCTGCTTTTGCTGGGAGAGCAACAAAGTCTTTCTTGCACAGCGATAAGCTAAATTTTGCTTTGCCAAGACAGACTCTATCACTCTCCCAACTAGACCAGCAGGAGAGAGAAGCAGCTACTGACCCCGCCGGAGCTGACTCGGAGCTGTTCCATGTGTTCTCCCACGAAGGCAAGTAGGGGCGGGAAGGTGACCGGCAGTGGCAGTAAAAAACAAGTGGGGGGAAAGGTGACTAGTGGTGACAGGTAGGAGACAAGGGCTTGCTTGCAGAGCCTCACTCACCTAGGAAGACCATGGTGGAAGGCAGACTGCAGGCAGCGATGGCGCATGGCCAGGATGAAGAAGGGTGGGATTAGAATACAGTCAGCTTGTCATGCATGCGTGCGATGTTGCGCATGTGTGATAAGGACTGACTGGGCAGTGAGTGGAGAAGCGGGCAGAGAGGGGCAGGGCCAGCCAGGGGCCCATTTACCGGTTCTCTGAACTACCAGGAACTGTAACATCCGGTTCTATAGAACCGGACCGAATCAGTAGAATCCCACCCCTGCTTCCAATGGCTGAGGGCCTTCTCTGCCTAAAGATCGATGGCCATATATTAAAAGATCTGTGTGAAGATTGAACTGGATATCTACAATTGCTGTCTGAAGTTTAAAAAATAAGAGATTTAAGAAGAGGGAATTTCTACTAAAAGATTTTTAAGTTTACAAGAAAATATTTTCTGACTAGTTATCAGCTTGACTGGCTGTGTTAGTGGAGAGCTTCGTGAAGCACAGCTGATTTCTGACATCCAGAGGGCTTCTTAAAGCAGATGGTGTCTTGAAGGGACTACCTAAAAAAGGAAGGACATTTCGATGTTATCATCTGGACGGCGGTCCATGGTGTGGGCTTGAAGAAATCTTTCTTAACTCTGGATGTGGAAGAGGACAACCTGTCATGGTCGAACCAAAGTGCTGACAGCTAGCTTGAACAAATGGTGATCTTGCTGTGGCGAGATAATTACATCCAAGTTATTTGACTAATATCGACTGGATCCAATTTGTCTAAACAAAAAAGAGGAACTGATGTTGGTGACTTTAAATTCTTATATATTAAACATATTTTTATTTTTTCTATTTTAAATAAAATGGAGTAAAAGAAATATGAAATAGTTAAAACAGCTCTCCCTGACAGGGCAATTTGACAGGAGATGAAAGGGAGATATCTGCTGGTATAAATGGGAATATACTAGCTCAAGTATATTAGCTAAAAGGAATAACAATATTCTTGGTGACTTTTTGTCTGATATTTGATGTTTAGATTTTGTTCTATACTAGACTGATATGGGTTTATAAAGAAAGATTGTAAGTGATTATATAGATTTTGGAACAATTCTTCAAAGATTATAGGATGCACAGATTTTCAACTCACCAACAAAGAAATTGAAAATTAATAAAAAGGAAGAAGAATAAAGCTTGCTCTTGGGTCAAATCAAATAGGACTTTTGTAAGACTGGGTATATTTACTACTTCCTATGGTTACTACTCTAAATGTTATTGATATTGAGTATTATAAATATAGCATTATTATTACTGTTATTATAAGATTTGTTAATAGAGGGGTGTTTACTAAGATATAGTGTTATTGCAATAGAACATTATTATAAAATGTGGTTATAATAATTATTATATTTAAATTTTGAGTTATATAGTTATATAGTTTTTCTATAATTATAGTATAAAGTTATATTGACATTGCCATATAGATTTACAAATAATATTAGTAATATACTTTTCTTTTGAGATCATATACTACATTTTATATTATATGATTAGAACTTTATGTGATATTATATTCTAATTGATATTATATTTTAATATTTATTATATTACACTTTAATAATTAAACTTAATAAGAAACAAAGTTTGGAGGATATTTAAGAGGGGGGAAGAAGTAGGAATTCTGGGAAAAAATAAGTTAGTAGTTAAATTACTAAAAATGACAAGTGTTACAAACTTAACAAGAATTGGAACAGGGAAGAAGTCAGCAAATTCTAATCCTTTGAATCAGAGATCAGTTGAGGATATGTTCCAGAAAGAGAGGTCTAATTCATTTAATGATCTTCAAGCAATGCTGCAATTAATGCAGGAGACAACGGTAAAAAATTATGAGACAATGGTTAAGAACCATGAAGAGATGAAAAAAGAAATTGGAATGGTGAGAAATGATACTGGGAAATTAAAAGAAAAAATACAAAAGATGGGTGAGAAATTTGAAAAATTTTCAGGAACAGATTAGTAAAAATGAACAGAGACTACATATGATAGAAAGTAGAATGGAAAAGGAAGAGAAAAGGATAGAAGAGCTGAATGTCAGATTGATCCAAGAAAAAAAAGAATTGGAGATAAAAAAAACTTCTATTGGAATCTGAAAAAGCAGCCATTTTTTGTGAGTTCAAAACATGAAAAAAGAAAAGGGGGAGGATCTTTCAGATTTGATGGCAGACTTGATGGCAAAGGCACTGGGGATTGAGAAAGATGTGATGGCTGATGAGCTAGATGAGACATATAGATTTCAAACTAACCATGCTAAAAGGAATAATTTACTTAGGGTTACATTAGGCTTGTCAAAAAATCAGTCTGTGATGAAGTATTAAATAAAATAAGAGGAGATTTGATAATATATAAAGAAAGGCAATTGATAGTTCTAAAACAGGTACCTAGAGAGGTTCAAGAATTAAGAAAGCCATTTCAATTCTTGACATCAATGTTGAATAAACATGATATCAAATTCAGGTGGCTGATACTGGAGGGTATACTGATGAGATGGAAAGAAAAAAGATTCAGAATTGATATGGTTGAAGAAGTGAAAGAATTCTATAATCAGATTTTTGGTCAAGAGGAAGAAGAAAGAGAAGGAGAAGGAGAAGGAGAGCTAACAGAGGCAAGGGCTCAAGGTACAAATATTAAGGCAAGGGCAGAAAAGGAACTTCAATCAAAAGAGAAAAGGAAAGAGAAAGAAATTGAACTAGATAAAGAAGATCCAAAGGAAGTGAGGAAAATAAGAGTAATAAGAAACACAAGAACTAAAAATATAAATAAATATAAAACAACTATGCACGAAGAAACAAAAATTTTATCATTGAATATTAATGGTTTAAATTCACCCCAGAAAAGGAGGAAAACTTTTGCTAAATTAAAATGTCTGAATTTTGATATAATTGCATTGCAAGAGGTTTATATTAATAAATATCAAAAATAAATATTAGAACAGGCTAGATTGGGGAAACTTTTTGTGGCCTTATCAAAACAGAAGAAAAGAGGAGTAGTGTTATACATCAAAGAATCAATTCAGACTAAACAAATATTTCACGATGAAGAAGGAAAAATTTTGATTGTTGAAATAACATTGAATCAAAAAAAGATACTTTTAGTCATAATATAAGTGCCAAATGATGGACAGGAAAATTTTTATAAGAAATTACATAGCATTATCTGCAAAATAAAACGAGGTAAGATATGCATACTGAGAGATTTTAATGCCATATCAGATAAGAAATTAGATTACAAGAGTGAAAAAGAAAGAAAAGGATCTAGCAGAATATTGCCTAGAACATTTTTTCAAATGACAGAAGAGTTGAATATTCAAGATGCATGACATGAGATAAATTCAGAAAGAAAATAATATACCTTCTACTCGAATAGACATGAATCCTGCTTATGGATAGATTTGGTCTGGATGTCGATGGAACTGATTTCAGAAATAAAGGAAGTAGAAATTGATTCTAGTCTTTGGGCGGATCATAATCCCATGAGAATCATTTGGAAAAAACAAAAAATAAGTCAACGATGGATATTGAATTGAACAATTTTAAAAGATAAAGAATTTATTAAGAGAATAAACAAAGATTTGGGATTTTTCTTCAATGAAAATAGACCAGGGGGACACATATTTACAAAATCTATGGGACACAGCAAAGGCATTTATAAGAGGGGTTATCATTTCTGCCACAGCTAGGAAAAGAAACATCAAGAATCAAAAAATAAGATATTCAGAAAAAAATAGTAATATAGAGTCAAAGCTACAAAAAAAACCACAAAACAGAGCTATAAAAGAAGATATGGCATTAATTAAACATAAATTGGATACACTAGAAAAAGAATTGGCACAGTATATAAAAAAGGCAAAACAGAACTTTTTTGAAAATGCTAACAAACCAGGAAGATGGTTAGCCATATACATTGAAGAAATTGAAGGAAGAGAAATGGATTAGCAAATTACAAGATGAAAAGGGAAATATCTGTTATCAAAATGAAAAAAAAGAAAAATATATTACTTATTTTAATAAAAAAGTACATATTTCAGAATTCCACGGAACATAGATGCAATACAGTATCTTAGACTGTTGAGTCCCAGGCAGTAGCAAGAATCCTGACATAAAAAGAAGTAAGAAAAGTCCTTTTGCCCCTATAGCAACAAGCATCAATTCTTTATGTGTTTTGCTTCTTCAGTTTAGGTGGTGGCCTGTATAGGCCAACCACCACAGCATGATCTCACTCATATGGCTCCAAAGTCAGTTGTTCCTGGGGTTTCATGTTTTCATACTGCATTTTCTTTACTTCTGATGCAAAAACTGCTTCAGAGGGGCCGCTGTTGAATCAATATAGTAGGCTTTGATGGAAATAACAAAATGACCACCATTCTTCAAAATGTTGTGTGTATTTAAGGCAACAATACGTGACTGATCAGGCTGAGCCACATCTGCGAAAATGACATCCACCATGCCAATCAACATGCGATATTTGTGTGGATGTCATGTATCCTCAATGACAGAATGATGTTGGTCCATTTTTTTGCTACATTGATGAGGTCATGACCTGAGCAATGGGGGAACTCTACAGCATACACAAGCCCTTCTGATCCCACTATGTCAGAGACATGAGACACCGTTGATCCTGATGCTGCTCCCAAGTATAACACTTTTGTTCCTGGTTTGATATGAGTCTGATCAATGCCTCCGAGGATGGCAGCAGCCAACTTAGAACAAAAGGGATTCCAGGCATGGCATTCCACTTTTGTTTCACCCTCCTCTACAGATATTCTCTTCTCTCCATATACAGATTCTCCAGGTACCAGATTTAGTGTGACAAATGCATCTTCTTTTCCTCTGCAGATGAAGATACCTTCATGCCTGTGGGGTTCTATAATCACCCTTTTGCCTCCTTTGAAGTCACCCCGCCCGTCGACTTCCACGTCCAAAAAAAATATAAATAAATAAAGCTCAGGCCTTCTATGAACAGTTATATGAAGAAAATTGAGATTATACAAAAGAAGAAATTCGACAATATCTGGATAAATCTAAGTTGCCTTACTCCCAAGTCGCCCGTGCTGCTTCAGCTGCTCTTTCCTTCGAGCAGCCCTGCATGCATGCACATTGAGCACAGGCATCCTGGGGTCCTCTTCATCACTGCTGCCAGACTCCACAAGCTCCAAAGGCAGCACCCCACTCTTCAATAGTCCTGGCCCCATCCCTGCATCACATTCAGGCCCTTCATCCGAGTCCTCGCTCTCAGAGATCTCAGCTGTCCGCACCTGCTACTGGTGAACCACAACAGCTTTGCAGAGCAAAATTGGAAAAGAATTGATGCAAATTTTTGGAATGATTCACTTAGTGACAGTGATCCACCTAGTGACAGTAACTCACTTAGTGATGGTGTCAGAGTTCAGGGAGGAGAAGCTGAACAAAATATGAAGGAAGAGAGGGTTGAAACACAAGAGCAGTTAATGCCACGCAGGTCAGAGCGATGGAACAAAGGGATTCCACCTGACAGGTATTAAAGTTAAAGTGTGTAATGTATGGTATGAGCCAAGGAACTATTAGGAAGTATTGGCATTACCTAAATTTGAACAGGAAAAATGGAAAGAAGCCATGGACAAGGAAATGAAATCCATGGGAGAACATAAAGTGTTCATATCTATGACTTTGCCACAGTATAGCAAAACTGTAGGATGCAAGTGGGTATACAAGAAGAAAGTACTGCCCAATAATCAGATACACTATAAAGCAAGGTTAGTGGCACAAGGGTTTTTACCAGAGGTGGGATTCAAATTTTTTAACAACCGGTTCTCTGGGAGTGGCTTAGTTGGTGGACGTGGCTTGGTGGTCATGTTATTTGCTGGGCGTGGCCGACTCAATATCACTCACATCGAGGCACGCATCTCCTCGCCTGGCCTCTCATGACTGTGAGGATGCTGCACAGTTGTAAGTGTGAAAAATGGTCATAAGTCACTTTTTTCAGTGCCATTGTAACTTTGAATAGTCACTCCACACAAGCAAAGTACCAGCAAAGGAGGGGAAAAAAACTCCAGAGAAATTCCTGAGACAGGAAATCTAGTCCTACCAAGAATGTAATAAGGTTTAACAGACAGGCAATTTCTATAAGCAACACCAGAATGTTTCCTTCCTGCCTTCCTTACAGGATTAGGCCAGTAATTTCTTCTAACAACCGGTTCTCCAAACTGCTTAAAATGTTAACAACCGGTTCTAGCTAATAAGTGCGAACTGGTAGAATCCCACCCCTGGTTTTCATAGATGAAAAATGTGCTATGTGCTACTATGATGAGGTATTTGCACCAACTGTAAAGAGTGAAAGCATCAGGCTAGCACTAGCATTGGCAGCTGCACATGGCCATAAAATTTGGCATTTTGACATAACACTGCATTCCTCAATCCAGAATTAGACGAAGAAATTTACATGGTTCAAGCACCAGGGTATGAAAGTAAAAAGCCTAACATGCTGTATAAATTGAACAAGGCCATTTATGGGCTGAAGCAGTCAGCCAGGAATTAGAATATATGTCTAGATAAGGCATTGAAAGGTCTTGTGTTCAAGAGTTGCAAGGCTGATGGTTGCATATACGTTTGAAAGTTACAAGGTGGGGATTGTCAACTATTAGCAATTGTGGATGATCTTTGCTTCATTGCAAAGGATGTACCACAGGTAGAATTTGCTAATAAATTGGGGAAGAAATTTGAATTAAAGAATTTGGGAGAAATAAAAAAAACAACTGACATAGCTTGTGCAATAAGCATTCTAAGTCACTTCACTGCTGCACCAACCCAATTGTGTTGGATAGGTATAAAAAGGGAATTCTCCGGTATTTGGAGGGAATTGTGAATGTGGGTCTTCAAATACAGGTATCTGAAGAATATTAAAGGTAATTGGATTTATGTCTCTTCCAGTTATGAAGGGAAAAGTGTCGGAGTATATTCATTAACTGGCAGAGACATGGTTAACAAAGTAAGCATGGCAACAGACCAGCCAATGGGAGCTGACAGCCTGGGTGTGGTTTGGCTCTGTGTGCTTTGCTGAGAATTGAAAGTGAAACTTGTCTTGCTTGCTTGCTGAAACTGTGTTCTGCTCTGAGCTGCTGCTGCTTGTGTTTTGCTTATGTTATGTTCAAAGAATCTACAAATGGTATTGTAAACTTTACTCATATTGTTATGAATATAAAGAAGTTATTGATCCTGCTGAATCAGTCATCTGTGTGTTTTCTGGACTTGAATTTCTGCTGCAAACTCTAGAATTCTTTTATTGGCCAAGTGTGTTTGGACACACAAGGAATTTGTCTTGCTGCAAATCCTCTCAATGTACATAAAAGAAAGATACATTCATCAAGAGTCAAGAATCATAAGGTACCACACTAATAATAGTCATAGGGTACAATAAGCAATCAAATCATACTAGGAAACAGTCCATATACATCATAAGGATACAAGCAACAAAGTTACAGTCATACAGTCACAAGTGGGAGAGGACACATGATCCCTGTGGTCATGTGATCACAATTCAGACATTTGGCAACTGACTCATATTTACAATGATCGCAGCATCCCAGGGTCACGGGATCCCTTTTTGCAACTTTCTGCCGAGCAAAGTCAATGGCAAATCTGGATTCGCTTAACAACCCTGCTCTAATTTAACAACTGCATTGATTCGCTTAACAATGGTGGCAAGAAAGCTTGTCAAAGGATGCAAAACTCACTTAAGCAATGTCTCGCTTAGCAACAGGACTCAATTGTGTCATAAGTCAAGGATACCTAGAAAAGAAATAAAATTGCAGCTTGGAAGATCCTTTAGCCATATAAATTTGAGGCTCCATTGCAGTCGTAAGTTGAGGATCAGCTGTACTGAAGTCTAATTTCCTAACCAATGGACCAAATCAGAGATACAATCTGGGGAAGAGGAGGTTTTGCATTCAATGATGGTCGTAAGTCTAAGGTCTATTCAGTTCAAATTCCATATCGGCATCCTGTTGGGTAGCTGACTGTCCTCTCGCCTTCTCCATTCTCTCAAAAAACCAACAACTTAATAAAAAAGGGGATTTTCCATCCAGTGCTGCTGTCTGTCTCTCTTCCCCACCTCTGAGCAAATTCTCTAATTCCGTCGGACAAATGGCCAGCCTTGATCAGATGGGATTAATACTTTTTATGCCACATGCATAAATGGCCGCTCGGCCAGATCCTGAATTGATCCAATTCAGCCTTTTCATATAGGTAGTCCTCCGTTTATAACCACAAATTGAGACCAAGCTTTACGTTGTTAAGTGAACAATATGTGACGCAAATTTGTATTATTTTTTTCTCTCACCACATTTGTGAAGGGAATCACTGCAGGTGCTAAATCAGTCACACAGTCATTAAGTGAATCTGGCTTCCCCAAATCTCCATTGCTAAGAGAGGCAGCTGTTCAGTGAGCTTTCATGCATTTTACAACCATTCTTGCCACCACTGTTAAGTGGATCATTGTTTAAGTCAATCAGATGGTGATTAAGCAAAACTGGCTCCCCCGGTGACTTTGCTTGTCAGATGGTCACAAAAGGGGATCACGTGACCCCAGGACACTGAAACGGTCATAAATGCAAGTCAGTTGCTACGCATCCAACTGTAAATTACGTGGCCATTGAATACTGCAATGGTCATAAGTGTGAAAAATGATCATCAGTGGCATTGTAACTTTGAACAGTCACTATATGAACTGTCGTAAGTTGAGGACTACTTCTACTGTTTTGCAACTGGATGGCAGTCCTTGACTTTTGACCGTCACATCCAGCCTTGACCAAAGTCATATGTCTGTACCTAAGATCACATTGTACAGAAGATCATATATCCTTCACACAACCTTCCTATGATGGTCACATAGTGAGACAGTTGTCAAACAGGACCATCTAACCATTTTACACCCATTGTTGCAACAGTCACTAAGCAAATCCTGCTGTGGTTAAACAAATATCATCGTTGTTAAGCAAAAAACCCTGGTTTACTATAGCCCAGACAGTTGGAACTTCAGAACCCGGATGTATGTTCAGAGTTTTTTTTTCCTCACGTAGTTGTAACTTGGAATGGTCACTAAGCATAGATTGAGGACTTCCTGTTACAATACTTATCAAACTGGTTGAATTCCAGCACATCTGAAATCAGCTTGGTATAGGCTGGATGGGTGACTCTGCCACGTCGTCTTTAGAATATCTCGAGGTTTTTTGGCCAGCACGTAATCTTAGCTTGTTTTAACTAGCCAGCTTTAAACCATGAATAAAGTAAAATCTGTACATTAAGGAACCTAGACTCCCCAAATACAGGTAGTTCTCGACTTACAACAGTCCATTTAGTGACTGTTCAAAGTTACAACGGCACTGGAAAAAGGGACTTATTACATTTTTACACTTAACAACCGTTGCAGCATCCACATGGTCAGGTGATCCAAATTCGGATGCTTGGCAACAGACCATATTTATGATGGTCAGTGTCCCAGAGTGACGTGATTCCCTTTTGTGACCCAACCAATGAAGTCCACAGGGAAGCCAGATTCACTTAACAACCATGTGACTTACTTAAGAGCTGCAACTACTCGCTTAACAATGGTGGTAAGAAAGGTCATAAAATGGGTGAAAGCTCACTGAACTGTCTCAATTAGCAATAGAGATTCGACTCTCAATAGTGAACATAAGTTGAGGGGTGTTCTTACCCTTCCCTTACAAATGTGTCAATCATCAGTAATCCAACAGGCCTTTGCTCTCAAATTCTCAATCTGGTCCACAGTGATTGACATCCACTGTTGGAGGATGGGTTGAGTAAAATGCAGTGAAACTCACTTAATAACGCTTTTGCTTAGCAACCAAAATTTTGGGCTCAATTGTTGTTATAAGTCAAGGACTATCTCTGCCTTCCTCTGCATGGCAGCCTTGCATAGTAAACTCTTTCCCTTTTCTGGGAATTTCTCCACTGTGCTAGAGGCACCAAAATAACCCAGATGATATAAGGTCTCCTGCTGGAGCAGAGGGTTGGACTAGATGACCTCTGAGGTCCCTTCCAGTCCTTGATTGCTGTGCTGTTTCAAAGCTTCTTCCAAAGCCACGTCTAGTACCAGGATTTGTAGTCCTTCCTCTCCATTTTTTTCTCTTTCTCCCTTACTCCTTCCCTCCTCTCTATCTAGCTATCTCATTCACATTCCCTCTCCTCCCTCTCTCCCTCCCTCCCTCCCTCCCTCCATCCATCCATCTATATCTCATTCACTTTCACTTCCCCACCTCACTATCTTTCTTTCTTTCTCCTCTCTTTTTCTTTTTTCTTTCTTGTCTCTCTCTTTTCTTCCTTCCTTCCTTCCTTCCTTCTTTCCTTATCTTTCCTTCCTTCCTTCCTTCCTTCCTTCCTTCCTTCCTTCCTTCCTTCTTTCTTTCTTTCTTTCTTCTTTCCCATTTTCCTTCTTTTTTCTTGACTCTCCCTTTTTTCTCTCCTTTCTTTCTCTTCTTTAATTTTCATTTCTTTTTTTCTTATCTATCCCTTTTCTTTCCCTTTCTTCTTTCTTTCCTCTTCTTTCTTTTCTTTCTTGTCTCTCTCTGCTCTCTGCTCTCTTTCTCTCTCTCTCTGTTCTCTTTCTCTTCTTTCCCTTCCTCCTTCCCTTTCTCCTTCTAAGGCAAAGACACTCACCTCAAACAAAAACTTATTTGGAGTAAGACAGCCATTACCACCTGGCTTACTCAATCCAATAGCCCCCCCCCCCCCCCCAATTCTTCTCTTCCAACCAAACCCGGCCAACATCACCACAGCAGCGCATGCCAGTTGGCAGAGAAGGGCCCAATGCACATGTAGCAGCAAGAGGGGCAGTGAGAGAGAAGACATCCAAGCAGACTGTGACATTGGGAAGGGAAAGAATGAGGGATGAGAGAAACTGAGACGGGAACTTCTTGCAGCCTTCCACGGGGCTGGGACTGGGATGCAATCTCCCTTCCTCCCCTTCCTTCCTTCCTTACCTACCGTAACAAGTTCATGAGACCATGTGCCTCTACCGTTTGGCTGCCACACCTCCACCATAGCCCCACAGTCCCTATGATTGCAAGCTGGCTATCTGTGTGTGTGTGTCCCTCTCTATGTGTGTGTGTGTGTGTGTGTGTGTGTGTCTGTCTGTCTGTCTGTCTGTCTCAGTCTCTGTCTCTGTCTCTGTCTCTGTCTCTGTCTCTGTCTGTCTGTCTGTCTCTCTCTCTGTGTATGTGTGTCTCTCTCTCTGTCTCTGTCTCTTTCTGTCTGTGTGTGTGTCTGTGTCTGTGTCTCTTCTCTCTCTCAGAAAGCTGAGACTAGGCCAAGCCAGTGAGTTCTCCTTGGGGCTCTTTGCTACTCCTTTTCTTTCTTCTTGGCAACTTTTTGGAAATCTGGGCTGGCTGAGGAATGAATGTGAACCGCAGTGGAGGTTTCCCTTGTATTCAAAATATCCAAACAATTTGGAATTGAAATTGTAAAGATTGATAGAGTTTTGGGATCAAGATGGGCTGCCTGTAGTTTAAGGTCAACCCTAGTTGTGTGGCATGCTTATCCAGTGCTACATCAGTACTTTCATGAAAATGAAAAATACTCAGATATGGCTGCCCGTCTTGAATATATATATATATATTTAAATGATTTGGCATTGATGATTGATATTCTCAATGAAATTTCTGTTCTGTCAAATGCACTGCAAGGAAGAAATATCAACATCATAAAAGCCAAAAAACTTGTGCTGAGATCAATTAAAGCATTTGAAATGCTCAAACAGGGAAAGGGTCCCTACAAAAAAAAAAAAGGTTGATGGATTAATTACTTCAGAAACCTTCAAAAATATAAAATTTGTAAAAAATCATTGATTTGTTGGACTTCCTTGGGAAAGACTTTTGGAAAGCATCATAATAAATTTGAAGAAAAGACTTCAAAAGATTGGATTGTCAACATTTAAAATTGGAAGACACCACAAATATATTACAATTTCTCCATTTTTTTGGAGCCAGATATTACTGGAATATTGAAGAAGTCATAGTTCCATGGCCAGAAGCTAATTGCTTGTCTTTAATGAAATCTTTATATCAGATCCGTGTATCTGTTATTTCTTCAATGGAAGAAGAAAAGGGGAGGAAACTGATAAAGAAATCCTTCCTGATGTAACCTGAATATATTTAATCTTATATTGAATTTGTATAACCTGCACATGATACAATGGAGGGATGAAACCCAGATGGCCGGAACCTTTCACCTCTGGTGAAACAGCCAGGGGATGAAGAGACCATAAAAATTCCACAGTGAGATGTGTCCTGGGAAACCCTAGAAAAGATCATTCTAAAAAAGGGGGTGGGGGAATTAGGTATACCCCGGGAAACTCTGAAAAAGATCATTCTAAAAAGGGGGTGGGGGGAATTAACATGTTGGCTCTTAGTTTTACTAAATATATATCAAGATAAGGGGAGGGATTTTAAACTACCTTATCTATTTCTGCATGCCTGAGAGACCTTAGACGCTGCTTTTAACCCCTACATGAATTGTCTCATCTCAATAAAGGATTCCTTTTGATACATTTCAATACGTTTTCAGAAGTTTATTCTAGTTGATTGAATGGGAAAAGTTCTGTAGCCTGACATAAAGCAGCATCTGCAATAAAAGTCAGCCCGGAGAGGAAATATTTTTTAAAAAAAACCTTCACTCTACCGAGGGGACCCTGCAAAAAAGGAAAATGTCTGAGTACAGCAAGGACCAAGGGGAAGTCGAATGCTGGGGAGAAATGTCAACAGTTACCCAGCACATACTGACTCGGTGCACCCCATCGAAGATAGCGAAATGCTTACGAAACCTCCACAAAGCCCCGGTGGTCTATAGGTGTAGGAAAGAGAGTCTGCTAGGACGGAAGAACTAGAGGAGTAACACTCATCCAGTGTAATCGTAAATTAGAGCGGGAGGCCCTATCGGATCAGGAAGAATGGGGTGAGGAGCCACTGGCCAATGACCAACTAAGACGATACAAAATCGCCTTGTGAGGGAAGCCCTGGAGAACCTCGAGTGAGGAATGCACCAGGACGACAACACAGGAGAGTGAGGGAACCAGAAAATGAGAAAACCCGAGCCGCCACCCTGGATTCAGCTGAGAATGATCAGGCAGAACCAGCAGCAATACCAGGTACCTTACCCCTAACCACCCCAGAACAGGGGATTAACCCTGGCCAACCCAGAGACATACAACTGCAGAGGAAGGTCCCACCCCTGGGTGTAAAATTTGATGGGGACCCTCAGAAACTGGAATTTTTCCTGGTGCAAGAATACAGGTGGGATTTCCTAACCCAGGGGTCCTGAGTATGAATTGTCACCCTGGCCCTTGAAAGAGCAACAGCCAGATGGATGGTGATGCTCCACAACATCAATGCCCCAGAATTAAGGAACCTTGACCGCTTCATGATGGCCCTACGCCACCACTTCGAAGACCCTCTCGCTGATAGAAATGCCCGAGACTGCATCAGAATCGTAAAGCAAGGCTGTCGCCTGGTAGCTCAATATACCAAGGAATTTTGTGACCTGGCTGGCCAAGTCAACTGGCAAGAGGATATCCTAGTTGGTTGGTTCAAAGATGGACTAAATGACAACCTATACGCTGCCTGCCTAGCCCGTGGGGCCCCAAACCTCCTGCATGAATGGTACATGGTGGCAGAGGAGGCGGAGATAGACATGACTTGTAACTGGTACCGCAGTGGAAAGTTTTGGAAAAGATCCCCACCCCAGGGGAAACGGGAAGTTTTCAAATCCCAATCCACCATGACTCCAAGAACGTCTGGTTGCTTTAAGTGTGGAAAGGAGGGACACCACGCAGCAGAATGAAAACCCCTGCCAGAAAGCCAGACCACCCATTAGGGGGGAAACCTGAAACATCTAGCCCTCGAGGAAAGGAGATTGGCCTGAGAGGCCGAGTAGCTGTGGGATTCCAATTCCCCTCCAACCCAGAGGAAGAATCCCCAATGCTCTGAGGGGATTTGAGCCAGTCCGAAAGCAATCCAGAAGATGACCCACTGGTAAGCAATCCAATTGAACCAATCACTCTCCCCTAAGACTGTTCATCCCCAGCTGAGGGAAGGGGGAGGAAGTTGCAGCATTGCTGGATTCAGGATGCACCCGATGCCTAATAAACCCCTCCTTTGCAGATAAATTGGGAATCCAACTGAAAGAAATGGAAAATCCCATCACTTTCTACCAATTAGATGGAACTAAAGCAGGGGGGAGCCAGCTAGGTTTACTACAGAACCATTGAAAATAAGACTAGGGAACCATAAGGAGATGCTCACATTCATTGTAGCCTCAGGAATGGAAGAGCCAGCTCACATGGCTATGGAAATGGAATTCAAAAATAAATTGGAGGAGAGGAACCATACAATTCCAGGGAAGCGTAGTATTTGCAAATAGCTCAGATGAAAGGATAAAGAAAGGAACAGAGAACAGAGAGTCAGCCATGACCGGACAGAGAGTCAGCCATGACCGGACAGTCGGCTGAACCCATTAACATCCCCAACGAGTACCAGGATCTGGCCCAAGCATTTAGCGAGGAAACTTGTGATGAACTCCTACCCCATCACACCACAGGCTGCGCTATTGAAATCCTACCCAGGGCTATACTTCCAAAACCACAAATGTACTGCATGTCTCCCAGAGAACTAAAAGAACTCAGAGCATTTATCGATAAAAATATAAAAAGGGGCTTCATCGAACCCACCCGACCAAAAATAGCTGCCTCAGTGTTATTCCATGAAAAGAAAGATGACTCCATACATTTGTGTGTTAATTACCAAAAATTAAACGCGATTTGCATAGAGAATATGTATCCACTTCCCCTCATTTATTTGTTTATTTATTATTTATTAATCAAATTTCTATACCGCTCCCTCTCCCAAAAAGGGACTCAGGGCGGTGTACAGCCTACTAAAAACACACAGAATAAATACAATTTAAATACAATTTAAAACTAGATTAAATAAGCAAATCCGGCTGCATCCCATCCAACTACAGACTCAGACATTTAAAATCCGGGATTAATTAAAAATTTAAAAGGTATAAAATTTAACAATTAAAACCCAAATTAAATTTAAAACCCATAGACCATTTACTGGGCCAGGCCAGCCTGCTTCAAAAATAGGGTCTTAACTGCGCGCCGGAAGGTCAGGATGTCCGTCATGGCCCGTATCTCCGGGGGGAGATCATTCCACAGGGAGGGGGCTCCCACAGAGAAAGCCCGCACCCTGGGGGCCGCCAGCTGACAACGATCAGGCGGTGGCACCCCAAGCAGGGCAACCCTGTGAGAGCGTACTGGGCGGCGGGAGGTTGTTGATGTCATGAAGGACATGTTAGCCCACCTCTCGAAAGGAAAACTTTTTTCAAAGTTAGACCTATGGGAGGCATATTACTGCATCAGAATAAAGGAAGGGGATGAGTGGAAGACCGCTTTTAACACACCATTAGGATGCTACCAATTTAAAGTGCTCCCCTTTGGACTGCAAGGAGCGCCTGCCGTGTTTATGCAGTTGATCAATGAAACCCTTCATAAATTTTTATATAAAGGGGTTCTAGTGTATCTTGATGATATTTTAATCTACACGGAAATGATGGAAGAACACATCAAGCTACTCTGTGCAGTCCTCACAAAACTCTTAGATGCTAAACTATATGCAAAACTCTCTAAATGCGAATTCCACCAAGAAAAAATTGATTATTTGGGGTATAGAATATCCCACGAGGGAATAGAGATGGACCCACAGAAAGTAAAAGCTATAATGGACTGGGACCCACCGCACACCCGCAAATAACTACAAAGCTTCCTGGGGCTTGCAAACTTTTATTGCCAGTTCATTCCAGCTTTTGCAAACATCACCCTCCCTATCACGAACTTGCTAAAAACGAAGGGGGGGCGAGAAACCCAAACCAAGGCAACCCCTTATCTTGACAATGGAATGCCAAGTGGCATTTGAGGAACTCAAACATCTATTCTCAGCAGAACCAGTTCTTAAGCACCCAGATCCTGAACAACCTTTTGTCACCCAAGCAGATGCTAGTGATGTTGCAGTTGGAGCAGTCCTAATCCAAAAGAATGGAAGTGGACAATTACAACCGTGTGCTTATACATCCAAGAAACTGACGGAAACCGAGCAAAGATGGGCCATATGGGAGAAAGAGGCATGTGCTGTGCAGTGGGCAATGCTCACTTGGAGACATTTCCTGGAAGTAAAGTATGGAGTGACACAAAAATCTGGAAGCCCTGAGAAACCCACGGAAACTCTCCAAAAAACAAGCAAGGTGGGCTCAATACTTTAAATGGTTTAATTTCACTCTCAAATGTTTTTCTGGGAGAAAGAACTTATATATATACAACAGCAAAAAGATTGAGGTTGTAAAACCAATGATCTAACCAACCCAACTAGGAAACAAAGTAATCACCTGGACACAAGAGAAAAAAAAATCATCACTGACTGAAGACACAATGACGTCAATATTTAAGGAAGCATTACTTAAGAATGGCTCCAGGCTAACAAAAACACTTGCTTACTCAAAGATGACTGGCCTGGGTAGAAAACAAACTTTATGTCCCTGCAAGCCAGAGAATGGAACTCCTGAAACGCTGCCACGACTCCAAAATAGTGGGACACTTTGGGTTTGTAAAAACCCTGCACCTCATAAAAGACAATTTTGGTGGCCGACTCTCAAAAAGGACATTGAAAATTATGTTGTGAGCTGCCCCACCTGTGCTGCTGCAAAGAGAAGACAAGGAAAATATCTTGGACTTTTACAGTAGCAGAACCTTCTGCACCCTGGAAAGAGATTTCTATGGACTTTATAGTAGAGCTTCCCGAGAGTGCTGGAAATACTGTCATTTGGGTTGTAACTGATCTTTTTTCCAAAAAGGTTCACTTTATTCCATGCCAAATGATCCCAACTGCCAAGGCATTGGCAAAGATGTTTCTAATACATATTTATTGTCTTCATGGAGCTCCCCAACGGATTCCCAAACTTTATCCTTAGACTGTAATTTTAACCTTAGACTATCTACTATTGACCTCACCCCTTTCCTAAGAGGTCTGTAGGGGGTGTGCATAAGCGCACCAACATGCCTACTGTCCCTGTCCTATTGCTTCTTTTCTTTTTTTATTTTTCTTATATGTATCCATGTATTCATAACTATGTTTTTACTTATACCTATTATCTTGTAAGCAATTAACAAACTAAATAAATAAATAAATAATCTCAGATAGGGATGTTCAGTTCATATCCAAATTTTGGTGGGTATTTTTAAACCTATTAGGCTCCACCCAGGGGTTGTCGTCACAAGTCACCCCCAGACGGATGGTTCGACAGAGAGTTAACAACATATTAGAACAATATTTAAGATGCTTTATTAGTTACCAACAGGACAATTGGACTGACCTTCTTCCTTTTGCAGAGGTAGCATACAATAACTCAGTCCATAGCAGCATGGGGTTCACCCCATTCCAGGTAGCCACGGGCCAAGAATTCAACCCCATGCCAGAACTACCCACCAAAGAATCTGAAATCCCCTCCCTTACAGAATGGATAAACAATTTACAAGCCATGTAGCCAGTGGTAAGATTATCTTTACAGGAAGCTAGAGCAGTTTTTAAAGCTCAAGCAGACAAAAAATGTTGCAATTCTAAACCTTTCAAAATTGGGGACCATGTATATTTGTCCACAAAATTCTTAAAATCACTACAACCCTCTAAGAAACTAGGGCCAAAATTCATTGGCCCATTCCCCATCTCCAGAATTATTAACCCTGTGATGGCAGAGCTTCGACTTCCAAAAACACTTAGGCAGATTCATCCAGTATTTCACTGTAGCTTGCTCAAACCGGAGATCACTTCAAACCTCAGACCCCACTTTCCCACTCCTCCAACCCCCATCATGGTACATGGGGAACAATATTTTGAAATTAAAGATATTCTTGATCCACGCACTCACCGTGGGTCCACACAATATTTAGTAGCTTGGAAACACCTTCCTTCCTCAGAAAATGAGTGGGTAGCCAAACAACCCTTGAAAGCACCCACATTACTATGAAAGTTCCACCTAAAATACCCTGATAAACCATCCTAAATTGTAAATGTAACACATGATTTTTGTTTTTCCAGGTAGACCTATCTGTTTTTTAAGGAGGGCAGGATGTCAGATCCATGTATCTGTCATTTCTTCAATGGAAGAAGAAAAGGGGGGGAACTGATAAAGAAATCCTTTTTGATGTAACCTGAATATATTTAACCTTATATCGAATTTGTATAACCTGCACATGATACAATGGAGGGATGAAACCCAGATGGTTGGAACTTATCACCTCTGGGAGAGACAGCCAGGGGATGAAGAGACCATAAAAATTCCAGTGAGATGTGTCCTGGGAAACCCTGGAAAATATCATTCTAAAAAGGGGGTGGGGGAATTAGGTATGCCCTGGGAAACTCTGAAAAAGATCATTCTGAAAAGGGGGTGGGGGGGATTAACATGTTGGCTCTTAGTTTTACTAAATACACATCAAGATAAGGGGAGGGGTTTTAAACTCCCTTATCTATCTCTGCATGTCTGAGAGACCTCAGACGCTGCTTTTAACCCCTATATGAATTGTCTCATCTCAGTAAAGGATTCCTTTTGATACGTTTTGATACATTTTCAGAAGTTCATTCTAGTTGATTGCATGGGAAAAGTTTTGTAGCCTGACACTTTAATTACAAAATTAATAACAATTATAGAGATTTCATAGAAAATGTTTTAAAAGATTCAAAGAACTATGCAATTCCTGACAATACTAAAAAAGCTAAAGATATTGTCAGAACAATTGCTGTAAGTTCAGCAGAACCAGAAAGGGGTTTCTCAAAAATGAACCTCATATATTCAGAACAGAGAACTTGACTAATTTTTTCTAACATAATCAAACTAATGACCATCAGTGTGATTCACCTACATCTAAAGAATGGGATCCTATTCCTACTGTCAAAAAATGGTTATGAGCATACTATCACACAGCTGATGATCTGATGGTGAAGATTAAGAAAAGTGCAAGTGAGGAGGGTGCCAATGAAAGAACATTGTGGAAACATCTCAAAGTTAAAAACAAATAATACTTTTATGTAAGTACTTGTGTGTACCTCTTTTACTGTTTTGTGCCCACCCAGTCACATGACCCCAACCCATGCCCACCCAGTCACATGAGCCCCTAAGCCATGGCCACCTAGTCACATGACTGCCAAGCCACGCCCACCCAATCACATGATCCCCTAAGCTATGTCCACCAAATAAGCCATGCCTACAGAACCGGTAGTAAAAAAATTTGAATCCCACCACTGGAATACAATTTGCTGAGGAAAGCCAAATTACTTCTTTATTTAAGCACACAAACCAGTACCCCACCATTCAGCTATTTTAATGATGAGGTATTGACCTCAATCATTTCGAAAAGGAGAACCAAAAGAACTAACACTCTTAGATTAATAGCAAACAAAATGCTTCCCATTTAAATGCTTTCGCACATATGATTGCCAATATCAGTTGTACAGAAATAAATTTAGTGTTACTATTGTACATCATAGTATGGTAAAACAGAAGTCTTCCTTTGAAGTTCAAGGATGCAGACTCCTGAGACCATGAACAAAGACTTTGGGCACACACTTCTCTTCTGCCGAATCCCCATTTAATTCAGAGGAAGGCACTGTGAGATGTTGTGCTGTTAATTTTTTTTTAAAAAAGCCTAAATCTTTACACTAGTTGCCAAATAACATATAATTTGCAATTAATTACTTTTGTTTTTGTTTAGAGAACTGTGCATGCAATTTATTTTGTACAAATAAATAGTCAGATGTACCCACTTTCAACTAGGCAAGGAGGATTGCTTTGCACCATAAAAAGGTAAAATCAAAAACTCTTATAAGTTCCAGGGTAGGCTTTTGAATTTTTTTAACAGTACCAAAATACTTTCAGCATGTCAACTGTCTCACTAGAGGTAAAAATACTTTAGACGACTGCTATACAACCTTAAAAGATGCTTATCGGTCTTTATCACAAGCAGCTGTGGGACACTCTGATCATTGTATGATTCACCTTGTACCTATTTATAGACAAAGGCTTAAAACTATAAACCCAACAATTAAATCAGTGAAGTCTTGGACAGGGGAGGCAAAGTTAAAGCTGCAGTCTTGCCTTGGCTGTCCCGATTGGAACCTTTTCAATGATATCTCTGCAGACTTGGATGAACTCACAGATACTGTAACATCATATGTTAGTTTTTGTGAAAACCTATGTGTGCTAACCAAAAACCTGTAGATATACAGTAACCACAATCTTGGTTTACTGTACCAATAAAAACTAATAGAAAAACAGGTCTTGTCAAATTTAATTATTATGAAAATGAAATTAAAATCTAAGCAAAGTATCTGACACAATAAAAATCTGTGAATCAATGAACATAATTATATTCGTTAATATTTATCTAAAAGGGGGTGCTTTTGTATGAAATTTCATGGTTTTATTCATGATTTATAGCTCTATATAAATAAGTGTTTATCTAATCTATTTCTGTTTTCTCTGTGCTCTGTAAATGTCTGTCGTATTAATGTGCCACATCTTTCTGCTTTTGCTTTTCAAATAATTCAACAAAATTTCAATCTCTCTTATACATATCTTTTTTCTTAATATTTGCACTTTAACATACAAGTTCTGGGAAAGGCAAATCTTGTTTTGTAACTTATCACTTGAAAACTCCATTATAAATGTATAAAAATAAAAAAGGATAATGTTCCTGAACTAAATTAGATCTACAATTAACTGTGCTTAGAAAAGATATACAACTGCAGACAAACAAGTTTCTCTAATGTCCCTTGCTATTTATTAATATTTTAATGTATCCATGATGCCTAGCTACACAGGCTTATTTTCGATCCCACTCAGTCTTCTGAAAATTATATATCACAATACAAATATATATATATATTTGTGTGTGTGTGTGTGTATAGAGAGAGGGGGGTGGGAGGGAGAGAGAGAGAGTTATTTTTCTCAAAATTCATAACAGAATAAAATATATTTATGTTTCCTAAAATGCAAAAGATTTGCAAATCTCTCTAGAGATAAGAAAAATGTACAAAGTTCTAGCATGTGCATGAAATTGCATGATATTAATTTCTCCTTGACTTGGCAAAACAATTATACTCATAAATAAATAAACTGCATTTAAACTGCAGAGAGTACTAATTCAAATCGTATAAAGAAAAATACATTTGCAGTGTAATAGGCTGGAAAAAATAGAATAGAGTAGAATAGAATACTTTATTGGCCAAGTGTGATTGAACACACAAGAAATTTGTCTTGGTGTAAATACTCTCAGTATACATAAAGAAGGAACATTCGTTAAGAATCAAGAATCATAATGTACAACACTTAATGATAGTCATAGGGTACAATCAACATCAAATCATACTAGGAAACAGAGGATACAAGCAACAAAGTTACATTCACATGTGGGAGGGGATGGGTGATAAGGAGTGATGAGAAGATTAATAGTAATAGTTAATCTATTACTATAACTTTGTAAATAGTTGAACAGTATTGAGGGAATTATTTGTTTAGCAGAGTGATGGCTTTCAGGAAAAAACTGTTCTTGTGTCTAGCTGTTCTTGTGTGCAGTGCTCTATAGCATCATTTTGAGGGAAGGAGTTGAAACAGTTTATTTCCAGGATGTGAGGGGTCTGTAAATATTTTCACAGCCCTCTTTTTGACTCGTGCAGTATACGGGTCCTCGATTGAAGGCAGGTGGGTGGTAATTGTTTTTTCTGCAGTCCTAATTATCCTCTGAAGTCTGTGTCTGTCCTGTTGGATTGCAGAACCAAACCAGACAATTATAGAGGTGCAGATGATAGACTTAATAATTCCTCTGTAGAACTAGATCAGCAGCTCCTTGGGCACTTTGAGCTTTCTGAGTTGGCACAGAAAGAACATTCTTTGTTGTGCTTTTTTGATGACGTTTTTGATATTAGGTGTCCATTTTAGGTCATGTGATATAGTAGAAACTAGAAATTTGAACCTAGAAAAAATGTTTGCTATTAAAATAGAGAAGCTTTTGAAACTTTGAAAATTAATTAAACCCAAAGCAGATGTTCAGTTGCTCAGTTTTAGGACTAAAGAGAGAGACAAGACAGACCATGCATACAACATTCACCCTTTTCAGGCTTATCAAACTCTTACAACATAAATATGAAATAATAATATAGTGGTTTGAGACACAAATAATAAGTTTTAATCTCTAAATTATACATTTTAAATAAAACCATGTCATTTAATTAATCTATACATAAACTGAGTGGGGGGATAGTTTTTCATTGATTCTCAAACAAAAAGAAGAGAGTTAATGTGAATTTCATAAAGGGAATATTTGTGGAAAGAAACTCTCAATATTTGATTAATGCTAACAAACTTAAATTGTTCTCTTTTTCTATGACATATATTCTGCTTTGTCTTCAAAGAATTGAAATACATGGGAAAGGTTTTCTCACTATCTGGAGAAAGAAAAAGAAAATTTCCTAATTCTTCACCAGCAATTTAACCAAATTCACTTCCAACCATGTTATTTACTCAACTAGAGGAGGCCACTTTGCTTTGGCATGACAAGAATATATTCTTACTAGAAATCAAAAGAATCATCAAACTATATGTGCCAATAACAACTCCCAAAACCAGGAAAAACTGATTACCCATAACAAAAAGGAAGCTTCAATCCAAAAAAAGATCACTTTGGCGAAAAAACAAATCTGGTCACATTGTCAACTTCAAAAGCCGATACAAAAATCTATGTCACCAGATAAAAACTGAATGCACTAATTATCACATTAAACAAGAGGAAAACCTTCTACGCACAAATTCCACCCACGCTTTCTACAATTTTGTAAACAACAAACTAAAAGACTCAAGGTCCATCCCACTCCTGATAGGACCTAATGGTAAAGACTGCAATGATGACACCATCAAAGCAAATCTCTTTAACACATTCTTTGGCTCAGTATTTGTAAACAGCAATAGATCAAGCTCAGTACTTCCTAGTCGAACCATAGACAACTACAATGATCTAATACATATCAATTTTACAGAAGACATTGTTGAAAAGGCACTGCACAATCTAAAACCATCCCTTTCTATTGGACCGGACAGAATATTTTTTTTTATTTTTTTTTTTAATTTACATTTATATGCCGCCCTTCTCCGGAGACTCAGGGTGGCTTACAGTCTTTAGAGCACCATGCTAAGTGCTCGGCAATAGCCTTCATTCCATTGTATATGCCTGCTTATTATTATTACTAGGGCTTTTTGGCCTCCCCAAGCGGCATTCTTTACAAAGTCAGCTTATTGCCCCCAACAATCTTGGGTCCTCAATTTACCTACCCCGAGAGGATGGAGGGCTGAGTCAACCTTGAGCCTGGTGGAATTTGAACCTACCTTAATTGCAGGCAATTGAGCTAAGTGCTAGATGATTAACAGACTGCAGATGGGGTTTGATTTCGTTGTACGAGGTGCAATGACAAAGTAAACTAAAACTAAAAAAAACCATGGGGACGCTGTGGCGGTCTTAAGTGTGAAAAACAGTTGTAACTCACTTTTTCAGTGTCGTTGTAACTTTAAATGGTCACTAAATGAATGGTTGTCCCAAAGGTGCCCCCCTTTTCAAGAGGCAACTGGACTTTTTTTTTTAAAAGACATTTCAATATGTGAATATTGAATATGGAATATGTGCCTACTTCTTTAAAAAAAGCTATCCACTGCCATAGCAGAACCTCTAAGCATAATCTTTGAAAAATCTTTCAGGACCAGCTCCTTGCCAAAACTATGGTCACAAGCCACAGTCATCCCCATCTTCAGAAAGGGAGACCCCAGCCTAGTTGAAAATTACAGGCCAATCTCCTTATGCTTTGTCACCTGTAAAGTCATGGAATCAATTATTAACCAATCCATTATCCTCCACTTAGAGACAAACAACCTACTCTCTAATAAACAATTTGATTTCAGAAAAAAACTATCCTGTAATCTGCAACTCTTACACTGCAAAAACATATGGACTACACAACTCGATCAGGGCAAAGCAATAGATGCAATCTACATAGATTTCTGTAAAGCCTTTGATTCAGTGGTACATGACAAACTACTACTAAAACTAAAATCTTATGGTATCTCTGGACACCTACATAACTGGATAGAAGAATTCCTGTCAAACAGACAACAAATGGTCAAAATTGGGAGCATCCTATCAAATTCTTACCTGTCAATAGTGGTGTCCCCCAAGGCAGTGTTTTAGGACCAACTCTTTTCATACTCTACATAAATGACCTCTGTGATCATATTAAGAGCAACTGCGTTCTCTTCGCTGATGATGTAAAGCTATTCAACACCACAGACAATACTACTACCCTCCACAAAGACCTTGACTATATATCAGAATGGTGAACAAATGGCAACTTCAAATCTCAACAAATAAATGCTCTGTCTTACATATTGGCAAAAAAAAATCAGAAAATAAAATACAAGCTAAATAGTCAAGACCTTGTTGAGGATCCAAACTCTGTCAAGGACCTTGGAGTACTCATCTCAAATGATCTAAGTGCTAGAGCCCATTGTAACTACATAGCCAAAAAGGCATTAAGAATTGTTAATCTAATCCTATGTAGCCTCTTCTCTGGTAATATCACACTACTAACTAGAGCATACAAAACGTCTGGAACCCATATCATGTATCTGATATTAACACAACTGAAAAAGTCCAGAAATATTTCACAAGAAGAGTTCTCCGCTCCTCTACTCATTGCAGAATATCTTATGCCACCAGACTTGAAACTCTAGGCCTAGAAAACCTAGAACTATGTGTCATCACCGGTCCGATCTAAATATAGTATATAAAATCATACATTGCAATGTCCTACCTGCAAATGAATACTTCAGCTTCAATCATAACAATACAAGACAACACAATAGATACAAACTCAAAGTTAACCACACCAAACTTGATTGCAGAAAATACAACTTCAGCAACAGAGTGGTCAATGTTTGGAATACTCTACCTGACTCTGTGGTTTCTTCTCCAAACCCCAAAAACTTTAACCTTAGACTGTCTATTATTGACCTCACCCTCTTCCTAAGAGGCCTGTAGGGGGCATGCATAAGCGCACCAATCGTGCCTACCATCCCTGTCCTATTGTTTCTTTTTATTTTTTGTTATAAGTATCTATCTCATGTATTCAAAACTATATTTATACTTATACCTGTATCTTGTAAGCAATTGACAAATCAAATAAATACTAAAGATATATCAACTTTGTTTGTGTTCTTTGAAAAATAGTTTGCAGAAAATAAGTTTTTTAAAAAGGAATAAAGAAAGGTCAAACCACCACAAATTCTTGTTGGGTTCATTGATTGATTGATTGATCAAGTCATTTTTTATCATAGCCCATTGTTTACCCACCACAAAGTGGTTGTATTTACATAACAGACTAAATCAAAACTAAACAATCCATATTAACTATGTATGTGCGACTGGATTTTTCTTTACCTAGAATTTGTTTTTTATAGAAAACTTGTACAACGTATGAGCTTTTTTTAAAAAAATCAAATCAAGCAAAATATATCAAATACTACTAGGTCAAACTGAAATATTGTGGTTCTCATTGATCTAATTTCTAGGTGAGTCTTTTTTAAATAGGAGACAGTCCAATTTTCCAAGATGAGCTGGTTTTTCCTCTGATTCTTCATCTGGTCAACAATGCCTAGTTTCTCGTTTTATCATACAGATGTATCTAGTATGTCTTATGTCATCAAAATTTTATATGAATTATAATTACCTGGAATGATAGATATTCTATTCTTTTCTGGTGTCATCTTTACTCTATAGCAGTGTCATACTCATGCTGTCACAGCGTTGGTATGTGGTGTATCACAACTTTTCCCCCTTCACTAAACCGGGCATGGGCATGGCCAGTGCATGACACATCTGGCCCGCAGGCCACAAGTTTGACAGCCCTGCTCTATAGTGTACCATAAATATGCAAAAATGTGAAATTTTTTTAAAAAACTGCTTTGGTTGCATATACCTAGAAGTCATGCTAAACAATAGTGCCCATTGATCTGTTTATTGGGGATAGAAAATAGAAGTAAATAATAAGAGACATTTGCATTGGGGGCAGGAGCTAAAAAACCATTGTAATTTATTCCTTAATCCAATTACAATATTTCCTTGCTCTTTTATTTAACTATGCACATGGAGTACCCTATTTGCATTGCAAAACTCTTTTTTAAATAGTATCTTCATTTTTGCAAATGCTCTACCCTACTCTAACCCATCTATCCTCTACCTCTCCACTTCAACCAAGTTACAAAAAGATTTCTGGCATTTTGAATGTAAGCATTTGCATCTATAATTTAACATAGTTACAAAATTGCATCTGCAAACGTGGAGGGTTTTTAGAAAGCCTATTATGCTGTGCTTTTTACTTATTATGTACAGTTTTTCAAACCTTTTCTTCTATTTTGCTCCCTAAAGAATTATGCAAACAAATCTCTAACAGCTTTTTTTTTAAAAAAAGAAATTATTCCCCTTTTTTTCCTTTGGGTGTGTAATATGACTAAATCCAATAGTGCTTTCATTCCCAACATGCTTATTCATTTAAGTGTGGGAAGTTATGGCTTGCTAGCATAAAATAGTTAGGAACAAGTATGCCTTTAGATTTTATTAATACATGCAAAAGTGATGCTCAGAAACCAAATGTAGCCTTTTTATTATAAAAATTCTGTAATGTACTGTCTTCCTCCCCCTTGCAATAAAACCAATAGGGGACAAGTTGCTTAGTCAAACAACATTTTGATATTCTAAAGCACAAAATGAGTATGTGAATTATACTAATATACCCAGTAATCACTATTCAAGCACTTATGCTGGAAAAAAGAACTGTGGCAAAGAAAATCATTCAGGAATGGCAGGCTGTTATATTCTTAACATGAATTAATAGTATTTGTTCTGGCCTGAAAGTCTTGGTCAATGAAAGCATCCTCCTCAGAGGGCCATCAAATCTTGTTATCTTCATTCTGTAATAGTTCGTTAAAACTATGAATATGCACATGAAAAAGGACAAACCCAAAAATATCTTCTTCTCCTTCCTTCCTTCCTCTCTCTCTATCTCTCTCGGAGTTGTCTCTATTACTCAAAAAGAGACAATAAGGAATAGTCTTTTCCCACTTCGTGCTTCATAAGATGTGTGCTGGTATATCAAGAAACATTGTCAATGAAGGTTCTGAAGACTGTGGATGATGTCTATATTGATCTGTAAAAGTTACAAAATTTGTTCAATAAAAGAATTTTGTTATTCAATTGCCAAGACAGATTTGTCTTTTCTGCTACACGCAGTTTTGTTATCCAGCTCTTTGCTATTGCTCATCTGTTGATGATCTGCTACACTAAGTCACTATGAAATAACTTCTCTATTCCTCTATTGCTTGTTCTTTGCTTTTTTTGGATTTTCTGAATCTCTGTCTGCTTGATTAGGCAAGATTAAATATATTTTAGGATTCAGTATTTTTTTTAAAAAAAAATCTGATTCTGTCCTCTGCTATATGATAAGTTGTTGATTTTGTAGAAAAGAAGTGTTCTGTTCTCACTACACCTTACTCTGTGTTCAGCTCAACATGCAGCTAAACCCACCTATCCTCCAATAAAACAGACTTTGTGCATAGATTTGGATGCTTTATTAAAGAACAGGATGTGTTGAAACTGGGGAAAATAGGAATACATACAATGAGAACCAAATGCAAGATAGGCAGTACTGAGTTACTGCTGAACATAACAATTAATAAATAAAAAGTAACCTAATTCTCCCTAGCGATACTCTGTGTGTGGGATGTGGGTTTGTGTCAGGCTACAGAACTTTTTCCCATTCAATTAACAAGAATGAACTTCTGAAACCCAAACGTATCAAAAGGAATCCTTTATTGAGATGAGACAATTCATGTAAGAGTTCAAAGCAGCATCTAATGTCTCTCAGGCATACCAGGATAGATAAGGGAGTTTAGAACCCCTCCCCTTCACTCAATGTATATTTAGTGAAACAAAAGCTAGTATGTTTATTCCCACCCCCCACCCTTTCTTGTAGGAACGATCTTTTCCACAGTTTCCCAAGGATACATCTCACTGTGGAATTTTTATGGTCTTCTCATCTCCTGGCTGTGCCTCTCAGACATGATAGGTTATGGCCATCTGGGATTCCTCTCTCCATTGTATTATGTGTGGGTTATACAAATTCGATATAAGATTGAATGTATTCAGGTTACATCAAGAAAGGGTTTCTTTATCAGTCTACGGGGGGGTACCTTTTTCTTCTTCCACTGAAGAAATGACAGATACATGGATCTGACATCCTGCCCTCCTTAAAAAACAGATAGGTCTACCTGGAAAAAACAAAAATCATGCATTACATTTGCAATTCAGGATGGTTTATCAGGGTATTTTAGGTGGAAATTTTGTAGTAATGTGTCGTTTGGCTACCCACTCATTTTCTGAGGAAGGAAGGTGTTTCCAAGCTACTAAATATTGTGTGGATCCACAGTGAGTGCGTGAATCAAGGATATCTTTAATTTCAAAATGTTGTTCCCTATGTACCATGATGGGAGTTGGAGGTGTGGGAAGGGGGGGTCTGAGGTTTGAAATGATCTCCAGTTTGAGCAAGCTACAGTGAAATACTGGATGAATCTGCCTAAGTATTTTTGGAAGTTGAAACTCTACCATCACGGGGTTAATAATTCTGGAGATTGGAAATAGGCCAATGAATTTTGGTCCTAATTTCTTAGAGGGTTGTAATGATTTTAAGAACTTTGTGGACAAATATACACAGTCCCCAGTCTTGAAAGGTTTAGGGTTGCAACGGTTTTTGTCTGCTTGAGCTTTGACGACTGCTCTAGCTTCCTATAAAGACAATCTTACGACTGGCCACATGGCTTGTAAATTATCCATCCATTCAAGGGAGGGGATTTCAGGTTCTTTGGTGGGTAGTTCTGGCATGGGGTTGAATTCTTGGCCCATGGCTACATGGAATGGGGTGAACCCCATGCTACTATGGACTGAGTTATTGTATGCTACCTCTGCAAAAGGAAGAAGGTCAGTCCAATTGTCCTGTTGGCAATTAATAAAGCATCTTAAATATTGTTCAAATACGTTGTTCACTCTCTCCATCAATCCATCAGTTTGGGGGTGACTTCTTGATGACAACCCCTGGGTGGAGCCTAATAGTTTTAAAAATGCCTGCCAAAATTTGGATGTGAACTGAACACCCCTATCTGAGATAATCCGTTGGGGGGGCTCCATGAAGGCGATAAATGTGTATTATGTTTGTTAATTTGTTTGTTGTGTTTTATTTAACTTATATACCGCCCCCTCTCCCAAATTGGGACTCAGGGCGGTGTACAGCCCTGATAAAAACAACCCAATTACAAATATAAAAGTTTAAAAAAGATTAAATTAGTGGCTGAGATAACAATAATAAAACTATAAAAACAGGGTAAAAAAGTTACAAAAATTAAAACCATTCCAATGATACTAGGCCAGACCGGCCTGTTGGAAAAGGTGGGTCTTCAATGCGTGCCAGAAGGTTCGCAGGTCAGGGATAGTTCGCATCTCTGGGGGTAATTCATTTCAGAGGGAGGGTGCACCCGCAGAGAAGGCCCACACCCTCGGGGCCGCCAGCCGGCATCGCCCAGCTGACAGCACCCTGAGGAGGCCTGCCCTGTGGGAGCACACTGGCCGGCGGGAGGCCGATGATGGCAGCAGGCGGTACCATAAGTACCCTGGTCCCAAGCATGGAGCGCTTTAAAGGTGACCACCAATACCTTGAATCGCATATGGAAGGCCACTAGAAGCCAATGCAGCTTGTGCAGGAGCAGGTGTAATATGGGAGCTCCGAGAAGCCCCCAGAATCACCTGCGCGGCCGCATTCTGCACCAGTTGAAGCCTCCGGGTGCTCTTCAAGGGGAGCCCCATGTAGAGAGCATTGCAATAGTGTAGGCGGGAGATAAAGAGGGCAGAAGTGACTGTGTGAAGTGCGTCCCAATCCAGAAAGGCCCGCAACTGGTAGATCTGATGGACCTGACAAAAAGCCCCCCTGGTGATGGCCGCTATATGGTCTCCTAACGACAGCCATACATCCAGGAGGACACCAAGATTGTGAGCCCTCTCCGTGGGGGTCAGAATTTCTCTCCCTACGGCCAGCGATGGAACAAGCTGGCTGTATTTGGGCGCAGGTATATCTTTGCCAATGCCTTGGCAGATGGGATCTTTTAGGCATGGAATAAAGTGAGCCTGTTTGGAGAAAAGATCAATTACAACCCAATTGACAGTATTCCAGGCACTTCTAGGAAGCTCCATTATAAAGTCCATAGAAATCTCTTTCCAGGGTGCAGAAGGGTCTGCTACTGTGTGTAACAAGTCCAGGATATTTTCCTTGTCTTCTCTTTGCAGCATCACAGGTGGGGCAGCTCGCAACATTGTTTTCAATGTCCTTTTTGAGGGATGGCCACCAAAATTGTCTTTTGATGAGGTGCAGAGTTTTTACAAATCCAAAGTGTCCAGCTATTTTGGAGTTGTGGCAGCATTTCATGAGATCCACTCTCTGGCTTGCAGGGACATAAAGCTTGTTTTCTACCCAAGCCAATCCGTCTTTGAGTAAGCAAGTGTTTTTGTTAGCCTGGAGCCAGTCATCCTTAAGTAGTGCCTCCTTAAATATTGACATCGTGTCTTCAGTCAGGGATGATTTTTTTTTCTCTTGTGTCCAGGTGATTACCTTGGCTGCTGGTTGGGCTGGTTGGAGCATTGGTTTTATAACCTCCATCTTTTTGCTGTTGTATTGGGGTTTTCTGGACAGAGCATCTGCTAAGAAATTCTTTCTCCCAGGAAAATATTTGAGAGTGAAATTAAAACGTTCAAAATATTGAGCTCACCTTGCTTGTTTTTCAGAATTTCCATGGATTTCTCAGAGCTTCCAGGTTTTTGTGATCAGTCCATACTTCAAAGGGGATTTGGTTCCTTCCAGGAAATGTCTCCATGTGAGCATTGCCCACCGCGCAGCATATGCCTCTTTCTCTAATATGGCCCATCTTTGCTCGGTTTCCGTCAGTTTCTTGGATGTATAAGCGTATGGTTGTAATTGTCCACTTCCATTCTTTTGGAAGAGGACTGCCCCAACTGCAACATCACTGGTGTCTGCTTGGATGACAAAACGTTGTTCAGGATCTGGGTGCTTAAGGACCGGTTCTGCTGTGAATAGATGTTTGAGTTGCTCGAATGCTGCTTGGCATTCCATTGTCCAGATAAGCCTTGGTTTGGGTTTCTCCCCCCCCCCCCTTCGTTTTTAGCAAGTTCGTGATAGGGAGGGTGATGTTTGCAAAAGCTGGAATGAATTGGCGATAAAAGTTTACACACCCCAGGAAGCTTTGCAGTTGTTTGCGGGTGTGCGGTGGGTCCCAGTTCATTACAGCAGTTGTTTGCGGGTGTGCGGTGGGTCCCAGTTCATTACAGCTTTTACTTTTTGTGGGTCCATCTCTATTCCCTCATGGGATATTCTATGCCCCAAATAGTCAATTTTCTCTTGGTGGAACTTGCATTTAGAGAGTTTTGCATATAGTTTAGTATCTAAGAATTTTGTGAGGACTGCACGGAGTAGCTTGATGTGTTCTTCCATCGTTTCCATGTAGATTAAAATATCATCAAGATACACTAAAACCCTTTTATATAAAAATTCATGAAGGGTTTCATTGATCAATTGTAGAAACATGGCAGGCACTCCTTGCAGTCCAAAAGGGAGCACTTTAAATTGGTAGCATCCCAATGGTTTGTTAAAAGCTGTCTTCCACTCATCCCCTTCCTTTATTCTGATGCAGTAATATGCCTCCCATAGGTCTAACTTTGAAAAAAGTTTTCCTTTCGAGAGGTGGGCTAACATGTCCTTCATGAGGGGGAGTAGATTCTCTATGCAAATCGCAATCAATTTTTTGTAATGAACACACAAGTGTACGGAGCCATCTTTCTTTTCGCGGAATAACACTTGCAGCTATTTTTGGTCGGGCGGGTTCAATGAAACGCCTTTTTAAGTTTTTGTTGATAAATGCTCTGAGTTCCTTCAGTTCTCTGGGAAACATGAAGTACATTTGTTGTTTAGGGAGTTTAGCTCCTGATAGGATTTCGATAGCACAGTCTGTGGCTCGATGGGGTGGGAGTTCATCACAAGCTTCCTCACTAAGTGCTTGGGCCAGATCCTGGTACTCATTGGGAATGTTAATGGGTTCAGCCGACTGTCCGGTCATGGCTGATTCTCTGTTCTCTGTCCCTTTCTTTATCCTTTCCTCTGAGCTTTTTGCAATTATTACATCTCCCTGGAACCGTACAATTCCAGGGAGACATAATAATTGCAAAAAGCTCAGAGAAAATTTATCCTTCAATTTATTTTTGGATTCCATTTCCGTAGCCATGTGACACCTAGGACTAGTGGCTCTTCCATTCCTGGGTCTACAATGATTGTGAGCATCTCCCTGTGGTTTCCTAGTCTTATTTTCAATGGTTCAGTGGTAAACCTGGCTGGCTCCCTCCCCCCCCCATCATAGTTCCATCTAATTGGCAGAAAGTGATGAGATTTTCCATTTCTTTCAGTTGGATTCCCAATTTATTTGCAAGGGAGGGTTTGATTAGGCATCGGGTGCATCCCGAATCCAACAACGCTGCAACTTCCTCCCCCTTCCCTTGGCCTAGGATAAACAGTCTCGGGGTAGGGTGATTGGTTCAATTGGATTGCTTACCAGCGAGTCATCCTCCGGATCACTTTCTGACTGGCTCAGGTCCCCTTGGAGCATTTGGGATTCTTCCTCAGGGTTGGGGGGGATCGGAAACCCACATCTACTTGGCCTCTCAGGCCAGTCTCCTTTCCTCGAGGGCTGGATGTTGCGGGTTTCCCCCCGATGGGTGGTCTAGCTTTCTGGCAGGAGTCTTCAAATTGCATTCTGCTGCGCGGTGTCCCTCCTTTCCACACTTAAAGCAACCAGACGTTCTTGGAGTCATGGTGGATTGGGGTTTGAAAACTTCCCATTTCCCCAGGGGTGGGGATCTTTTCCAAGACTTACCAGTGCAGTACCGATTTCGAGTCATGTCTATCTCTGCCTCCTCTGCCATCATGTACCATTCATGCAAGTGGTTTGGGGCCCCATAGGCCAGGCAGGCAGCATATAGGTCATCATTTACTCCATCTTTGAACCAACAGACTAGGATATCCTCTGACCAATCTTCCCGGCTGGCCAGGTCACGAAATTCCTCGGTGTATTCTGCTACCGGGCGACGGCCTTGTTTTACGAGTCTAATGCGGTCGCGGGCTGTTCTATCGGCAAGCGGGTCCTCGAAGCGGTGGCGTAGGGCCGTCATAAAGTGATCTAGGTTTCTTAATTCTGGGGCGTTGACGTTGTGGAGAGTCACCATCCATCTGGCTGCTGCCCCTTCAAGGGCCAGGGTGACAACTCATACTCGGGATCCCGGGGTTGGGAAATCCTGTTCATATTCTTGCATGTAGATGAACATTTGTGTCAGGAAAAATCCCGGTTTCTGGGGGTCTCCATCGAATTTTACCCCAAAGGGTGGGATCTTCCTCTGTAGTTGTATGTTTCTAGGTTGGCCAGGGTTAGTTCCCTGATCTAGGACATTTAAGGGTCGGGTACCTGGTATGGCTGCTGGTTCTTCAACTTGTCCCTCTGCCCACTCAATCTCCACTGGATCCGGGGTGGCGGCTCGGGTTCTCTCATTTTCAGGATCCCTCGCTCTCCTGCGTTGTTGTCTTTGTGCATCCCTCACATCGAGGTTCTCCAGGGCTTCCCTCACGAGGCGATTTATGTACCGTCTCATTGGTTGTCGGCCAGTGGTTCCTCGTCCCATTCTTCCTGATTCAATAGTGCCTCTAGCTCCAATTTCCATCCGGGTTTATGATTTCCTCTTCCATCCCAGCTATATCTCTTTCCTACACCTATAGACCACCGGGACTTGGTGGAGGTTTCGCAGATAGCCTCGCTGTCTTCGATGGGATGCATCGTGTCAGAATCTGACTGCGTAATCGTCGACATTTCTCCCCAGCATTCAGCTCCCCCTTGCTCCTTGCTGTATTCAGACATTTTTCTTCTCTTGCAGGGTCCCCTCAGTAGAGTGAAAGGTTTAAAAAAAAAAATTCCTCTCCAGGCTGACCTCTATTGCAGATGCTGCTTTATGTCAGGCTACAGAACTTTTTCCCATTCAATCAATAAGAATGAACTTCTGAGAACCAAACGTATCAAAAGGAATCCTTTATTGAGATGAGACAATTCATGTAGGAGTTCAAAGCAGCATCTGAGGTCCCTCAGGCATACAGTGATAGGTAGGGGAGTTTAGAACCCCTTCTCTTATCTCAATATATATTTAGGGAAACAAAAGCCAATATGTTAATTCTCCTCCCAGCCCTTCTGTAGGAACAATGTTTCTCACAGTTTCCCAGGGCATACCTAATTTCCCACCCCACCCACTTTTTAGAACAGACTTTTTTTTTTTTTTTGAGATTCCCTGGAACACCTCACTGTGGAATTTTTATGATCTTCTCATCTCCTGGCTGTGCCTCTTGGAGGTGTTAGGTTCTGGCCATCTGGCTTTTCTCCCTCCATTGTATCATGTGTGGGTATACAAATTCGATATAAGGTTAAATATTTTCAGGTTACATCAAGAAAGGTTTTCTTTAACAGTTCCCCACCCCCTTTTCTTCTTTCACTGAAGAAATGACAGATATTTGAGGTATCTTTTTTATTGGTACATCAGGTATCCTCATAATTCACATTTGTGATGAAGTTCTTCTCAATGTCCAATCCTTTGCATATCAGTCTTGTAGTGTAGATAGATAAGAAGGTCTCAACCCCATGATGATTGAAGCATGGTATCGAATGGTGGTTACAGGCAAAAGTGAGGGAGCCTCCCCCAACCCAACAAGGGTCAATATAGTGACCAAGCAGAATTATAGATGTGGTCACATGACATGGACTACATTTCCCAGGATACCTTTAACTATATTTACCATGATGCATTCTCTTAAGGGGACAGCTCACAATTCCTAAATGACTATCCCATATCCCATTAACTCTAAACAGTCTGGACAGCACACTCTCTGCCTGGAATTGTAAATTCCACTATTAAGAAAAGAAAAAAAATTAACTATAAACTACGATAAGCAGTAAACAGTAATACTAACTGAATAGCTGATAACTATATAACTAAGATAAATAGGTAACTATATAACTAAGAGAAACAGTAAACATTACTCAAGCATCAAACAAAGCAAAGCATGCAAAGCTTGAGGTTCAATCTTAAAGTTCAGCCTCTTGGTGCAAGTCTGCTGGTCACCTCTGGCGGCCTTTTAGGGTGGACAGGTACATTTGGTGGCAAAGGTGAGAGTCTGGTGGTCACTTCTGGTGGCCTTTTAGAGTTGACAGATACTCTTGGTGCCAATGGTGGAAGTCTGGTGGTCGCTTCTGGTGGCGTTTTAGAATTGGAACAGTACTCTTGCTTCCACGGTGTCAAAGGGCATCAGGAACATCGGAAAGCTGTTGGAAAGGGTGTTGCGGAGGCATATGCCCATGTAGAGCATCTTAGGGGATGTCTGGTGGTTGCTGGTGGCCGTTTAAGGTGTCCTAGTGAAAGTGTACTGGTTGCTGGTGGCCTTTTAGTCTGGAACGGCATTCTTGTTTTCGATGGTGCTAAAGGATGTCAGAAGGCTGTTGGAATGGATGGTGCTAAGGCATTTGCCTGGGTTGGGGCGTGCATCCAATTGATACTGACAATTCCTGAGATTCCCCAATCCAGGTCTCTCTTGAAGGCAAAGGGTGAGTATCTCACTACTTCAGTGTGCACTAAGGCCTCAGGGGCATCGAATCCCAGCAAGAGCAAAATCTTGGCTTCAGGATCTAGAACAGGAAATAGATGAGCCATATGCTTCAGGTGAGGTATGCTGCTAGCTATCTCTGGTGTTGCAATGCGGCTGCGGTCATCTGGTATCCCATTTCATTCCAGCACGGGTGGCAGTAGAAACTGGGAACATCCATCTAATAACTCTATACAGAGTCCAGTAGCTTCTCTCCCCGCTTTGCGTCTCGGTGTGGTGCATGTCGATATCGTGAAGTGCACTTCTTCCTTCTGAACATCAAAGAAGTCGAAGAATGCGGACTTGGCTAGTGAGCAATCACTCTGAGGGTCCAGTATTACATACATCTTCACTGCTTCTCCTGGGCATCCATCTGGGTAGACTTTGACTAAGCAGATCTGATGACACACGCGAGGGGCTGGTGGCCATTGCACATCGCTGTGCAATAGACACTCACCACTGACTCTGGGTGTGCTTCTGTAGCACGTTGAGGCTCCTTGTTCAAAGGAGGGTTACAAGATGTCTGCAGTGGTGGATTGGTGTCTGGATGCAATGCAGTCAGGTGCTGGTCACTATTGTATAAGTAGCATTGCACCTTGGCTGTGCAGTACTTGGACAGGTGTTTGGATTCGCAACACTTGTAGCAGTATTGGTACTCCCTTAGCAACTCTTTTCATTGGGTCAGTGATTTCTCTGCAAACCCAATGCACCTGTTCAGCAAGTGACGAGTATGGTGCATAGGACAAAATGGTTTCTCTTTGGAGTAGGAGATCTAAATTGGGTTGTATCTGATGAGGTCTCTCCCGCACTGTGTATGGATGATGTCACGACCCCTGTGTTATGTGTTGTCGCTTGGTGATGATCTGTAGAGATGTGCAGTAGAGTTTGGAGAGGTCCAGAGTTTCGGTAGTGGTCTCTGTTAGGTGAGTAAAATCTGCGCCTGAGACAAAGGTTTCTGAAGCTGTTGCAGGACTCTGTTTGCTGGACGACAAATTCTTGGAGAATGGCAAAGAGTGGGTCTCGTTAGCGATTTGTGGCCAGAAAGGCATTGGACAAAATGCCTTTCTCATTCTAATATTTCATCATTCTAATATTTCTTCTGGGAGTTTGGCAATGATTGCTTCTTGCGTTATGAAGAGATCAAGGCAAGACGTCCTGGTAAGTCAGAACATTCTTTGGCTGTTCGCAGCTCCATAAGGATGTTGGAAAAGTCCTCTAGTTTTCGGGTTTTGTGGATGGCGATACACAGAAAACTGTAAAATCGTTCTAGGAACGAGTATTCCATCAATGTGTCATTGCCATGTTTCCAGTTCAAAGCATCCCATGCTTGTTTTAAAGCGGTGTCTGGGTCATTAAGTAAATGTGTAAATGTGTTTCACCATGTAGCTAGACTGTGGTCCTAGCCATGCCAACAGAAATTTAAGTTCTTTACTGGGAAGCAGCTGTTCACATTGAGCAGTACTTGTGAAAATGGTCTTCCATAGTAGTTATTCTCTGCCTGGCTTGTCGTTGAATTTGTACAAACCGCTGGCTGCTAAGTCTAACCATCCACACCTTAGTGATGGTTCTCTGTTACTTCTCTGTGAGGGCAAGTCATCTCTTCATATGACATCATCGTAGGCATGGCGTTCTGGCTCAAGGGCATGTGTTGTGGGTGGTACGTGGTTCACCAGAGAATACTTTATGAGGAGGTCAGTATCTGCCCCCACATATGTAGGTAGTACCTTTTGAGGTAGCGTGTAGGTTCCACTCTGTGCATCAAAGTTATGTAGCAGTTGTGGTGAGAACTCTTTTGCCTGAGGATTGAGTGTGGCAATCGTGATTGGTTGCAGGTCAATTTGTTGAAAAGTTGTTGTGAGTACTAGTGGGCTAATTTGCTTGCCCAGAAGGTCGTGAGATGTTGGAGCAGGGTTGCTGATTCTGGGAAGAGCATCTCGGATCTTAAGTCGTACCACGTCATTGGGGGAGGGTTTGCTGTTGGTGGGAAGTTAATCTCGTATTTTAGATCGTACAATGTCAGTTGCGTGACTGACGTTTAGAGTCTTTGGTTGAGATTCATTCCTGTACTCCCTTGGTGGTGGGAGACTTCTAGGTATCTGAGGCAGTTCCACCTGCTTGTTTCGAAGTGAGTGCTGCTCATCCACATAGGCCTTGACCTGTGTATCTGGGCTCTCTTCTCCCAACTTTTCGATGTTGAATTGGAGGGAGGTGTTGTCGGACATCTTCCGCCATGCTGCGGCCCTGGATGTCTTAGTTGCCAAGTCTCTTTGCTGTTTGGCCAATTCCAATTTGGCCTGTGCTTTGGCCATTGCTGCCTGTTGTCTGGCCTGGGCTTTGGCTATTTCAGCCTGTTGAGCCACTATTTCAGCCTTCTGCCATGTTACCTCCTCTGTGGTGTGTAGATCTGCATCTGCTACAACAGCTTCTACCTCTGCTTCTGCGGCCCGGTCAGTGTAACTTGCTGCTTTGGAAGCCTTAGATGTGCCGCTACGATGGGAGGATGCTCTGGAAGGATGGTGAGAGCCGGCAGCAGAGAATTGGCGTGAGACACTGAACCTGCTTGCAATCTAGCCGTTTGGGATGGAGGGAGGAGGTTTTCTTTGAATGGTGGGAAGAAACTGCTTGTGATTGAAGACCTATGTCAGATATGGACTTCTCCCTTGCCCCTTGTTCCTTTTGAAACGCATTGAGAATCATGATCTGGAGGGAGTTTCTGCCTTCCCGAACGGTGTCTTTGCATTCTTTGTTTGCCATCTCAAAGCAATGAATGTTTTCCTGGAACTCTGGGTCTTCCAAGTTTGACTGTATGTATTTAAGCTTATTTTCATTGTCTCTCCACCATACGAGGTGTTCCTCTAACTCTTTCTGCATCAGGAAGAGGCTGTTGAGGGGCAACTTGCTTTTGGGGGTGTCACAGATCTTGAACAGCTCCGTCCATGCATCTGCATGATGGCAATACTGCCTTTCCCAATCCTCTCTGAAGTGTGCCGCAGGTGAGGTAAGCTTCCTATGCTGTCTGAGGTTGTAGGCCTTCTGAGGTATTGCAGCTTCTCCAGAGGATTGGACATCTAAAAGTGGTTGTTGGGAACCAGGCTCCACATTTACGTCAGGAGTGAGTAGAGAGTTGGAATCCCCTGGTACATCAGAGACATCTGTCATGGCTGAAGCAGTTGCCATGTTTCAAATTGGCAAAAGGTGACTTTTGGAAAATTTAATGGTTTTCCGTGCAATTCTCTTTTTTGTACTTGGGTGCACTGCAAGCAGGTAGCAGAAAGTAGAATTGCTGCTGGATTTAATACTTGAGCACGTAGGTGACACTGCAGAGTGGGCGATGCTAGCAACAGTATGGGCGATGCTAGAAACAGTATGGCTGTTTTTAGGGTGTGTTGTGTGCTTGCTACACAAGGGGGCACTAGAGGTTGCATAGCGAAGTGTGAAGAGGGCTAAATGCAGAAATATGTGTAGCGAAATCTGAAGACTTAGAGGCTTAAACGCAGAAATATGCCTGTTAGTGTTGCTTGCTCCACAAGGTGGCAGTAGAGGGTCTGAAAGACGCTGTTGCTATGCCCATGTTAGGTTGCAGTTAATCTTGGAACCTTGAATTAAATTGATTAAATTGTCCACAATAGTTGCAAAAAGGGATTATCATTGGACAAACACTCTGGTTAAATTTGAGAAACTTGTATAATTTTATGAAACTGTAAAAAAAGATTCATATAAGAATTTGCAAACACGTATTGGAAAACTCTGGGAGGTTTTTTCTTGAGCCCCAGATGTAGCTGTGGGCTGCTTTGCCTAGGTCTCACTTCCTTGCTGAAGAGAAAAAGAGGGGGGAATTCCTTGCCCAGCATCCAAGGGGCCTTTTAAAGTTTATGTTGCACAGATAAAGAGAAAAAGCAGTTAAGCCAAAGGGAAACGGTCACTCGGATTGTGTTGTTTCTTGGGAAGGAGGAACATCTGCATTTGTGAAGAGCGTTTGAGACAAAGGGGGCTACCTCGTGGCAGACCATTTCTATGGTGATGAGGTATTTTTATTACTGGCATCCAGTAACGACTGTGGGATGGCCCATGGAATCAAGTTTTTCTCAGAAGGAAGAAGGAGAGAGACAAAAAAAGGGAAGCCAAACTCTCTTTTAGCTGCTGTAAATACATTCAGTTCCTAGCTTGTAGCCCACAAAGGGAGATTGCATTTTATCTGCATTTGAAAAGGAGTTGGAATTCAGAGACAAATGAAATGCTTGGCCCCTTCCCCAGCTTGCAGATGAGCTCCTTTTTAGATAACAGCGATGTAACATGAGACAGAGCACGTCTTTTGTTGAAGAGAGAAGAGGGAGGAATTTACTCCTTCCTGCCTTGATACGAAGACAAAGGAATCCAGCATCAGTAAAAGAAGAGGGAAAAAAGGACTGATGGAGACAAAATTTGATTGCCTTTCGAGAGCCAGAGCATAGGATATTTGAAAGTCTCTTGCGTAAAAGGGGAAGGGGGGAATTCTTGCCCCTCCCTGCAATTCAAACTGAGGCACAGAGCTTAGCATTCCACCTTCACTCCTGGCTTCAATATATCTTTGTCTTTATCGCAGAGATTCAAATTTTTTACTTTAGGGAGTCTCAAAATCAAACAATGTCATTCAGCTGCTTTTTCCTACTTCTTCCAGGAATTAAGACCTTTTTATCTTTCTACTGTTCTGCATTTTATTCTCTGGATGGTATAAAGCAGACAGTATAACTCTCCAAAACATCCAAAACAAAGTCTTTTTATTGGTACATCAGGTATCCTTATAACTCACATTGTGACGAAGTTCTTCTCAATGTCCAATCCTTTGCATATCCATCTTGTAGTGTAGAAAGATAAAAAGATCTCAACTCCATGATGATTGAAACATGGTACCAAATGGTGGTTACAGGCAAGAGTGAGGGAGCCTCCCCCAATCCAACAAGGGTCAATATGGTGACCAATAAGGATTGCAGATGTGAACACGTGACATAGACTACATTTCCCAGGATACCTTTAACTACATTTACCATGATGCATTCCCTTAAGGGGACAGCTCACAATTCCTAAGTAACTATCCCAAATCCCATTAACTCTAAACTGTCTGGACAGCACAGGAACACTTGGGTGATGTTGGATCTTCATCTGTGGATTTGTCTATATTGGTACTAGTACTAATGTGTAACTGGCTTGCACCACTCAATCTTTCTGAGGCCTGCCAGGCACTTCTGCTTGCTCGACCACGAGTAGGTCTGCAAGTAGGTTCTGCTAGATGCAGCCCCAATGGTGGTATAGGACATTCTGCTGCCCTGTATCCCTGACTATTACATTGAAAGCACTTGAATGAGCTGCGGCCTTGTTGACCCCTAGATGAAGTGCTACATGTAGGAATTACTTGGCTAGGAGATCCCCACCAAATCCCAGGTCCAACGTCTCCTCATACTCGTAATCACCGTAAGCCAGAATCCAACTCAACAGCCATCTGGTACCAATCTTGCAGTCTTTGTGGTAGGCCCCTATACAAACAGGCCTGGTTCAACTCATGATCCAGGCCACATTTATACAAATGGATCAACAGTTTTTCCGGCCAGGCATGAAACTGGCCAGCCGCCCGACGAAACTCACTAACATGCCAGCTGAACCCGTTGCCTTAAAACTAACAAATCTTCCTCGGCTTGCTGTCCCTTGGAGTTATCCTTGAACCAGGCTCATAAGGCTGACAAAAAGAGATCAATGTCAGCCAATTCGGGGACCATTCACAGTGTAAATCTGCCACCCACTCCCGGGCACTCCATCTAACACCCCCATAACAGCTACCACCATAGCCCATTGGGAGAGTTAATACCATCCATACAAATATATATGGTTAATGATTTGGGCTAAAGGGTCCCTGTCAAATGAGGCATGTAAGGGGAGGTCCCCATTTCCTTGGTTGTGGTCCCACAAGACCCTGCTCTGCCAGAGTCTCACCTACCAGGGTCCCCCTGCCCTCTGGTCCCACGTGGGTGACTCCATTACTTCAGGGTCTTGCCTCAGGCCTGCCTCAGACCTGAACAATGGTGTCAAGGAACCCATTGTATCCTGAACACATCTGGACTGCAAATCATATCCAACCCTCTGGGCTGGAACTAGTTAAGGGACCTCTAGTTATTACTGAGGGCACTAGCCTTTGTCTATGGTCTGTCCACTTCATTGAAGACAAAGGAGGCTCCTGTACCATCACTTCCCCAAATTGCAGTCAAAGCATATCCAGAGTTTCAGTACCAGGCACTGCCTAGCCACTCTCCTCCCATTCTGGTCACTGTGCACCTGCCAATTCTTTAACTGTCCTGGTCCTGGGTGCATTCCCTAGTCTGAATGGCCGGGTTCAGCCTGGTTCAACAGCTCACTAAGCTGCACTTCTTTACAAGCCCTGGAAACTTTTGGTTGGACCACCCGCTGTGTTTCACACAGGGTAGGTTTCTCTTCTTCCACCTCCAATTGCTTCCAGCACTTCCACAGCTTTGTCTGCCTCAACTCCTCCTTCCAAACAGCCTGGATCCATTCCTTCTGCCATCCTTTAGCACCTGCCACAATGCATACAAATATAAGGGAGCGCTGGCTTTCCCTCAGCTGCCTCTGAACCCCTGATCAGTTGCTCACACAAAGCAAATGGTACTCACTCTCTCAAACATCCATGTCTCAGCTTTATTTTGAGAAATCAGGGTTAACAGCAACAAGAACAGGAAACCCGTGAAAAGCCAGTGCTGAGAGCTAACGCCTCTCCGCGCTTTAAATACCCTCTTCTATAACCCAACCTCTGGATAGCCAACATCCACCTGGAGTATATCCACCTGGAGTAAATACTGCGTCCTTCATCACCATTCCTACTTCTCCTATCCTACCTCCCAATCCTACACCCCTGTGTTCCCCTATGCTATTCAAACCTTGCAAACCCTCCTATCCTACTCCTCAGTCCGACAGCCCTGTGCTCCCCTGCACCTTCCAGACCCCACAAACTTCATAGCCACAGCCACATGCAGCCCCCACGCAGTCCATTCGGGTTGTCTCCACCCACAGATTCTACAACTCCCCACCGCTTCTTAACAGCTCTGTCATTATGGCTCTGTCGTCGTGGCTCTGCATTGAAGAGTGCCAGATTGCCATGTACTATGGTTTAGTCCCAAGCTCCTGGGTGGCTGCAGTCTGCCAGCAATACCCCCTCGCATCCTACCAATGTGTCAGGCTCTGGAATGGGTCAAAAAGCACCTGAAGCCTGATACCATGGGTCACAGCCCCAGTCCTGTTCAAAGAAAAAAAAGATGGAACTATGATATTATGCATAGGCTTTAGGGCTATCAATGGACTGTGTGTACACAATCTATATCCTGCCCATGAAGGACATGCTATCTCACCTGGCCAAGGGGAAGGTCTTTACCAAATTAGATCTCAGAGAAGCATATTATCGAGTCCGCATCAGGGAGGGAGATAAATGGAAAACAACATTCAACTGCCCTCTAGGGAGCTTCCAATTCAAAGTGATGCCTTTTGGATTACAGGGGCCCCTGGCAGTGTTCATGCAGTTAATAAATGATGTGTTACACAAACTTCGTTATAAGGGGGTCCTTGTCTACTTGAACAACATTCTACTTGAACAACAACACTGAGACCATGGATGACCACATACTTCTAGTCCACCAGGTACTGGCAAAACTTCTAGCAGAAAACCTGTACGTCAAGCTGTCAAAATGTGAATTTCACCACACACAGTTGTACTACCTGGGCTACCAAATCTCCAATGAGGGCATAAAGTTGTATCCAGCCAAAGTAAAAACCATTCTCGGCTGGCAGCTCCCTCGTACCTGCAGACAGCTACAAAGCTTCTTGGGGCACATACTTCTACCGACAATTCATCCCCTCCTTCACAAGGATTGCCATGATGGATCTACTAAAGACAGGAAATCCAGGAACAAAACCCCGTCTGGGATAACCCCTACAGTTGGTCCTAAGCTTCCAAAAAGCATTTGAAACACTGAAAGAACTGTTTGCAAAAGAACTAATGCTGAAGCATCCTGACCCCGAACAACTCTTTGTCATTCAAGTGGATGCCAGCGATATGGCAGGGAAAGCAGTGTTACTCCAAGGAAATGATGAAGGAAGCCTACAGCCCTGAGCCTACACCTCCCGCAAGCTCATGGACAGAGAGAAATGATAGGCTGCATGGAAAAAAGAGGCTTTTGTGATAAGTTGGGCACTGCAAACCTGATGACCCTTGATGGAAGGGGGGCAGAGACCATTCAATGTCTGGACCGATCATAAAAATCTGGAAGCCCTTAGGACCCCACGAAAACTATGACCCAAACAAGTCCGCTGAGTTCAATACTTCAACTGATTAGACTTCATGCTAAAACATATCCCAGGCGGGGAGGAACATCATCCCCCCTACCCAAATAGATGCCTAAGTAATCATCAAATGACCATGCCATGGCCGGCAAGACCAACCTGCAGATGACCTAACTACAAAACTGAAAAGCGAAATACTAGCAGACCCCTGGTTCCAGAACAATCAACATATTTTGGCAAAAAGAGATGACCTAACATGGAAGGAGACAAAACTCTATGTCCCAGAATCCCTAGGCACACTAGTCCTCCAGAGGAGCCATGACATCAAACTGGCAGGCTACTTCAAGTTCTTAAAGATGTTACACTTAGCATGAAGGCAATTCTGGTGGCCCGGCATAAAGAAAGACATTGACAGTTATGTGAAATGTTGCACCATTTGCACCACAATGAAATAACAACCAGGAAAATTCCCCGGACTGCTACAGATGGTAGCAGAGCCAATGAGGCCATGGGAGGAGTTCGCAATGGACTTCATAGTGGAGTTGCCGAAAAGTGAGGGAAACACAGTGACCTAGACTGTAATAGACTTATTTTCCAAACAGGCGTATTTCATACCTTGCAATGGACTACCCTCAGTCCATCAGTTAGCCAAGCTGTTCCTGAAGCACATCTACTACCTGCATGAAGTACCACAGAGAATTTTCTCAGACAGAGAGGTCTAGTTCATGGCTAAGTTCTGGAGGGAGTTCCTGCAGTCTATTGGGTCATCTCAGGGCTTTAGCTTGGCCTTTCATCAAGCACCAATGGGGAGGCAGAGAGATTGAACACCATGGTAGAGCAGTACTTGAGGTGCTGTGTGAATTATCAGCAGTCCAATTGGGCAGACTCCTGCCTTTCATGGAGGTTGCATACAATAATGCTGTTCACAGTAGCATGGGACTAACCCCCTTCAAGGTAGTGAGCAGTGTGGACTTTGTCCCAATGCCTGAGTATCCAAGGGATCCTCCCTCATCAGTCAGCTTGAGCGATTGGATGTCAACGCTGAAAGCAACTTGGGAGAATGTCGAAAAAGCACTAGCAAAAGCGCTAGCAAAGAGACAAACACTGAGTCCTGCAATGGCCATTCCAGTTGGGAGAGAAGGTCTACCTCTCCACCAAATATCTGAGGTTAAAACTCCTAGCAAGAAACTGGGGCCAAAATTTGTGGGACCATTCCCCATAGTAAAAATAATCAACCCAGTCATGATGCAATTGAAGTTGCCCCGATTGTTAGGGAAGATACACCCAGTATTCCATTGTAGCCTCTTAAAACCCGTGGTGGACCTTTAGGCTCCTACCTTATAAGCACCCAAAACCCTGTGGTCATAGGAGGCCAAACCCATTATGAGGTGCACAGGAGACAACTCCAATATTTAATCAAGTGGAAGGGCTACCCCTTATCAGAGGCATCTTGAGTAAAGAGTAGGAATGTCCAGGCTGATCGCCTTTGTCAAGGTTCCAGAAAAACCCAACTCCAATTAAAAACTCTGAGACAGGCATTCTCTTAAAGTTTCTTTTTATTAAATTAGGTATACTGGCACATGTGGGAAAACCCGAATCTGAGAGTTCCGGGTTTTCCCTTTCAGAATTCAAAATCCAACCTCTGCACCCATCAGTCCATCACATGGTCCAATCACCAACCGTCCCAACTTGGGACATCCCTTCAACCACTCCTCCTCCAGGTGCAGGAATAACCTAACCTTGACCGAAAAGAAGAATGCTATTATGTTTAACTACCAACACTCTAAAATTCCCCCCTCCTACTTTCCCAGGCACAGGAATGTGGCAGCTTGGAAGCTTCTGGTTCTAATATGGCTTCCAGAGCTGACAGAAGAAAACACACTGAAGAAAAAAACATGTCCTGGAAAATAAAATAGACAAAACACAACAAGGGGTTAGTGCCTAGTCCATCCAGTCACTTAACCCCCTCTATCCCTCCAGGAGAACCCTTTGGCTTATCAGGAAATTTATCATGAAATTGTGTCACTTATCTATCTGCTTTTACATCCCAACTTTTCACCCAAGTAGCTTCTGACAAAGGGTACTCTTTCCAGTGGACCAGATAACTGTAACCAGCCCCTGATTAATCTAGAGTCAAGAATTTTCTTAACTTCATAATGTGTTTCACCTTGTACAACTACAGGTTTGGGAGGACAGAGGAATTTGGGTCTAATTTTTTTACTAGGTAATCTTAATCTGAGGTATTTAGTTGATAAGTATTCTTTATTTTCCACTTTAAATGGTGGTGGGAGAAAACAATGCTTGTCTGCATGTTTTTTGTATTCATCAATTGCTTCTGCTAAAGCTTTTTTTGTGTTTTCCCACCCTTTTTGTAGGGAGTCCATTCATTCTGTTAGAGACATGGACGTGAGTGGTTCCCTGGGTAATTCAGGCATAGAGGCAAATTCCATGCCAGTAGTTATTTGAAAATGAGTTATGCTACTGTGTACTGCATTGTTATAAGGCACTTCTGCAAACGGCAATAAATCAGCCTAATTTTCCTGTTGATAATAACATCTATTATTTCCTGATAATACATAACATCTAATGTATTGTTCCACCATTGCATTCAAACGTTCTGCCAATCCATTGGTAGCCAGATGAAATGCCGAACTAAGCCCTGGGATGTTCCAATAGACTTCAAAAACTCCCTCCAGAACTTAGCAGTCCAGAACTCAGCAATCTGATATTATTCACCACGGAACTCCATGAAGCCTGTAAATATGCTTCATGAAAAGCTTTGCTAGTTTCTTTGCAGAAGGTAGTCCATTACAAACTGTGAAATATGCTTGCTTGGAGACTAGATCAATGACAATCCAAATCACTGTATTTCTACCGCTTTCTAGGAGTTCAACAATAAAGTCTATGGCAATCTCCTCCCAAGGTTTTGTGGGTTTGGCTACTTGTTGGAGAAGCCCAGGTGGTTTCCCTGGTCTGTTCTTAATGGTAGCACAAATGGAGCAGCTTTTTACATAGTCCACAATGTCAGTTTACATCCTTGGCCACCAAAATTTTCTTCTGGCTAAATGGAGAGTTTTTACAAATCTGAAATGACCCCCTAATTGAGAGTCATGACTACACTTTAGCACCATTAGTCTCATGCTGGTTGGAACATAAATCTTACTTCCTTTCCATGCCAGTCCTTCCCTCAAAGGTAAATCCATTTGGTTCTGTCTAAACCAAATATTGGTTGACAGCACTGCTTTCAAATCTCCTGATAATTTGTCTTCTGGGAGGTCAGAATGGCATTTGGCATGTGTCCTAATGGTTGCTTGAGCAGCTGGTTGGGCTTCAGAGATCATTGCATGTACTATTTCCTCTCATTGGCTGTCAAATTGAAGATTTCTGGACAAGGTGTCTGCCAAAAGATATTTTTCCCCTGGAATGTATTTTAGTTTGAAGTTGAAGCGCTTAAAATATTGACCCCTCCGGACTTGTTTAGGAGAAAGTTTTTGAGGAGTTTTTAAAGCTTTGAGGTTTTTATGATCAGTCCACATCTCGAAAGGCTCACTAACTTCCTCAAGGAAGTATCTCCAAAATAAGAGAACCCATCATACAGCAAAAGCTTCTTTCTCCCAGACTGCACATCTGCATTCGGTATCTGTTAACTTTTTAGACACATAAGCACAAGGCATCAGCACATTTTGAGAGCTCTTTTGAAGCAGAACTGCCGCTACAGCCATATCACTGGCATCAACTTGGACTATAAAGGGTTTATCTGGATTGGGATGTTGGAGGATGGGCTCCACTGTAAATACGCACTTTAAATGTTCAAAGGATTTTTGACAGTCCATTGTCTGAGTGAGAGATTGAGTAGGCTTTGGCTTGATAGGAGACGGTCAGGTTTTTAATAACTCCATTAAAGAGAGCACCACCTCCGCAAAAGAAGGGATAAATTGCCTATAAAAGTTTGCAAAGCCCAGGAAACTCTGTAG